>CM060686.1:170616585-171816585 GCA_030686995.1 Artemisia argyi | reverse complement strand
ATCCAACCGTGACGAATGCATACCAAATAAACTATAAACTTAATCAATCAAATGTCATGGACCTAACTAGGAAAAGAAGTCTACACAAGAAGGAATTTATCAAGATCACGATGGTTTTTGATCGTACGGGAAACATAACTAACATGAAAGAATCCTCCAAGGGTAGGGATACATAATCGTTTTCAACATGAAACCTATCATTAAGAGAGGAGTTTAAGGCTGCCCGAGTTTAAGCCACACATATGAGCAATTAATCACATATTCACATGTGACAGTGAAGTTTGTCGCGTTTATTAGTAGGGGATGGTCATCATGTTCTGCATTGTAAGTGTGCGTATTTAACCTTCTTTTAAGCAAGGTTTTACAATTAATCAAGATTCTACAAGTATAACAACCAGATTAGATATTTCACAACATGTTACGGTAACCTGTACTTCATGCACCAACGTTGTATATAAAACCTCGCTTTGGAATATAAAGCAACCATTTTCAACGTCGCATATGATTTCTTACCGATTAAACTCTAGGAATCTAAACCTTGACATCCACTTATCAGCTAGAAGTTTCTCATACAAACGATGTATGTGATCGACATTAAGATAACAAACTATTTATGAAAGATCGCAATCTTAAAAACCTGGTGGCATATGACGCGTGTGAGAAACAAGTTGGTCATGACCCCTTTAATCAATCAAATGTCATGTACGGATGTACCTAACTAGCTTGGAAAAATAAGTCTAAACAAAAAGCAATATATGATCAAGATTCATGATGGTTTGTGATTACCATTCAAAGATGTTACAGTGGTGCTTCAACATGATACCTACCATTCAAAGGTGTTACAGTGGCCTGAGTTTAAGCCACCGTATGAGTAATCACACGTAACGGGTGAAGTTTGTCGCGCTTTTTAGTAGGGGTGTTGATCATGTTCTGCATTGTCACTATGCGTATTAAACCTTCTTTTAAGCGAGTTTTTACAACTAATCTAGATTCTGCGAGTATAACAACAAGATTAATATCCACAACATGTTCATGCACCAATGTTGTCGCTTTGGAATATAAACAACCATTTCAACAACGTCGCATATGATTTCTAACAGATTAATCTCTTAGAATCTAAACCTTGACATACACTTATCAGCTAGAAGTTTCTCATACAAATGATGTATGTAATCGACATTTAGATATATAACGAACTATTTATAAAAGATCGCAATCTGAATAACCATGGTCACATGTGACGCGTGTGAGAGACAAGTTGGTCATGGCCCCTTTATATCAACCCCAAATTTGTTTCGACTCAACATCTAATCCCCCCCACAATCACATTCTCTCTCTCTCATCTGCAGACACTAGCAAAGGTATATGCTTTGCCCCACTCCAAAAATAATTGAACTCAACATCATATAACATAAAAATATGTCAATAAAAGCTTTCACAATGTAGTTAACATTCATCCACTAAAGTTGCTCCATTTATAGCTTCTTTATCAAATATCCTCATGTTGGTGTCTCATATATTATAACTTTATGCATATTTAAGACACTATACAATCTCATACTTTGTTTCTTGATTTTTCGTAGGTGTATTATGATGAGAGTTGAAGAGAAAAGATTCTACTTTGTGCTTTAAAAGTACTAGTAATCTTTGGCTTTTTCAGAAGTTGAAGGTGAAAAGATTTGACTTTTTTTGGTTTGATTTACAATGCCAGTTCCTTTAGCTCCATATCCAACTCCTCCAGTACCATTTACACCCCCTGCAACCCCTCCAACTGGTACATTATCTTTTATATATTTAAGTTACTGGATTATATTTAAGTTTTTTTATGTTTTTTAACAGAAAATAGCATAATCTAAAGTTATATAGCATTCCCATATTTTTTTATTTATTTTATTTTTTTATGAGTTTTATGTTAATAGATAGACTTAAGCATAGTCAACTTTTGACCATTAAGATAGAAAGTCAAACTCAGTGTTTCTAAAAACATAATTTATGTTAATCTTTATGGTTTTGTAGCTCAGTATGCTTTGATGCATGTTACTAGTAAATACTAATAGAGTGGGTTGACTATTAAAAAGTCAGAAGTACTAAACAGGGCATTGTGTTTGTATAACAGGTTCCGAAAGCCAATTAGTATGTTCCGGCTGTCGAAATCTTCTTCTTTATCCGATAGGCGCGACTTCAGTTTGCTGTGCTGTTTGCAATGCTGTCACTACTGTTCCTCCCCCTGGTATCTACTAAATCTCCGATGTCTTTTTGTACTTTTAATGTTGCAAAAATCGTGAATCGGTAGCCAGGCGGTCGACCACCCTGCAGCCTGTAATCGGTCAAGGCGGTGATTAATCGGTGATTAATCGGTTTGGCATTTCCTGCATGTTTTGGGAATTTCTGGAGAGCAAACTAAAGATCTTAACTGATTCTTCTATGTTTTCAAACCCCAATAAAAGGCTTCAATTCTGATTATGAGGCCCATTGTGCGTTATAAGTGAAATAAACGATCCCCAAATTAAGTAAAATGCCTAAATTTTTATTTTTTTAAATTTGACCGATTCGGCCGATTCGGCCGATTTTTGGCCGATTCGGCCGATTTTTGACCGATTCAGCCGATTTTTGGCCGATTTTTTTCCCAGACCGATTTTTTTAGCCGATTAGCCTAAATCGCCAAGGTCTATGGCCGATTACCTTGGAATCGGCGATTAATCGGCCGATTTTTCCGATTTTTGCAACATTGATATACAGATGGATTTATATGGTCAAACTGATAGATAAATGTTTCTTAGGTACCGAAATGGCGCAACTGGTATGTGGAGGTTGCCATACTTTATTAATGTACATTCGTGGTGCAGCAAGCGTACAATGTTCTTGTTGTCATACCATTAATCTGGCATTAGAAGGTACAAGTCCATTACTCTACTAAACACTCTCAAGATTGAACGTTAAGGGGTATTTGCCTTACCGTCTAATATAATAATAAGTCTATTATGTTAATTCAACAGAATCTGCTTCTGATTATTTATTTATATATCACCAAAAATGTTAACTTGGTTGTAGGAAATCAAGTAGCACACGTCAATTGCGGAAATTGTAGAATGCTATTGATGTACCCGTATGGTGCACGGTCTGTGAAATGTGCAGTTTGCCAATTCATTACATCAATCGGGGTTAGTACTCGTAACATATTTAAATATCTAATATTGCATATACATTGTTGTGTTTTCATACTTCACTGGGGAAGAAACTAGTTCTCCCTTCATTAACATAAACAGTGTACTCCTATGGTTTGCTAGTTATTTGGTTACAAACTTATAATGGCTTTGTTATTTATACTACGATGTTAGCAAAGCAATAATGTTCTGTTTTTCTCATGATCTGTTTTACTTGAATGACCACAGGTTCCGACAAGCAATATTGAACAGAAGCTCATCACGTAGAACTTCTTGATGGTGTTTCTCCTTGCCTACGTCTATAGAGCTACAAATTTTCTCTTGCAAGAGATTATTGTTATTTTGATTACTACTGTTGTTGTTGTGATCAATATGTGTTTCTTAAGGAATAAAGTCAAGGTTTTGTATATAAATAAAATGGCAAGATGTGGTTTTGGGTTGATTTATGTTCCTTTTGTGACAACTTTGTTCTGTAAACGGGCATACGATATCATCAGACAAAATTTCTCAAAGAAATTCCGACCTAAAAAACGAAGATGCTTAAAATATTCTTTCATGTCGTTTTCATCAGTCGAATACAGACACAAGCAAGGTCCCCATTTCATGTTCTTCAACTTAGAGATGTCACAGCATTATTGACCATCTTTCTCGAGAAGACTCTGCCGTGTCCATATTCTCCATTTCTCATCGAATTTAATCGTCTTATCTTTTTCTATATGTAGTATATATTCGCATCAAACCTAATTTCTTACATGACCATATGTGAAACAGAGTAAGCAGCGAGCAATCTCGCCTAGAATATGTTCCGCCACATACAAATGGTTGAGCATTTTGCTTTAGTGATTGATTCAAACACACATTTCCTTAATGATCTCATAACAAAACTCTAGCCAAATCCTTAAGGTAACTTACAGTGTAGATATCAACTTTTTTTTATTAGCATGTTCAAATGAGATAGACACCCGATCACAAGCCTAATGTGCTACGAGTACTAGATTTTGATAAATTTCATGGTTTACAAATATAAATTCGGATTAACAAATAATAATAATAATAATAATAATAATAAAATAAAATAAAATAAAAAACCATGTACTAGCATGATGACCATTTTGATTTTCCCAATCAACAAATAGCCAAAACACTGTTTTTGACTTTTTGTTATAACAAAACAAAAATCATAAAGGTTTTCAAATGGGAAAGGCAAACTTATAAATTTGATTGGGACATTCAATCTACAAACATTTAAATTAATTACTCTCTCCGTCTCATATTAAATGTTCACTTTTGATTTTTCGTGTCTTTTTTATTCAACTTTGACTTTAAATATTTTTGTTTGTATTATATGATACTTGATAAAAATTATGTTAATGAAAAGTACATTTAAAACTCAATTCATTCATATATTTTGCATCATGTATTATATATCATAAATAAAGATATTTAAGGTCAAAACTGATAAAACAAGACTTTGAAAATTCAAAGTGGACAATTAATATGAGACAGAGGTAGTACATTACAATTGTTTAATGCACGTTCTAAAATGTCACAATCGAATATGAGAATGTGCAAATCACCTTCATTTTCAAATAGGGTGCGGTTATAAGTACCCTCCCATAAAAGCCATTTGTTCCCCTTGTTTTTCTATTTTTTTATTTTTATAATTTTGTTTATATTAAAAATAAATAAATAAATAATTAAAAAAAAAAACGAAAGTACGAAACAGAAAATATAAAGTTTAATAAGTCAACAAAAACTGATAAAAAATGTGTTGTACTATAAAACAGAGCGGACGAAGGTGGACGACAAAATAAGATGGGCCACGGGATACCAATAACATATCCCTTCCAAATATAATCATTGATCCCTGTTTCAAACTTCAAGGGGTTCATGACCTCATGTTGGAAATAAAGTGTGGTAGAATCGTATAAAGTTGAAAATGACTGTTGAGAAGTGAGAACCATAATTTTAGATAAGCATCCAGGTAAAACTGAACCAAAGAACCACGTGATCTTTCCTTTTTTAGAATAAAGTTTTATGCGAAAATTACAGTATGAAATACTTTGTCAAAGTGTAATGAGGACACCTTTGCAGCCATTATCTCATTTGGACACTCATTTCGTGACCTCTAAAGAGTGAGGGGCGAAATGCACATAGCAGATGGTTTCGCTCCATGGCCCACCTTGTCAACCACAAAATGGTGCACACAGCACAATCCCTTAGGGAAGGAGGAGTATTTTGGATCAAATAGAACACAGAAAACAGATACATTAAAAATTTTGTAGATACCATCGGTGTTGCTCTCAATTTCCACCATTCTTACTTCGGTTGTACTTACGGTCTGAAGGGGTTAGATAATTTACAACATTAGAACCAAAAACATATTTGATGAAAACATGAATAAGCTACGTACAGATTTGATGAAAACACAATGATGACGAAACGTACCCACTTGAAATCCATGCCAGATAAAACCATTGATGTCCCTCTTTGAAATTTTAAATACAATATGTCAATATCTATCAACAAAAGTACATATTTTACTGTTTGTATGTCGATAAATGATAGAAAAGGTTTATCGACCGACCACTTTAAACCATGCTCAATATTGTTTGTTGTATTACTGATGGCATTATCATTGGGTTGAACACTTTAAACCAATGTTTTAAAACCTGGCTTTTTAATTGACTCAGTCGAGTCACCGGTTCATCGGGTCACCTGCTGGGTCGAACAGGTTTTATACATATATATAATTTTCATGACATTTTTTATAGGTATTTGTCCAATTTCGATCTTACATTCAATTGAACCGATAAAAATAAGAAGACTATTTGGTTGTAGTCTATAATTCTCATTTCTACAATGCTAAAAAAATGCAAAAACAATCAATTTATCAATTTATACTTGTAGTTTACAACATATTTATAGTTCTAGTTTAAAAAAATGAGATGACTCTACGGCTTTTTTAAAATCCTATGGTTATTAATGAACTCTTTAAATAAAGCAAACATATTACTAGCATTAGCTTATAACTCTAATTTTGTTGTTTCATCAAAACTTAACCACATTAGTCGGTAGTCACCACCACTCTAACTTTTCAATTTAATTCAACTATAACTTTTCCAAATCCTAATATGTTTGTCCATACAAATATATCATATGTTTGTCCATACAAATATAAAACTTAATCTAACATAAATTTTGAGTTTAACGAAAATTATGACAAAAGGGTTTTTGCTAGATTTAGAGGAAAGAAAAGTGATGGTTGTTTAAAATAAAGAAAAAAAACAAAAACAAAATTCATGACCCTACCGGGTTTATTAAACCGGGTCAAGGAAAATCGGCGATTCAACCCGGTTCTCAAATAAGCAAAAAGCCGGTCACATCCAGCCCGGTCTCCTAACTGGCAGTACAACGAGGTCAACCTGGGTTTTAAACATATATTGAAACTAGGCCTTAAGGTCCGGTAGAAGGAACGCACATATATTGGTTTAAAAACGCCCGGGTTAATGAATATGTTCATAGAAACAGCGTGTTTTTCATTCGATGTGTTTCCAAACACACTAATTATATAGTCTTCCATCAGCTTTAGTAATGAATGAACCAAAAACATTTTTCTTAAATTTTGGTCTAAGAATTTTAGTTTGGTGACTTTGGTCAAAGAATTTTAGGCGTTGCATGATTTTGTTTTGATAGACTTGATGAAAGGAGTATTTAAATGACAAGTAATTTTATATGTAGGGAAATTGGCAAAAAATGCATTATACTTGTCACCTTTTGTCATTGTATGTCGCGTACTATTTTTTTTTTATTATATCACCAACCTTTTTAAATCGTGTCATTGTGTGTACTTTGTGACCATTTTACCCTTACTTTTTTTAATTTTGAAGGGTAAAATGGTAATTTCATATGGCTAAAAAGTCGCAAAGTACACACAATGACACGATTTAAAAAGGTTGGTGAAATAATAAACAAAAATAATACGCTACATACAATGACAAAAGGTGGTAAGTATGATGCCTTTTTTTGCCAATTTCCCTTATATGTACACATAAGTATTCTACAACTAAAAAAATAAAAGACGAAAAAATGAACCTCCTTCCCTAGGGGATTTCATACCATTTTATGGGTGACAAGGTGAGCCATGGGCGAAACCTTTGTCTGCCATTAAAAAAAATAATAATAATAAAAAATAAAAATAACAAAATAAAATAAAATAAAAATAAATAAAGACAACTACGCCAAATGTTTGCATTTCGCCCCTCACTCTTTTGAGTGTCATAACGGCTGAAAATGTGTCTTCGTTTTATAAAACACTTCCCAAAGTGTCTCATGCGGCAAGTATTATGCACTCTTTGATAGAATGCATAAAGTAAGAATATCTATCAGACTAATGTAATTTATTTACATCTAGGTTCTACTGAAACAGCATGACCAAAGAGATCAGTTGTATATACAGTGTGTGTGTGTGTGTGCGTGTGTGGATTACTCTCTAAAGGTCTTAGACTAGACCTAGTGATGGTGAGGTGTGGTGGCAATTTTTAACCTCCTCCACGTGTGGTGGTTGTTACTGGAATCTTTGCCACATGTGGTGTATCAAATAATGAGATGAATCGGTGATGCAAACCATAGCTAAAAGTAAAAATTGTGTTGGGTGTATATGTGTGTGTGTTTAAGTGGGGTACGTAAAAGAGACAATTTTTTAAATGAACTCTTTGGGATACCATTTTACCAAAATGGACGGCGCAAAGATGATTTACGAAAATGGTCTAACAAATTGCACCTCCAATAAATGATAGACACGTGCACTATTCTACCACAAAACGACGAATCCAAGCGCACATACTATCTAGATGCGCCAACTTTTGTAATAAAAAACCGGAAACGACAAACCCAAGCGCACTATGATGTCTATGTGCGCTTCCCTAAATGCCAAAACCCAAGCGCACTCGTTAAAAGGTATGCGCCGTGCAAAACCCATGCGCTCCGAAAACGACAAACCCAAGCGCTCCTGGATGCTTATGTGCGCTTGGATGCTCATGTGCACTGAGTTGTTTGATAAAGAAACATGAAGGTTTGATGAGCATAACGAGGTAGATGTTGGAGTTAGTTGAACATAGGAATGAATTGATATGAACTATATGGACTTCCAGTTATATACCATAGGAATGAAATTTTGAGTTAGTTGAATTGTGGAAAAGAGATTGGAAAAGGGGTTACATGTTAGAGAGTGTGGAAAGAATTTAAGAAGATTAAAAAGAAAGAAACAGTAAAAGACAAAAAGCTATCAATAACCTGTCAAATGTGTGTCGGGCGCCTTTTAATTAATTTTATTTAACAAAGACAAGTGTCACTATTTTGTTGGACTATCTTTCACAGGAGGGCAGCACATGACACATAAGAATGCGCCAGGTCTGTTTTCGTAAATTCAATTTGGTAAATAGGGTGTTGTTTTCGGTTGTATCGGTAATTTCTTTTACGTAAAAGGTGCTGGAAAGGTGACCACGATGGTGACAATAGTAAATACTTTACAAGCTATGTATGTGGGTGTGTTGGGTGTATGTGTATGTGTATGTGTATGTGCAGGGCAAATATACACTGCGCCAATATAAAAATTGTGTGTGTATGTCGGTGTGTTGCCGGTGTTGGGTGTATACGTAGTATGTGTTTGTGTTGGGGGTACGCTATGCTGATTTTAGTACAGTCTGAACTTTGAAATTGCGTATTCCAAATGTCATAACTACATAGTTCCTCAAACGTGCTAACAGTATAATAATATGTTTAATAAGGAGGAGATTACAAAAAGATACATACTAATATTGTTTTAAACTAATGGTTTACATGTAATTTACAAATTAATAAGGTTCTTACTCATCTCCCATGGCTAGTTCAAGTGCGTAGTCATCTCTTTCCTGCAACAATTATTGATAAAAAATGTAAGGCACATCTCAAAGAACCAACCATAAAATTAGATCTGACACAGTGATGCACTCAGGTTTGGTTCTTATTTTCACCCGGTTCTATTTATATATAGTGTGGAAGGAAATTTCTGACATTCTTTATTTAAAAACTTACAATAGGTCCTCGTGCAAAATATCGTCCGAACTGAAGCCAATATACCTGCAGAAGTCATGCAAAATAAGCAAACGTTTAAAGAAGATTAAAACATTATAGAGAGTTGTTTTGTCAGTGATGTCAGATAGTTTCACACCAACTGGTAATAATTCAGATAAGTTCACATTTCATAAGATAATCCATCTTCATCGCCTGGGTTAAAAATAGTAAGTACTAAGTACCAAAATGGTTTTTTCCTCCTAGTCATAACCAAGAAGTTAATGAACGTCAACTTGTGCAAGCATCTTAAACCCCATGGATATACAATTACATCACTATATGACTACCATTACCACTATAATAAACCTAGCTCCCAAAAATTGTTAATTTTATTCTATCCACGTATTTTATTAAACAGCTAAAAGTGTTATTTAGCATTTAAAGCAATAACACCATTTCTGCTTTGTTTACCAAAAGGCAGCTTTTGAAGAATTGCAAACATGTGGCACCGACTTAATATGGACCTTCAAACCAAGCTTATAAGGGACACAAGCCAACTTTAATGGATTTTGTTTAAGAGTAGGTAACACCAGTCGACAATTAATAATAATTTATTAGAAGATTAGTCAATGCAGTGGAGTACTGCACATAAACCAAATAACATGTCTTCAGCATCAGCATGTAGGGAAGATAAACTCTTTTACTAACTAATAACAAGAACCTTTACTATACTTGTCACAAGTAATTTGGGATAGTAGGGGAGTATGATGATTACGCAGAACTTATTAATACACAGTTTCACATAATTCGCTCGAAAAAGTGTTCATACCTCATCCTCGTCTTGTGTTTCAACTTCAATATCAGAAGTTGGGAAACCAACACAAAGGAGTGCATAACCCTACACAAATGTATGGAGTTTTATCAGCTCATATACAATGTTACCAAATTGAATCACATGAAAATACTAACAGGTAACATGTGAAATTAATAATGGAAGAGATCAGGAGAAACAACATGCCTGAGCTTTCAGTTCTGCAGATATCCCTAATGCTTCAGGCTGTCTAAGTTCTCCAGATTTTATACGAACGGCACAGCTAGTACAACAACCTGCCCACGAAGACACATTTCGACTAATTATGAACACAGGAGCTGGACGCACCTAGAAGTTACAAAACTTGAACAGGCCCAAAAATAACCTTAAAGTAGATTAAGAAAAGGTGTATGTATATGTTATTTGCCCTCTTGGTGCAGTCTTACTCTCACATGTAACGCGACAACATAATGATAAATTTATACATTAGCAGAATGTCAACAAAGCTTGGTTATGAGCCTTATCTCTTGTCAAATTTGAGTCACTTAAATCATTATCCTAAGTTGTGCCCATGCCAATGTCACTAGTGTAGTACAAACAACTTGGATTGGTGTACAACCTTATCTTTTGTGAAAGAGTAGTGTGGGTTACCCAATTTTAACATACACGCACAAGATATGTAACATTGTGGCGGTGATGACTTTTCAATTTCCAATTGTAATATGCAACAAGTCTTCCGCATATACAAATGTATGATAAGTAATATTACAGTAAAATTAACAGAAAGTCAGAAAGAGAAGACGAGATGGTACATAAGTCCAAGTTAATTGTAAAACCAGTGACACAAAAATGGCACAGCTTGGGAAGATATTTCACGCAAGCAAAATTTCAGAAGAGATAAAGCTCACAGGTCATTACTAAGCTTGTATTACAACTCTTCTCCAACATCATTTCCAAACAACGCCTCTTACCCCCCACCCCCCAACCAAATGATTATATGATAGCCTGATAGGTAACATTCATTAGTATATGATTCATGATTCATATAATGTTCCAACATTTAAAATAGTGAAAGGCTAGAGCACTTCATTCTTATTCATTAAATTTCCGTTTACCACTCCTAACATGTCTTTCCACATTATAGAACCAACAGTTCAGCACTAAGATCATCAACGCATGTACCACGATCTACATATCTTATGATGTTATGGAAATATGGACAAATAGTATATAATATGGAGAATAAAGAAGTATACACACAAACTTGCACAACCAAGTGAATTCAGACAGTATCAACATAGATGGTATTAACTACAAGTAAAATAGCTTGAAATATAGAACAATACCGTGCCTGCAAGCGAATGGTAGTGATATGTCCTGTGCTTCAGCTGTGTGCAATATATATTGATCCTGCAAACATCACAGTATACATCAATGATTAGAAACAATAACACTGCAAACAAAAACTCAAGCTCCCCACTTTAACAAAAAAAACCTTGGATTAATCATAGCCGACATGAGCAAACTTATGACACTACAAAATTATAGCCAAAAGGCCCAAAACACTTCAACTAATCAAAAACAACATTCTTTGTCCACATGTATACACAAAACTTAGATGGATGCATGTTCAACTTAGTACTCTTTAATATCAAAATCAACAAGGTTAATAGTTTAACAATAGGGACGTACTTTACATATTTCACCACTTATCAATAATAGTAGTAACTTACTTTCATTTTGTTATCGATCATAGCAAATTAGCAATTACACTTTTATTTTCGTTAGCCAATATATCAATATTGCAATGCATATAATTATTAGTTAGTTTTTGAGGGGTTTAGAAGCGTTTAGACTATAATGCTTGCTTGGCAACAGGCGTTTATCTTTTGGAGTTGTTTAAACGCTCTTGTTTGAAAAGCTACATACGAAACACAAGCATTTAGCTTTTACGTCATTGTACACTTAAAGTGTGTTTGGCACAGAGCATTTTGGAGTGATTAGTGTTTCGGATGAAAAGCTTGTTTCACAACAAGCAGTGAAAACAAGCATTGAAATTCTGATGTTGCTTTTCTTAACGATACTAAAAAAACTATAAAAATTCTTAGGCTACTTTTACTTCATTTTACACATTGTGATTTAATTACAGCTACCTTACCAAACCCAAATAAAGCTACTTTGTTAACCACTACTTACAGCTACTCACCTCCTACTATGTAGGGGTGTAAACGAGACAAGACAGCTCGCAAGCTATTCGAGATCGACTCATCAACTAATCAAAATCCACTCAATTTAACAAGTCGAGCTCCAAAATACTCGGCTCATGAAACTCGCAAGTCTTATCAACCTTCGATTAATGTACACTTTTATCTATTTGTAATTACTTAATTTTCATAAAATTCGAATCGAGTCGAGCTTGATACATCGATTCTTCACAGATTTCGAGCTTTAAAAAATGTGGAAATAACCAAGCTTTAGCTCGAGTTTTAGCAGTTGAGATCAAGCTTGTCATTTTACACCCCTAAACATCTATACTACTATATAATGCATTTGGGACTATTCTATAATTAGAAAGGCTTAAAATTCAGACTTTTACTTGCTTATTATGGAAGGATTTCAAAATTAATTGGTTAGAAAGCAGGTTGGTTGGTTAGGAAGTTGGTTAGGAAGTTTGTTAAAAAACAGGTTTAAACTAAAATTATTTGGCTTAACCATATCTAATATCTCTACTTATAAAGCATAAAGACAACTAAATGTATAACCGAATAACGCAAAATATAGTCACAGGTACCCGCCGTCGCATTGAGCAGGTACCGTTCTATTTTACCAAACACATTTATAATTAAAAAAAAAACTACAGCTACTTTCGCCGAACATACTAAAAGTGGTAAATAACATATTAGCATTTTTTTAACAAGTAACCCTCAGTAAAAATATAAATTAACTTTTTAACACACAGTAAATGAGTAACTAACAAATTTTTACCTCAGGAACGTAAAATTCATGAACAACGTCACGTTGCCTATCATGTACAGTAACTTTATGGCTCGGAGCCGATGAGGCTACAGAAAAACGCGGTACTTCTGGGGCAGTTTGAAGCTCAGACGACGTCGAATTACGGCGGCATCGAAATGAAGTTGCGGTTCGGTTTGAGTGTTGCCGGAAAAGTGACGGTGTACGGTAAGTTGTTGTGGTGGTGGTGCAGAAGATAGAGGATTGTAGTAGGTCCATTGGGATCAAGAGTGGTGGTGTTGTTGTTTCGGCTTATCTCTATAAGTTGTTCAGTTGTTTGCTTATTTTTTTTTTTTTTTTTTTTTTTTTTTAACAAAGGATACATTTCATTACAAACCTCACAAATGGAGGAAGATACAACATAACAAGTTACATCGAAACATAACAAGTTAAGCCAAACAAGACATACACCAAATAGTTGAGACAGCCTACAGCAACACCATACAAAGGTGGGGGAATCACCCGAGTGAGCTTTGACTGATACAACCATATAAAGTGTAGCTTGACAAAAGTACACAAAGTACATAATACATACAAAGAAGATAAAACTAGGCATCCTTAAAGGAGCCGAACAAAAGCCTAACAGATCTAAAGTTAAACCCCTACGCAGCAGCAGCCGTCGATGACGGACCAACGGATCTGAGCAGAAACATCAGTGGCAGCACCGACAACAGCGGCATCGGAGATAGGAGATGACAGATCTGTGGGCAAAACTATTATTTATTTAAAGGAGAGAAAAGTAAAAAGGAGATCCGGACGGTCGGCCGAGACCGACCGCCGGAATGTATATAGTGATCGGAGGCTTTTTTGAAACTGGTGTTTTGTTTTTGTGTATTATTATTATATTATTTGTTGTTGTATTTTTGTTTCAAGTGAGCTGATACTTTTTACATTGACTTGAGCCATAAAGAAAGAAAGCTTTTATTAAAGACTTGAGGTTTATCAAGTCTTTGTAAAAAGCTATTCAAAAAGCTTTTGATGCAATGCATAAAAACCTTTTCCAAAAGTTTTTTAGAATGGTAAAAAGTTTTTGTTAGTTTTGCTATTGTAGATGCTCTAATGGGCGGGAGCTACACGAGGAATAGTATTGGCCCCTAGGGCTAAACTTGTTAGTTTATTTATTTGCGATATTATGTGTTGTTAAAAAAAATGATAATAAAATAAAAAATAAAAAATCTCGGCTTTCTCATATAATGTTTTTTTAGAAAAAAATTTTGTTTCGGCCTTCTCACGAAAAATTTTCTAGCTCCGCCACTGCATAATAGACTACCGGGCAGACCGAACCAAGAAACCGGAGTGAACTGGACCGGATCGAACATATCTGAGTCCGATCCTCAATCCATTATTTTTTATTTTTTATTTTATTTTAGGTCTAGTTCGGTCTTACACAAAACCGACTATTATACTTTGTTGGACCGGGATCGGACCGATAACCGAATTGGACCGGACCAACCGGACATATACCGAATATTTATGTCTAGTCCTCAATCCAGTGTTTAAGGCCAAATCGGTTTTTGATCTGGTCGATTTTGATTGGCCCGGTTTTTTACCCTACTTTGATAGTTGAAATTACTTCATGATTTAAACTTTTTAACCATTTTTTTTACCTACTTTTTTGTTTTGTTATTTTTGTATCACATTTTTTACTTTTAGTTTAAGAAACTTTGCTAAAAGAAATTATTTCTAGTTACGAGGAAGAGGATTTTTAAGTACTCATAAAGCTTTCAAAACATTCAAAACAAGCTAGTTTTTACTTTTTATTATAAACTTTGTTTGGTAATATGATTTTTTTTTTTCGGAGGTTTCAACTCCATGGGCTCTTCAATTGAAACCTATTCAAGTAGCTTTTGAAAAATGTTATAGTTTCATAAATGAATGACCACATGAATACTCACTATGTATATTTTTCCTTTTGAGTGTTCCTTTATGTTTGTATAACAACATCAAACTTCAACTTCGGTAATTTGATCAAACATGTCTAAAAAAAAATGCTGACTCTAATTTTCATAAGCTCCAATTCTTATAATTTTCAGCTTAGTTAAGGCTCTTGTTTCGCCAAACACCATGACAAACACGTCCGGTAAAAGTAAAAACACGACCACATCGATAAATCTCTAAGGGTTACTTGATAAAACAACATAACTCAACTCCAAACGGTTCAGAAACTATATTAATTAACTTTGTTTTAAACATAAGCAAACTATTTGTTAGGAGTTCTGAATGAAAACTGTGAATGACATAAAATTTACCAATTTAGCCTTTTGATTATTTAGCTTGAGGTGAGAGTGATTAATAAGACTCCAGCATATGGGCTACTGAACCATTCATAAAAAAGATAAGACTGTAGCAACACATAACTATCTGTTTATCTATATGATGTATCAAAATCTTAAGGCAGAACACAGGTGGCGATTCTCAACTAGCAACCTGTTTGCATGGGCGACACTTGGCGCACTCGTGTCACCGTCGGATAAACGTCGCCGTGAATCACCGTCTCTCGAAACCATTATTTTAAGGGCAAGACAAAGTACAAACACACAGAAAAACAGACATAAGAAAAAATGAAGTCAGTGAAAGAAAAGGTTAGCAATGCAGCTAGTGCTGCCAAGGCCCATGTCGAATCCTACAAAGCCAATCTTGAAGAAAAGGTACTACTTTCCCATTACTTACCTAATTATGAATCGATACTCATGGGATATGTTTGCAGGCTGAGAAGGCTACTGCAAGAACACCCGAAGAAAGGGAAATAGCACACCAACGCAGAAAAGCAAAGGAAGCTGAAGCAAAGATGAATATGCATGTCGAAAAAGCCGAACATGCTGCTGAAAAACAGCAGGGGAAACACCATATCCTTGGTCACAGTACCATGCCAGGAGTTTACGGTGGAGACCTGTTGCGCCTGTTGGGCAAACAACAGGTGTCCCACATCAACAGCCTCCTCTTGGAGCAGTGGACCCGGTTACTGGAACCGCTGTTCCAACTTATCCTCTAGGAGGACATCATCATGGGCATAAACATCTCTAGATTAGTATTTGCGGCTTTTTGTGCGTTTTACTGTAGTTGTGATGTTGTAATGATTGTGATATGTAAGATTCATAAAGGAGTTTAAATTATAATACAAAAAATATATTCAAATAGTGGAAGTTGCAAGTTAAAGTTTCACACACGAGCAAATGTTCAGTTGATGTACAATTCTATGTCAAAAGAACCTCGACTAGCATTATCCGATTAGTTGCACCCGTCCTTGGTACTTGACGTAGTGCTGGACCGTCCCTTCAGATGACAGACGTGGGTTTCTTGCTTTTGCAGGCTTGGTGTTCAAGTTGGCTTTAAACTTGGGCACTGCCTTTTGATGTAATTCATTTGCGTTTTTGTTTGGTGTTCTGGTTGGCACTTCTTCAAGAAACTCATCTGCAACGTCTCCATCTTCGTCTATTTTGAGGCTTCTTGTATACCATCCAAGACCCTGCATCAATTACACAACACAAAGGCATGAAATCGCATAATGTTCAATGTCTTGTCTAGGCATCTATGGTTAAAAGAGTAAAAAGAGAGTTGAGCACATTGTGTGCATAAACAACATTAGTGTTTCTTTGGTCTAATTGTGGCAATTTCAATTATTTGATCCCTTGCAGCGGTATTATGAACTGCTAAACCAGGGATGAGTGTACCCCCTAACATTAAGAAAGATAAACTGAAAATGACAGATAACACATACAAGGTATTTGTACATTGAGTAAACTGTTCGACAATGTAGATCATTTTAGATGTTTTCACAGTATCATGTCATCATAAGAGTTTATCCGAAGTAGAGAAACAGAGAACACAAAAGAAGCCATTTGAAATGTGTTTGCATTATCATGTCCTAGCAGACTTATCCAAAATCAGACCTTCCAACAATCTAAAGTAATTCACATATTGACAGAAACCAAACACGCAAGAAGGCATGTAGGCATTACATTTTGTGAACTCATGCATTTTGTATAAGTCTTGGTCTAGCATTCTTTACCTATTCATGTGATTCGTTGAACATTAGATGTTAAACAGGTGAAACAAGTAGAGTTTAAACGACACACTGTCACAAGATATGTCAAACACGTTGATTGGTTACAAAACCTAAAGCATTACAGTCATATTCAATACATCTTAGGTTTAATGAAAAAGATAGAATAACGATATGCACCACCTTTAGAAACATTTACTTATAGTTACCCATCAAATATTGTTTAACCTGTCTTTTTTGCCTACTGAACTAGCACAGATAGAATATACGATCTTACATCATATAGTAAATACTACTCCGACCCAAACATACGTAATCAAAATACAGCTACATCAGGTGAGATCTATTCTCAGCAATAATACACCTTATGAGCAACTAAATGGTTTAGACAATGCTAGCTGGCCAGATGTGTCATCAGTAGGTAAACAACATACGACTCAATCATCCACTGATATTATTCTGAATCTTAACCACGCCAAACTTAGCAGTAAAAATACAATTTAAGGATTCTTTACCTTACCCAAATAATGATTTTAGTTAGTTTGTAAGTTTCTCGCGCTTAAATTTTCTAACATAACCGTTCCGGGGGAAATTTGAATGGCGAGAAATAATTAATCATATAAGCAGATTGCTAATACTTACGGTGTTGTGTAATAAATGTTAGTTGTTTGACTCTATTTGAATACTAATAATGCTTTGTTAGGAATGCAACATAGGCCAACGTTTTAGCCCACATGGGGTTCCACTCGAAAACTACTAGGTGATATCATGATTATATGCATGATTTTATTTCTTATGTTTTCCGATGTGGCGATGTGAGATTGGGATTGCGTGGCAATTCCCCCCTCAAACACAATCCACCATGTATCTCCCCTCTAACTATAGTCCACATGATCAAATCTTTAACATACACCCGGTCCTTTTTGTTCATCAGAGCATGCCCTTAGCGTATAAAGAAGACTATCGATGCAAGGCACTAGGATCCACTATATTCGATGAACTGTAGGATACCACCCACATTACAACTAACCTAACCGTATCTTTGATGCCAAATGTTGGAACACAATTATTAAAACAATATGCATAAAGCAATAGCAAAAATACATAATCAAGATCACTCCAATGTTTCAATCTTACTAACGGAAGTAAAAACAAAGTCACAAGAAAACTACAACGTAATGAATTAACCCTGATAAAGAGATTGGCTTGTTTTATATAAGCTAGCTATCTATAAATGACTTAGTTACAGTTTCTACCCCAAGAGCTCATGAACTTGCACTAGCAACCCTTGAACTTCCATGACTTAACCAGAATGACCTATTATTGTGACGGTGGCACATAGATAACTTGCTAGCTAACAAAGTAACAATACACGGTCACTTTATATTTTGGATCTTTCCACTTATTTAACAATTATGATAGATCTTTAAACTTCTTATGTTCACAAAGGCATGAGATTCACATAAGTTTAGTTCCACCGATGAAGATAGAAGTTCGATGATTTCCATTTCAAAGGTAACAAATTTTACGTTATGGAGTTGTTGGCGAGCATTGTTCTCATTTACGATCTTGAAAATTCTCATTTTTGGAGAAGGTGAAGTTGTGCATTCTCGATCCAATGAGAGCTTGTGAAACTATTAGTGTGCTTCAAAATCTCCATAATTTAAAATACTTAAGCTTAAAAAGAAATTCAACGAGTTTCTTTTCTCAGTGCTAGTCTCATGTGAGTCTCATGCATTTGCAAACTATAAAGTTCAAAGATATATCTAGAATGGATAACTATTAGAAGCATCCTAAATGAGAAACGCCACCGTATAGTTCTCTCTAAAAGTCCTGGAAGTGGAAGTTTTCAATTGCAGGATTATAAAATGGGCGAACTTAGGGGGGTCACGGAACCGATTGATATTTGCTACCTAGTGTGAATTTTCATTAAAAATGCCACCCTATAGTTGTGTTTCTAAAAAACTTGGAAGCGGAAGTGTTTCAAGTGCAGGATTATGAACACGGGCGAACCTAGGGGGGTTCACGGGACCCAATTGATATTTGCTGCCTAGTGTAAATTCTCTTCAAAATCGCCGATTTCTACTAAATGAACCCGGTCCCGAAATTTTATGTCACATAAATACACGTCCTATTTATTTAATCAACGAAATCGTACTTTTTAGTCCATTTTTATTTCTTTTATAAAAAACTACGCACGTGACAACTTAGAGTCCCGGGTCCGCCCCTGATCACAAACTACTAAAACCAAAAACCATAACCAAACCATTAATAAATCATACCTGAACACCACCATCACGTGCAGGGCACGGGACCAAAACAGGGCCGATCTGATGAGCCTTATCAACAGGGACTTGACGTTTAACACTAAACCCTTTACGCTCAATATTATTATAATTATTTCTATCTTCTTCTTCTTCTTCAACTGAGTTTAAATTATTATTGTTGTTATTTTGGATCTCATTTTGGTTGACTTCTTCATGGTGTGATGATCCAAGTAACCCTGCTAAGAGTCTCTTGAAGAATCTCATTTTGGGTGTTTGGGATTTAGGGTTGGGAAATGGATGATCTTTTTTTTTTTTGGGGAGGTGATGTCTAAAGTGTGGTGGTTTTTGGGGTGTTTGGGATTTTAGAGATCTAAAGTTTGGTGCTATATGAAATGGTTGAGTTTTTTATATTAAATTGTAGGTTGCATTTAGGGGTGTTAATTGGTCGACAGGTTTGAGTCAATTTGGGTCGGGTCAAAGGGTTAACGCTGAAAATAACATACTTGAATATGACTTTATTTGAATTTGGATTAGTGCGTTTGGGTCAATTCGAATCGGATCTATTTTGGTTCAGACCAACTCGAATATAAGTAAATTGATAATAAATTGCCTATTTGTACTAGTTTAAATATATAATTTATAAAAATATATTAAAAAATAAATAAACCTTTTTTTTCTGATCAATCGGGTCAACCAGAACCTAAGTTAGCCAAGTATTTCAACCCGATACTCGACCCTATTTAGTAAGGTTGCAAAAATCGTGAATCGATAGTCGGGCACTTCCGGTAAGTTTTGGGTATTTCAGGCTAGTTTTAGGTATTTCCGTCAAGATTTTCCTTAAAAAAACATCTTGTAACAGATATAAACAATGATTAGTTTACGATGAGTTTTGAGTATTTCTGGTAAGATTTGCGAGTTTACGGAAAGTTTGACCATTGTTGACAGTCATTGACCGCCGTTAACCACGGTTGACCTATTTGTTTAACCAATTTACACAAATCGAAAAGGTACGTGGACCATAGTGCCTAGGCAACGATTAATCGTCATTGTAGGACATTTTTTGCAACACTGCTATTTAGTATTCGGGTTACTCGAGTTGAACGAGTAACCAGAATAAAATTTTTGACCTGAGTAACCCGACCTGAATAGGCTCAATCGGGTTCGGGTCCGGGTCGAGTTCGGGGCGGGTCGGACAACTTTTTTTACACTTTGAAGTTGGGAAGAGAATATGCATATTTTATAAAAGACATATCTTTGGATTGGCCACAAAAATAATTTAGTTAGGACGCATACTTTCGAGTGATGGACTTGTTTTCTTCATATGTTTGAACTGAGTTAATCACATTTGCTTACATCTTTTTTTACTTTAAGTTACTCACTTATGTCATTAATTTCAAAAAGTGACAAGGGTCATTGTGCGTAAAAATGATAGTAGGATTGTAGGATTCGTTGTAGAATTGTAAAATCGGTTATAAGATTGATCGTATGATAGTTTGAACATTTCTAAAAGGTTGCAATACAAATGGTTTTTTTAGGATTGGTTGTAGAATTGTAAAATCAGCTATAAAATTGATCGTATGAATTTTTTGAACAATTCTAAAATGTTGCAACAAAAATAGCTTTTTTTTTTTTTTTTTTTTTTTTTTTTTTTTTTTTTTTTAACACAAGTGAAACAAAATAGCTTATCGATTGTATGATCAATTTGAAAATTCAGTTTTATTTTGGTTTAAATTAAGATGTTGAAAGCTTAGCTAAATGCTATGTTTGGCAAAAGTAGCATTGAGCAGTAGCTGTGAGCTGTGAGCAGTAGCCAAAAAAGCTCACAGCTTCATAAAGAAGCATTAGGAAAATGAGCTTTCCTAAAAAAATACCAAAGCCCACAGCTCTCATGTCAAACAAACATCAAAAATAAAAAAGCTCATTCTCACCGCTCATTACCTCAAAAAGCTCCAAAAAAGCTCCGCGCCAAACATAGCCAAAGTTTGATTTCATTTGACGCTTCAATTTGAGGCTATGTGATTATAACAAGTAACATACAACCAATATTGTTGGTTAGTTTTACACAACATTGTTTTTTTGAGTAAAGATCATTTGAGGATCAAACTTTTTTTATATACCAAGGGACTAATCTCCACCCTCCATCTTCCCTTCATCTTTATTTGATCTAATGGATGAGATTAATCCCAACAATTTAAAAAACCCACTTTCATCCTTTTTTTTCAAATATTAATATCTTTCAAACCGTTAATCGTTAAGCAAAAAAAAAAAAATATACCGTTACGACGAGCATTTAATTATCTTTCTATAGATAGGCTAATTGATATATTTTCGACAATTTTTTTTTTCGTGGCCGAAAAAATCATATATGATATTACATATAATATCATATATGATATGTAATATCATATATGATATTACATATCATATATGATATGCAATATCATATATGATTTTTTTCCGGCCACGAAAAAAAAAACCGTGAAAAAAACGATTTTTTTTTTCTTTTCGAAAGTATATCAAAGTGCCCGTCTATAGAAAGATAATTAAATGCCCGTCGCGATGGTGTAATTATTTTCGCTTAACGATTAACGGTTTAAGAGATATTTAAATTATAAAAAATGGGTGAAATAATAAAATGTTTTTAATCTCAACCATTGATTTCTTTTTTAGATGGATGGTGGGGATGAGTCCCTTGGTATGTGAGGAATGTTTGGTTTGTAATATAACTCGACTCTTATTTTTTATAGTAATTGTATTAAAAACTAGCAAAAAGGTAGAGACAAATTCCAATCTAATTGTACATGCATAGATGAATTTACCATCCAATCGATCCACTTGGGACTTGATTATTACACCCCTTATAAAATGTGATAAAATTCTAACCTCGTTGCTTAAGGGATTCTTATTAGGAGGTTTTGGTCAATACATTTTTGTCTTGGCAATGCCATATAACCCAAGTGGTGGATTTAACAACCACATCAATACATATTTTGGTCATCTAAACCAATTCCACCTAGTCGCCCCAAGTAATTAGGTCAAATAGATTCATTGGGTAGTCCGCAAAGCCTCACCATCAAGCAATGGAGTTCCAAATTTTGCTAACAATGATGTAATCCGCAAAAAAGTGTTGTGCTTGCTTACACTCTGTTTTAGAGTTTTTTTTTTTAAAGAAAGTGAAAACAAATTAAGCGAAGTACTTTTTGGGGCGTTCTCGAGAATTTTTGAAAAATAAAAAAGAAAAGAGAGAGAAGAAAGTGGTGGTGATATATTGTTTTTTGGAGGAATAACTTTTATCCTAAAATAGGGATGAAAGTGAAGGAGCCCCATTTTAAATAGATAAATAAATGGCAAATTTGCTTATATTTTGTCCATATATTTACTTTTTCCTTTTTTTAAAGCGGTACATTTGTAAATTTGTATATAACTTAACGACAACTTTTCTTTCATATATTTCATTTTCTATAACTCGAGAACATGAAATAAAATACCAACTTTATTTCATCTTCTTCCTTACTCTCCACCTTAATTTCTCTGTCTTTTTCTTCCCCTCCAATTTTAACTCGAGAACAGAGTTTTAGTCATGGATCATAAAAGATTTAAACAATCGCAATTCGTAAATAAGTGGATGTAATTTATAATTTAATAAAAAACCAAGTAACTTTTAAATATTTATGAACATATAAGATTGCCTATGGATCAAATCTATAGGGTTATGAGGCATTATGACCCGTGTGATGCACCGGTTTTGTTTTTCGATAAACTATTAAACTTTTGCTTATGTCTAAAACTCAACTTTTTATTTGTTATTATAATTTACAAATACTTCGAACCAAAATTATGTACTCTTTCCTTTCTATTTATTATTCAATGTGATATTTTTAATATGTCGTGTTTTGTTATTTAATGAAAACCTGGAATTTAAATTGGTTTATATATTATTGTTTGTATGATATTTGTAGCAATTCATGTTATAATGATATATAATCTATGTTACACACCATATAGCCTAAACTAGGATTTTAGCCCGCGCTTCGCAGCGGGGTGTTTGCATACGTAAGTGAGGCGTCGTTGGTATACGTCTCGTTAAAATATAAAAATCACATATACAGAAGTTTTATAGAAGCCATGTACAATAAACTCAATTTGAAACATATTGTTTTGTGTTCTAGCAACAATCATTAACTTTCTACAAACAAATAAAATCAGTTAATTAAGCAACTGCAGTGAGGTTCACATGTAAGCTACTTGTAATAAGGACAGAAGGAAAAAGTTAATTTGGATGCATTGTCGACAGCTTGCTAACATATGGTTCCAAGTAAAGAGCTCCATCGTAGTTTCCATTCCTCACACACCTGCAAAAGTTAGCATTTTAAAAGACATCAATTGAGGTTCTAGATGCATTTGTGTTGTTTGGTCGTTTATAAAGTGTATTAGCACTGTTTTTTGCATTGTAGAGTCTGAGTAACAATGCTTTTTGCATTCTAGATGCATTCGTTTTTTTAATAAAAAACAAAAAAAATATGGTAATATATGGACGTATATTTTACATTTGTAACAAATAGTAAAATGAGGAGTCGTATACTGTTAATGAGTATTTGATTCCACTTTTGATCCTGAAGCTAAAAAATGGTTAATTGATGTTGACACTGAAATGTAACTTTCGGAAGATATAAAGTAGAAAAACTATATGAGTTATACCATGACAACACACACGAACTTTTTTGTCTGAAATTATGACAAATTAAGCGAATCAAAATGTAACGCAAGGAGTTCTACCTGATGTTATGCTGGCTCAGTTTCGAGGTTTGTTGCAGTCTACAAAAGGTACTGGCGTACTGCAAAAACCTGTTTTGCGTGCTCTATAGACCATAACGTCTCCTGGTGTTTTCCGTATTTCAGTTCATCTGCACAGTCCTAACTGGATTACCCATTACAGTTTAGAAACGTGTTTGGCTCGTCCGTCCCATGTCCAAAAAATCTGGTATACCTGAACAAAGGTATATGAATACAACGTTAACAATAAGAATTGTGGAACAAACAACAGATCTTATTATGCTACACAGCTTCATATAAAGAAACAAACTAAGAAGTTTTAGCAATTGCAAAAGCCAATTTTTGATGGCCTTCACCTCCCTAAAAAAATAATTTTGAAAAATCACATACCATCACAGAAACTTGAAAACCAACCACTATAATCCAACATCCTCTTACAACAATGATAAGATAACAGTATTTTCATTGTAGTTTAGTAAAGGAGGTGAAGAAAGATGTTCATTTTGATTTTCACGCATGATTCATTGACACATTTATGCTCGAAGGGTAAGTTTAGTTGCTACTAAGGTAGTTAATGGTGTGAGTTCAGAATGCTTTACAACCCATGATGTAAGTTTGTTTGTGTTTTTATGCATACCTGTTATCAGACATATGATAACTAATTAGATCAAAATTAGGAAAAGTATGTGAAACAACTAACCATTTATGTATAACATTACAGACTGGTATGATGAATTCGAAAGCATAAAGTCGCAAACACAAAAGTTGATTGATAACGACCGAGGCTTGCAATAAATTGCACCATAAAACAAAAAGGGAAAAGAAAAAAGAATTAGATCCATGTATGTATGCATATATACCGATTAAAGATTTGCATTTTTTTATATGAAACTAATATATTGGAACTGTGAAAATAAGAGGATGGTCACCTGTTACTACTTACTACCAAGCTGATTTATTCGAGCCACTACTACCTTCAGCATCATCCTTCTCATCAGTAGATGGTTTGCTATGATGAACACATTCCAACACACTTTAACATTCATAGATATGCAAAATGAAACTTGAATCCGTTTTCTCGTGCATCCATTCAGGAGCCAACTCTTGCAAAAATCTCTGCTGCTCATCAGCTTCTCCTGTAAGCAAGTTGACCAAGATTCAGTTTTAAATCACTTTCACATTACCAGAATAGTAAAAACTTTAATCGTGAACAGAAAGGCTTAATTCGGTATGTGATTTGCAGATGGTTTGAAATTATAAGTCCCTCTTGACACACCTTTATTTGAGAGCTCTACAGCTTAGATATTCAATTATAACACACCCACATTTGAGAGTTCTACAGATGGTTATATGACATAAGTAGAATTAGCTATTCAGTTACAATCAACATTACCATCATTTTCATATCTCTTTTTTAGTATATAGTACAAAGGAAAATAACGAACAACTAAGTCCAACATTCAAATAGAGCGCTTCTTAAAACTTGAAAGAAGAGTCGATGAGTTTTACCTTTACTGAAGTATGTGAAGAAACTTGCGGAAAAGTGACGCCTGCATTGTCTAACTATAGAAAATTAGTAAAAAAACTGACACGGCATACTGTAAGAAAAACCCACAGAAACCCAAAGATACTGGAAATTTACCTCCATCGAGTTTTCTGAGGTAGAAACTTGAACGGTGGGATAATTCATGCGGTAGTCGAATCTCAATTCACCATATTCAGTCTCATAGTAACTATAATCTTCGTAGTCGGTAAGAAAAACAGACTCCCTTTCATCATCTTCGGGCCCATTGAATTGGTATTCGATATGCAAAAATATAAACTAACATTAGAGTCACTTACCTTAATAAGCATGTGTCTAAATCAACTAAAAACAAACTACATTTAACCCGTTTAACACACTTAGGCGGTCCCTTTATAGGCATACTTTTAAATGGACAAAACTGGATCCATTTGTGAAATTTGGAACTCAGTTAACTCATTGATAAGAAATCGATCATCAAAAATAAGTTAATTTTTTCCTTTTCTTAAAGGAACATAAATACTATAGACTGTTACATGAAAACAAAGTGTTATTTTGATCGCTTTTAGTACTTACTGAAACTTGTATATGCTAATAAAGTACTCATGTATTTGGTCAAACAAAGCTGGTTTTAATAAAATCTGGAAGCCTGGAATTAATACAAATAATATTATGATATATTTGTTAGATTCAGATGGCCTACGCATAATGTAATTGTTCAGATCTGAACTCAGCTCATTATATGTGTTTAGCCTATTTTTGTATCCAAACTTAGGTGACTTCAGGCTCAAGTTATTCCATATAATTCCGACTTATATGCATGACTGTGCAAACAGATGAGAACGTGCGCAAATTATATGCAGAGATGATCTTCTAACAAAAGCAAAAGTGAATACCTGGGCACCGAAATATGCAAGTTTAGGCGCTTAAAAAAGTTGACACTAAAAAGTATGTGTAGAGATTCTCCAAAAGCTCAACTAAAGTATTCACTTTTGCTTATAAGTCATTGTTACTTTAGCTGATTTAAATCTTTACACTACTAATTTAAACCTTCTGATTTTCTACACCAACTGAACTCAAAGGTATCATGAAAAAGTTGTTATAGTAATGAACAATATAATCATATGGCTTGGCAATCGTCACATATTATATATAGTTTCAAAACTGTACTGACCATAAAACAGCATTGTCAAAGTTGCACTACAGAGCAAGGCTGTCAAACTCGCGAGTTTACACGTAAGATCGTACGATCTTACGTGCACACCAGTCAAAATCGTGTAGGATCGTGGTAGGATCGCATCTGAGGTAGGATCGTAAGTAGGATCGTAGGATCGCACGTAAGATCGTAAGATCGACACGCGATCCGAGTTCACTTTTTTTTTTTTTTTTTTTTTTTTTTTTAAATCTTTTAAGTCCATCCCACTTGCTTAGGCCAAAAAAACAAATGTGTGTTTTACTAATGTCTAATGAGTAAACCACTGTTATTTCATTTTCTAAATAGATTATAGTTTATACATAGTTTTCTACTTTTCTGAATAGATTATAGTCTAAAAAGTGTTCAATAGTTTAATTTACTTTACTTCATTGTGATTAAACTAATCAAAGGGTATGTTTTGTAATGCCACTTATGAAACGTTTGTTTTCTTGAAATCATGTTGATGGCTCGTATGTTTTGAGACATCTAGAACCTATGTTATGTAATATTATTGCACTAAATCGTTAATGTAACCATTGAAACTTGACTTTTTTGTATTTTACTATTACTTTATTGTATGAAATTTAAACTTTGTCATTTTCAAAAGGTTATTATATAAACTTATCTTTGACGTTGAGTAAAAATATAAAACAGTTTGACTCGTATATCATTTGTTTACAAAATATGACAAATTGGTAGGATCGTAGGATCGCGATCCGATCTTACGATCTCGATCTTGCAAAGACAAAAACGATCCTGCGTGGGATCGCGATCTTGACAGCCTTGCTACAGAGTACAAAACAACACACTTTTAAATAGGTGCATCATCAAACAAATATCAAGGGTATCATATGAAGAAGTGCTTACCGATATTTCAATTCCACTACGGCTATAAGCTTCATAATGCTTCCTATATTTCCTGTCAATCCTGGCAGGACCCACCGATAGAAACCCGATAGTATGTTGGCTACTCTTATGCAAATAAGCGTCCTGACAAAATAGCAACTCAGAAGCATATTAAAACTACTTAAAACCCTAGATAACGAAATTTATACAGACATGAACATCAAAATGGAAGTATCACCTTGGTTTTTACTTGTTTCAACCTCAAGGAGGTAATAATTGGCTCTTCGTCAAAAAATATCTGTCGCCATTTCCAAACAACACTGTTTGTTTCAAATTGAAAGGTCATGTACCTATTAATAAGGAATGATAAGTTGTTACTTGCCGAAACAACACTGATTGTTTCAAATTGAGAGGTCATTTACCTATTGGTAAGGAATCATAAGTTGATACTTGCCGAGTTTATCATCATAACTAAAGAAAAATGTACCAATTCAATGTTCTTGAGTCATTGCCTTTTAGAGGCTGCCTCAACATATGAAGCAACTGCTGCTGCTGATGCGGGTATACCCTCTTTGCCAATCCCTGCATTTTGTGACAAATTAGGTTTTCAAAAGTGAAAATCTGCATTAGGCTACAGATATGTCGGCCATCATAACTAAAATGAACACAACCCTTTAAAAGTATGATATACTGTTCCGATAAACCATAATAAGCTCATACCAAATCAACATCTTCCTTAACTGAAAAGATAAAGGAAAAAAAATATCAATAAATCTTATCTTGAAATACCCTTAACATTGATCTAGTGAACACATACTTTTCAATAAACCTTGTGTACTTCAATTTAACCAAACCCCTAAAATTACCAAACAACCTAAATTAAAACATAACCCTAATTTTATTTATACCCATTATCAAAAACAAAAAAGATCAAACATGAATCACAAAACCTAAATCCTATCAGTACCCGCTTAAACTAAACACAAAATAACCACATATCAGTAAAAAAAATGACGAATCACATACCTTGTAAAAAAAATTCTTGGCAGTGGGACTCCATCCTTTTTTGCAATTCGTGGATCCCATTCAAAATACTTAAAACCTGCAATTAAACATAAACATGTGAATAAAAACACAAATTTTTTATGAAAAAAAAAATAATAACTGGAGCAAAATAAAATGATGAACCCTAGATCTAAGTGGGTGTATTTTACTATGTGTGTGTGCGCGCTCTCACGAAGAATCCAGAACACCGAAAACAATATAGCCACAAAACTGTGGTTGTGAAAAAAAGGGCACAGATGGGTAAAATACAACCACAAATCATGAACCCTCTCTCACATACATATTGTCCACTCATTAAAATATTCAGTTCCTGTAGGTGGAACTGTAGCCACACACACATATTTCACTATAGATGCCCCGGATTCGTTTTGGGGTGGGTCGGCGTTTCGGGTTTTGGATCGCCGGTAAACCGGAAAAGATGTGAGAGACATGTGAGAGGAGACCAAGTATCTTCGGACCCGGATGGCATCAAGTGGGGTGGGTTTGGGCCTACCGAATAAGGCAAAACGGGCTAAAAAGGAATAGTAAAACCACGGCTATTAGTATTAAGATATAATGTAACCATGTTTATTGATTAATTTTTTTTAATATTATGTTGAGCATTATAGGTTGTATTAATTGCAATGTAAAAATGTACTTTAAGAAGACCGAACTATACAAAAGTCACAAATGGTCATATTTAATCCTCATGATTTTAAGTTCAAAAAACAAATCCTCGTTATTTATACAATATAATTTTACAAAAGTAATTGCCTAAACACGTACAAATTGAATACTTGAAATCAAGGTCGGCTCGTTAAATTTGGGGGCCATTTATAATATTTACAAAGTTAAACTCGTATCGTAATGAAACAGTCTATATAAACGCGATATTTAGACACTATGTTATAAGTTTAAAAATAAAGAAGACGAAGAAGTAGAAAGAAGACATGCAACACATTAAGTTTACGACAATTGATAACGATATCATTAAAGACCTTTAAGAATTAGTTTTGACCATTGGTAATAAAAGTGGCAACTATATAAACAATTTGCTCTTATCTTAAAATAAAACTAGATACCGCTTTACATCTCCATACCTCTATTCAGCCATGTTATTAAACATTTTAGAACATTTTCTTGTCAATGCTAAAGTGAAAACCAGTTTATATCAGCCATGAAGGTTCAAATCTTGTGACAAAAAAAACGGTGGCCCTGTACCGTCCATCACCTTGCACATGGTGATATCCGCCCCTGTTGAAACATATAGTAGGCAACAGTTCCTTGAATCCAATAACAAAGTTGTTTTGGTCAGATTTCTTGTCATAGGAGCAATTCCCTTGTGCATAATTATAACAAACTCGTTGTAATCTATACGACCATCTTGCATATAAAAAGATCACGAATTCAAGTTTAAGAAAAGTTTTTTTAGCAAAAAAGAATAAAAATAAATGGTGTTTACATATCTAAACACTTACATTGTTCTGATCATGAACTCCAAACTCTTTGCAGGCGTGTTCCAATTCATCTCGGGTAATATAACTGCTACCATCTTTGTCAAAATATGAGAAAGCAGAAAATAAACAATCCTCCCTATCAACTTTGGTAAAATGCAATGCCACACCTACAAATTCATCATAGTCAATTGTACCACTGTTATCAATATCCGCCTGTGACAAAAAAACAACATATGCTTCAACAATAAAGTAAATGTTAACGTATAAGTGAGGGACATGTGGTAAAGTGGTTTACCAAATCCTTTTATGATCCGAGGTTCAAGTGAGGGACACGTGGGTGTATTTTTTTTTAACTTTATTTTTGTCTTATTTCTTGAAACTTATCTTGGAAGACTTCACACGATGTTGGACAACTAAAATAGACGTCGTTTATCCACTTGACCACTTGTAGTACCATCTTCATTTTATTGTTATTTTTTTGTTTTAAACTTAGACGAAGCGGTACCATCTTTCTTTAAGATGTTTTCAACTTTTTTCCCTTCTAATGTATATTTGACACTCTGTTTGTTATTAACTTTTTAATGGAGAGAAAAGGAAAGTATTGAAAAGAGAAGTAGAGAAAATGAAAGAAGAGGAAAATACATTACCTTCTATATACTTTTTCATCAAGTTGGACAAAAATGAACATCAAAGAAAGAAAGAATCTATCACTTTTACTATTTTAACCTCATAACATGTTCCTATACATACACATTAGTAGGACAGTTTGAAAATTTCACTTTTGGGCGGGAAAAAATGAGACCAAAACAACCCATTGTTTACCTCCATTTGCTTTTCCTCCTTCTCCTAAAATCTTAACAACATAAAACTTTTTTGTTTTCTTTCATTTGCTTTCACTTCCACTTCTAAATGAAACTTAAAAACAGTGTTTGTTATTGCTAAAAATAGATGCATTATAAGTGAAGTGTACATATTTCAACCGTTACTGAAAGATAAATTACGGATTAATCTGATTCATAATCAGATTCCATCACCCCAAATTCCAACAACAACATCTCCTCATACTCTCGTTCTTGCCTAATTCTTTCCTCCAACTCTTTTTCAGCCCTTGCCTCTTCTTCTAATGTTTCTCTTAGTGCGTCTTCGTCTAATTTTAGTTGATGTGTCTGTTCCTTAGTAAGAAATCCAGGAACCTCAGTTTCCTATTCATCATCTATCTCTTGATCAAATGATTCCTCTATTGTTTGCTCACCTGTTTCCTCTACCACCACCTCTTTTTACGCTATTGTTTCTTCAACTGCCTCTACCAGTTGCATAAAGGGTTTTAAAAAAAATAGTTTTTTTTAACTAATTAACCTTAAAATCAAGTATAAAAAGATAAGAAATATGTTTACCTTTAGACATTTGGCCACCGAATTAGTCTTGGATTGCATATTGAAAAATATTTGATACTAGGATAATTGGGGAAGACTTGAAAAAATGAAGTAGAAAGAAAGGAATGTGTGTTTGTTTGTGTGAGATGACTGGTAATAAGAAAGAAATATGAAGTATGTAAAAAAGAGATGACTAGTAATAACAAAGATATATAAAGTATGTGAAAAAAAGGTTGAAAAAAGAATATAAAAATACAAAAAAAGTGTTTTGTTAAGAAAATGTACAAAAAGTTATATTTGCTACAGTGTGTTCGGACAAAAAGTGAAGAAATCACAGAGGAAATTGACAAAAAAATGTGTTAGGACAAAAGTACCCTCGTATGCTAGATAACGAGAAAAACTAACAACGTTAGGAAAATTAGACCACCCACGCAATTTATTAAATATATGTGACTAACGGTACAAGATTTCGCGTTTTTAAATGTCGTATGAACACTATAAAATCTGGCCATACCTCATACCTCAGGGACTAAGGGTGTAATTTAAACTCCAAAACTTATTTGATAGCATGTTTGAACTCATCATCATTTGTCACAAGAATTTCAAATATCTAATTCTTTTTTGGCCACATTCAAGAAGCAATAAAATAATAGTCAAAAGAAGTACATAGATTTAGATGAAAATTCAAAATTGCCGACGAAACTACATGTAAGGACATTTGACCATATGATCACTTCAACACAGGTGTCAAACACAACACTCTCAAACTCTTTAACTCTTCTCCTTACACACACAACACAACACACTTTTAAAACCAAAACAAATCTTTAAAACACAAAACCCTAACCAAATTTTTATAAAAATCACATCTTTCATGTTCAAGATCCACCTACATTTCAAGATCAACAATACCCATATAAAATCTTGCTAGAATTTTGTAACTTTTTTTATAAAAATTTCATACATTTCAAGATCAAGAATACCCATATAAAATCTTGCTAAATTTTGTAAAAAAAAAAAAATAAAAAAAAATGGATCCATCTTTGCAACATCAACACCATCGCCAGCATCAACCACCACCTGGAATGATGATGCCACCACCTTACCACCACCAACAGCCACCACAGCACCACCACCAGCATCAGCACCAGCACCACCAGCATCAGCACCAGCAGCAGCAAGTGACCATGCCCATGAGCTCAAGCACAACCCATGTGAACAGTACTAGTGTCATGCCACAAGAAGCTATGCAGCAGCAAAGGTTTAGTTTTGATGGTGGTGATGGTTATGGTGGTAGTGGTGGTGGTGGTGGTGGGTCAGGTGGGGGGTTTAGTATTGAGCCTGCGAGGAAGAAAAGGGGTAGGCCGAGAAAGTATTCGCCTTCGCCTGATGGGAGTATTGCTCTTGCGTTGGCTCCTGCTGTGGGTGGTGGTGGTGGGGGGTTGGAGAATTCTAATGATGGTGGGAGTGGTGGTGGTGGAGGTGGAGGTGGAAGTGGGGCGAATATGGATTCGGGTTTGAAGAAACATCGAGGGAGGCCACCGGGTTCGAGCAAGAGACAAATGGATGCTTTAGGTGAAATCTTGATCTTTTTTGGTGTTATTGTTGTTAATTTTGTGTTTGTAGAATAAACTTGAAGTGGCCACGCCAACGTGTCATATGGGAGGGCTTTACCTGGTTTTAGGCTGTCTAGCGGTTGGTTCACGCCCCGTGGATTAGTTGGCCAAAAAATTGAAAACCATGGTTTAACAAAAAAAACTGTGTTTTGATTAAGCTAACTATAGTTGCATTTGTGTTAATGTGTTTGGTCATTAATGCTAAGAATTAATTGTTGGTTATGAATTGGATTAGTTGATTAGAATGTGAAATTAGCTTAGGACCCGTTTGGTTTGTTGCTAGGAATGATAATGGGTATCGGATTTGGTATGGGGTAGAATGACAATGGATATGAAAAAGTGTATCATTAGTTCATTACAATTGTTTATGTTTGGATTACAAAATATGGTATGAAAAAGTGTATAGATATTTGAATCTTGTAGTGGAAAAGAGAGGGGCCAACGGGAATGGATTTCATAGACACCAAATTGGTGTGCAATGAATCTATGGATATGATATACCATCTCATTCCCGGGCCCACTAAACAAATACCTTGAATCGGAATGAAATTCATAGACCCATTCCAATTAGGGGATACCAAACGCACCCTTAATGTTTTGCAAATTATGACAACTAATTACATAAATTAGCAATGCTAGCAACATATTTGAGAATTTAGTTACCAATTATCGAGATATGTTTCATTGTTTTATGCCAATAAAACAATGGTTTTTAGTTCATGTTGATATGAATATATGATATATAAAATTAAACAATTAGGTTACTTGTTTTGATAATTTTTGTCATACTTAGTTTTGCTGTTTATTTGTCCTTGTGGTCTTGTGGATCAAGAGTTAACCAGCTTTGTGATAGAAAAAAGACAGTTGGATGCTTTAGGTGAAATTTGATTCTTCTTCTTGTTGATTATGTGTTGTTTAAGTTAATTATATTGCGGTTGGGCCGCTATTGCTAAGATTTAATAGTTGTTTATGTATTTGGTCAGTTGATTAGTATTGGAAAATACTTGAATGTTTTCATTGATTTTGCCAATAGAATAATGGGTTGTTTAGCTCATGTTGATATGATTTGTAAACAATTACAAGCACGTCACTGTTATTTTTATCTTTGTCATTATTGCTATTTTAAGCAATTAGTCCTGCACAAATTCTTGCCATTCTTTTGTATTTAGTGCTTAAGTAGCTTTGTGATCAGGGAAAATTGTGCAAATTAGCAATGCAGTATCTCATTTTTTACTAACGAAGGGGATGTGCGTTTGATATTACACAAAATAGTTCAGTTTATTACAAATCATAGCAACATTTGCTATATATATGCCAATTAGTTGTTCATTTGTGCTTATACCTGAAATCTAGTCGTAGTTGGATTAAGTAATTGATTAGCTCGTGATTACGTTTGACAGGTGCACCTGGTATTGGTTTCACGCCTCATGTCATCACAGTTAAAGCAGGAGAGGTATTGATCCCAACTTTTACTTCCAATCTTAAAATTCGATTTACATTTTAATTATGTCTCAATTTCTTTTCAATTATAACTATGGATCATTATTTTCTTGAAACATGGACCTTTATTTTTCTTTGTGCTCGAGTAAGTGGTATTTGACAGGTCCACTTACATATTGAATCAACGGATATTACTATACAAATAATAATCGAATAGTGTTTACTTGTGGTTAACTGATCTCTTGTTTGTGCCACTCCAAAGCTCTTAAACTTTCATATGCATAATAATATGTTTTCATTTATGACAAAATGTTGCAACGAGTGAATGGTTGGAAATGCATCGATTTTGATGACCTTTATGCTCCATGTGTATCATCATGATGGTATTTGCGGTATAAATTCTCTTGACAAGAAATGGTGGGGTTAAATCAGCACATATATTTGTATTTTATGATGACATAATTCATATCCATAACTTTTTTTTGTCTAGTATTAGTGGGATTATCTAGTGGCAAACTCCCATATTGGGCTGTTGGTTATTTTTAAATAAAAATTGGGAAAATGAGAAGGGCAAACGACAAGAAAATGCAGTTTGTAACCATTTAGTACCACATATTGCATAGTTTGTTAAGAAATGGTACATGTTGCATCATATGGTAAAAAGTATGTACGTTAGGATTTGGGATAAAATTAAATATTTCTTTTTTGAAAGGCCAGAAAGGGATAAGTTTAAAATTAAGTCGTACATATAGATGCAAGCTAATTTTAAGGTGAGGGGACAAAATGTGACGTCTTTCTGATATTAGCCACACCACAGTTCTTTTTTATTCCCTCTTATGTTATTGGTACTTGATATTCTTCGAATGGTGCTGTATAAGTGTGTCTTAGCGTGTGCATTATACGACGTACATGATTTCATACCACTCAAATTACACACATTATTGTTCTTTACTATATTTACTATCTTATGTATTTGTAGCATCTCAGAATTAGCATTCATTACTAATTTGAAACGCCTTATGTATGAACCATTGAACCATGCCCTTGAAGTGTTCTTTTTGTTGTCTGTATGTGTCTACAGATATGCATGTATATTTCATGTATGTGTGTGTTTATCTAGCTTTTAATAAGTGCTGTCCTTGTATTGTATCTATGTTCGAGAGCCTTGTATCCTTGTACCAGACTAGTACCTTGTATCTAGTGTGTACATTTTAAACGTTTGGCAATACACACGGTGTCCTTGTATTACGTTTTATACCCTTGTATCCTTGGACTATTTTAGCTGTTAATCTATTATATGCTATCTTTTAAGTTAAATGTTAATAATGGATTAATGGCAACAATTTGCTGTTGGTCGATAAACAACTTTTGATAATTTGACCCATATCTACGGTGTCTATGCTCGATTAAAGTTTTAACTGCTTGTGTGCGTTAAAGAAAGAGTTTAGAGATGTGTGGCTTAATAAAATAATGAACCATCACTGATGCAATTTTGGCGTCACTTTATTTAATTTTTTTATCAAGTATGTTAAATATATTGAGCATACAATCATGTATTCTTATACAATTCAGTTATTTTTTATTTTTTTTATTTTTATTTATTTATTTATTTATTTTTTATTACATATCTAATTGTTGATTTGGGTTGCATTTTGGGGATTACAGGATATAGCCTCCAAGATTATAGCATTCTCGCAGCAAGGGCCTCGTACTGTTTGTATTCTATCAGCAAATGGTGCCATCAGCAACGTAACTCTTCGTCAGCCAGCAATGTCCGGTGGCACTGTAACATATGAGGTATGCACATTCATTTTATCATATTCCTATAAATATTTCCACAACCTATTTCTGTAATCTTTTTTAAACGGTCAACAAACTGATGCACAACTGCACAAGTACGCACCCATAATCACATTTTTGAACTGGGACAACCTAAGGATATGTAAATCTACAGACGCTATCGGGTCAAATTCCCCATGGGCTTGTTATATGTATAATCTACACGAGTCACACGTTGCCACATTGTTGTTTAAAATGGTTTACAAGGATGAGTTGCAACACATCCAACAACTTGTGCAATTTGAAAATGATTATATGTTCTTTATTCTGATTACTTAACATCGTATTGTTAGTTATATAACAAACGTCCAGGATGTTGAATTGAGTTGCCTTTTAATCGAATCTAAAAGTCTTATTGGGTTGTCAATGTTGCTTCCAGGGCCGGTTTGAGATCATTTCTTTAGCGGGCTCCTTCCTGCTCTCAGACAGTAATGGTAACCACAGCAACAAATCAAGCGGATTGAGTGTTTCCCTTGCAGGTTCAGACGGTCGGGTTTTGGGTGGTGGAGTTGCTGGGTCATTAGTCGCTGCAACCCCTATACAGGTCTGTCTCTCCCTCTCTCTAACCTTTCTTTTCTTAATTGTTTTTTAGATATTTTACGGGGAGCAAGTTGTTAAAAAGGTACATCTCTCTATTAGGTGGTTGTCGGTAGTTTCATAGCAGAAACCAAAAAACCAAAATCCGTTACAACCCCATCACCAACACAGCCTACAAACATGTTGAATTTTGGTAGCGGGTCAGTACCAGGTGCAAGTCCACCATCTGCTGACAGAGGGTCAAGTGAGTCATCTGACGATAGTGGTAGTAGTCCAGTTCATCGACCACCCCCAGGTTCAGGTCCGAGTCCCTACAACAATGCTGCTAACCAACAACAACAACAGCAGCAAGCCCAACAACCTGCACAACCAATGCCGATGTATTCCAGTATGACCTGGCCAAACAACACCATAAACATGCTCCGCAATTAATGAACCCAAAAGCTAACTGTGTGGAATTTGTCGGGATGGTTGTTGGTATATCTTAATCTTTTGTATGATGATGCTTTCGTTAGGTGAGGTGATTTCGACTTGATTTGTAGAAGATGTAATGTAGGAATCAGATTGACTGTTAATTGTAGCGCGCGGTATGGTAGATGTATCCATCTAGGATTAATGTTGATGTAATGTTATTCTACTTCCTATCCTGAGTTATGCCTTTCTAACTTGTTCGGTTTTTGGTTCTATAGTTTCAAAAGTAGATTATTTTTTGTTTGCTTTTCGTTTTTTGAACCGAGTTTTAGTCTTTTAGAGTTACCGAAAACAGGTTTTTGTGAACTCGCGCAGAATTTGTGTTTTCTAGTTCCTAAGAAATAATTATGGATTGTTGTATATGTCGTGATGTTGTCATCTTGAGGGTTTCCGAGTTTACGAGTTAACATTCTTATGAACCCGACAAAACTTTTCATGAGCAATTTGCCAGCCTATGTCCCACGATTGCCTGGTTGTTTACGTGCATGTTTGTCCAAAAAGATAACCATTAAACAACCACCAGCGGCCGAGTTGGCAAAAGTTTATTTCTATTATCACTTTAAAAAGTCTCAAGTTCGAAAACAGGTGCAAACAAATCTAAATGGTCATATTATCTTTTCGAAAAGAAGGGTTTGACCTGGTTTGCGCGTATCTGGGAATGAAATCAAGTCGTGTGGATTAATATTTGCAAAAAGAAAAAAAAAATGTTATTTTTTGGGTAATCACGGTTTTTGATATTTTGCTAATTAAATCACATGGTTGAACCTATCATCACAGAGACTCAGATCAGGTAAAACTATCATTTTTCACGAGTTTGACGTGATCATTTCAAAGTTGTTTGCACGTAACATGATTGAACTTGAGAGATCGAACACATTTTAGTAATGATAGTCACAAGCTTTTTGGCACTAGACCGCGCCCCTTCAACCGTTGAACCGTGACTCAGGCTTTATAAACTTAGGTGACAAACAATTAGTTCCGTTATAAGCGTGTAAAGGTGTCATGCATGTTGGTTTGAGATTGGCTTTGTGGGTGCAACAATGACCCACTTCTAATAGTTAATAAACAGCTGGAAAACAGATTTGGTGGTCTGCATCCGACCTGAACTGGATGGATACGCGTTAACAAAGTTGGATTGTGACACTTTTGGGTATCTTTGACATATGGCTTCATTAACAGCTTATTGGCCCACACTTATCCATATAGCTTCAGTACATTTCTTTAAATTGGAAAATGATATATTGAGGGTTGGACATGGTTTACCAGCCGCGTACAGTTAAGTAAAAAACTCAAGTAAAAATGATTTATGATACACATGTAATAAAATACGAAATTTATTATGAATTTTAACCATTTTAAATTAAAAAAATATATACAAGTTTGTAAATTGTAATAAGTTGTGAGAACCATGGTTTTTTGATTTTTGGGCTGACTATTCACGGGATTTGAAACTAGTAAAAAGTTCTTTATACATCTAACTTTTACCATAAAACCCATCAAGCAATCTTAGTCACTCATTTTTTTTTTTATCAAAATAAAAAAAAATAAACTTTCTCCCTTTTATTAAAACTTAAATATCTCGCAAACCGTAAATCGTCAAGCTACAAAAAAAAAAAATACCATCGCGACGAGAATTAAATTATCTTTCTATTGACATGCATTGTTATATATTTTCGACGAACTTTTTTTTTCTTCAAATTTTCCGCCTAGAAAAATCATATATGATTTCTAAAAATCATATATGATTTGTAAAAATCATATATGATTCGTTAAAATCAAATCATATATGATTTTTAAAAATCATATATGATTCGTAAGAATCAATATGATTTGATTTTAACGAATAATATATGATTTTTACAAATCATATATGATTTTTCTGGGCGGATTTTTTTTTTTTAAAAAATTCGTCGAAAAAAAAAGTTCGTCGAAAGTATATAACAATGCATATCTATAGAAAGATGATTTAATTCTCGTCGCGATAGTATTTTTTTTTGTAGCTTGACGATTTACCGTTTACAAGATATTTTGTTTTTTTTAAAAAAAGTGAAAAATAAAAATGAATGACTATGATTGATTTATTGGTTTTATGGCAAATTTGAGATCTATATTGATCTCATCTCTTTAAAACTAATGTCATACAAATTCAAACCGGTTAAAACACACTATTTTAATGGGTTGACATGATCATTATATGATTATTTGCATCTATCTAAAATTGTCCTTAAAAACTCTCATATTTTGATGATATTAATCACAAGATTGTTTGCACTAGACCACTTAGAGGTTCAATTTGTAATAACCTAAAAGACTCTGGGTTTGTTTCGTTGGAGTGTATTCGAGAGATTTCACATCATTGACAATTTAAATTCCTTCAAATATTATTTTAGTTGAATTTAAAATTACATAATTGGCAGAATAAGAAGAATTAAAATGCTTTTAAAAAGTGAGGAATTTTAATTTATTTAAAAACACTTTTTTTCTTTTTCTTTTTTTCCTTTGTTGTTTTGTATATTTATTTTACAATAAAGTTTAGTCACTTAAAAAAAATGCAATAACAAGCATAATGACAGATTTCAAAATGCTATAATCCCCAAGAATATGTGAAATTATTTTTAATTCCGAATTTCAAATAGTCAAAAATTAAAATTTTCCTGAATTTTAAATTCTGAAACTTCAAATTAGCGAACCTAACGGCACCTTAAGAAAAGGAAAGTGATTTGCACACTTTTAAATTTTATTGGGTCACTCAAATGTAAAAAGAGTTAAATAAGATTATATTTAAAATACAATTGATTACTGCATTGATTGAAGTATATATGACAATAAAATTTAAGAGTGTGCAAACTATTTTCTTTAAAAAAATATATTTATCTAGCTAATAGTCATGCAAAATGAGTCATCAAGAGTCAAGACGAAAAAGAGTGAAAAAACCTTTACTCGTGACAATCGATGGGAAAATAAAGCCCCACACGCTCCCAACGCTCTTTCGCACTGTCACAACTACCGACGAACTACTAGCTTTTTCTTTTTTTAAAAAACTTTAGCTTTTATATAATTTCATACTTTCCATATTGACTTAACGTTCATTTCATACTACATCAAAGATGAATAAATGATTCTTCTACAGTATAATAGCGACTTAAACACGTATACAGTATACTCCAGAAAGAAATGAAGATTTATGTCGATTACATCATATATTCAATCTATATATGTAAGACCCGAACAAATAATTCATTTTCTCATAACTTACATATTAAAGAAAAAAACAAACCTATAATACATGAAAGACAGCCGATTATGATCCGGTTGAAATTACTGGTTATTAACCTTTTGCAGCTGACACGAAAAACTACAACTTATTATATGACAAAAAGCGGTTATCTAAATTTCCAAAATTTGAAGTGTTAAACTTTCTAAACTTTTGAAATTTTGGATATATTAATAGGGTTTAAGTTAAAAATAGTGATGGATTCTTCTTAATGTGTCTATGTGTTAGGCTGTTAGCACTATCAAATGACATAAAATGCCTAACCTTTTGCCAAAATATTTAGGTTTCGGAGGTACACATCTTAGGGTGGTAAGAATAAAATTCGGAAACACGGTCACCAGGGACGGAGCTTGAGCGGTTTGATAGGGGGCCAAAACTATTTTAGAAAAAAAATTAGCGTACACTATTTTATGGAAGAGCAAACTTAATAGAATATATACTCCATCTTCCAAGGAAAAAAGACACACATGCCATGGGTTGCTGTACTTTTATTTCCAAGTTTGATGGTTTGTTTCAGACTTTGAAGGGACCACAATGTATATTAGATATATTTGTACTACCAAACAGTCACTAGAAGACAGAATCTTGGGGGGGCCAGCACCCCTCCCTGCCTTAAGGAAGCTCCGTCCATGACGGTCACAGTGATACTTTGATTAAGCCGCGTACATCCGAGTTAAAAACTTGTCCTCTCCAAGCCTATACTTTTTGTGTCGACTATATGTTATCAACTTTTAGAAAACGCTGTAATATCACACTGTGATTTCTCAATATATACTATTATTCTTGTAAACATTCACATTTGTATTTTTTTTTATAAAGTGCCAAGTTTTATCATTTTTCAAATACATTACTATTTAATAAAGGATCCAACGGCTATATAATATGTATTCTTTAAGCTACCAGGAAACAACCAACTTAAGACAGCTCCATGTTGTTTACTTTGGTTGCATCTCCACATCATTATTAGCCGTTTGTTAATTAGGCATGTTCATGTGTTCAACTACTACCATACAAAGAGCACCTTTCACCCTTTCTTTTTATAAATTATAATCAACCTAAATTTATTTGACTTGCTCAACCACCAATAACCTTTATAAACACCCCTACATACATACGTACATAGCACTACTACATGCACATACTCTTTCCATTTACAAACAAACTCTCTTTAAACAACAACAATACCCAATCCCGTCACAACGAAAACCCTCTTTAGACTAGCTTATATATAAAAAAGGGTAACCAACCGTCTGGCAGTTCAAATATCACACACAAATGGATTGCTTGGTTCTACCAGTATCTATCTTTAGCCGCGCATGTTCGGGCCAACGTCTAGGTTATCGACAACTAACGGACGACTTCTTTGTTGGTTCTAATGATCCTATAACTGTGGTGGTAGGCAAGGAAAAGAAAGAGTTTTTGGTAGACCCTTTTGTGCTAGATGAAAACCCTTTTAGAGTCTTGATTGATTTGGTGATGAGCAAGAATAATTCATCAAGGAAAATGATGGTTGATTTGCAAAAGAAGAAAAGAGTGTTGTATGTAGATGTGGATGCTATCTTGTTTGAGCATATGTTATGGTTGATGCATAATGATTCTTCTTCATTGTTCAAGCTTAACCTCAAGGAAATTATTGATTTCTATGCTCAAGATTACTAGATTGGTTAATTTGGTATATTGTTAACTATATATTTTTTAATCTATAACATTATTATTGTTACATAGTAAGAAAAAGACTGGAATAATTTATCAACTTTTTCTTGTATTTTTGTGAGTAAATAAACTACCTTGTATTTTTTATTATTATTATTTAAATTTAAACTAATATTGTACTCCTGTGAGAGGAATAAATAATACTAGTAATTAAATACAATATAATCAATTGATTCTCTTTCGTTTAATCTCTCTATTATTGTTGTTTGTTGTTTTATTTGTCGTTCTACGCCGGGCTAACACTGTGTTCTCAAGTTAAGTAAAAAAGATGAAAGAAAGTGAAAGTGATAAAAGTTGTGTTCTCTAGTTTTTTTTAAAAAGTAAAGTAAGTGAAAATGATTGAAAGTAGTGATATTTTAGTTATAAAACTTTCACCCCCACTTTACTTCCTCACTCTTAGTTTACTACCTATTTCTTTCACTTTCTTTATTTTTTATAAAACTTTACTTTAATTCAAATGTGGCACATGGGCTTTGAATATGCTATAGGTTATGCCCTTATCAAAAATGCATTTACGAAACACTTAGAAAGTTAGAAGTGTAATTTATTGCAACCGAATGATTTTTGTTATTAGTAGTAAATACTGCTAAAATACAACAATTATTTTTAAAGTTGAATGATTGGAATCATTGAGCCCCATGCAATCGTTTGTATGATGTGTTATTTTGAACTTTTTTGCCTAATGGCGTCACAATGACATGCCAAACTGCACTGCCATTATGATTATATTCATTCCTCGCCAGCAAATTCACATCTCGCCATCAGATTTTTTTTATTATTTTTTTTATTTTTTAGTGAGTGGAGTATTTTTGGTGGAGTGTGACGCACTCATGCCTATAACATTTATAGCTTGAGAAGATATTTTAATTATAGTAGTGTAACTGGATGTGTGCTAAAATGACAACTCCATAACAATTATTGAGTTGCCACTGCAACTAGCTCTATAAGAAGATACATGCATTCTATAAAAAAGCATATGCACTTTTGTTAGTACTTCGAGCAACATATTTGCCTTATCAAAATATGCAATCTATAAGTAGTTGCATAATCTTCGCCAAATAGTTGCATAATCATCGCCAAATAGCTTAGTGGTAAAACCAAGGTTTTAAAAAGCGTGCCATGGGGCAACTAAGACAACGCTAAGATACAAGACGTGACGTTCATGTTATGAAATGGATTTAGACGTCGGCTCTAGGCGTGACGTGAGATGAGGCGTGAAAAGACGCGATAAGGCATGAGGCGTGGTGCCTTTTTGAGGCGTTTTTAAAGAATTTGGTTACAATATTATGCAGACCATGTATGTGGGCCGGGTAATCGTGATCTGGGCTGATTTTTATTTTATTTTATTTTATTTTATTTTTTGTTGTTAAATAAGAAATGAAGAATATTACATGCGAGGATAGTTTCTTGACACTTTTTGTAAACTAGATATATATGTAAATATGGTATAAATATATAAATTTATAAATATTTCGTGCCGCTTTAGTGGCTTAGCCATGGCTCTTAAGACGTAAGGCTTGGCTATGCCGCCACGTCTCACGCTATTTATAACATTGGATAAAACATCTAAATTCTTCAATTCATAAAAGATTTAAGATTGAAATCTCAGATACATATTTGAGAGTCATCAGTGAAAAATATCAGAAAAGGTCAAGAGGAAAGGGTTGAAAACAATCAAAACTCACTTTCACAAGAAACATGAACCGGAAAATGTCATCCACGCTGTTTGTAGGAAGTTAGATGGTATTTTCTAGATAGTTGGCTCTTTCGTTTTGGTTTGTAGTTTTGTACATTTAAGTAATTAAATATATTTTTACCATTATAGAAATTTTAACAAAACTTAAAATATACAATCAAGTCATCCTTCAAGTAGCGTAGATGAACTTCCACTATATATAACTAATGGGACTTTAGGAAAATGTCAATCTCATATTACATGGCCATTTCCACTATATATAATTCGGATAGTGTTTAGGTGATCAAAAACCTATTATTGGACTTTACACGTAATAGATAACTTAAAAAGCTTTAAAAAACGTGAATACAAAAGATTTATATATAGCTGACAGTTTCAACAAGTTTAATCTACAAAATAATACGAAAATCTACTAAAGTGAGTTACATAATACACCCAAAGGTAGAGAGACTCTATAAGAGAATTTACTTGATTTTTTTTTTGGGTAAAGGGCATTCCACCCGGTAAATTAGTTTACTTGATTTGTAACAAGTAAATTCTCTAATAGAACTGAAGTCACGTTAACCCGTCAACATTTTCTGGTCTATTATATTTTATTTGTATCAGTATTGAAAAAAAACCCTACAAGACCGATTAATCATCGCCTATGCGCTACAAGGCCATCAACCTTTTTGATTTGTGTAAATCAATCGACTGTGGTCAACGGCGAACAACAGTGGTCAACTTGCCACAAATCTTGCCGAAAATACCTAAAACTCGCCGTAAAATTGTTTTAATAACTAGTCGATGTTTATATCTATCACAAGATGTGTTTGAAAGGAAAATCTTGCCGGAATTACTTAAAACGTGCTGGAAATACCCAAATTTTTTTCGAAATGCCAATCCGATTAATCATCAATTAATCCCGTCTAGGCCGATTACAAGCTAAAAGGGTTAACCGGCCGACAACCGATTCACGATTTTTGCAACCTCGCTAATATGTATCAAACACGTAAAAAAGATTACGAGAGTAACCTAGTGACTATTAGGTTATTATTCGTGGTTTCGATGTGAAAATTTGTCAAAGCTTCGAGTCATGAAAACAGCCTCTTTGTATAGTATTATTTCTATACTACATTACAATGTGTAGTTCCTTGTTAATAATATACAATATTTTGCAAACAAAAAAGGATATAGTTTCTATTATTAGTACTAAAAATACTAAGCCTATTTTAGTATTCTCTTGAGTTCTTTTCCTCAAGTTTAAGTTGTTGGACTCGTTGGCGTAATCTTCTTCGATGATCATGAATCTTCCAAAGCCCATGTCCTAGTATCGTTGCAGAGTAAATCCCGTGTGTGATGATGGGGGCTAGAATGTTGTTCGTCTGCCATGTTGTAACACAAAGAAATGGAGGGAAAAATCGTCAGTTCAAGAAAAGGAGTCGATGGAAATGGAGGCTAAAATCGTCATTTTAGAAGTTTGTGTTACCTGGTTCCATTCAAATCCAAGGTATAGAGCTAGAAGACCTTCAAGTAGTGGAGAATATATCTTCTTCATTTGTCTCCTTTCATACCATGCTGTAAAACATTCATAGGTGAGCCAGGAAACACAGGGGTAAAATGGTAAACTGGCAACTCGACAAACCATTTTAGTTACCTCAACCTATAACCCTAAGGTCTTAAAAACGTACACACGAAAATCATAAAGATGACAATTCCTAGAGGGATAAAAGAGTAAATTAGCAACCTCAGTGTATCAAGGTAACTTTCCATATAACTTAAACCGATGACTATGTGACTGTAACATATGAAAACCGCTAGAGGGTAGAATAGTAAAATTGCGACCGTATCTAGTGCACAATAGAGACTATTTGTGTTGCTTGAACCTAATACATTCTAGTCAAGAAAGAGCAATTGTATCGGTTTCAAAGAATACACATACCATACAAAATGACGAGGTAAAATAGTAAAATGGCTACTTTGAAAGTTTGTGTTAAGAGGAGGTAGAAGGTTATACCTGCAAATAGCTTCTTCATTTCTTGACGACCAGAACGTGAACTCAAAACTGGTGCCACAACATAAGTAGGATCTGAAGCAATAAGCAGCAACATAGTTTAGTAGACCATAAGGAGATAAATATAGTGCTTTAAATGAACCGAAATCAAACCTTTTGGAGACGCAGCGACATAATAAAGTGAGCCCGTGAGTGCAGCTGTGATAACAGCTGCAAACGCTTGAGCAAACGGCACGAATGGAGGCAATATTCCGGTCTAAAAGTCAAAGAAATATGGTTACCATTAAATAAAGGCAGAATTTTTGACCCATTGACTTATAGAAGACTCACTTTAAAACTTTCGGCTTTTTTCAGTCTTAGCCCAGTCAAACCCTGACCAGGCCGAGTGGGAATTTGCAGATAATAGTTGGCATGTTAGGACTTACGGTTCAGACTGGGCTATTCCGGGCTTGGCCTAGGAGCGGGCTCAGGCTTGAGTCCAGTTGTGCACATCTAGTCTAAATGGGTCAATATTAACCAAAATGTTTTTCTTAATGGATAAAACCTCTTAAATTACCAGATTATATTTTCAAATGAAAATAATATAACTTATGAATCTATATTTGATACACTATTATTATTACTGCATAATCTTTCTGGCAAGTGTTTCGGGTCAATCATAAATAACCTGTGCCACAACCTGCCCGACCCGCCCATTTTGTCACTTGTACTGAAAAGTATAAGGGTCAAAGTTGTTTGTAATTGTACCAGTGCAGCCATTCCGTGTGCATTGGCTACTAAATCATTCCCCCTTACAAACACGTCCGCTAGTGCACCCTGAACAGCAGCGCGGTAAAATAGCTCCTCACCAACTGAGCTTGCAGCAACGATGAGTATAAACTGCAACAAGTTTAACAATATTATCAGAATGATCAAATGCAACACAGATACAAGGTAATGTCTAAAGGGTGTTTTGTGCTCTGTTTGGGTCATTTGGTAACCCAGGATTTTAACATTTTTTCATTAATAAATGACCCAAAGTCCCAAACCGAACACAAGCCCATCTTTTATCGAATCAGATGTACAAAAAGAAGTTAGGTCTGTATTTTATGCAATAAGCCCTTAATTATTTGATTATGGTTATTCAATATCACATAAGTAACTCTAAAACACGCACCCGAACACTCCTTAAATATTGTTTACCTGCCATGGAGACATTCCGTAGAAAAAGCTTCGTAACTCCTCATCTTCAACATCCCGTATTGCACGAGCATGAGGAGACACCTTCACAACTTCATCCTGCACTAGCCGAACAACATTCATTTTAGTCATCTATGATACATTAAAATCAACCAAATTTACAAACATGGTGGTTAAACTAGTGGAACGTAATTTTTGAAATTTGATCGTACGTCTAGTATAAAGAGAAGTGCCATAATTGGAGGAGCAGCATATCCGAGTCCTTGTACAATGGCGTCTAATGATGGTGAGTATCCTCCTGTGCTATCTATCCCTGCTGTTGAGCATATAAAGTTCCCTGCCAATGCCATCGCGCCATATATACCTGTTTTTAGCAGAAACGATATTAGAAGTTCCATCATTAAGTCATTAACAGTCTAATTTGTGAGATCTATCATCTATGAGACTACGGATTCAAGAGCGTGTATAGATAATAATAAAACAACATATGAATCAGGTTTATGTAAAACATATGACTAGAAGTCTTTTTCTGTTATCCTAAACTTGTTACAAATGTTTAAGGGTGTTTTGACTTGCTACTAATAATAGTTATAATCAACAAATAGCAACAATTGTTAAGAAGCGACCCGATAGAATTATGTTTCACACTGTTAATTCTCGTAAAAAAAACTCTGATTGTTCCTAATTGCACCCGTTACAAAAAAATGTGTACCCTTATATTAAAGTTGAAATTTTGTGTGCACCCGGTCCTTTTAAAACCTTGTTCCCATCATTGGTTAGCATATTCAAACATACTTTCAGGCTTTTTAGCCAAAAATAGTGTCAAATTCCAGATTTTCCTGTATAAAATTGTATGAGTTTTTCTAACTTGTGCCATATATAGTGGCATAAAAGTACTTTTTATGAGCTTCTAAAGACTTTAAGCTTTTTTATTTATAAAAAAACAAGTTCAAGTTAACAAGAACTTGGATAACAAAGCCTTATGCTAAAAAAAAGCAAGATCTTTCAAAAAAGCATTATTATTTTTTTACTCATAATTAATCTGTCTACCATTTGGGCCACTTTTCACTTACACATACTTTACCAAACATAAAATGTGCTACTTTTGCCTTAACATACCTATATCTTCATTGATTATAATCATTAGACTAATCAAAATATCAAAACTCCCTTGTTACCTACCATAAAACCGGCAAAACCTATATAAAAATAAGTAAAGTACCAATAATTTCCTAATTCCAAACATTCTATGTTCCCCTATATAAATCTAGGAGAAAAAGTGGTATAAGATCGATAAGATATCGAGTCTCTTATAAGGGAGTGTTTGTTTAAGCTTATTTTTTGGCTTATGAGTTTATGTGTTTTCGGCGCATATAACTTCATTATGTCATAATAAGCTTAATTATATAAACTCATAAATTTCAAAATAAGGCAGAAAATGAACTTATGTAACATAAGCCGAAACCACATAAGCTTATAAGCCCAAAAATAAGCTCCAACAAACACTCCTTTACAAGAGACTCGAATATCTTATCCCATCTTATCTTATCTTATACCTATGTGAAACAAGTTATTACAATGTTTGAAATGAAACAAAACAAAATACTAGAACTTACCAACTCCATAGCTAAGTCTAACAATAGCACTAATCTTATCCCAAACAGGAAACTCAGCCTCTCCAAAACCCTGACTAAAAGTAGTCACCTCCATCAACCCACCACCACTCTTCCTATCTCCACCACCAATCCCACCATCACCACCACCACCACCACCACCACCACTTCTCTCCACAGTAGCCTTCACACTCACTCTCACAACCCTTTTTTCAGCAGCACCATTTCTCCTCTTGCAACTACATAGCTCAGGCAACCCTACCACAACTTTGCTACCCAATGGAGGTTTGAAACTCACAGGAATCTTCATGCAGCTTATGTTTTAAGAGCTTTTTTTTTAGTGTTTTGAGAATGACCCAGTTGAAGTTAACATGTCAGTTTTGTGATGATTATGTTGTTTGTGTTGGAGTTTGTGATCCACAGAATCTACAAATGTACGGTTGTGAATGGTGGTTGGCATGTATTTATAGGGTTTTGAAAGTGGGTCCCACTTGTTTGTACTCATACTGTAGAGAATCGTGCTAGCCAATAAGATTATGTGTTTGGAGATAATGATTAGTTGAGATATTTTAAGGGTTTAAGTTTCCATTTTTAGTCAAAACAATGGGCAATTTTCATGGTTTAGATTTTTAAATATGATATTCAATTTGTTCCGATTTTTTTTAAAGGCAATTTATTTAACAAGATGGTTAAATATAGAGACCCAAGAAAACAATACAACCAAAACAAATATACATATAGCAAAAGCCAAAATTAACTCAAAATCAAAACAACCTAAGACAAACAAACTATGTAGCTAAAAACCAAAAAGAGCACTTGTATCCCACTTAGAAATGTAGCAGTACCCACATTGTCTCAAGTGCACCGGACCCATGCTCAATAAAGGGTCAGAACCATACCCATTAATTTCAATAATTTGTGCAGCAGAAAAGTAATAGAAAGGCAATTAAGTTGCAAATATATTGCAGACACACACATGTGTGACAACCTAGCTTCAACTGCAGAAGCTTAACAAGCCAAACCGAATAAAAAGGCACACCATAATTACTTAATTATTTATAATTTCAAACTCCATATTTAAACGGATCAAAATGCCAATGTTGCCAATCCATCTCACTTTTCTTTCCATATCTTCTCATAATCCATGGATGTACTAGGGCCACTTGAAACTTTTAAGTTGAATATCTTGAACATTTTTGTTTAGACTTGAAGCATTCCTTTCAAAAACACGCCTACACGCTCGAAAGGAACCAAGACCAGCAGTTGCATTTGACCGAGTTGAAGCAGCAGATCCAAGCAATCATGGGTTCCGTTGACCAAGTGAAGGCTGCATATTGAGGCACTAGTCACGAACTTCCAACTCGAAGAAGCTACTTCACCCCGGCCCTGGAACAAAGACGCAAGTCTCTCTCTTTCCAAATGAAGTACTCGGATGTCCAATTCACCGCTTGCCACATTCTAGTTAAATGACTAGGGATGTTAAAGTTTCCATTAGAGGAAAAGAATTCATAAATGGAAAAAGCATTAACAATCCTAATCTTCCACAAACTATATATTTTTGGAGCTATCCTACAACCACAAAAGGTTTACAATATAATAATAATAATAATAATAATAATAGTAATAATAATAATAACACAAAATGAGGTGTTATATTTTGATTGGTGGCTTTTGCAATACTTTCTCTTTCTTCTCTTTGATTAACCCAATCTAAACATAACACATAATTTATTTATTTTTTATTATTATTTTTTGGTAGCATAGCTCATATTTTTTTCCCACATACAAAATTACACTTGACTAGACAATGAGAACATAATTCCACCATGCCACTACACGAAGGACATAATAAAGAATCTAAATTAACGCCCCTCTTGTCTAACTCTTCACGAACTGGAAGTCTACCATTTAGCGACTTCCATATGATTTTATTTATTTATTTATTTAATTATTTTTTTTATCACCAATCTGTTCCATATTGTTGCCTCGCCTCCACCAAGTACACTGAGTCTTTTCTTTCACTAATTTTGTTAATTTTCTAACCGTGAAATCATCATTTTCTTGAATCGCCAAACTCCAACGATCCCCACAATCAAATTTGACAATAATAATTTGCAATACATCTTGTAACTCCTCAAAATCCTTACAAACCCTCTCTCTAAGACTTCTAACCCGATTCCATACCCAACACCAAACATTGTCTACCCATTTCCTTTTTTTCTGCCACCTTACCCTCCTTACTTATATCAAGATGATACAACTCGGAAACCTATCACAAAGCCTAACCCCACCACCCATTTATTAATCCAAAATCTTATATCATTACCATTTCCCATTTCCCCCACAAACAAAGAAACAGACTCTAAACCTAACCCCTCAATCCCCCGCACCCCCACCCCCATCTGACCCCATACCCCTAATGTCTCCAAGCCCCCTACTTTCCCATGAATGCTTTTTATGACTCTAACTCACAAAGACCCTTCCTCTTTTAAATCTCCACCACCATTTTTCAAAAAGTGCTAGAATCCCCCCATCCCCCCCCCCCCCCCCCCCCCCCCCCCCCGCGAAGTGACCTAATGTTTAACCCCCTTTCCTCATGTGAGGCCAATAACCTTTCCCATTTAACCCAAGATTTATATCCTAGATTATTACTCCATCCGCCTCAAAATTATAATATCCATTTCTATTTTGGGATGTCTCAAAATATAGTTCATTTTTTTGTGTCAACCAATCAAAAGATAGTTTAGTGGGCGAGGATAATATTTGATTGGTTGATGAATATACTAGTCCCACGTTTTTAAACAGTGTATTTTTTGTCTTGGGATAATAATTTTAGGACGGAGGGAGTATAACAAAATCTAAATTAATCTTTAATTTTTGTCACAACAATGTATCCTTTTGGAAAATGATGGTTTTGACATTTTGGTTGACTAATTTTGTGAGTTTGAGTCTATTAGATGATAAATATGACCCAAATGCACAATCGGGCTTGTTTACATATTTATTGTCTAATAGAGTCAAGCTCCATACAGACTCAAACTTGATAAATCTTCACTTTTTTTTAATAGTTGTTATTGGTTCAATTTGAGGAGTTGACGTTATCATTTTATGGTTATTTGTACCAACCTGGGACAAAATCATCAAGATTTAACTAATAATGATTATTTTTTGCCAGTCTTGTATATTTTTTGTTTAAAACAAATTATTTTTAGATGAAGAGAATTATTGTGGGTACTAATGTTGATACCTTTTTTTTTTTTTTTTTTTTTTTTTTCAAAAAACAAAAATATATAAATTCAAAGAGCTTTTTCATCAAAATGATGAAAAGACTTTTGAGAAGCGTACATGGTACATAAAATACAAACTATATGATCGAACTACTATGAATTGAAGTACAAAAAGACATTTGTAAAAATAACCAGGAATGACCACCACTAATCATGACCCAAGATTGACTTAACCAAATGTGATAATCGTGGCTGCGTGAGTTAACTTACCTCTTTAATTTAGAAGCCTAGCTATGGATGGATCATAGACTAACCCTCACCAATGAGCATAAGGAATCTATACTCAAGTACTTATATTGGGGACTTCTTACACGATAGGTGAGGAACAACTCTCGATTTATATGTTCTTCTAGCTAACTAGCATCTATTTTCACTGATCATTTACGTCTAATATATTTGTTATTGGCGATGCGGGTTATACGTTTTCTCACTTCTTGTACTTTTAATTTTCCGAAGTGGCGTATTTTGTACTTACACATATCTTTAGGCATGTCTTTTAAGCAAAATAGTTCATTTTTTAAAAATCTTTTTCCTATTATCATTACATCCGGATTGAAACCAATTGTGATTTTTATTAGCGTGTTATTTGGATCATAACAATGGTTTGCTTTTTTTAAGAAGAAAAGAATGATATAGGGATCGGACTAATGGTGCAATTCGACTTGAAATTAGAAGTCTATAATTGACAACTATATATAACAAGCTTTCCACGTTTGTTAAATACTGTAATAAATACCCATTTGTCCCCATTCTTGTTTTAAACACAATGAAGAAACTATTAAGACGACAGTTTATTCTTGTATAATTAAATGAAAGGTGATTAATGAAGTGTGATGGTTTGACAATTTGATCATCAATTAAAAATTTAAAATAGATAGGCCAGCTATAATAATTAATCTTGTGGGATACATATATATTTGGGTACTTAATTATAACTTGTCCCCATTTTTGTTTTTAACACATTAGTATTAAGATGACAGTTTATTCTTGCAATAATAAATGAAGGGTGGTTCATGAAGTGTAATAGTTTGAAATTTGATCATGAAAAGATATAGGCTAGCTAAAATACTATTCTGGGATGTCGTGTTTCACTCTAGCGGCGATGTCCGGTTTGAGACGCAAACTAGCTCCATGCAGTACTGTTGCATGTATAAAGACAAACAAAACAACATTACAACGATAAGTACATAGAGCTAGCCTACTCCAAAATCCGAATAAAAGATTGTTAGAGGTGAGGGATGGAGCGGAACTAAGGGAGGAAACCATCGATCTGGCTACATGCATGCTAGCTAGTCGAGATGACATGGCATGAACATATAGCGCAAATTGTGTATGAAAACAGATGTATGACACAGACTAAATGGATATGCGCTAAGCACGAGATGCTTAGAAAGATAACATCATAACATATACAGTATGTATCTAGTCAGGGACGGACTTAGAGTGTAAGTATGGGGGCCGGTGCCCCCCATGGCTAGCCGAAAAAGTTGAAATTTTAGTGTAATTTTTTTTAAATTTTGACCTTTTTTCGAAAGTGACCCCCACCCAAAACTCAAATTGCCCCCCACCCACATACTAAAATCTAACATTCAACGCTCTAAAGCCTTATAAATCATTTATCTATAAGTAAAAATACTCGATTTATCATTACGATCTTATTTTTTTTCCCGCATTTTGCTGTTATGGTAAAAAAAAATTTTTTTGCCCCCCACATCCATTTTTCCTGGGTCCGTCACTGTATCTAGTATATAGTGAAAAGAGCAATGTATATATGTATTTGAAAGCGTAAGATTTGTATGGACTATATTTGGGAAATCTGCTTATCACTTAAGAGCAAGCTAATCTATCGAGAGGGGCGGAGCCAGAAAGTTATGGTCGAATGGGCAAACTTTGATAATTTTTATAAACTACACTACAAATTGGTTCGTTAAATGGGGCAACTCACAAAAATAGCTAGATGTTTTAAAAAATTTACACTATAATTTTTTTCGCTAGGGGGCATATGCCCACCTTGCCCCCTCCTATATCTCTGCCTCTGTCTTTCGAGCATGTTTTTGTTCTTAGGTTGTATTGATCAATATAACGGATATATAGGATCCACTAACTTAAACCATCAAAGCTCGGAACCGGATATATATCGTAATGGACTTCCATCACGTCACTGGTGGAAGGTAGCCAACATGAATTCTTAATTGATACGAAGTAACAAAGCTTATAGATGAAATGGAAACTATTTTTTGTGAAATGTATCACGGGATATAGCTAGTTTAGGGTTATACATATTAATCAAAAGTAGATTAGTTTATAGCAATAAACTTTTCTAATTAGGTAAAACGTCAAAGTTGACAGAATTTTGATTTTGTGCCTAGACATAAATGGAATGAGTTAGTCGCACATGTCCAAGAAATCTATATTTAAGTCTAAGACGAGAAAATCAATTACGTATATAGATTAAGAGAAAACCAACGTTTTATTTTTAGCATAATGACAGCTTACGTTTTCAAGACGAAAGAAAGACATAGGGCTAACGTTCTCTAGTGTGCAAATTGACTTGAAATTATAAGTTTACGCTTGTCAAATATAGCAAGTTTTCACCTTTTTTCTTTCATCATAAGTAGATTAGTTTATAAGACATAAAGTTAAACGTTCTAGTGTGCAAAACAACTTACAACTGTAACAAGTTCACGTTTCGTTAAGCAATAAGCACTTTCTTTTTAATTCTTAGTCCCTTCGAAGACAATGTTTGAAGGTCATTCTAATGAAACTCGTAATTTACGTGTAGATACAGTAGAACGGGAACACGTGAAGCATGTATGTTAAGCACAACACTAAAAGGCATTCGTATTTTGTATAACATAAAATCCTCTAGAGGAGTTTGATCATCCAACAACATAAGCTCGTTTTCTTGGAACATATAACAACATAACCAATTCCGGCGGGCAAGGTAGCTTTTCTTGGAAACATAAAATATGTAATTTAGACGAAATTCAGATTGCAACTAACTAGATTGGCACCGGACCGTCGCGTTGCGGCGGGGCATTGTTTAATGCCGTTGATTATTACACGATATTTCTTTTAGAAAGTAGGACGGTTTTTGTGCTTTGTTTTTTGCAAAAGAGTTTCCCTATATAAAAGTTAACACATATTTCAACCATACCAGTGGTGAATGGCAAAATGAGTGCCAAAAATCTCTACACATATATTTCAACCATATCTGCTAAGGCCAAAAAAATGAGGCAATGAAAAATTATTTGATTAAATACTTAATCCGTCATGTATTTAAAAAGAAATAAAGCTAAACTACCGTTACTTGTTTTGAACCACGTACGGTGAACCCGACTGTTTGACTCCCCAACGCAGCATTCGTCCCGCTCCATACATCAGGTTGCTTGAAACTGCTCTTCTTTCATACCATGGAAAAGGTTATAGTCAGTTTCATTTCTATTCATTTGTTAGGAAGTTATGTTCCTTTAGTCGCTTTTAGATATTAAAAAGGTGAATCCTATATTTTCTTGACAAAAAAGGTTATACGAAAGTTGGTTTATTTCAATTATGACGAAGTTGGATGACGACTTCCTATACAAATGAGAAAAAGACTGCCTTTGCTCATGTAGACGTATATGAGCATATGCTACCAGATTTACAAGGTTCCTGTGATGTAACCTTCCCAATAACATAACCTGCTAACAAATATACAGGGGCTGCGTAGTTATCATATGGGAAAGGCGTAATTTTTTTGGGTTGGGCTGGACAACACAGTTGGGCTAACTTAGGCTTAATATACTGTAGCACTGTAGATAGGCATTAAAAACGACGTCGTCTGTGACGACTTATTATATATATAGTAATATTGGGTCAAATATATTATATATATCTTATAAAACCAGGCACTTCGTGTCATCGCGACACGTGTCATTTTACTGTAGCATTAACAGTGCTACAGTAATGCTACAGTTTTTTTACGCATCGCTACAGTACTCGGTTTTTTGTTTTTTTTTTTTTTTTTTTTTTTTTTTTTTTTTTTTACATAAATTTCCGTATGAAAATTTGTTTTTAAAAAAAATTAATAACAAAAAATAAAAACAAAAAAATACGAAAAATAATACCCTTACAAAAATTTCTTATACAAATTTGTATCTTTTAAAATACCCAAACAACCAAAAAAAATTTCAGACACAACGAGAAAAAAAAAAAAAAAACCGTAAATATAAACAAATTATGCTTCCAAGTAAACATATGCATATTTCAGATAACAAAATTATTAATTATACCGTACAACCGACAAAATACAAAACACACCCGCCGCAACGCGCGGGCAATCCCGCTAGTTATTTCTAAAACAAAATGGACCGATATGTAACTTTCTCCTTTGTTGTTTTAAGCAAATTTAGACCATTGTTTAAATTGAAGTGAAGAAAGTTTAGAAGTTTGCATGTGTTTAATGACTTTAATCCAACATCTTATAAGCTAAAATTTATTCATTGTTCAACCATTACGTATAAATTAGAAACTCTCTTCTAGCATTAGAAGTTTGCATGTGATACCTATGTAGTTTGTGGGCGGACCGAGGAGGGTTCTCGGGGTGTATGAGAACCTCATGGATTATTAATTTATTATTGTTATTTTTTTTGCGTTGTGTAAAATTATGTAAAATATTCCTATTTTTCAAAAAAATGAACTTTGTCCTTAATTTTTGAGTTACTATTTTTGTTATTTTCATAAAATGAACATTCGTCATGGATCCGCCACTGTATATATTTAAACTTCAAAGCGTATTATTTGGTTTTGAAATGCTATATCAACAAAATGTTTAAAAAAAATTATTCACATATACATCATGTTGCAGGTCCGACCCGAAATAACCCGACCCAATAACAACCCGAACCCGAACCCGACAACCCGACTTCTTATCGGGTCGAGTTGCAGGTCACACATTTTTAATACAAAACCCGAATCAACCCGACCCAATAACACCCTACGTACATACATGTGTCACATAAATATTATTTTGAAAGAAAAGACTTTAAAGATATCATTTATGATCTTCACATTCATTATGTTTATGGCCATTTCATTACGTAAAGTTTCCTTTTTTCTTTTCTTAATGCATCACCTTGAAAAATGAAAACCAAAATAGAAAAAGAAGGGTTTTATGGTGGTGTTGCGTCTTTAGACCCTGATTGTCAAGATTCAGCAGCATCACAAGGACTCTTTAGATCCTAACTTTCAAGGTTCCGCAGAATCACAAGGACCATTAAAACGATTAAACAAAACGATGGCTGCAACCCTGCATCTTAGCAACAGAAAAGAACAATGACGCCGCTGCAACTCAAACCCAGTCTTATAATATTTCGAGCATATGTATAAGACAAGCAAATAGTTATAGTCAGAAAAAGAAAACGATTAAAAATCATCTCTAACACACTTTTTATGGTCAAATACCCATAGTCTATGAAAATAGATCCTGAAGATCAAGTATATCAGCAAGAACACCAGCTGCTGTCGTATTGTTGCCAGCTCCCGGACCTTGAATCACCAATGGTTGTTTGTCGCTGTAACATTGCTCAGTGTATATCTCCACCTACAGTAACATCATACATAATAAAAAATAAATAAACGAGTGTTCATTAAATTACTTTCACAATTGAAAAGGAAATTTAAAGTTTTCAAGCGTATTGATCATACCACATTGTCGCTTCCTTTCAATCTACCCAATGCCGAATCTTTCGGTCGTTCCATAAGTGAAACCGAGATGCTATTACAAGTTTAAAAAATATTACTTCACAAATGAGGAGGTGGCAGACAGGAGCGGGTTGGATTACGGGCCAAAACGGGCAAAAAAATTTATGCAAGTTGAAACGGGCGTGGTCAGGCTCTTTTGTCCAAAAAAAACATGATTATTTATTCTTATTTGATTAAATTTTAATTATAATATTTCAGTAATAATCTAAGTTTTTATTTGCCCGTTAAAGACAATATATCCAGAATCGACCCAATAATAAGTCATGGGTCATAGTCGCTACCGCTATCCCCAATGATCATAAACCAAACAAATGAATAGAAATATACTCTTTTGTGTCAATGATACAAACGTAGCGAAGCACGTTCTTATTTGAAGAAGCTTTCTTGATTCTCTCTTCAATATCATCATCCAACATCGGTAGTCCATTCTTTAAAAAGTCTTCGAGTGACATCGCATCAGGCCCCATTTTATCAGGGAATAAGCTATAAATCTTTGCAACAAATAAATAAGTCAATATAGGCGGAAAATGGACGGGTCGGGTGGCAAACAGTGAAAAGTGGTTGCCCCGAAACTCTGTTGTCCTCTTTTTTTAATCTCTTCCCGCTAAAAACAGCTATTTGCATATCATACCAACGTACTTTTTCATTAGTCTCGTTCTAAATTTTGCAACGATCTTTTGTACACCTGACTCATTAAAAGATGGTTTTTTGTCACATGTATGTCATTTTCCCGTAATTTCAGTACTTGTATAAAATTTATTATCAAAATAAATTTATATTTTTATTCATATAATTAACATTTGCACATAGAAAATCAGCTTTTAATGACCCGGATATAAAAGAAGTTAGTCAAAAAGTAAACCAACACAAATGAGACAAATGAAAAAATACATTGGTATCTTACTATCTTAAAGCCTGTAAAATATTATTATAAAAACAATCTTTAAATGACTCTCAATCATCATTATACCCATTTGACCCATAAAAATATAACAGTAACCTACCTTAATGTCTTTCATTTCTAGACGGATACCACGAAGTCGTGCAAGGATCAAAGCCTGTTCGAGGAGACAAAAAGGTTTTTAATATCTTGGCACATTTGCGGTTGGCAAGTTTCAAGGTTAATATCATTTTAATAACCACAGATTAAAAAAAAAAAAAAAAAAAAAAAAAAAAAAAATCAATACAGAAGAGATATAGAGACCTTTCTTGCAACGTCCATCCCACTGAGATCATCACGAGGATCTGAACAATAGAAGTTTACAGTAAGTGAAATATTTACATACCCGATAATAAATGTTTTAGACTTTTCGCAGCCCAATAGTTTTGAAATATAAACTAGGTTATAATGGTATGTCTACAAAATTATTTTTACCTGGTTCAGTATAGCCAAGGTCTTTCGCAGTTTTAACAACTTCACTGAATGGTTTTCCATTTTCTACCTCACTCATTACGTAGCCCAAAGTACCTATTTTATAGTCCACAAAGAGATGTCAAATATTAATAAGTTATGTTGGTAAGCACAAGCGAGACCAATGATCACAGATGTAAGTTAACAAATTTTATTACCACTCAAACTTCCAAGTGAGGAAACAATTGAGTCTCCAGATGAAAGAATACGATTTATTGATGCTATAATGGGGAGACCAGCACCGACCTAATTACCAATAAGACAGGGATAAAGCAGATAAAATAAAATAAAATAAAATAAAATGAGCAGGTCGGGTAAACAAACCAAAATGGGTTCGGGTTGACTCGCAAACCCATAATTGTCCATTTTATAATGTTTATATAAATATTTAATAAATGCGTCATTATCTATACTACTATATAATGCATTTGAGACTATTCTATAATTAGAAAGGCTTAAAATTCAGACTTTTACTTGCTTATTATGGAAGGATTTCAAAATTAATTGGTTAAGAAGTTGGTTAGGAAGTTTGTTATGACGCAGGTTGGTTGTTCAACTAAAATTATTTGGTTTAACCATCTCTAGCATCTCTACTTATAAAACATAAAGACAACTAAATGTGTAACCGAATAACGCAAAATATAGTCACAGGTACCCGCCGCCGCATTGCGCGGGTACCGTTCTAGTACTTATTTATGCTTTGAGAATTTTTTTTGCTGACTTTTAACCTATTTGGCCCATTCAATCCCTTCAGCTAAAAAAGATATTTGATCATATACAATAAAGGAAAACCCAAATCGATAGATTCATAAGTAAATGGGTCTGTATTTCCATCTCTGATGATGAAATAGAACTACTTACAGTTGATTCATGCCTAATGCGACGTGGGTGTAAGAACAACTTGTCAAATTCTTCCTGAAAAAGACCAAAGTTAATCACTTGTTTTTACTCTTTTTCTTAGTTCAATGTGAACGCCAAAAATTAATAAAATATACAAAAATCCTTGAGGGAGAGCATATAATGTTAAGAGACACATTACCAATGAACCAGTAAGAGGCTTCTTATTGGCTAGTACAGCACAACACCCTAAATGTAACACTTCGATGATAACTTTAGTTGTCTCTGAACTTGCAGAGCAATCAACAAGTACAAAATCTGAACGAAATTTTTAAACAAGAAACACAATAAGTGACATAATATGTCAAGACAGATGTGTATAAAAATTTGCACATGCTAAAAACATTTATGCATATATAACTAGAGGTATCAACTTAGACCCCACCCTACTTATAAATGGATGAATCAGGGTTATTTTTCATCTCAAATGGGTAAAAAAAGGATTAGCTTAAACGGGTCAAAAGTCTTCCAAGGTATATGTTGTTATAATGCATAAAGCCTCGCAAATGAATTTCATTGGACAAGTGCTTCGAGTCAGCACAACCTTGACCCGTTTTGACTCATACCAAATGCTAACTGTTTTGACAGAACCCGTTACCCAACCCGCCTGACCTGAGAGTCTATATATATAGATTACAGAATAGATATATCACAGAATGATCAATTTACGTAGACGAGCGGCAATTTCGGTGAGTTTTGTCATGAATTCCGAAGAAGAACCGCCTTCACATGTACCTACGAAGTTTTAAAAATAGAACAAAAGATGCTATTAACTGATAATAAATGCCAACAATGGAAATTTGAAAATGGGTAGATAATCAAGAATTTTAATCAACCTTGGTAGAAATTATATGAACGGAACCAAATGTATAACACAAAATCCATGCTAAAACAATACTAAGGGCAATAGTGAAATTACCATGTTCCATACAGTTACGCAGGGGCAAGCCATCTGACTTGATTTGGCAAAGGCCCTTTAAAAAGTTATCATCAAACCCTGCTAATACAACATCTGGTGCAAGAACGTATGATGTGCTATCACACACACCCACAACACGCAAGTGAATTCCCTGTACAATACATATGACTTACTTAGGTGTATTTATATAAAACTCATACACTTAAATGATATAGTACCTAACTTACGTTTGAATCACACCTTCGTCATTTAACATGTTTTTAGTCAGATTTGGTATAAATGAAATTGGATACAAATTCAGGTATCGTACCAAGTAGTTTAAATAGTTCGTTGCCTTATGCATTACATTTACACCTAAAACTGACTATTTTTTACTATATTCAAATGAACCACTTATGCTTCTAATTAATCCCTACTTGATGCTTTTCGAGCACTTTAAAAATGCACTATTAGTACATGATTCATATCCACATTAAGCTGCGAACTTGTACACAAACAATGAAGAAAACATTCCCCAAGCATCAATATTTGTATCACATGATAACAATTTGAACACCTTTTTAAAATATGTATGCCCTAATATAAACCACCACCAAGGTGGCTTGGTGGCCAGGCACCCTCAAGTTCAAACCAGCCTGAACCTGACTAGGTACACATTTTGGGGTGGCGAGAAAACGGGTAGGAAACGGTCACATGATACCCTAATTAGGCCGCGCACATGTAAGTCAATACTCACCTCCCCGGCCCCCAGGGAACCTCCACATGGATAACCTCATTCTGTTACCCGTTTATGTATGCGCTAAAAAAATATTAACAAGAATCCCTCAAAAATATTTTCAACATCAATAAACAATCTTTCTATTTTTCAAAGAGAGGACGGCATGGTGCATTATAGCCATGTTATGCAAGCAATGGCGCCGCTATATGCATCCTGCAGCTTGGCGTTGTAGCTCCCCGGTCAAACCAATGATGGTGTGTTATTTTATTATCTTTACTTTTTATTTTATTAATTTGAATGTAAACCAAAAAAGAAAAACAGTGGTCTAAGAATGCTATAGGACAAAAGCTGGTGTAACCGTGTAACCGTTTGCTATAACACTGCTACCATACCTAGCACCAGGGTCGGACCGAGGGGGATCCTGGGGGATCACGGGAACCCGATTAATATTTGTCGCCTAGTGTAAATTTCGGTTAAAATTTATGATTTTTCTGAAATGAACATAGGTCTCGAAATTTTGTGTCACATAAATACATGTCTTGTTTAGTTAGTCCACTAATATGTCAAAAGAAATAAATGTCTTCTTAATAAGTTTACGAGTTTTAGTGTAATCATACCTTTTAGTTTATTTTCTTTCCTTTATGCTAAAAAATTTGTGCACTTGATGACTTAAAAGTCCTGGTCCACTCCTGCCTAGCACTTTAATAAATTCTACTTTGACTAAAAATAGTCAAACAAGAACTTCAACTTTGACTTAAAAAAGTCAACAAACACAAAAATAGAAAAAACAACCAAATCACTCACCATCAACAACTCAACATTAATTCAAAATACAATCTTAACAAATTAAACCAAAACCCAACACAAATAATCTTAAAAAAAACACAAACTTACAAAACAGAAAACCATGTTCATATGAAACATACCATGTTTGCATGAAGTGTTCGACAAGATATGATTTGTTGGAGAAGCTGCCGCCCAACGCCGCCGCAGCCCATCAGAATCACCGGAATATTCTTCATTTTGTTATTTCACGGTGGTTAACTGTGTGTTTTTTTCACCGTCGACTGTGTGTGTTTTTATGCTGTTAAAGTGAAACTTGTAATGTCAAGTTTTGGACTAGTGGTTTGAGTTTTTGTCAAGTTCTGAAGAGGTTGTGACAACCGGTAATTTAGGGAGTCATTTTAACTACCGTATTACGTTAAATAAAACAAATGTTGAAATTTTAGAAATGACTTTTGGGAATTATGTCAAATTATATCCGTATCGTTGATTGTTTGGGTGGATTATTATATCAATGAATCAGTTATGTTGTGTTAATTTAGGAATTACTCGACTTTGGCACTAGAAAACCTAATAAAACAAGAAATAAACAAGTAACGGCCACATTTATTTAAAATAGACGTGTTTATGATCAAATTTTATGGAAAACGGTTTTAAACTAATGGCGAGGTTTACAAGATATTTTGGTGAAGTTTAATATTTATCACGTGCCAAAACATGTGTTTTCGGGAAAGTCCATAAAAATCATACCGATGGTCCTTGTGAGTATTGCAACCGGCCCCTTAGTCCCAAAATTAATTGCACCCAAGGTCCTTGATAACACACAACTCTCATCTCACCACCACCACACCGCCACGCTCACCGCCTCACCACCACCTCCTCTACCTTTTGCTATATTGCACGCGCCCCAAAGAACGACCCCATCACCATTTTCTTGTGATGTTGTTCTCGTGATTCTTTTGTTGGCCGAATGGTTTGGAGTCGAGGGTTTAGGATTAGGAAATTTGGATTTGGTTATTGTTGTTGAAGTTTGTGGTTGTTGGTTGTGGTTACAGGCTGCCGTGGAGACAAGAGCTGAGACCACTAGGGTCTCGGTTGAAAATGATTGTTGATGTTGTTGATTGTTGTTGTAGTTGTTGTTGTTGGGGACTGCCGAGGGAAAAAGGAGACGAGCTGAGACCGTTACGGTCTCGACAAATAGATTATTAGGTTGTTTTGGCGAAGTGAGAAAATTTGTTGAAGTTGTTGTTGTCTATTTGTGACGGAATTGAAATATATTGATTTTCATGCCGATAGGAATTAGACGGCCGAGAAATGATTATGGACTTATTCATATAACTTGTGAGAGTCCGAGAGTGATGACTCGGACACGTGAACTCGAAATGAATAATAACTCGTAAAACAAATAAATTCGACGCATAAACTTATAAGTATATATAAGTGAACGGAAGAATGGTCAAACTTATCAAGTTATATCATAATTTGAACTCGAAATGAATAATCAACCCTTCGTTCACTTGATAAGTTTAATCCAAAGTGTTGGATCGTGTACACCTTGAACTTGTGTTAATATTGATACTTTGAGTGATACCACTAAGTATGCGGAATCTACTTAATGATACTTAGAAGATTGATTATAAATGAAACAGTTGTATGTATGAAAGAACAATGTATGTAACAAACAAATAGCTCCAATATTATTAATGATAATAATACGAGTGATCTATGATATCACTAGGGTTACACCTTGAAGCTCTAGGAAAAACGTATTAGAAAGATATATTCTAACTATAACCTAGGATCTCCTTTTATACAACAAGGAGTCCTCTTCTACAAGATAAGTATAATGCTAATAGAATAAGATATACACAAAATCTTTTCTATATTTATCTAAGCGCGTTTCTCTAACAGTTATCAAGTAAGCAGTGGTAATATTTGTTCTTGCAGTGGTAATGAGTTTCCACTGCAAGTACAATCTTCTGCAGTTGTAACATCTTCACTAGCCGTGGTAACTGGTAGTATAATTCCCAACAATCCTCCCCTAAACTTATGATTTATATGTAAATCAAAAAGTTTCTTCAAGTATACAATAAACCTGAGGATATGGGAATTCTTCCAAACACTTATCTTGTTTTTCTCAACACTTTATCAGCTCTTGCATATTGATCTTGAATCTTCTGAATCAAAGCTCTAATCTTTTCATTATCTGCATAAACTCTCAACTTTGATTTTAACATTGCAGAAAGAGTTTTAGCTCTAAGTGGATATTCCTTCTCAGCAAACATAAACACATCCACTTTATTTGTTGTAGAAACATGATGAACCTCACATTGATCATAATATGTCCATGTAAGATTCAATTCTGATGAATCAAACTTCCAATACTTATCATTAAGATCTGGTTCATATAGTCTTCTTAAATCAACCCAGAGCTGCATTTCTTTCATATCTTTGAGAGTATCAGCCTTGAATCTTTCATTAACAAGCTTCCAAAGAGTATCAAGATCATCTCTGTCACATACTTTAAGAAGATCTTCAAACTGAATGAATGATGAAGATTCTCCTCCCAGTCTTATAATTTTCCAAGTAGAAGCAAAATTCTTTGCAGTGTATACTTCCCAATCAATAATTTGATGTTTTGTTTGTAAAGGATCTGGGTAGAAATCTTCTTCTTCAACAATGATAATTGCACTTTGTAGATCTTCTACACATTTCTCAGATTGAGATTCTTTCTCTTGAGGAACTTTCACCCTTTTTGTGACATGATCTTCAGTTGTTGAAGCTTTCCTTTTACTTTGTTTAAATCTATCAACTTCTTCAAAATCAATAGGTCTGAAGCTACTATCTTGCCTTTTAATTCTGTAGTAGATGCCTTCAATTCTTTCATGAGACATACCTTTGAAATCAGCCATCTTCCTATTTCCAACATGACAGCAAAATACTTTCATCTCATGAATGATCTGTGCCTTTGTAGGTTGTCTCTGTTTCTTTTGACCTTTTCTGACTTTACCAATAATTTCATCCAGTGCTTGTTGATTCTTCATTTGAATGAAATCAGCCAATTGAGTTGTTCTTTGATCTTCTGTCAAAGTCTTGTTAGCAACAAGCTCAATAGCTTTCTTCTTTACAACTGGATCATGTTTAATCATATGTTCAATCTCTTCATTTGTTGGCACATATGAGAACATAGGAGGTTTCTCATGTAAGATAGTTGGTGGAACCACTGAGAGTGGTTGTGCCATTACTACTTCAAGTTTACCTAACCTCTGTGCTTCCATAAAACTAGCAACATCATCCTCCTTTTGCCTTTTCATATTTTCTTTCTCTGCAGCTTCAAGTTGTTCTGCCAATCTTGCATCAAAATCAATTTGAGCTTGATCTTTCTTGGAAATCATTCTAGTATGCTCTTGTTCTGCACCAAACACAATTGCTTTACCTTTGACTGATCTTTTTCTGGCAGCTTCTTCCTCTGCAGTGGTAACTAATGGAACATCAGTGGTAACAGTCTCCCTTGCAGTGGAAATTATTTGATCAGTGGTAACATGTTCTGCTTCAGTGGAAATTTGTTGAGTAGTTCCAAGAACATCTTCAGAGTTAAAACCAGTATCAACAACCATATCTTCAAGATCCAATTTCCTCCCCTCCATCTCAGCTACATCATCTTTTGCTTGAGCATTTTCAGAATCATTGAGCTCAGCAAACATATCATCAAAATTAGTACTCCTCCCCTTAATCTCTGCATCTGTTTTCCTCCCCTGTTTGGAAGAAGTTCCCAAACCATAACCAGAACCTGCAGAAAGGTCATCATGTAATGATGATGGAGAAGAAACTACAGCTTGAATATGTCTTCTCTTCTTGAGATTCACAACTTCATCCTGCAACTTTTGAATCTCAGCCTTCAATAGATTCAACTCTGTGGCATGTTGTTCTTTGGTCTGTGCCAGATCTTTCTCCAGAGTTTGAACCTGTTTGACTAATTTGGTATATAATTCCATCAATTCAGTTAGTGTCACACTGCCTTCAACACTTCCAACTGTGTTACCTGTTGGGAGAGGTGAATCATAAGGCATTGATCCAGGCTCTTCTCTAGTTGGACTAGATTGAAGCCTTGAACCACCACTGCTTGTTCCTAAACCATAAAGGTCAGCAACATGCAATGTTGTCATGGAAGGAGTTGGCTGTTTTTGCCTCCTTTCATATGTGTGAGTTACAGCAGGGATATGTTGAATTTGTGGAACAGAAATAGTGGGTGTGTGATGGGATACAACTGGGATTGTTGCATCTTCACCCTGTACCTGTGAAATCTTTGCAAGCATGTTTGGTAAAAGAGGATGAATCACTCCATCCCAAAATTCTGAAGCCTTACACATATTTTGAAATACTTTTGGCTTAAGACATGGAGTTTCATAAATCCTATTATGGTTTTGCAGTTGAAATTCATTTAACACTGCTTGCACAAACCTTGGATACATCAAAAATTTGTATGAACTTGTTACATTGCCTTTCATGTTATTAAATATAAACCTTGAAAAATTGAAAGTCCTATCAGAAACCAAGCAAACTAAAAGGTAAGCCATGGTTGATCCAAATTGTTCATAAGAAGTTTTCTTAGGACTTAGGCAATGCAACAGAGTGTGTATCAAAAATCTCCAATGGGGACAAAAACATCCTTTCTTAAAAGTTACTTTTTGGTCAGATGTATCATACCCCATCAAAGCAATGTAGTTGAATATGTCTGAATTAGGTAATGTGATGATACCATTGAGATCATCTAATTGGAGAATTCTCCTTAAAGACGATTCAGTAACATCAATAGTTACCCCATCTACTATGGCTCTAAGAGCTTCCACAGATTCATGTATGTCCCCCTGTTCAAGTGTTATGGACTCCACAGAGTTCCAAAACTGTTTGATTTGAGAAACAAAGATTGTGGGATTCATAGTTAAGGCATACCTTATATGAGTTGTGTTTAGGAAATCAACAATCTGATGAAAAACAGGTCCACTCTTGTTGTTGGACTTTTGTAGGCAAGCCACTTGATTGTGTTCATCTGCAAACTTGAGAGTCACCATGATTTTGTGATTTGAGAGATAAAAGTGTTAGTAATCGAGAATAAAGAGCAAGCCGTATTATGATCAATTTATACTAATAGGGTTTTGAGAAAAACGCGTATGGTGAATTATCTATAGAAAGATTTATCTTTAGAAAAGAATAAATAAAGGTTGGTAAGTAGATAATTCCCAAAAATTTTACCCTATTAATAAGGAAAGACAGTTATATTTGCAACGGCTAGTAAAAATAAGATTACTGACACACAGTTGTAACGGCTAGTTCACCAGTGGTAAAATTTATACTTGCAGTGGAAATGGTGAACTTGCAGTGGTAAAAATCAACAAAATTTCAAAGAGCAGTGGTAAGTAAAACATGTAAAATTTACTACTCTTATCATAGTTTTTAGCAAACTATCAGCTATCAACGGATTTGATAAGTCTTTACCAGAAGCCGTTTGCTCTTGGACTAGCTAATTCTTATGTGGGTTAGACATGGTGAATCAATAACCATTTGTTGTGTGTCATTGATACACACCTTATTACTCCAATGATATGGGTTGTAAATTACAACACAAAATAAATCTCATCTTAACCCATAGAGATTAACCCAAGTAACTTTTTAACCAAGTTACTATACACAAAAATATCTTCTCAAAAGTCAAACCACAATTACTTCTCAAACCAACCAAAACAGATGAAATTAAATAACCTTCATTAATTAGCATAACATCTAACCTTGGCTTATTTAATCACCTCCAAACACCACATCTCAGTCATCAATAATCTTTCAAACCCTAATATCCCAATCAACCCAATTTTCTTCCAAAACCATGTCATCAAACCCTGAACACTCTTCTTTTCCAACATCAGAAGAAGATTTACCACCATATCCATGGGGACTTGAAGATTCTGACTATAAGAGAGAGATGGAGAAACGATGGGATGTGCAAGAAAAACAATGGAATGCACACATAAAGGGTGAATCAAGCCATGATCCGAATCCTGCTGAGAAAGAGCTTGTCTCTCCTTTTATCTGGACCTCTGATGAAGAATCTTCAGAAGAAGAGAATGAAGATCCAACCTTTCTTCCTCCTTCCACACCAGAGAGATCCCAACCAAGATCAAGTAAAGGAGATCCATCTCTCCTAACATCATCAAATTTGGTGTTGGATCTTCCTGCTCCAGAACCTGGTCTTCTGCATCAAGAACATATTGGACAGAGCAAGAAGGCTCAGATCACACATAAGGGAAAGGAGAAGCAGAAATAGATGACTGAAGAATGTTGCCAAGGAACAAAGTTCTTGAGTATTTTCTTGACTTTGTTACTTGAGCATCTTCACAGTCTTCATTCTCTTCTTTTTCCATTTTCATCTTCAGCTTCTTCATTGTACTTGTCATAGCCTCAAGTATTATGTAATAATTGATAGAAGCTAGTAGTTCTTAATTAGCCAAATGTTTTAGGAATGGACTTTGTAATTCAGTTGGAACTTTGAATGTAAGCTGTAACTTGTGTCTTTGAATGAATGAAAAGATCTTCTTTAATTAATCAATATTGTAAGACCTTCAGCTTATTTGACCACATTCCCTTGGCTACAACTCTTGATGACTTAAACACACTACTTGCAATCTCTTAACATTTGCAGAACAGACATATACTAAACAACTTGCAAACATATTAGTGAGTCACTGTAAAACTCAGAAAGTATTATTAAGTCATTCATAACCATTAGTAGTCTTTGACTGTCCCTGCACTCAACATAAAACAATTAGTACCTTTTGGGGACCCAAGCCACAAATGACTTGGATCTGCCTCGTGTATCAATATAATTATATCTATCAAAGGTCATTGATACACCATTGGGATTGTTTGAGGTTGTTGTTCCTTTTGGTTTCCATTCCCAACGAGCTGAGGCCTTAACAGCATTACCCATGTTTACCCTTTTCTTATTCACATAGACACCAGTGGAAACATTTGGTCTTGCAGTGGTAACTGCAGGCCTAGCAGTGGAAACTGCTGGATTATTAAATTTGGGTCTCCACATGTGATTCTTGTGATCATTCTTTTCAAAATAAGTCTTTTTCCCTGTTTGAGAAGGTTTAACAAAAGAAGTGACAGGAGACTTAGGATAAACCCTGTTTGTACTACTGGCAGTAGTAACTGCTGGTCTAGCAGTGGAAATTGGTTTGATGCCAGTGGTAAGTAAAACAGACCTGGGAACCATCTTGCTTAGGGGGTTTGGGTGAGTTACTTTATTAGAATTATGTCCATTCACCCTTGTATTCACAAATACTTCCCTTCTTCCCATGTGGTAGTTACAAGTATAGGAAAGGTGATCAAAGCTACCACAAATATGACAGGCCTTATTGTTGAACACAAAATCACTACCAAACTGCCTAGTTTTAACATGATTCCAACTTCTCATGTTCCCTCTAGGAGATTTAGACCTATTCCTGTACATCTCTGCATATCTAGTGGTAGGCCTAGTGTGATTTGTTTGTGTCCTAGGCTTCTCTTTGACAACTTCAGGAATACTTTTTCTTTCCTCTACTTTAACATTTTCAGGAACACTAGATTTAGACTCAACATTTAAACATTCATCTTTAAGAGATGAGTCACTAGCACTATCAAAAGTCTCAACCTCAACCTGAACCTTTTCAGTTTCAACTGGTTTAACAAATTTTGGTCCATAGGTCATAGGTAGATCCTGAAACTCTTCTAAACCTGCGTGAGCTAGGTCAATGCCAGGAGGTGCTGGAACACCTCTTAGAGGTGGTGGAACTGATTTGTATCCAAGACCTGATTTGGCTTTGCTCACAACTTGAGCTTCCCAAATTTTGTCAATACTCTTGGATTGATGATCTAGTGTTTGCTTAGTTATCTGAATGTTCTCACTAGCCTTCTTAACTCTTTCAATTTCTTCCCTAAGAGTCTCATTTACTGCAATCTTAAAGTCTAAATCCCTTTTTAACACAGCAATGTCATCACTGAATTTAGATTCATTTGCCCTATAATGCTCTATCTGTTTTTCTAAAACACCTAGACCTCTTTTATGATTTGCTAAATTATAATTAGTATGATGTAAATCTAGCATCAGTGCATCATATTGTGTTTTAGAGATCTCTAACTCTTTTAAGGCCTTACAGTTTTTAGAACAAGCATTATCAGTATGTACCTCAGTGTCAGAGAAAGCCATGAGTGCATGCTCAGTAGCAAGCATTGCAGATTCTGAATCATCTTCTCCATCCTGAGTCATAAAGCTCCAATCAAAGCTCACTCCATCAATAGCCAATAGCACCTTTGGCTCTTCTGTTGTAGGTTCTTTGTTCTTATCCTTCTTGTACCAAGTTGACTTGTTGTCAGATTTCCTTGGTTTTCTACATTCTCTTGCAAAGTGCCCCTTCTTGTGACAATTATAGCACTCCACCTTCTTTTTATCAAAACCTACAGTCTCATCACCACTTATATGTATCTTTCTCCCTGTCTTCTTCCAGAACTTCTTTGATCTTAAGCTTAGTAATGCCACCTGCCATTTAATGTCCATCTCCTCCATATCATCTTCATCGATTTGATCCAAATCCTCATGATTGAGAATTGAACCACCCACATGGCTTGATATAAAGGCATAGAAAGTAGCATCACTTAGTCCTGCAATCTGTTTCTTTGAGCTCCTAGTGGAAACACTTCCATTACCAGTGGAAACAATCATGTTACCACTGTCATCATCACTATCACTTTCTTCATCTGAACTATCATTGCTTGATGATGATATGAGTGCTACACTTGCAGAACTTGTTCTTAATTTTCCAGCTTTCTTTAACCTTTGTTCAATAACTTTGAAATTATTGTACACATCATTAAGCTTCATGGTCTCTAGATCTGACTTATCTTCCCAAACAGCAACATTGGTGTCAAACTCAGAAGGTAGGCTTCTTAGGAATTTAAGATTGAGATCTTCCTTTTCCACCTTAATCCCAAAAGCAGTGAGTTGAGTAACAATCTTTTGTAGCCTTGTGAATATGCTATCAAGAGATTCATTACTTGTTGAACCAAAGTTTTCATAAGTCTGCTTCAGTAAAGTCTTTTGAGTCTTCTTGGTAGAATCATTTCCACCAAACACTTCACAGATCTCATCAAAAAGAGTCTTTGCAGACTTGTATTTGCTAAAAGCCAGAACTTGTTCTCTGGGTAGAGCCATCAATAATAAACCTCTAGCCTTCAAATCATTCTTTAGCTGACTTCTTTCTTCATTAGTGACAGGACCAGTGTTAACTTTTGTTACTGTCTTGTCACCAACCTGCTCTACAGTTGTACCAGGTTTGAATGAATTTCCACACATTATAATCTCCCATAATGTGTAGTCTTGAACCATAAAGAACTGTTCTATCATAAGCCTCCACATCTCAAAGTCATTTATCTTAAGCTTAGGAAGCTTTGCAGCAATGTTTGATTGGCTTGTTTCTGTCTCCAATGTATCTTTTGAGTCTGCCATAGGGTCTTCTAAATCAAAATATCAAAGCCTTGCTCTGATACCACTTGTTGGATCGTGTACACCTTGAACTTGTGTTAATATTGATACTTTGAGTGATACCACTAAGTATGCGGAATCTACTTAATGATACTTAGAAGATTGATTGTAAATGAAACAGTTGTATGTATGAAAGAACAATGTATGTAACAAACAAATAGCTCCAATATTATTAATGATAATAATACGAGTGATCTATGATATCACTAGGGTTACACCTTGAAGCTCTAGGAAAAACGTATTAGAAAGATATATTCTAACTATAACCTAGGATCTCCTTTTATACAACAAGGAGTCCTCTTCTACAAGATAAGTATAATGCTAATAGAATAAGATATACACAAAATCTTTTCTATATTTATCTAAGCGCGTTTCTCTAACAGTTATCAAGTAAGCAGTGGTAATATTTGTTCTTGCAGTGGTAATGAGTTTCCACTGCAAGTACAATCTTCTGCAGTTGTAACATCTTCACTAGCCGTGGTAACTGGTAGTATAATTCCCAACACAAAGTTATATCATAAACTATAAGTCATAAGGATATATTTCTCATTAATAACATAAACTATAAGTCATAAGGATATATTTCTCATTAATAAGTGAACGGAAGAATGGTCAAACTTATCAAGTGACGAAGGGTTGATTACTAGGTAGGGTTAGATATGCAGTAGATGTTGACTTAGTCTAGGGTAGCAATCTCTTGCTATATCTTTGGTGCCTAGCTAAGGATAGATATCTGCTTCTGGGCTAGATCAGGGTAGCAACGTATCACACGCACTATATCGTTGGTGCCTGGCTAGAGTTGCTTAGAGCCCTACTTGAGATCTCGGATGATTGGATGATTATTGTTATTGGAATTGTGTTGAAAGTTATGGAATATATCTACCCTTAGTCGCACATAGCAAATAACTCTATCAGGTCCACTACTAAACTCATGAACTCACCAGCGTAAGCTGACCCTTTTAGCATGTTTTCTCGGGTAATTAAGATGATGTTTATGGATGCTTGCTATTGGAGGCTTGGCGAAAAGGCATGGGTGAAGGATCAATCAAAAACTCTGATATTATGTTGTGGACCTATCTTTTACTCTTTTGGGCCTTATCTTGAATGCTTTTGAATAAATGTAAACTTTTAAACTAAATCTTGGAAGATTTTATGTAATAGATATTGCTCTCTTGATTCGTTATTCTGGTGTTGCATACCAATCCCGTAGCACCCCGAAAGCTTGTTTAAGTCTTCCGTTGTACCAAATTTTGGGGGTGTTACAGATTGGTATCAGAACCAAGGTTATAGAGAACTATGTATTTATCAAAACCTAAACTGTAACCACTTTTCATAAAAATCGATCCTTGATCAACGCATGCCAGCCTGCTAAGCCAAAGCCTCTTGAATTAAGTTGGGAATATTATGAGAATACAATGCGATTATATCTTGGAAGTTAGATGCGAGAACTTGGTTATATGTTAGAATTGCACATTATAAATTATGCGGTATTCTTGATTTCTTGATTGGGTATGGTTGAGGATTATGCGATATTTGATTTAAATATATTTTTAGACTTATACGATATTTGAGCGCATCTGAAATCATGTGATAATTGTTCTGATGATATATTTGGAATTATGCGATATTTGAATTGAGATCATGTTTGATTGATGTGGTACTTGGTATTACTGTTTTGGAAGATTTACGTTATGATGCAGTTACGGGTTGGTTTAACATTAATAGACCAGACTGACACAGTTATTGGACTCATTGGGTTTACGAATCCAATGGAGCCCGGTAAGCGTGTCGGAGGAATTTATTAACATATGACCCACCCTTATGACTCGTCAATTATGTGTGATGCCTTGAAATATGATAATCATATACCACTATTGTCACAGACTGTGTCTCCTCCTTATCCAGTCCTCATCACTCATTTCTAGCACGGTGACATATCCATATGTTCTCGTCACACTCATACTATTTATGGTAACAATCCTATGCATTTTTGTGATGTTCACAAACTCCCATGTAGCCACACTAAATAACTCCAGATCGGACATTCGTCCTATTGTTCTGAAACACCATCCGACGTCATTTAAGAACCCAACTTAAAATCCTTACGTGAGGAGTGCAAATCATTAAGGATCTGATTGTTGTGAACTCTAAACCGAAAAGTTCTCTGTTAGGTCACCATATTATGAATACACAAGTATTGATGTTATAGAAATGAGATAGAGATATAGATTGGATGATAATATGATAAGAGAAATGAATGAGCAAGAGTTTCACATAAGATATCAATATTACCAACAATTGTAAAGCATACATAAGGGTTCTATTTATAGGATAAGGACTAGGGCAACATCCCTAGATCCTTCCTCCCTTTCATTCTTGGGCTTTGGAGCCTCTTGGGCTTTTACACTTAGCCCGTGTAACATAAATATTAAGTAATAAATATTGTTAAGCAACCTATTACATATAATTAGTGACCGACACTTGATAATAAATAAAAAGTGTTCCCAACAATCTCCCCCTAAGGGTCGGTCATCAAGGTTGCTAGACGTCTTCATCTTGATCTTTAACTTTGACTTTTACGGCTTTAGATGTCTTCAAAAATCATTAACAGTCATTATTCTTTGCTCATCGTTCTTTGTTCTTCGTTGTTGTAGTGATCATATGATGGTGTTATCTGCCTTTCGTCACTCCTTAGTCTCTAGTGGATATATGTCTTTCCAACATGCTCACACATCTTTGACTTTGACATATCATACTTCCATGGCTCTCATTTTGCAGCATTGATCATTGTCTTTGAACTTTGAAGATTCTTTAGCATGACGTAGAATCTTTCTTTAGACTTTACTTTGCTTTGATCTTTGGAGAGAACTTTCTTTGACTTTATATTTCTTCATGATGAAAGTATGAGCATGTGAAACTGATGTCATGGTGGTGGTTGTACCTGCATAAGACAGTTAGCAATAAAACATCTAGTACTTACTGGTTCTTAATTAGAGATCGTTAACAGCAGTGTGAAAATTCTCTCTAATCCTAGCCAAGGCTGTTCCTGAATCAGATACCCCCGAGAGGGCTTACAAGATCCACCGAAGTACATCAATGATTCAGGTAAGTCGCTGGAGATCACCCCACGACTGTAGACCGTTTGGAACCACCGTAGCCACTAAGCGTAACCCACAAGGAGTTACCGAAGTGACCTGCTATCAGGGCTGTTTGGCAGGAGTTTCCATTCAATCACTGAGAATCACAATTGTGAATCCTCTCATAAATGTTCTGGCAGATTGCTAAGATCTGCGAAAGATTCTTAAGTTTACATCTGGTGTCCTTAATGTTGGAACACCAGTGTAGAAGTATTATGTGTTTCTAAGAGATCTTTTGATGTAATCTCGCGGCTCTAGATTCGATAAGTGCACATTTGAGTGGTTGGAGACTGGGGAGGTGTCTCCTGTTTCAATATCAACATAACTCATAATTATCGGTCGATAGATTATGCAGGGTTCCCCGTGAGAATGAAACAAGCTCTTTTAAGAGAACTTGAGTGGTTTAGAAGGTTTAGTGCAGTGCGTCACTGGGTCCATGACATCTTTATCTTCAATACCGGTGTCACATTAGTAACAACCAGTAGCATATGAGTTGAACCTGGTGTCTACCCTAAGGTTGAATCATTTGGACGGCTATTTCTTTTCACCCTTTTCATAACTTTTCTTTTTAATTCTTCAACCCCTTCTTTCTCCTTTCATTCTTTACTCTTTTTTTTAATCATACCTAAGGACTTCCCGATTCTAAACTATTGGTGTTGTCCTTGGGTAGATCCCTCCAGTTCTGATGGATCATAGGACGTATTTCCTTTCCTTAGTCACCTTATAACTCCATCACTATCCTATGTTGTTGATGAAATCAAATAAGTACATTATATTGTCATCATTTGTCCTATTTAATTGACTTGTTTTATTATATTATATATGATAATCGATACTTAATCGTTTACTTTAGTAATTCTCAGGTAAAATAAGCAATTGGTGAAACTTGGCGATTTTGGACGAAATATGGAGATAAATGATCAATATGGAAAAAGTCTACTGAACTGAAGGAGATACGCTGTTTCATTCTAGACAGATACGCCGCATCATCATACTTATATGAATTCGAAGACCACTGCCTTACTTTGAAGCATGCACTGCATCTGATTATATCATGCACCGCATATGAAACCTTGGTCAACGAAGAAGAACCAACTTGTTCTACTCCAGATACGCCGCATCTCATTATTAACATGCGCCGTATCACTATCCAGACTTCACCAAATACGATTCAAGATACTGAAGGACATGCGCCGCATAGAGATTCAAGATATGCCGCATCTAAAGAGGGTGTACAAATATTCCAGAATATATTAATCTTGGACCCCACGCGAAGTTAAGTATATGCGCCGCATCGAACCCTCAGACAGAAACTATAAATACCCCAAGACATAGACGAATTTTGTGTGCAACCAAACCCTAGAGAGACGAATTCAAATGACAAGGCAACACAAGACACACCCAAATCGAAGATCTTAGAGCAGTAAGAAGGTTCTGCTTGTGTTTAATTCAATTAAGTAGTTTTGTTTTATTGTAATAGTAAACTTTAATCCGTCATGATTGATGGGCTTGTGGCCACCATACTTCTCCCCTTAAATTTGCTTTCCCATCGATTATAAGTTTATATGATGTTTTTTTGGTTCTTTTTATATGTGTATTAATAACCTCTGTGTCTAGCTGTGTTTTGCTTGGGCTGCCATACCCCCTCCACGTTTACTTTTCTAGTGCAAATTTGATGAGACGAAAAGTGTACCGCTTTTAGGGGGCCATTTAAGCCCAAAGTCGAGATTATTTGATCAAATATTGCCCTAAATCGTTCCTTTTGTCATTTTAGGTACTTCTGAGAAGAAATCTAGAAAAGGAAGCATTTTGGACGTTTTTGGAGCGAAAAAGTGAAGAAAAAGACAAAATCTCCAAATCATGCTGAATTTGGTACCTGACGACGTCAGGATTTACATATTACGCCGTCACTCATTGACAAAGAGGTGGATAATCAAGTTACACGTGATGCGCCATAATGTTTTTGGAGGATTTACACGTGACGGCGTCACCAAGGCCGTCACGTACAAAATGCAAGAGACGGCCAAGAGACAAGTTACGCATGACAGTGTCAGATTTGGATCTAGGGAATACGAGAGTTTTTATGGCGGCGAGTTGACGGCATCAGGATTTACACGTGACGCCGCCAGACTCAAAAATCTATATATAGTTTTCTAGTTTTCATTTGTAAAAGAGGAAGAGAACTTTGGAGAAACCCTAGAACGATTTTTACCTTATTATTAAGGGTTCCAAACCCTTTTTTCATCAATGTTTAATTGAAGATAAGTTTTCCAATAATCATTTAATATGTCTATGTGTTGTTTGATTCTATCTTATGCTTGTCTTTACTTTAACATGCTAGGCTAGGTTTTCTTTGTGTTTGCTTAGATGTAATGAAACTTAGTTATTGATTATTGGTTGGTTGTTTGTTTATAATTGTTGTGGATGAATGATTTCGATGTTAGGCTTAAGAAAACTGGCAGACTTCCAATTGGTAACATGCTTGAACGTCTTAAGACACATGATCGGATGTGTACTACGATTAATTGGTTATATTTAATGCATAAGTAACTACTAAGGAGGCCATGTTAGGAGCTAGTAGTCGGCTCGACATAGGAAGAGGTAGAAGCTTATAGAGTTTGGGAAGATCATACACGTCCCTACGAATGGTATTAAGGAATATAACCCGTCATCCGTGCAATTGTAACAAACTAATCAACTAGTAAAAGATAGCTAGGGAGTAGTGAAATCTAAGTAAACACATTTTCTCTTATTATTGTTTCTCTCCACATTTACTTTAGTGTCATTTTATTTTATTTTATTTTATTTGTAGTTATTTGGGTTAGTTGACTAGCAACTAATTCCGCCCATTCTTCTAAAACCGAGATTTTTACTTGCTTTCCATAAAATATAAAAAATACAAAAAGAATCATCCCTCACCTATAGACCTAGTTTAATTGAGTTTTAACCCTAGCGAACACTATTCTTTGATTTGAACGATCAATCCCCCGGTACTTGCCACTATACTATACTACAGCGGTCAGGTACACTGCCTGGTGGGGATTGCAAGCTTTTCAAGATCCCTTGAGAGGTAAAACCTTTTGCAAGGTTGCAAAACCATGCATCAAGTTTTTGGCGCCGCAGCCCGAGGAATAGTTATTGTCTAGGTTGAAATTTCTTTTTATTAGGTCTACTTGCTAGATTCCTTTCTAGTAAGATTTTTAATTTTATTTCTATAGGTCTTCTTTAGTCTATCTTATTTCTTTGTTTCCTTTGTTCGTAAACTATCTTGATGGATAACAATAACATTGATCGTTTGATTCGTGTTTTTCGTCGTAGGATTTTCCAACCACCCGTCCCAATCCCTTTAGTGGAAAATGAGAACCCACATAACCTCTCTCCTGACCACCACTTTGGCAATAATTCTGAGATGGAGGAGTCTGACCATGATAACGACTATAGGGCTAGTCCTTTTTACTATTCGGACTCCGATGAGGACCTAGATGATGGTGATGTAATTAATGAGGATAGGATGGAAGATGAGATGAACCCTCTTAGTTATATCGACCCTAGGACAAGGATTGAGAATGACAACTCATTTAATATGCAGTTTCCTTGTAAGATAGGATTTAGGAGCTTTGATGCTTACCTTAACTCATCTTTACCAATGAACATAATCTCGCGTACTGAATACAATAAAATTATGGTAAATGAGTTAGAACACAAAGGAGATAATATTGTTGCTAGGTCAAAGACATTGCATGTGTTTGTTGGAAGCTTTGTCTATTTGGTTGAGTTTATGGTCATGGAGAATCTAGGAGAGTTTATCGATAGTAACTTAACCCAAGTTGTGTTTGGGAAGCCCTTTAAAAGGTTAACCAAATTAGATGAAAAACTTATGAAAGGGTTAATTACATTCTCGGACGGGGATGAAGATTTTGTTTACCAAATGCCCCGTGCATACCCTAGGTTCAAGGATTTTTCTATTGAGAAATGTAATAGGTTTCCACCTCTCGATATGCTAAGTGAGAATAATAAAAGGAAAGGGCTTAAATATCCTCATGAAAAGAATAAAAGGTATTATCGCGGATGTTTAGAGCTAAGTGATGACTATAAGAAAGATGAGGCAACAATTAGATGGCTCACACTTGGGTATGTGAGCATAAGCGACACACGGTAGGATGTGACCTTGAGTCTAGCTACAAGACTCGTAAATAAAGAAAAACGTCTCTTGGGAGGCAACCCAAGTTTTGTTTGTTTGTTTGATTTTATTTGTTTTCATATGCATGCTTTATTTTTATTGTTTGTGGCTCATGTTTCAAAATAAATTGTGAAAATACTTTACCTTGTTGTTTAACTTCGTCTTAACTTCATTTAAACGTATTTCGCAAAAGATAAGTGTAAGGGAAATCTAAATTTGTTTCTAAGAACGAGATTGGACATGGACCACGACGATATTAAACGAACATGCATATTAGTATTTGTTTGTGTCAAATGCTTGTATCGAGTCATAATGATGTTTTGCAGGAATTCCAGGAATTAGGGCGTGAGTTTTTCTAGAAGTTTTCTGGAAACTTAACATAAGATTTCTGTCAGAGCACTCTGACGGCGTCAGGGTTATAACCTGACGACGTCAGGTGTAAAAATCTGAAAATTTTTGCAAGTTTTGTTTTTCTACCGGAGTCTTAAAGTTTTTGTTAATTCTTTAGTTTTATAAACTCCAGGAAATTTGCAAACATTCATTCGACAAGCATTATATCTTTATATATATAGATTGCCACCGATTTTACGCGATGTTTGCCTCGATTGTTTTCTAATGTTTAACAGGTTATATTGGACAAGAAGATGATTTATATTTCTTGAGGGAAGCTTTCAACGTTCATTTTCTTGGATGAGGATCTAACCATATTACCACATTATCCACACCGAACGAATCAGAGGAGTATTTGTTTCATTCTTTTACCTTCGTTATTTTTACATCCTTTTTATTGAACGTTGGGGAAAATGTTTAGCCTAAGTGTAAAGGGAGGGTAAATGATGATACCTTAGAAAATGCAATTGCACTTGAGTTTGTTTGTTCAATAGTAGGTGTGTAATAAAACTAAGAGAAATACTTGTTAGGGCAATTTTAGCACCAAATTTAAATTTTTTTACAACATATAAGAGGGAAGCTTTAGTCTTAATGAGCGTCTCATGGATAGGAGTTGTATGACTAGCACAAAAGCTGTACCACTCAAAATTTTCCACCCCAAATATGTGAGGTTCGCCCATAGATTTGTTAGGAAAAGATGCTTATTAGTGTACCGGTAGTACTTAGATTCTAGAACTTGCGTTAGTGATGCATCCCGAGACTGCTAGTGAGACTACATTCGTGTAGTTAGGATTTACTACATGATAAGAGGCATTAGGATAACCCTTGTGTTTAAACCCGTATCATAATTACTTGACCAATGAAGTCATAATTACTTGACAAATAAAGTCAATTAATTTTTCCCACACCTTTGCGTTGTACTCATTTTTAGTACACGATACCCCTAGTACATGTGACAACTGGCAAAATAGGGAGCCATTTATAAAACCCGCATTACATTAAAATTATGATTTTGGAATTTTTGAAAGTTTATTGTGACGAGATATTTTACGAACGTTGATATGTGATTTTAATCGTACGTTATTTATGGGATTTGATTATTAATTAATGGTTTGGTTTGGTTCATTTCGTGATGATTTATTTTAAGATCATTATTTTGGCACTACATTGACTCCGGCACTAGGATAACCTAACAATTTTTATTATTTTAAATGTTGGTTCGGATAATTATATTTATGGAACGTATCTTGGAATTTTAATTATTGGGAACGAGTTTGGTTTGAGAATGTTGAGATGATTTGAAACGAGTTTCGGGTTTTGGTCCGTGTAAATTACACCTAGCTACCTTACCCTAAATACTAATAACACTTTACTAATATTATTATTAGTGTTATTATTATTATTATTGTTAGACTAATAGAAAGAAAAATGAAATAATAACAAGAGTATACTACAAAAATCGTCCTTGTACTCCTGGTTATCACAACACACCCACACCAACACACTTTACTCTCTCTCTCACATTCATCTTCATCTTTTTCATCCTCTCTCTCTCTAATAAAAACCCTAGCCACCATCCATCTTTTCCGGTGATTATCACCACACCGCCACCTCCACGACCAAACTACCACCACCATATTAACCATCTCGTCGAGATCTATCCTTTGGTATAACCCACGCGCCGTATAAACACCTCTAACACCACGAAATCACCACCACCGCCACATAAACACCACCTTTTTGTCTTTTTCATGTTGGGTTTTTGAAGAAATATATTTTTAGAGTTGTTTTGAAGGTGAGTGGCCACGATTTCCACATCGTGTGTCTCGAATTGATATTAAATCCGTGTCCTCATGGATTATTTTCATTGGGTTTCGAAATAAATTGATGGGAAATGATGTTTTATTTATAAAAATGCTTGTTTGGTATCCGGGTGTCCATGTTTTTGTTGGGTCGAGTGAACCGTGAGCCGTAGCTCACGGCTTGATGTTGGTTCGAGCCTTGTGGCTTTTCTTTGATGGGTTTTGACCTCGTGGTTATGTTAACGAGGGTGTTGGATTTGGAGTTAGATTTTGATTACTAGTTGATGATTTCCTTTGGTTGTTTTAAATAGGAAGTCGTGACCCAAGAGGGGTCCGTTTGGGCTGTTTTGGTGAGCTCAGTTGAGCATGGCCGAGACCTCCATGGTCTTGGGGTCGGGTCCTCGTGGCTCGTGGTGTAGCCGAGACCCAATCGAGTCCCTCGACTCGGGGTTTGACTTGCAAAGACGACCCGTATTATTATTATTAGTCTTGGTGATTCTCTTCTTTGGTTGTTATTATTTTTGTCATTAGCTTTTTGTTGTTGTTGTGATATATGGGTATTGGTATACCAGGAGATAGAAAGGATTTGAGAGGCCCGTCTAGATTAGCGGTCATATCTTGCACTAAGTTGCCGAAGCTAATGGAGAAAGGTAGTTACCTTATCTTAGCCCAAATTTCTGAGAAAGGAGAGAAAGAGAAGAAGGAAAGGTGCATTGAAGATGTACCTATAGTTCGTGATTTTTCGGATGTGTTTCCCGATGATTTGCCGGGAATTCCGCCTACTAGGCAAGTGGAATTTCAGATTGAGTTGATACCTGGTGCTGCACCGGTAGCACGAGCGCCTTATCGTCTTGCACCTACTGAATTGGAAGAGTTGTCGAAACAATTAGCGGAGTTAGCCGAAAAAGGATTCATAAGACCAAGTTCTTCGCCTTGGGGAGCCCCGGTCTTATTTGTGAAGAAGAAGGATGGATCGTTTCGTATGTGTATTGATTATCGAGAGTTGAAAAAAAGTTAACGGTGAAGAATAGATACCCGTTACCGAGGATTGACGATTTGTTCGATCAACTTCAAGGATCGAGTGTGTATTCGAAGATCGATTTGAGATCGGGATATCATCAGCTTCGAGTTCGCGAAGAGGATATTCCGAAAACGGCTTTCAGAACCCGTTACGGGCATTACGAGTTTCAGGTGATGCCGTTTGGGTTGACTAACGCACCGGCGGTATTCATGGATCTCATGAATCGGGTGTGTAAGCCTTACTTAGATAAGTTCGTGATTGTGTTCATCGATGACATTCTGATTTATTCGAAGAGTGAGAAGGAGCATGAGGAGCATCTAAGACTTATCTTAGAATTGCTCAGGAAGGAGAAACTGTATGCCAAGTTTTCGAAATGTGAATTTTGGATTCCGACGGTACAATTTCTAGGTCATGTGATTGATAGACAAGGAGTTCATGTGGATCCTGCTAAGATTGAAGCGATTAAAGATTGGGCTGCACCTACGACCCCAACAGAAGTTCGTCAATTTTTGGGATTAGCCGGTTATTACCGAAGATTCATTGAGGGATTTTCGAAGATAGCAAAACCGTTGACCAAATTGACTCAAAAGAGTGTTAAGTATGAATGGGGAGATAAGGAGGAGGAAGCATTTCAGTTACTTAAGGAGATTTTGTGTAGTGCTCCTATCTTGGCGTTACCCGAAGGTAACGAGGATTTTGTCGTCTATTGTGACGCTTCGCATAAAGGTTTAGGAGCTGTGTTAATGCAACGAGAGAAAGGGATAGCTTATGCTTCCCGACAGCTCAAGAAGCATGAGAAGAACTACACCACCCATAATTTGGAGTTAGGTGCTGTGGTTTTTGCTTTGAGAATATGGAGACATTACTTGTATGGAACCAAGTGTGTAGTGTTTACTGACCACAAAAGTCTGCAACACATTTTGAACCAAAAAGAGCTTAACATGAGGCATCGACGTTGGATTGAGCTGCTAAGCGATTACGATTGTGAGATTCGCTACCATTCGGGGTAAAGCAAACGTTGTTGCTGATGCTCTTAGTCGAAAGGAGAGAATTCCACCGTTACGAGTTAGGTCATTAGGAATGACTATCGTATCGCCATTACCGTCTCAAATATTAGAAGCTCAAACGGAAGCGTTAAAAGCAGAAAATCGGTCTGCTGAGAATATATTTGGGATGGCAGAAAATGAGAAGGGATTTGTTAGACGTTCTGATGGAGTATTATGTTTTGGAGAGCGAAGTTGGGTACCATTGTACGGAGGAATTCGAGAGTTGATTATGCATGAGTCGCATAAGTCAAGATACTCTATTCATCCTGGGTCTGACAAGATGTACCAGGATTTGAAAAAGTTATATTGGTGGCCAGATATGAAGGCAGATATAGCATTGTATGTTAGTAAGTGTTTGACATGTTCGAAAGTTAAGGCCGAACATCAAAGACCGTCAGGATTATTGACGCAGCCAGAACTCCCGGTTTGGAAGTGGGAGCGGATTACGATGGACTTTATTACCTAATTACCAAGGACAGCTAGCGGTTGCGACGCTATATGGGTAATTGTGGATCGTTTGACTAAGTCTGCTCATTTCCTGGCGATTAGTGAAGACGATAGTGTTGATAAACTTGCGAGGTTGTATGTGAAGGAGATTGTTTCTCGTCATGGAGTTATGATATCGATCATTTCTGATCGCGACAGCCGCTTTACGTCAGCGTTGTGGCAATCACTTCAAACCGCTTTGGGGACGAGACTTGATATGAGTACTGCATATCACCCCCAAATCGATGGTCAAAGTGAGAGAACTATTCAGACTTTGGAGGATATGTTTCGTGCATGCATCATAGACTTTGGTAAAGGCTGGGAGAAATATATACCCCTTGCGGAGTTCTCCTACAACAATAGCTACCACACAAGTCTTAAGGCTGCACCATTTGAAGCTTTGTATGGTCGTAAATGTCGTTCACCTATTGGTTGGGCTGAAGTTGGAGATAGCCAACTCACAGGCCCTGAGATTATTTTGGAAACTACTGCGAAAGTAACGCAAATTCGAGATCGATTGCAAGCAGCTAGAGATAGGCAGAAAAGTTACGCCGATCAGAGGCGTAAACCCCTAGAATTCCAGGTTGGAGACAAAGTGATGCTGAATGTCTCGCCTTGGAAGGGTGTGATACGTTTTGGGAAACGTGGGAAACTAAATCCCTGCTACATTGGACCATTTCTTATTTTGGAAAGAATTGGGCCCGTGGCTTATCGGTTGGAATTACCACAGGAATTGAGTAAAGTACATGATGTGTTTCATGTTAGCAATTTAAAGAAGTGTCTTTAGGACGAGACGCCAGTTATACCAATTAAGGATATTCGTGTAGATGAAAGTTTGAATTTTGTGGAAGAGCTGATTGAGATACTGGATAGAGAGATTAAACGACTTAAGAGAAGTTGTATTCCGCTCATCAAAGTTCGTTGGAATTCGCGGCACGGACCGGAATTCACGTGGGAACGTGAGGAATGAGTTTCGAAAGAGATATCCGAAGCTTTTTACTTCGTAGATGGTTTGTTCCGAGAGAAACCCGGGACGGGTTTCTTCTGAGGCTGGGAGGATGTGACAACTGGCAAAATAGGGAGCCATTTATAAAACCCGCATTACATTAAAATTATGATTTTGGAATTTTTGAAAGTTTATTGTGACGAGATATTTTACGAACGTTGATATGTGATTTTAATCGTACGTTATTTATGGGATTTGATTATTAATTAATGGTTTGGTTTGGTTCATTTCGTGATGATTTATTTTAAGATCATTATTTTGGCACTACATTGACTCCGGCACTAGGATAACCTAACAATTTTTATTATTTTAAATGTTGGTTCGGATAATTATATTTATGGAACGTATCTTGGAATTTTAATTATTGGGAATGAGTTTGGTTTAAAATGTTGAGATGATTTGAAACGAGTTTCGGGTTTTGGTCCGTGTAAATTACACCTAGCTACCTTACCCTAAATACTAATAACACTTTACTAATATTATTATTAGTGTTATTATTATTATTGTTAGACTAATAGAAAGAAAAATGAAATAATAACAAGAGTATACTACAAAAATCGTCCTTGTACTCCTGGTTATCACAACACACCCACACCAACACACTTTACTCTCTCTCTCACATTCATCTTCATCTTTTTCATCCTCTCTCTCTCTAATAAAAACCCTAGCCACCATCCATCTTTTCCGGCGATTATCACCACACCGCCACCTCCACGACCAAACTACCACCACCATATTAACCATCTCGTCGAGATCTATCCTTTGGTATAACCCACGCGCCGTATAAACACCTCTAACACCACGAAATCACCACCACCGCCACATAAACACCACCTTTTCGTCTTTTTCATGTTGGGTTTTTGAAGAAATATATTTTTAGAGTTGTTTTGAAGGTGAGTGGCCATGATTTCCACATCGTGTGTCTCGAATTGATATTAAATCCGTGTCCTCATGGATTATTTTCATTGGGTTTCGAAATAAATTGATGGGAAATGATGTTTTATTTATAAAAATGCTCGTTTGGTATCCGGGTGTCCATGTTTTTGTTGGGTCGAGTGAACCGTGAGCCGTAGCTCACGGCTTGATGTTGGTTCGAGCCTTGTGGCTTTTCTTTGATGGGTTTTGACCTCGTGGTTATGTTAACGAGGGTGTTGGATTTGGAGTTGGATTTTGATTACTAGTTGATGATTTCCTTTGGTTGTTTTAAATAGGAAGTCGTGACCCAAGAGGGGTCCGTTTGGGCTGTTTGGGTGAGCTCGGTTGAGCATGGCCGAGACCTCCATGGTCTTGGGGTCGGGTCCTCGTGGCTCGTGGTGTAGCCGAGACCCAATCGAGTCCCTCGACTCGGGGTTTGACTTGCTAAGACGACCCGTATTATTATTATTAGTCTTGGTGATTCTCTTCTTTGGTTGTTATTATTTTTGTCATTAGCTTTTTGTTGTTGTTGTGATATATGGGTATTGGTATAACTTGATGTTATTATGTGACATTGTTTATTGGGCATTTTTTTATTGTTATAGTCATTGGCCGAAAGTTGAGTTGAGGCCGTAACCTCATGGTTTCGGCAATTGAATTAACTTTGATATTGTGGAGTTGTGTTGACGAGTACGGAATTGGGGACCGATTGTGAGACGGTCAATTAGATGACGGAGATAGGATTAGTCGGGTGCCGTAGTCGGACCCTCATGTTGTAGCACGTGGATTTGGGATTGATTTGGACGGAGTTGATTTATGTATTTATGACTTGGTTATATTTTTATTTTGGACTTGGACTATGAGCCGAGAGTGATGACTCGGACATGTGACCATTTCGTATAACTCGATAAATATTTATAATCAAATGCAAATAATAAAACTCGTAATAATATTATTGGTAATATAAACGTTTATATAAATATATAGACGTGAATAACGTATATATAAGTATATAAATGCGTATATTAATAATAACAGGATCACGAGTAATATTATAAAAATAACGTGACTATAAATATTATACTATGAGAGTAGTGTAATGTTATTGGGAACGTTATTATGATTAAATATTATGAATAACGAGGAAATCTTGACGTTGAATAAATATTAAATAAAATAATCTCTTTTAAATACTTAAGGGAAACTATCGAGTTATGCGGGGTCGTGGTCACTTGAGTCCAAGTGGATTATTATATTGTGACGTTCGTGTTGTCACGGATATATGACGATTAATATAAACATTTTCTATAACTACGTAACTTATTTAATCGACGGGTTAAATCGAGTTTATTTAGCTATATAAAATGAGTATATTAATGGGCATCGTATCCCACGACGCCCATAGGTTGTGGTACGTGTATTAGGATAATAAATTACTATATATCTCGTGGAATTGGCTAAATTGACGAATTTGGCAAATTGGACGATATATATAGGGAATTTATTGGACTACGATATATACCATATAGTATTCTTTGTGCAATGTGCTTTAGGTTGGGTATAATTTTGGAACGATATATTACGTAAATAAATAGGGGAGATTACCAAATCGACGGATTTGATAAGCTTCGATAGTTATTTAAATAATATATTGGGCTAACATTAGACCTATAGTTGTCTTATTATTGTTCTTTGTTGAGGCTTTTTGGTTTGAGTTGTGTCGACCCACCACCCATATGGATACCAAACGTCGAATTTCAAATGAATATGAAGTTAATTCGAGAAATGGATATTTTTGGAAAGTAAAATGGAATACGTTCGGGAATGGGAAAGTTTGATTTTGAGGAAATGATTTCTGAACGAGTTTGATATTGTTAGGAAGTGTCGAGTCTGTAGTTGCCGTTACGTGAGTTACTTGATTTTGCTTACGTCTTTCATCTATTGATTTCTTTTGAGGATTTGCTGGACTTGAGGTGAGTCATAGCCCCACTTTTACTCTTGAACTTTGTTTTCAATACTTGGGGTGAGAAACGTGCAAATGTTTTATGTGGACTATTATCGTTTTGTTTATTTAAAACTTGCTATGCTTATAAAACTAGGTAGGATTAAGCGAGGCCTAGTCCCGAACTAGGTAAGCTATTGATTTGGTTATTGAGCGAGGCCTAGTCCTGAACTAGGTAAGCTATTGGTTGGTTATTGAGCGAGGCCTAGACATGAGCTAGGTAAGCTATTGATTTGGTTATAGAGCGAGGCCTAGTCCCGAAATAGGTAAGCTATTGATTGATTGTTGAGCGAGGCCTAGTCCCGAACTAGGTAAGCTATTGGACTAATTATAGAGCAAGGCCTAGACTTGAGCTAGGTAAGCTATTGATTGGATGGATTTGAGCTATAGCGTGCACCTATAGGGATGATTTGATTTTGGTTGGATTATATTGGATGGATTATTTTGGTTGGATGATTGAGGCCTAGTCTAGCTAGCAAGCGTTTTGCGTATATGTCCACTATATTGAATTATGAATCTAAACCTATGATCTCACCAGCGAAAGCTGACTTTTAGCACGTTTTCTCAGGTAATTAAGTGATGCTCTATGGATGCTTGGGATTGGAGGCTTGGCATTGGCACCGGTTATGGATCTATATTTCTAAAACTCTGATAACTATTGTGGACCTACGTTTATTTCTATTGGGCCTTACTTTGGATAATTCTTGGGATAAATGTAAACTTTAAAACCCGTTTTGGTTGTGTTTTTCTTATGTTTACTTTATCTCGTTCTTTCATGACTTTGAATGGATACCAATCCCCGTAGCACCCCGAAAGCTTGTTGAGTCTTCCGCTGTACCAAATTTTGGGGGTGTTACAGATTGGTATCAGAGCCAAGGTTATAGAGAACTAGGTAAATAGACACCTAAACTATAACCGATTTTTATAGAAAATGATCCTCGACCATTGCCCGCCAGCCCGCCAAGCCGAAGCATCATTGTTTATTATTGAGGTATTATGAGATATTGACTTGGAATGAGATTATTGAGATGATTGTTAGAATTGGGATTCTTGAGATGATTTGAGGATTCGAGGTTTATTGATTTAGCGATATGATGGCGTTTTGAGGAATTATATGCGTTTTGAGGAATTATATGGCTTAATTGTTTTACGAATGATTTTAGTAATGCAGTATTTTAAATCTTTCTTGATATATATGATTTGGAATTATATGATGATTTTGATATGGTATTTTGAGTTCGCGGTTTAGTTGTTTTGAAACACTTACACCTACCCTACGCCGTTGTCACAAACCATGACCTCCTATTCGTACGATGATATTGAGGATGTTTATGCTGGTACGCGTCGCCCCTCGTAGACCACTATGACCCCTGATGACCCATACGTGTTGGTCATGCGTTTGGCCACTACTTTATCGTCTCATTGACGCCCTAAGTCGCCGACTTTATCGCCTCGTGGTTCGCCTGCTCGGAGATGACGAGTGATGGAGTACCCCTTCGACGAGGAGTACGCGGGTGAGCAGAATGATAACCCTCAAGATGAGGAAGAGAATGATGACCCTCAGGATGAGGAAGAGGATGATCCTCAGGAGGAGGAGATGCCTGATGATGATGGGTCGCTAGCACATTCAGTTCATTCTGTGAAGCCCGATTCCCCGATACATCCGTTAGAGCCGGTTTCACCTGATCATCCATTTTTGTTTGATTCACCACCTGGTAGTCCTGTGGCGTCGGATGCACCTTCTGAGGTTCTGCTGAGCATGCAGGTTCGGGTGAAATTGGTAGGATGTGGACTCGGATTACTGCACCGGGCGAGAGGATCTCGCGGATGTCTGACCGACTTGAGATGATTATTGATGAGTTATTGCTGAGTTTATTGCTGAGATAAGAGTTGATTTGACTAATATCGTGGGAAGGACGACAGCGATTAGGAGAGGTATGATGGAGATACATGAGCAGATAGAGAGTCTGCAGAGAGGTTTCCTCACGGCTCGCGAGGGAGATCGCAAGCTGTGGCAGAGGAACACAGAGTTAGAAAAGGAGGTTGCGGACCTCAAGAGGGACAGAGATACACATAGTGTTGAGCTGGGATCGTTATTGAGGAATTTGGATGGTTTGAGATCGGAGTTGAGGAGTCTACGCCAGCATTATGGCTAGATCGATTTGGATTTGTGTTGTTGTTGTGTTGCTTCTTAAGTCAGGGAGTATTTGGTTATGAGAGCTGGTTATTCTATCCCTTAAGTCATGTTATTCGGATTGTACGATCGTCTCGTATGGAACGATTAGTATTTGTTATGCCTTTTGGTAGTATGGAACGATGTATTGATCGCTACTTATGGACGAGGGTGAGCTCGTATGATATTTTACGGTTTTTGGCGTACATGGAGAATTGTGTCTTACTTGCGTGGTTGATATTATGTTGGTATTACATTAATGGCTATACGACGAAACCCTGTTAGAGCTACCCGAACTGGAACTGCCGCGACTACTCCTGGTCGCCGAGGACGCCGTCCTACTCGAAATGTTGAAACCCCTACTCCTGACAACCTGGACGCTACCAACCGCAACAACAGGAATCAAAATGTTGATGTTCAGGGAGACAATGATCATGTTCCACTTAATGCGCCTACTGTGGAGCAAGCAATGATCAATCAACTTGTGGAGCAACGAGTTGCTGAGTTACTAGTTGAGTCAAATCATTCCAACATTTCTGCTGGAACATTTCCACCTGTTCGTGCTAATGGATGTAACTACAAGGAGTTTAAAATTTGTGGACCCACTGAGTTTGGTGGAACTGAAGGAGTGGTCTACTTGGTCAGGTGGATAGAGAAGATTGAGTCAGTGTTTAATGTCAGTGGTTGTGCGGAGAATGCGAAGGTAAAGTTTGCTTCTTTTACTTTCAAGGATGAAGCTTTAACTTGGTGGAACAATTACCGAAATTCGGTTGGGAGTGATGTGGCTTATGCTATGACTTGGGAGCAATTTAAGTCTTTGTTGATTCAGACTTACTGCCCAAGAAATGAGATTAAGAAGATGGAGATTGAGTTCTGGAACCATAAGGTGAAAGGTACCGATATGGCAACTTACAATCGCCGTTATCGAGAGTTAGCCTTACTTTGCCCCGATATGGTTAGGACTGAGACTCAAAGGATTGAGAGGTATACCGATGGGTTACCGGTAGCTACCAGGAACGATGTGATTTCTGCTAAGCCTGCAAGCATTCATGAGGCTATTACTATTGCTCAACAATTGATGGACTCGTTGGTATTGGAGGAAGCTGAGAAGGATAAGAATGGAAAGAGAAAGAGGGATGATCACTCTAAGGGTAATGATCGTCGAAACAAGCGACAAACAACTACTAGAGCTTATGCTATGGGAGATGGAGATAAGAAGAACTACAATGGAGATACACCCAAGTGTAATCGATGTTATAAGAATCATTCTGGACGATGTACTGTGATGTGCAAGAATTGCTCTAAGATGGGACACATAGCTAAGGATTGTAGAGCTCGACCACTTGCTATGGTTCAAACTACTCCTGAAACTATGAGTAAGGCAAATGTTACTTGTTATGGATGTGGGAAGAAGGGACATTATGGGAATGAGTGTAGGGAATCGTGGAACCGAGGAAATCAAGGATCGGGTGGTAATGGGTACAATAATGGAAACCGTGGAGCTGGAGGAAACCGTGGACGACAAGATAATGGGGACCAACGTGTGGAAGCTGGAGTTGCTCATGGAAGAGTGTATGCACTTGGGAACGAGAGAGGAGAAGATCCGAACGTCGTTACTGGCACGTTCCTTCTCAATAATCGTTATGCTTCCATACTGTTTGATACTGGTGCCGATAAGAGTTTTGTGTCCACTAAGTTTGCACCCTTATTAGAGAAACCCCCGATGGCCTTAGGAATTGGGTATGATGAAGAGTTAGCTTATGGGAACATAGAAAGGATTAAGACTATCATTCGCGGTTGCACGTTAAACTTCTTGAATCACCCTTTCAACATAGATCTTCTACCCGTCACGTTAGGAAGTTTTGATGTCATTATTGGTATGGATTGGTTGTCGAAGTATCGTGCTCATATAATTTGCGATGAGAAGATCGTGCGTGTACCTTACGGCAAGGAGATTCTGAACATACCAGGAGATAGAAAGGATTTGAGAGGCCCATCTAGATTAGCGGTCAGATCTTGCACTAAGTTGCCGAAGCTAATGGAGAAAGGTAGTTACCTTATCTTAGCCCAAATTTCTGAGAAAGGAGAGAAAGAGAAGAAGGAAAGGTGCATTGAAGATGTACCTATAGTTCGTGATTTTTCGGATGTGTTTCCCGATGATTTGCCGGGAATTCCGCCTACTAGGCAAGTGGAATTTCAGATTGAGTTGATACCTGGTGCTGCACCTGTAGCACGAGCGCCTTATCGTCTTGCACCTACTGAATTGGAAGAGTTGTCGAAACAATTAGCGGAGTTAGCCGAAAAGGGATTCATAAGACCAAGTTCTTCGCCTTGGGGAGCCCCGGTCTTATTTGTGAAGAAGAAGGATGGATCGTTTCGTATGTGTATTGATTATCGAGAGTTGAAAAAAAGTTAACGGTGAAGAATAGATACCCGTTACCGAGGATTGACGATTTGTTCGATCAACTTCAAGGATCGAGTGTGTATTCGAAGATCGATTTGAGATCGGGATATCATCAGCTTCGAGTTCGCGAAGAGGATATTCCGAAAACGGCTTTCAGAACCCGTTACGGGCATTACGAGTTTCAGGTGATGCCGTTTGGGTTGACTAACGCACCGGCGGTATTCATGGATCTCATGAATCGGGTGTGTAAGCCTTACTTAGATAAGTTCGTGATTGTGTTCATCGATGACATTCTGATTTATTCGAAGAGTGAGAAGGAGCATGAGGAGCATCTAAGACTTATCTTAGAATTGCTCAGGAAGGAGAAACTGTATGCCAAGTTTTCGAAATGTGAATTTTGGATTCCGACGGTACAATTTCTAGGTCATGTGATTGATAGACAAGGAGTTCATGTGGATCCTGCTAAGATTGAAGCGATTAAAGATTGGGCTGCACCTACGACCCCAACAGAAGTTCGTCAATTTTTGGGATTAGCCGGTTATTACCGAAGATTCATTGAGGGATTTTCGAAGATAGCAAAACCGTTGACCAAATTGACTCAAAAGAGTGTTAAGTATGAATGGGGAGATAAGGAGGAGGAAGCATTTCAGTTACTTAAGGAGATTTTGTGTAGTGCTCCTATCTTGGCGTTACCCGAAGGTAACGAGGATTTTGTCGTCTATTGTGACGCTTCGCATAAAGGTTTAGGAGCTGTGTTAATGCAACGAGAGAAAGGGATAGCTTATGCTTCCCGACAGCTCAAGAAGCATGAGAAGAACTACACCACCCATAATTTGGAGTTAGGTGCTGTGGTTTTTGCTTTGAGAATATGGAGACATTACTTGTATGGAACCAAGTGTGTAGTGTTTACTGACCACAAAAGTCTGCAACACATTTTGAACCAAAAAGAGCTTAACATGAGGCATCGACGTTGGATTGAGCTGCTAAGCGATTACGATTGTGAGATTCGCTACCATTCGGGGTAAAGCAAACGTTGTTGCTGATGCTCTTAGTCGAAAGGAGAGAATTCCACCGTTACGAGTTAGGTCATTAGGAATGACTATCGTATCGCCATTACCGTCTCAAATATTAGAAGCTCAAACGGAAGCGTTGAAAGCAGAAAATCGGTCTGCTGAGAATATATTTGGGATGGCAGAAAATGAGAAGGGATTTGTTAGACGTTCTGATGGAGTATTATGTTTTGGAGAGCGAAGTTGGGTACCATTGTACGGAGGAATTCGAGAGTTGATTATGCATGAGTCGCATAAGTCAAGATACTCTATTCATCCTGGGTCTGACAAGATGTACCAGGATTTGAAAAAGTTATATTGGTGGCCAGATATGAAGGCAGATATAGCATTGTATGTTAGTAAGTGTTTGACATGTTCGAAAGTTAAGGCCGAACATCAAAGACCGTCAGGATTATTGACGCAGCCAGAACTCCCGGTTTGGAAGTGGGAGCGGATTACGATGGACTTTATTACCTAATTACCAAGGACAGCTAGCGGTTGCGACGCTATATGGGTAATTGTGGATCGTTTGACTAAGTCTGCTCATTTCCTGGCGATTAGTGAAGACGATAGTGTTGATAAACTTGCGAGGTTGTATGTGAAGGAGATTGTTTCTCGTCATGGAGTTATGATATCGATCATTTCTGATCGCGACAGCCGCTTTACGTCAGCGTTGTGGCAATCACTTCAAACCGCTTTGGGGACGAGACTTGATATGAGTACTGCATATCACCCCCAAATCGATGGTCAAAGTGAGAGAACTATTCAGACTTTGGAGGATATGTTTCGTGCATGCATCATAGACTTTGGTAAAGGCTGGGAGAAATATATACCCCTTGCGGAGTTCTCCTACAACAATAGCTACCACACAAGTCTTAAGGCTGCACCATTTGAAGCTTTGTATGGTCGTAAATGTCGTTCACCTATTGGTTGGGCTGAAGTTGGAGATAGCCAACTCACAGGCCCTGAGATTATTTTGGAAACTACTGCGAAAGTAACGCAAATTCGAGATCGATTGCAAGCAGCTAGAGATAGGCAGAAAAGTTACGCCGATCAGAGGCGTAAACCCCTAGAATTCCAGGTTGGAGACAAAGTGATGCTGAATGTCTCGCCTTGGAAGGGTGTGATACGTTTTGGGAAACGTGGGAAACTAAATCCCTGCTACATTGGACCATTTCTTATTTTGGAAAGAATTGGGCCCGTGGCTTATCGGTTGGAATTACCACAGGAATTGAGTAAAGTACATGATGTGTTTCATGTTAGCAATTTAAAGAAGTGTCTTTAGGACGAGACGCCAGTTATACCAATTAAGGATATTCGTGTAGATGAAAGTTTGAATTTTGTGGAAGAGCTGATTGAGATACTGGATAGAGAGATTAAACGACTTAAGAGAAGTTGTATTCCGCTCATCAAAGTTCGTTGGAATTCGCGGCACGGACCGGAATTCACGTGGGAACGTGAGGAATGAGTTTCGAAAGAGATATCCGAAGCTTTTTACTTCGTAGATGGTTTGTTCCGAGAGAAACCCGGGACGGGTTTCTTCTGAGGCTGGGAGGATGTGACAACTGGCAAAATAGGGAGCCATTTATAAAACCCGCATTACATTAAAATTATGATTTTGGAATTTTTGAAAGTTTATTGTGACGAGATATTTTACGAACGTTGATATGTGATTTTAATCGTACGTTATTTATGGGATTTGATTATTAATTAATGGTTTGGTTTGGTTCATTTCGTGATGATTTATTTTAAGATCATTATTTTGGCACTACATTGACTCCGGCACTAGGATAACCTAACAATTTTTATTATTTTAAATGTTGGTTCGGATAATTATATTTATGGAACGTATCTTGGAATTTTAATTATTGGGAATGAGTTTGGTTTAAAATGTTGAGATGATTTGAAACGAGTTTCGGGTTTTGGTCCGTGTAAATTACACCTAGCTACCTTACCCTAAATACTAATAACACTTTACTAATATTATTATTAGTGTTATTATTATTATTGTTAGACTAATAGAAAGAAAAATGAAATAATAACAAGAGTATACTACAAAAATCGTCCTTGTACTCCTGGTTATCACAACACACCCACACCAACACACTTTACTCTCTCTCTCACATTCATCTTCATCTTTTTCATCCTCTCTCTCTCTAATAAAAACCCTAGCCACCATCCATCTTTTCCGGCGATTATCACCACACCGCCACCTCCACGACCAAACTACCACCACCATATTAACCATCTCGTCGAGATCTATCCTTTGGTATAACCCACGCGCCGTATAAACACCTCTAACACCACGAAATCACCACCACCGCCACATAAACACCACCTTTTCGTCTTTTTCATGTTGGGTTTTTGAAGAAATATATTTTTAGAGTTGTTTTGAAGGTGAGTGGCCATGATTTCCACATCGTGTGTCTCGAATTGATATTAAATCCGTGTCCTCATGGATTATTTTCATTGGGTTTCGAAATAAATTGATGGGAAATGATGTTTTATTTATAAAAATGCTCGTTTGGTATCCGGGTGTCCATGTTTTTGTTGGGTCGAGTGAACCGTGAGCCGTAGCTCACGGCTTGATGTTGGTTCGAGCCTTGTGGCTTTTCTTTGATGGGTTTTGACCTCGTGGTTATGTTAACGAGGGTGTTGGATTTGGAGTTGGATTTTGATTACTAGTTGATGATTTCCTTTGGTTGTTTTAAATAGGAAGTCGTGACCCAAGAGGGGTCCGTTTGGGCTGTTTGGGTGAGCTCGGTTGAGCATGGCCGAGACCTCCATGGTCTTGGGGTCGGGTCCTCGTGGCTCGTGGTGTAGCCGAGACCCAATCGAGTCCCTCGACTCGGGGTTTGACTTGCTAAGACGACCCGTATTATTATTATTAGTCTTGGTGATTCTCTTCTTTGGTTGTTATTATTTTTGTCATTAGCTTTTTGTTGTTGTTGTGATATATGGGTATTGGTATAACTTGATGTTATTATGTGACATTGTTTATTGGGCATTTTTTTATTGTTATAGTCATTGGCCGAAAGTGGAGTTGAGGCCGTAACCTCATGGTTTCGGCAATTGAATTAACTTTGATATTGTGGAGTTGTGTTGACGAGTACGGAATTGGGGACCGATTGTGAGACGGTCAATTAGATGACGGAGATAGGATTAGTCGGGTGCCGTAGTCGGACCCTCATGTTGTAGCACGTGGATTTGGGATTGATTTGGACGGAGTTGATTTATTTATTTATGACTTGGTTATATTTTTATTTTGGACTTGGACTATGAGCCGAGAGTGATGACTCGGACATGTGACCATTTCGTATAACTCGATAAATATTTATAATCAAATGCAAATAATAAAACTCGTAATAATATTATTGGTAATATAAACGTTTATATAAATATATAGACGTGAATAACGTATATATAAGTATATAAATGCGTATATTAATAATAACAGGATCACGAGTAATATTATAAAAATAACGTGACTATAAATATTATACTATGAGAGTAGTGTAATGTTATTGGGAACGTTATTATGATTAAATATTATGAATAACGAGGAAATCTTGACGTTGAATAAATATTAAATAAAATAATCTCTTTTAAATACTTAAGGGAAACTATCGAGTTATGCGGGGTCGTGGTCACTTGAGTCCAAGTGGATTATTATATTGTGACGTTCGTGTTGTCACGGATATATGACGATTAATATAAACATTTTCTATAACTACGTAACTTATTTAATCGACGGGTTAAATCGAGTTTATTTAGCTATATAAAATGAGTATATTAATGGGCATCGTATCCCACGACGCCCATAGGTTGTGGTACGTGTATTAGGATAATAAATTACTATATATCTCGTGGAATTGGCTAAATTGACGAATTTGGCAAATTGGACGATATATATAGGGAATTTATTGGACTACGATATATACCATATAGTATTCTTTGTGCAATGTGCTTTAGGTTGGGTATAATTTTGGAACGATATATTACGTAAATAAATAGGGGAGATTACCAAATCGACGGATTTGATAAGCTTCGATAGTTATTTAAATAATATATTGGGCTAACATTAGACCTATAGTTGTCTTATTATTGTTCTTTGTTAAGGCTTTTTGGTTTGAGTTGTGTCGACCCACCACCCATATGGATACCAAACGTCGAATTTCAAATGAATATGAAGTTAATTAGAGAAATGGATATTTTTGGAAAGTAAAATGGAATACGTTCGGGAATGGGAAAGTTTGATTTTGAGGAAATGATTTCTGAACGAGTTTGATATTGTTAGGAAGTGTCGAGTCTGTAGTTGCCGTTACGTGAGTTACTTGATTTTGCTTACGTCTTTCATCTATTGATTTCTTTTGAGGATTTGCTGGACTTGAGGTGAGTCATAGCCCCACTTTTACTCTTGAACTTTGTTTTTAATACTTGGGGTGAGAAACGTGCAAATGTTTTATGTGGACTATTATTGTTTTGTTTATTTAAAACTTGCTATGCTTATAGAACTAGGTAGGATTAAGCGAGGCCTAGTCCCGAACTAGGTAAGCTATTGATTTGGTTATTGAGCGAGGCCTAGTCCTGAACTAGGTAAGCTATTGGTTGGTTATTGAGCGAGGCCTAGACATGAGCTAGGTAAGCTATTGATTTGGTTATAGAGCGAGGCCTAGTCCCGAAATAGGTAAGCTATTGATTGATTGTTGAGCGAGGCCTAGTCCCGAACTAGGTAAGCTATTGGACTGATTATAGAGCGAGGCCTAGACTTGAGCTAAGTAAGCTATTGATTGGATGGATTTGAGCTATAGCGTGCACCTATAGGGATGATTTGATTTTGGTTGGATTATATTGGATGGATTATTTTGGTTGGATGATTGAGGCCTAGTCTAGCTAGCAAGCGTTTTGCGTATATGTCCACTATATTGAATTATGAATCTAAACCTATGATCTCACCAGCGAAAGCTGACTTTTAGCACGTTTTCTCAGGTAATTAAGTGATGCTCTATGGATGCTTGGGATTAGAGGCTTGGCATTGGCACCGGTTATGGATCTATATTTCTAAAACTCTGATAACTATTGTGGACCTACGTTTATTTCTATTGGGCCTTACTTTGGATAATTCTTGGGATAAATGTAAACTTTAAAACCCGTTTTGGTTGTGTTTTTCTTATGTTTACTTTATCTCGTTCTTTCATGACTTTGAATGGATACCAATCCCCGTAGCACCCCGAAAGCTTGTTGAGTCTTCCGCTGTACCAAATTTTGGGGGTGTTACAGTACACCCCTCTGAGCCTATCTTTTTCGTTTCTAACTTTAAGCATTTTACTTAAAGGAAGAATTTGTTAACAATCCACCCCAAATGTACACCCAAATCGCCTTAGCCTTCCTTGTATGCACTCATCTTTAGTGCATTATCGTTATTTGTTTAAACCCTTAGTTAATTATCTAATTGATGACATGGTTGCTAGGTCGAGTCATATCTTGTACATATTGTTTTGGGACGATCAGGACTCATGGGTAAAGTACTAGTGTTTGGATTAATGGGGAAGAACATCATTTATTACCCACATATGTGCGTTAATCCTAAAAAGTACTCCAAGTGTTTTGATTATCTTAATTCGAGTCATTAGAATAGTTAATTGTAAAGTATGTAAAAGTTCAAGTGTAAGGGGAATGCAATTCCATGTGGTGTATTATTTTGGATGGTAGGGAGAGTGTATGCGAAGAAAAAAAATCAAAAAATCAAGAAAAAGAAAAAAATAGAAAAAGAAAAAGAGAAAAAACATAAGGACTACCATCCCGTTTCCTTTTATGTTTTATTAGTTTTTTATTAGCTTAAGTCGAGTCGAGTCTTGGCTTAGCAACGCCACATTGTACATGTAATTGACCAAGATGATTAACTCGCCACCAGTAAAGATTGCCTTTATCAAACAAAACCGTGTTTATCATATCCCTACACCTCACGTTATAACCCTTTAAAAGACCTCTTTGATAGTTTATCCTAGGTGCTTACGCCAAGTGGTGGAGGTTTGATCCTTTCCCAAGCCTATTGTAATCTATTTGCTATGACAGGTAGTGAGAGATATTTTCCATTTTCATATTGTGATATATACTTTTATTACACCCGAGAGATGTGAGTATCTAACCACTATTTGTGAGGTGCTAGTGTATAATTTCTGTGCTTGTTTTGGTTGAAGTGGAACGATTATTTGTTGCAATTACTTTTATATTAGTGTTAAATGACCCCTAGCTTGTATTTTGATTAGAATAAAAGCGCATTTGCTTGAGGACAAGCAAATCTCAAGTGTAAGGGTATTTGATGAGACAAAAAGTGTACCGCTTTTAGGGGGTCATTTAAGCCCAAAGTCGAGATTATTTGATCAAATATTGCCCGAAATCATTCCTTTTGTCATTTTAGGAACTTTTGAGAAGAAATCTGGAAAAAGAAGCATTTTGGACGTTTTTGGAGCGAAAAAGTGAAGAAAACGACAAAGTCTCCAAATCATGCTGAATTTGGTACCTGACGGCGTCAGGATTTGCATATGACGCCGTCACTCATTGACAAAGAGGTGGATAATCAAGTTACATGTGACGCGCCAGAATGTTTTTGGAGGATTTACACGTGACGGCGTCACCAAGGCTATCACGTACAAAATGCAAGAGACTGCCAAGAGACAAGTTACACATGACGGCGTCAGATTTGGATCTAGGCAATACAAGAGTTTTTATGGCGGCGAGTTGAAGGCGTCAGGATTTACACGTGACGCCGTCAGACTCAAAAATCTATATATAATTTTCTAGTTTTCATTTGTAAAAGAGGAGGAGAACTTTGGAGAAACCCTAGCATGATTTTTACCTTATTATTAAGGGTTCCAAACTCTTGTTTCATCCATGTTTAATTGAAGATAAGTTTTCAAATAATCATTCAATATGTCTATGTGTTGTTTGATTCTATCTTATGCTTGTCTTTACTTTAACATGCTAGGCTAGGTTTTCTTTGTGTTTGCTTAGATGTAATGAAACTTAGTTATTGATTATTGGTTGGTTGTTTGTTTATAATTGTTGTTGATGAATGATTTTGATATTAGGCTTAAGAAAACTAGCAGACTTCCAATTGGTAACATGCTTGAACGCCTTAAGAAACATGATCAGATGTGTACTACGATTAATTGGTTATATTTAATGTATAAGTAACTACTAAGGAGGCCATGTTAGGAGCTAGTAGTCGGCTCGACATAGGAAGAGGTAGAAGCTTATAGAGTTAGGGAAGATCGTACATGGCCCTACGAATGGTATTAAGGAATATAACTGGTCATCCATGCAATTGTAACAAGCTAATCAACTAGTAAAAGATAGCTAGGGAGTAGAGAAATCTAAGTAAACACATTTTCTCTTATTATTGTTTCTCCCCACATTTACTTTAGTGTCATTTTATTTTATTTTATTTGCATTTGTAGTTATTTGGGTTTGTTAACTAGCAACTAATTCCGCCCATTCTTCAAAAACGATATTTTTACTTGCTTTTCATAAAATATAAAACTATAAAAAGAATCATCCCTCACCTCTAGACCTAGTTTAATTGAGTTTTAACCCTAGCGAACACTATTCTTTGAGTTAAACGATCAAATCCCCCGGTACTTGCCACTATACTATACTACAACGGTCAGGTACACTGCCTGGTGGGGATTATAAGCTTCTCAAGATCCCTTGAGAGGTAAAACCTTTTGCAAGGTTGCAAAACCACGCATCAAAATTGGTTAAGTAAAATAGACATAAGTGATCATTAAGGGTTTACTCGTCTGTACTTAAGATCCAATGAGACAGATAAGATTACGATACTCATCATATAAAACTAGCAATAAAACAAGTGACAAGCTACTTAATCATTAGTCAGACCTTCTATATGTGTCTATTATCTATCTGTGTACGTTTTTGCCAGTCGTTGTATTTGTTCTCATTAATTTTAATAGTTTTAATTACTCAAACCAAATCATGCTAGTCTCTCAGACTAAAGCCTCATTGCGTTAGATTAGATTGTGTTATGAATATAAATATTCATCTAAAAGACTCGGTCACCCTGAGTATGGTTTAGCAATAAGTAGCTCGTAGTATTTATCATATTAGAATAGTTTACGTTTCACCATGGTGTCGGGTCGGGTCTTTACCCACTGTCAGCCCGAACCATAGCCTATTATAGGCGTTTATGTTATATGTATAAAGAGCCCTCTCCACCAAAGGAGAGGGTTGGACCTTTCATTTACAAACTAATACACTAGTTGTTTGTCTCTCTAAAAGGTTCCACTTTCTCTCTCTAGAATTCTATCATCATTCGATCCATACAAGCTATTCCATACGTTTTTATGTTTATGAGAATCTTACAATTGGTATCAGAGCCATGGTTACATCTTAGGGATAGAGTGTATTTGGATTTGTAGCTTGTTTTTGTGGTTTACATATGGTTTGAATGGTTTTAGTAGAAAACATCCTAGTTTGATCTTGTTTACGGTTAGATACATGATATTCTTGTACTTTCATGATTAGAGGTGCTAGAAATACTTAGTCTTTCAGTTGGATAGGTTGAATCAATAATTTGTTTGGTGTTTAATGAAGTGTTTGGATGGTTTCTTAGTAGCGATTTCCTCCTCGGTGTTCTTTTCATTGTAGCGATTTGCTCAGTTCTTGGTGGCGATTTGGTAGTTCCTGGATAGCGATTTGCTGCATTTGCTATTTTTAGATATAAAGACAAATCGCTGGATTCCTTTGGGTACTATGAAGATTATGGTGGATTAGAAAAGTTATTCATTCCATTGATTTACTAAAGTTTATTTGCAAGTTATTGTGATATTCCCTTCATATGTGGGAGGACCATGTGATATATAGTCAAGATAAACAACCTATAACCTTCGAGGGGAGAAATATGTTCGAGGCTACTAAGGTTTCCTGGAATAAGAAAGGGGGAAATCGTGTATTTTGCTCGACATCATGATGTTACAGTCCTTGTCCCACATCACCCATGAACAGAGGAGATGTTGGATATCTAAAGAGTATCACTAACCTTGACTTGTGAGACGCGTTTTGATATAATGTATAGCCGTTGTATCAAAAAGTAAACGTGTGAGGCAGAGGTGCCTGATTGGTTCCGAACGGTCAACTAAGTTCACCAGGTGATGGTCAACCAAGTCAAACGTCAAAAACCAACTAACCAAGGAGTTTAGGGAATCCCCGGGTCGTTATGTCCCGACGATGCGTGCAATTGTATTTGTGAACGTTTTAAATGATCGGGTGATTAATCAGAAAGGTCAGGAATTTGATTATTATGGTTACACTACGAGATTATGATGGAAAATGATTTAGAAACACTTTATTAACAATTACTGGTGATCAGATAACTTAAAAACGTAATTTAACCTAAACACGCGCGTTTGGGTTTAAAATAAACGCGAACGCGCAAATAAAAAAGTGAAACGGGAGTAAACAAAGTCCTACGAACGTGAAAATTATATTTTTACAATCCTAATGTTATAAGGAAATTTTTAGAAAATTAAAATTATTTTTACAACTATTTAATTAATTACTATTAATTAATTACTAATTATTAATTACTTTTTAATTAACTAAATTATCCTAAATTACAAATAATTATGAAATTTAACTAGAAAAATGAAAATTAAGTTTAGAAAAATCTAAAATAATATAAAACTAATTTTGAAACAGAAAAACTATTTTTCCTACTTTTTAATTAATTATTAATAATTAAAAACTAATTATTTAGTTGATTTAAATTAAACTAAATTATAAAAAATACCAAATGAGGTTAGAAAAATCTGAAAAAATTCCTAAAAATCTATTATGATAACAGAAGCCTAGGAAAAATTTAAAAACAGATTTTGCTTATAAATAAGCAGAAAATAAGCCAAAGTGGCTTAAATAGAAGCTATCAGTTCTATTTTTTTTTTGTCTTTTTCTATTTTTTCTTTTTCACAACTGATTTACAACTGAAATTAAGCACTTTTTACAAAAGGACTTTGGCTATAGCTTATTAATAAGCTGAATGGAGAGCCCAAATTTGGACAAGAAGGCTTATTAAGCTAAGAGATGAGGATGTTTTATCCAAAAGGCCACAAGAAGCTACCACATGATGAATAAGCTACAAATTACTGTAAATGAACTAGTATGGACAGAATAAGCACAAGCAAAAACTTAGAATCAACCAATAAGCACTCCCAATACCACAAAAACCAAACAGGCCTGCAAGTGAGTTCCAGGCCTTGAAAAGCTAGGGGCGAAAGCTTAAAACCCCAAAGTAAGCCTAGATTCAGTCAGCTAGCACTACTAGCTTCCTAAAGAACCATGAATCTTAGGGTGAGCTTGAGTATGTAGCTAGTTAGAGGCTGGTGAAGTGGGCTTGGAACCACTGAATCAGTGTTTGACTCAGAGTGGGCACAAGCCAAAAGCCTATCCCACAAGCTCACAACTCAGAAATAATGATGAAAATGACTTGTGTAAACACAAAACAACTCAAAGAAACTGAAGTTAGCAATTTTACAAGCTTATGCAAGCTTATTTATACAACAGTGGTGAATAACACAAATTATGATGAAATAAGCACTTTACTAATTAAGCTGAAAACACAAATCACAAGCAAATACAAACAGAAGTCTAATGATGCAATGCTAAGCACTTGAAAACAATTACAAACCAAGTTTGGTCACAAAGGAGCAAAAATTTAAACATGCTCAGTTGAATGCTGATGCATCAGCTAAAACAAGCAGAAGCTAGGTACTTTGGTGTGCAAAATTAAGATAGCATATAAGATCCTGAGTGCAAAACAAACTTCAAACATCCAAGTCACCCTAACATGTTTCCTTAATCACCCAAAATCAGGAAAGATTGCCAAGATATGAACATGTGAGAGTCAATTGAAAAATGGGTCAACTGGGTGCTCAGGGGAGATACATGCCCTGCAGCCCCCAAACAGTCACTTGCACACCTTCCACAAAAATTTCTAAAAATGAACTGATGGTGGGATTTTGTAGTTTAGGTGGGGCTCTTCATGCATAAGAAAATTCAGGTCCTAGTTTGATCTACAAAAATCAAGAAAAATCACCCAAGAAGTGGGATTTTGAACAAATTGCAATTTTTGACTTTCTTGATTTCTATGCTACTTTGACTTTGATGAGATTTGCTGAGCTCTAATCTACTAAGGTTGATGATTTAAGCTCACATGAGATTAAATTAAACTAAATTATCAACTTGTAAGTTAAAATGAATAGATTTACCACCTCTAATCCTATCAGTGACTGAGAAACAAAATTCTTAAGCTACCTTTGACTTTTTTACTAAAAACCTACCAAATTTATGTTTTAACTAACCTATATTTGATCTAAGAGTGATGTAAAAACAGATTCCAATTAATACAAGTACCCTAATCCTACTCTAAAAGCTTAATCCAAACACCCCTTCAAAGACTGTCTACACTTTGTTTTGCAGATACAAGAGACCAATCACCAAACTAGTGTTTAATCTAATGACCTTAACCAACTTTAAAGCTGATGGAACAATAAGATTCAATCACTAACAACTACAATACAAGTATGCAAATTTAATTTTTTAAACTACCACAGTTTGCAATCAATCCTAAGTAACACTTATTAAGTTAATACCTACTGAACCAGGATCAATTTAATAGACTAAAAGACCATGCATAAGTAAAAATAAACACTGATTATGAAAGAAGCAATACCACAGTGACCAATAAGCAGAAATTACAAAATGTACTCACTTGGGGCCTTAGCTAAACAAAGGCTCCAACTTAATGGCAGCTACAAGCTCTAGCTTGTTTTGCAACAAGCTAGTGAAATCCACCTTGCCCCGCCATTGCAGGCAACTTCCTCATGCTTCCCAGGTCTAATGCAAAGGTACCATGTTTTCACCTATCTCATGTTTCATTTTTTATTTATTTATTTTTTTTCTTCTTTTCTTACTTAATTTTCCTTTCTATGTTTTCTTCTTGATTCTGAGAACTAAGGTGGATAACTAAAGATTAGAACAACAATGAATTTGAACAAAAGCTTTGAAAATTGAAAGTACTTTTGAGACTGAAACTATGAAACTTGGAACTTTTAAGGAAATAAAAACACTTCTATTAATTCTGAAAAGGATTACAAACTATGATTACTACTGAATTGGAAATTACATAAGAAAACTAACAAAACTACTTGCCACAAAGGCTTACATTTCTTATCTATAAATACTAAAAAAATATATATAAAGAAACTTGAACCAGGCCTTTTGTCTTCTTTCTTTTTCACTTTTGTGCTCTTTGTCTGGTGTGCTTTTGTTGCCTTTGTGCCCTAGGAAACATCACAGCCATTGAATTGAGCTGCTTTACATCCTAACCCTTGAATCAGTCTTGGAATTATATGGGAGTGGGGGACAATTGGTTGTTACAAATTGAGAGTTGACTTGTGGAGTGGTGTAGGGTGGTTAGTAGGAGAGGGGAGGGGGACAAGGCTGTTGGGGGTTGCAGGTTTTGGGGGCTGGGTGTTTAGGCGGGGAAGAAAGGGGGTGGGGGGTTGACCTTTTGACCCGTTTTGTTTTAGTAATAAAAATGGGATGGTTTGGGCTTTGGTTTGGGTGGGCTTGGGATAAAAATGGGCTGGGGTTATTTGATTGGTTTGGTTTTGGTTTATAAGATTACAAAGGTCCGTTTGTTATGATAGATGCACAAGGACCAAAATTGTAATTTGGTGATTTTCAAGGACCATATTTGCCACCTTTCCAAAGTTAATCTAGGGACCAAGTTTGCCACATTTCAATAATCCAAGGACCACAAAAGATATTTTTCACTTTTAAAATTCCTAGGGACTGATTTCGTCAAATTTCAAACTGCAGGGACCAAAAGTGTAATTTTCCAAAGTTTTTACCTAAGGATTAAATTTGATAATTTTTGACTTTTAAATGCCTTAGGTTGACTTTTCCTTTCAAAACAAATGCTCAGGGACTAGTTTTGTAAAATTTTGAAAGTTGGGGGACTGAAACTGCCAATTGTGTAAACTTTATTCGTTTTTCATTGTTTTTGCTCATTTTGCATCTGAAACGTATAAAATACAATCCCTGGGATATTTTTAGTATTTTGATGCATTTTTGAGCGTTTTCGGATGTTTTGGCAGTTTAAATACGACAAAAATGATGAGTGTTTGAGCACTCATCAGTGCCAAAGCGGACAATATCTCGCGATAACGGATTGTTTCATAACTAATGGTATCACAACAACCTTTATTTAGTCGTGAGTGTGGGAGATAACTTGGGGACCATTCTGTGAGGATGAAGAATCTATATAGGGGGACGTATTGTTATATTCGTTGTCCCACATCGTCCATGAAAAGATGATATGTTGGGTACTTAATAAGTATGGCTAATGTGGAATTGTGAGACGCGTTTTGATAGTATGGCTGTTGTATCAAAAAGTAAACCTATGAAGCAGAGGTGCTAAAGCGGACAATATCTCACGATAACGGGTTAGTTCATAACACATGACCAAGATTGCCCAGTTTAATTGGCTTCATCACCGGGTAACCACTTTTGACTATGGGCCACATCAGCATCACCACTTGTGACACCTAGCCCTTTTGCGTGTGCTTTAAATGTAACATCTTAACTACAATTGTACTTAAGGCTCTTTCACGTTATAGACCTAATTAATAAATGTGAGCTCAATGAAGTTTATATAAACTAAAAGATATCAATAGCACATTAAATCACACTTTTGAGTTGCATGTCAAAATGATACCTTTAATCATGTAAACTACACTTGACGACTAGCAACGTACATAACATAAACTTGATCTTCATGGGTCGAATGATGGAACTTGATCTAAAGACCCATAATTCGTTTGCCACACGAATCGTTCAACAATACGTCGATAAGGGTCCTCGTTTCGTTTGTTTAATAAATATGCTATATTCTTTTCGACATCACGTCTAACTTGCAAATACAAATCTCTCGTATAATATTTGTCATTCAACATATATTCCTTTCCTTTTGTTCGTATAGGTTTCCCAAACTTTAAGTAGAGTCGCCCTGGTAGCTTGGGTAGAAAAATAGGGACATGAAGTGGTTGCTTAGCAATTTCTCCTTCCATTTCCGCCCTGTCATCAAATAATATCACCCAAAAAAGTATTCATCAGTTTCATTCCAAAGTGCATATCTTAAAACAGAACTATGACAACTTGTGAGTGTCTTCAAACATTGTAATTGCTACTAGTTACAAGCATGTTAAAAGCAATCATCGGCATACCTCACATTTGTTCTCCCTCGATTATAATCATTCACCATGTCATCGAGGAAAGGTATATTCTTCATATCATTATAATCAATGAGTTGCTGCAAAAAAAAAAGTAGATTAACAGCACCAACTAATGAGCGTCAACTTGGAATAGTTCATATGCATAATCATTAGCAGGTCGATATAGGAAAAATCTTTAAAAAAACAATTGTGTTCTTTACCTCTGATAGGTCATCTTCTCCAATGGCTCCAAAAGGTATAATAGTGGCTCCAAGCTTCAAGGCCATTCGCACAAATTCTTGTTTTTCAGGCCAAAATAACTTGCCACTTTCACCCTATTAACCACAAAATAAAGTGATTCACTAGTTTTTAAACATATAAAATTGATATAATGATATTTGTTTAAGTGAAATATGAACAAAATAAATACCTTACGATGGAGAGACTCGCGTGCACCACCAGGGTAGAGTAAGGCGTACAATTTTGTTGACAACAATTTATAAAGGTTTCTTGCAGAAACTGGAACTGTACTACATAACTTCAATACATCTGTAAATGGAATCATAATATGTTCATCTTCAACACGGTATTTATATACTTCTGGATGGGCCAAACCATGAAGCACAATTTTCTTTTCTCTCATAAACTCTAGAACAAGAGAAAAAGCATCATATCCCCAAAACGTGTGATTACCGACTGCTAATATAGGGCCTTCATCAGGAATCCTGACAAGACCTCTTACTATTTTTCCATCCTCCATTGTTGAGAAAATTGCTGTACCAGTAAAAAGTCTGTACCACCTAACTTTTTGTAACATTCTAAATCACTTATTCAGTTCATTATTAAACAAAAAATTTCTTTTTGCATAAACTACCAACGTACATTTTCATTTTTCATAGTTTAGTCATTGTAATTTCTCTAGTACAGGTAAGTCATCAGAGAGATGGTAATGTGATTGTTTGGGTCATTTTGTAACCCGCAAGGCCACCATGTTACTTTTTTCGTTTAAAATTTAATATTTATATATAAATTTAACATTTTTATGCATAAATTAAGCAATCAATAGAGCTGTTGTTTTCTTAAAAATTAACCCAAGTGGGACACAATCATCTTATAACGATAGTTGAAAAGTATAATAGCTACAATGAGACAGACTAGAAACTGCGTTGGTATTTTATGCAAAATGTCTAAAACAAGTAATCCGTAGTTTTATTACCAATTCTCCATGGACATGTTTTTGAACTCTGTCATACTAAGAGATAAAGAGTCCTTGAAGATATCAAACTTTGAAGAACGGTGATAAGTGTGAGTAGTTTTGATAGTAGACAACAGGTTAATGCCACTCTCCTGAACCGACAAAAAAACAGATTAACATTATTGATCTATTGTATGTAGCTACTTCATCATAATACCAGTAGGATTGTGTGTCCATTTTCCTCAAACACGCGTACAATGCATTTCTTTAGTACTTTTGAAAGCCTCCAGGCTTCATTTTTACTATTCATCAGGTTATCCCTTCCACTGAAATGCAATTAGTTAACCAATATTACATGTCACGATATGATGGCATATAAATTTAAATACTTTAAGCACAAATATTTAAATTTTGGTAACTTGCATTGGAGAAAGAAGAATAAAAACCTAGCAAGGACTAGTACTTGAGAGGCAATAGCATGAAGACGAGAGTTAACATAAGCATCAGCTGATTCAACTAGCTTCAACCTCCAGTTAAGAGTTTCTTTAGGTAATAAGACTGGCCTGGATTTGCTAGTATGAGTATTAAGTCAAGTGTAGGATTACGAGCAGCAACTGCTAGTGCTAAGCTTCCTCCAAAAGAATCTCCAAGCAAATAAATCGGCTTACTTGGGGACAAAGTGTGTTCATTCATCACAATTTCTTCCACAATTTCAATCAACCCTGCAAGCAAATCAGGTTGGTTATGAAATACAGTAATGGATAGCTAAACATGCTTATAAAATATATAACTAATCTTAGAGTTGCAAGAAAAGATGATAACCTTCTAATGGTGTTCGATCCCAAACAGGTATATGCAAGCATTGCACATGATATACCCTGTCATATAAGTTTTTTAATAAATAAAAGATAAAAAGAATAATTGAAACAGTGCGCATTTACATAAAAGTCATCAAAATGCAACTTTATGAAATGTTTGGTGACTAAATGGATATAATTTCTTACTAAGATTTTATAATATTGTGACTGTGATTTACTCATTTACACATCAAAATGATAAATTAAGTGCAACTCACTTTCCAAGAGCTTTCTCATGTACGACAAGGCCAGCTCCAGTCCCATCGATTCCTACACAAAATCACACTCAATTAGGACATAGGAATTGAAAGGACCCTCTAGGATTGTTAAAAAGATAATGTGTCATATAGGCTAATGATCAGCATACGCTTTCATAAAAGTTTAACTATATAATGTTATGTAGCAACCAATTACCAGGTAAATAAAAAAGAAGAGGTGAATCTTCTAAAGGTGAGCCACATGCAACTGGGCAAAACCACCTAGGTGGTCCTCCATCACTCTTAATCAAATCCATGGAAATTTCAGCATAGTCCTTCACGGTTTGAGTCCCATAACCATCGTCCCATAATTGTTCTGAATTTTAAGGAACATTTTTCCTGCTCTTTTTTCCTCCACAATCATAGGAAGCTACTCCACTACTCTTCCATTCAATACACGAAGCTCCATTGATCTTAACAAAATCCCGCGACACTATTATTGAATTATCACCACCTATACTTCTAACAAGGATACGTGAACATAGCCTATGGCTTTTGTTTAGAGAAAAAAGAGGTAACAATTGAACACAAGAATTGCTCATAAGGCCAAATTGGTCCAAATATCAAAATCAAGTAAAGGTGAAAAAAGTGCCTGTTATAAACTTACTAACAAGAAACTGCAAGAAAAGGGTGCAGTCTACGTACTTAACTGAGTTTGGAAACAATTTGAAATGTGGGTTTCATGTATCATTCAATATGAATGACATAGAGATGAAATATCACATTTATCGCCGGGAAATAAGTACTCTAAAGACTACTAACTGATAACATGGTAATGAATTTGTTGAAAGATATTGGTTAATAAGTCAAGGGACTTATTATGACAAGTCTGATAAGTCTTCTTGTACTTATTAAGAGTTTGTTACTGAATATCAAGATGTGCTAAGTTGAGGCGCTAAAGTGGAACTTGAGTCTATATAAGCTCACATCAGATCTAGGGTTTCATTATCTCTCATTCGTATTTCTTTGTTCTTCTCTGAGTTCTCACATACACATTGTTATTAGTTAGTTTTGATATCAGTTTGATATCTATAGTCTTGTGTCATTAGAAATCAATCTCTTCATTTGATTTGTTAAGTTCTGAGTGATTTGAGTGAACGTGTAGTGAGGTTGATTGGTGTCTACCTAGTAGAGATCAATCTTAGTCTTTTGTATTGTATTGGTAAGCACCTGTTTAGGGACTTATCTACTTGAATCATTATAATAAAATTACACCAAAGGGGTGGTTGGTTGGGTGTACAAGTGTATTGTTGTGTGTTCTTTACCATTTTTACATGGTATCAGAGCTCACGGTTTTGATCTGGTGGTTTTGAGATTCTAGGGTTTCGAAGGTTTTTTGGGGGTTTTTGCAATTGGAAGTGTTATTGGTTAATTGGGGTCGTTTTCTTAACGGCCGTGGTGGGTTTGATCTGTTCAAGTCTTGATCTGGTAGTTTTGTGGGTTTCTTGATTAGGGTTTCATAAACCCTAATTTGGAAATTTGGGGATTTGTATTCTTGGTGGTTCTTGGTCTTTTCTTGGGCCCGTTCTTGATTACATTGTCACTAGACTAAGTGAATCTAGTGATTTTGTGATCTTTTTCCGCAGATATATCTCTCTGTAAGTATTCTTCTTCTTTAAGATAACACTTACTTAGTCAAGAAGGTGCAAACAGAGTGGTTAACATCTTGACCTGCCACTCTGAGTGGCAATGTAACACCCCGAAATTTGATTAAGCAGCGAAAGTCTAATCGGGGTCATTACAGTTTAGTACACAGTCATACTCATAGAAAACAATTCAAAAGATTGTCAATATCATTCCATGAAAACTCAAATATTCAGAGTTACAAACATTTTTCCAAAATGTTAATTGTTTCACAAACGTGGTGATGAGTTTGTAAAGAATGATATAATTATTGAAATCAAAGGGAGGTCCTGTGCCCTTTTGCCAGCTCTGTGCCGCCATGCTTGCTAATTTCCTGAGATAAACATGCTTAAAAAGTCAACACAAAGGTTGAGTGAATCCATAGTAGTTTAAATTGTAATAGTGTGAACACAAGTCAAGTATTTGAAATAAAAAAGCCAAGACAGACAGGTCTTGACTAAATCGGGTGTAATATTGCTCCTAAGCCTCACGAAACGCAAGCCTTAACATTGATTTGACATATCATAAAGATAATAATAATCATCTACACCACAGCGGATGTAAATGACAAGGGGGCCCTCGGTGACAGGAAATGTGCCAAATTTCCATAATACCTCGAATATAGCACACCTCCTGCCAAGTAATCACCTTGACAGAGGTGGGCTGCCATCCAATAGATCTATCAACTATATTCGCGCTCACTCGCAAGTGATTAAGGTTCGTGATATGAGGGACTTGTAGCACAGGTGTCAACTTAGGCAATATCAGGTGATAACAGCATACAGAAAATACTTGTGTTCGATTTATAGCATGTATCTCCCCACGGGGTTTAAAAACAATTAAAAATGTGGAACCATGAACTCACCTGAAAGGTGCGTGTGAATCACAACGGTGCTCAAAAGTGATGGTGTATTGCTATGGCTAGCAATGAGATTTCTCCGACTTGCGACCTATAAATATATTGTAATCGGTGTTTTAGATTCGTGTCATAAATGACGTGTGATATATCACGTGTAAGGTGATATCCGTTCGGGTGTCTTAAAATATATTCCAAATAACTTTACGTATTTATTTGTCAGTGCCGATATGAATCAGTGTTTGATTAAATATTATCTCGTTGAGATAATAATATCGTTTAAAAATATTTATGTTTAAATATTTTTAAATAAGATTATGTTTATTTATTGTATATATATATATATATATATATATATATATATATATATATATATATATATATATATATAAAAGTTAAAGAGAATACTTATACATATGTCTTCATAAAGTTTGTAAAATTTATTATAAAAATATAACTTGTCACATTTTAACCCTTAACTTTAACAAGTTTACACTTTGTACCCTTAGTTAAAATAATTATAGTTTTAGTCCCTTTTTGTACTTTTTACACAATATTCCTTGATTTTTGAGAAAAGGCAGTTTTTACCCTTAAGTTTCGTTAAAGTTACTGTTTCAGTCCTTATCCGCAAGTTTGGCAGTTTTGTCACATTTAGTCCCTAACGTGGGACTTTTGCAAAATTAGTCCAAAATCTAGTTTTTCGAAAAATTAACTTTTATCTTTATAAAAGTTACCATTTTTACTTCTTTTTATTTGTAAAAACTCGGTTCTCTTGCAAACAGTTATCACTCGAAATTATTAAGTTTTACATTCGAAAATTTCATAAGGATTTGTCTTGGGCTCGTTAGCCCGGTAAGGCCCAAATGGGTGTTTTCTTGTTTTAAAAATCTTGTTCGACTAACATAAGGTTTTGGTCTAGTAATCGTGGTTTAGAAACGTACTAGCTTTGCATGTTTGGTGATATTGGTTAAGTTCGAGCCGAATAATGGGAGGGTCGAAGAAAATATATCCATTGCACGTGTAGAAATAAAATAGCGAGGGCCTTTCTAGGGGTGTCGAGTCATGTGAAGAAGTAATGAAAACTTATATTAAAAATCAAATGTATGTCGTGTGATGTGCATGCTACGATTCAAAATAGGAAAAGAAATAGGATAGTAAACTTACAACACCAAGAATTTGGTGGTGAAGAGGTCGTGCGTACGAGACAAAAGAACAAGCAAATGTGGTACCTTTCTTCCGTCTAGTGATCCCTTTATCCAATTAGTTACCCAACTCGCACTCTCGATCCAAACCTTACGTGTGTGCACTATACCCGTTCGATTGTAACCAAGAAATGAAGTAAGGAGTTTTGTGATTTGGTGAGCTTGGTGAAACTTTGGGTGTGTGAGAAATCTTGCATTAAATGAGACTTATATAGGAGGTTGAGGGTGGTTCGAGTGTTCCTAGAAACACAACATCCATCGAGAGGTCATGTCCTACTCGACAATCTTGTCTAGTTATCCCAAGTGTTGTCAAATTGAGTGGTGATGAAGGGAAACAACAATGTATTACTTGGAGTTGTTTATGCATAGGTTAGGGTATTAGGGGTTTAAACAATTAGAATTAGGCTCATGTGTGTAAGTAATGTTGGAGGAAATGAGACATTCGATCCATGGGTAACAAGTCGAGGGTGGATATTGCGTTTGTCCGATGGGTTGATGGCTCAAAGATGGTTCTTTGTCTCATGAAGCAAAGTCAATGGGAGACATGGTACTTGGTGTCAAGAGAATGGGGAACCATGGTGAAAGAAACATGTGTATATTTTGAGAAGGCCATGGGGTTGGCTCGTTTGGGTGATAGGCTGCGCAAGAAAGAAAGAAACGAAAATGAACAAACATAGCCATTGGGCTTAGACGCAAAGCCCAAACCAAAAGTATATGTACATAAATCTCAAGTGGGCTTGTGACATGTTCGGCCCAAAGAAAAGAAAGAATCGAAATGTCGTGTGGGCTTAGGGTGAAGTCCAGCCCAAAATATCGGGGTATCGGTGTCGTAAAACGTGTGAAATATATTTCGGTGTCGGTTCGTGATAACCGTATGTATATAAACGGTGTCATCATTTGTATTTATATACTTATATGTATATAATAATAATAATAATAATAATAATAATTTGTGAAAGTGAATATATATATATATATATATATAATATAAATATATATATATATATATATATATATATATTAGCAAAATCTCGGTGTTCAATTTGGGTGTCGGGTCGCAAGTGGAGTTACCGGTGTTAATCCTCATTGGGTGACATCCAAGAGTGACATTCGGGTGATATCGGGTGACAATACATAATCGGGTGTTAGACAAACGGTGTTCAAAACAATCGGGTGTTCAAACAAACAGTGTCTCATGTAAAATTTCAAATTAGCCCGCAAAAATGGCTTAGTTTAGAATAACGTTGGTAATTAGCATTAATAAATGACCTGGGATTTTACGGTGTATTACAGTACCCACCCGTTAGATTGGATTCATCCCGGAATCCAAAGTTGAATCGGTGCTCGGGGTTGTCTCATCAAACAGTTGTGGGTATTTGGCACGCATTTGATCCTCGCGCTCCCATGTGTACTCGGGTCCTCTCTTAGAGTTCCATCTAACCTTAACAATGGGAATGCGACTATGCTTAAGTTGTTTGACCTCCCTATCCATAATCTCAACGGGTTCCTCAATAAAGTTCAACTTATCATCGATTCTGATCTCTTTTAGTGGAATCACAAGTGTTTCATCCGATAAACACTTTTTCAAATTTGACACGTGGAAGGTGTTGTGTACTCTACCGAGTTCCTCAGGTAGTTCCAATTTGTATGCCACAGGACCGATCCTTTCAATGATCTCGAAGGGTCCAACGTATCTTGGGTTTAATTTCCCACATTTTCCAAACCTAATCATTCCTTTCCAAGGTGATACCTTAAGCATGACCTTGTCTCAAACTTGAAACTCTATAGGTTTCCTTCGCACGTCGGCATAACTCTTTTGCCGATCCCTAGCGGCTTGTAAACGTTGCTTAATTTTTACTATTTTCTCAGTGGTTTCAAGTATCAACTCGGGACCTGAGAGTTGTACATCTCCAATCTCAGCCCAACAAACTGGTGATCTACACTTTCTTCCATAAAGTGCTTCAAACGGTGCAGCCTTAATGCTAGTGTGATAACTGTTGTTATATGAAAATTCCGCTAACGGTAGGTGTTTATCCCAGCCTATTCCAAAATCAATCACACACGCCCTAAGCATGTCTTCTAGGGTTTGTATAGTCCTTTCACTTTGACCATCAGTCTGTGGATGGTAAGCTGTACTCATATCTAACTTAGTTCCCAAGGCTTTCTGTAAAGATCGCCAAAAGTTAGACGTGAAACGGCTGTCTCGGTCGGAGATAATAGAAATCGGCACTCCATGCCGGGAAACTATCTCCTTAAGGTACAAACGTGCAAGAACATCCATACAATCAGTCTCTTTGATCGGTAAGAAGTGTGCTGACTTCGTGAGACGATCAACAATAACCCAAATTGTGTCCAACCCACTCGATGTCTTGGGTAATTTCGTAATGAAATCCATTGTAATCCTTTCCAATTTCCACATTGGTAGCTCGGGTTGAACCAAAAGACCGGATGGTTTTTGATGTTCAGCCTTTACTCTCGAGCAGGTCAAACACTTACCGACATACTCTGCAATGTCAGCTTTCATGTTTGGCCACCAATACAACTTCTTTAAATCTTGATACATCTTGTCTGAACCAGGATGAATGGAATATTTAGACTTATGAGACTCGTGCATGATGAGATCTCGTATTCCTCCATACAATGGAATCCAACTTCTGTCCTTGAAACACAGCCTTCCATCTGGTTTCTTGACAAATCCATTCGTGCTTTCTGGCATGCCGTAAATCTTCTCGTGCGGTCTATTCTCTTCCTTAAGAGCCTCAGTCTGAACTTCAAGAATTTGAGACGGCAGTGGTGATCTAATTGTCATACCCAATGACTTAACTCTGAGGGGTCTAAGTCGTTCCTTTCGACTCAAGGCATCTGCTACAACGTTTGCCTTCCCCGGGTGATAGCGAATCTCACAATCATAGTCACTTAGCAACTCTAGCCATCGACGTTGCCTCATGTTCAACTTCTTTTGATCTAAAATGTGCTGAAGACTCTTGTGATCGGTGAAAACCGTACACTTGGTTCCATATAGGTAGTGTCTCCAGATCTTCAGAGCGAATACCACCGCTCCTAATTCTAGATCATGAGTAGTGTAGTTCTCTTCGTGGGGTTTAAGTTGTCTAGAAGCATAAGCGATTACTTTACGTCTCTGCATCAATACGACACCCAAACCTTGGATTGATGCGTCACAATATACCACGAAGTCCTCACTTCCTTCGGGTAGTGCTAATATTGGTGCTTCACAAAGCTTCTGCTTCAAAAATTGAAATGCCGACTCTTGCTCATCTCCCCATTCAAACTTCTTCTTTTTCTGTGTTAACTCGGTCAAAGGTTTAGCAATCCTTGAAAAACCTTCAATAAATCTCCGATAGTATCCGGCAAGACCTAAAAATTGGCGTATCTCGGTAGGACTCGTTGGTGACGCCCAATTTTTAACAGCTTCGATCTTGGCGGGATCAACATGAATACCCTTACTGTCGATAACATGCCCGAGAAATTGTACCTTCTCAATCCAAAAATCACACTTGGAAAATTTGGCGTATAATTTCTCTTCTCTGAGCAGTGTTAGTATAGCCTTCAAGTGTTCTGCGTGCTCCTCCTTACTACGTGAATAAATAAGGATATCATCGATGAATACAATCACGAACTTATCCAAATAGGGTTTGCACACTCGGTTCATTAAGTCCATAAATACAGCGGGTGCATTTGTTAGACCGAACGGCATTACTTGGAATTCGTAGTGACCATATCTTGTCCTGAAAGCCGTCTTAGGGATGTCTTCTTCCCTAACTCTCAGTTGGTGATATCCCGATCTCAAATCAATCTTCGAGTAGACACTCGATCCTTGCAGTTGATCAAACAAATCGTCAATCCTTGGTAACGGATATCGATTCTTAACCGTTAGTTTGTTCAACCCACGATAATCGATACACATCCTGAAGGTTCCATCCTTCTTCTTTACAAACAACACCGGGGCTCCCCACGGTGATGAACTAGGGCGAATAAATCCTTTATCCGGCAATTCCTCTAATTGTCCAGATAACTCCTTCATTTCCGACGGTGCTAGCCTATAGGGTGCTCGTGCTACGGGTGCGGCTCCTGGCATTAAGTCAATTTGAAATTCCACTTGACGAGTCGGCGGAAGGCCAGGTAAGTCCTCAGGGAAAACTTCTGGAAAGTTCCTGACTACTGGCACATCCTCGAGTCGCTTCTCTTCCGACTTCTTCTCGGTGACTTGAGCTAAAAATACTTGACATCCTCGTTCGATGTACTTCACAACCTTGACGCAAGAAATGACGCTCAAACGTGTCTTACTTCGCTCTCCGCGAACAACCAGGGTTTCGTTATTCAGTGGAATGTGAACTACCTTTTCGTCACAAATTATCTTAGCGCGGTTCTCGGATAACCAATCCATTCCTACAACGACGTCGAAACTACCAAGTCTAATAGGCATAAGATCAATGACAAATGGGGTGTCTAATAGTCGTAAGGTGAAACCTCGGAGTATAGTGTTAGTGCTCACTAGCTTTCCATCAGCTAGTTCAATCTCATACGTTGTGTCTAGTTGGGTGGGTGCAATATTAAGCAGGGGTTCAAGTGAAACAGATACGAAACTTTGATCGGCTCCGGAATCAAATAAAACTTTAACGAGGCGGTTGTTTAGAAAGAATGTACCAGTGACTACGTTCGGATCTTGTTGGACATTTCCATCTCCCAGCACGTATGCTCTCCTACGTGCATTGTTATCCTTATTAGGGCATTGTCGCCTGTAGTGTCCTTTCTCTCCACAAGCATGGCATACTACCGCCACGGGTTGCAAGTTGGCTCCTGTCGCCTTGCAATCTTGTGTCTTATGTCCAACCCTTGAACACTTCCCGCACTTAGCATAGCAGGGTCCATTGTGATGCATCTTACACTTGTCACAGAATGGAAGAGGTCCAGCATACCTAGCATCCTTAACTGGTGCAGCGACATAAGCTCTGACAGCTTCCTGTCGTCGGTTCTGTTGGTTGTGGTGGGTGTTTCTGTCATGGTGGTAGTTACGGTTGGGGTTGTTGTTGCTGTTGTTGTTGCTGTTGTTGTTGTTGTGATTGTTGTTGTTGTTGTTGTTTGTCCTTCGATCATCAAACTTCCTTTTGTGATCGTTGTTTCCCTGAGCAGAGTTACGCTTAATCTCCCGGTCTAGCAGTCTTTGGGCAATGGACATTGCTTCCTCCAAAGATTGAGGCTTAGACGAGGTGACGTTTCCCTCAATGCTCCTGGGTAATCCTTCAATGTACCTTTCCAACAACTTTTCCAAGTCGGGAACCTTAGAAGGGCAAAGTGTAGCAAGTTCCTGAAATCTCCTGTCGTAAGCCCTGAGATCATTTCCTTTCACAACCAAAGTGTGAAACTCATCTTCTAACTTTTTGATCTCGCCTCTAGGGCAGAACTTCTTCAACATCTTCTCCTTAAAATCAGCCCAGGTAATCTGATAGGCCTCCTCCACACCTATCATCTGAGCAGTTGCATTCCACCAAGACAACGCGTCTTCCAACAATGTTCCAGTAGCAAACGAGACTCGGTTTTCCGCGGCACAACCGCTCCTTACAAACACAGTCTCAGTTCGCTCAAACCATCGAGCAAGCTCTGTTACTCCTTCAGTTCCTTTGAAGTGAGATGGTTTGCAATCAATGAAGTCCTTATAGGTGCACTTCCGAATCGCAGCAGACTCGCTCTCAGCAGTGGCTCGGTTATTGCTACTAGTTCGTGCCATTGCAGCAGCCTGTACTTCCAAAGCTGCAGCAACGCTGTCGGCAACCAACTTTCTTATAGCAGCCTGGGTCATAGCGGCTGACGAGGTAGCAGTAGTGGTTTTCCTTGGGGCCATAATTCTATAAAATCGTAAGTGCATAAGTACAAATCCCAAACATCAATAACAAGAGAAATAGTGTATCCAACTCATAATAGTCGAGATCATCACAAAGTACATATCACAACCACACCATAAATACATACATAACCATACCATTCATAAATAAACATCACGACATGTAACAACACACATGGAAATTATAATGAATCTCAATATGGGAGCATAATAAAAAGAAAGATCAGACAACTAGAACATCATAAATCAATATCAATACGTTACAATCGTAACCAACATAAAGTTTTAATAATTTTTGAATTCATTGTTACAAAACAATAAGTTACAACAATTATTAATGCCACAGGCGGCAAGTTAAGATGTCTCTGTAAGTAATGACATGTCATAGATCTATGAAGGTCCAGGTGCGCCTCCTGATCTCCTCTCTAGCTCTCTGATAATCCTGATCATCCCCAACATCTCCATATCTCTGGATCTCTCACGGGCCTGAATCTCCTCAATAGTAGTCGAAAGTGCATGGATGGTAGAACTAGATGCAGCTAACTCCTGTGCCTGATGCTCCATCATCTCCTGTGTAATGGCCGCAACTGCTCTCAAATCATCAATCTCGTGCCTCTGAACATCTAGTCGATGACCAAACTCGGTGATGGTAGCCTGTGCCTCCTCGATCTCTGTCCCCATCATCTCAAATACCATCTCTAAAGCTGTCCTATGTACTACGAGGTTCGTGACCTCCTCCTGCATACACTCAATCCTCTCCAAGGATATATCCTCGATAACACTCAACAGCTCATCAAGTCGACTCTCATGTCTAATCAATCTAGCAGCCAAAAGAGGGATAGTGTGATGTATCGGCTCTCCTGTGACCGGTAACACCGCTGAAGAGCCATCTCCAAGCTCAGCAGCCCTAGGCGATCCCTCAGCTAATCTCCATCTACGTATGTAGTCTAACAAAAACGACCATCGACGAGCATCAACCAATCTATGAATACCAGGTGAGGTGGGTGTCTCGGTGGGAGCAGGTGATGGTACAGGTGATGTAGCAGGTGATGGGATCGGTACAGTGGTAGTCTGAGAGTAGAAAACTGTAGGTGGTGGCATGGGTGGCAAAACCTCAGAGGTAGGGGTGCGGTCTAAGTAGGCAACATGTAAGGATGCGGCTCAGGTGGGGGTGATACAGGTGATGGTGGAGGTGCTGGTGATGCCACAGGGGTGAGCTCTGGCATGGAAACAGGTGGTAATACTGATATGGGTGATGATACAGGTGTAGGTACAGGTGTAGATACAGGTGGTGTAACAGTAGAAGCAGGCAAAAAGCAGACTCGTTTCCTAGCCGTGCATTTGCGGGTATAGTCTCCCTCATGATATCGAAACAACTCGCCAAAAGGCTCAGGCTCATAGGGCTCAAGAATCCTCACTCGCTTGCGCCGACGAATCGGTGCAGGCGGGGATGATGGTGGAACAGAAGCAGCAGTATCAGAAGTATCGGAGTCAGAAGACTCGTCATCAGCATCTGAACTGGAGTGGTGGCTAGCAGGTGGTGTAGGACGATCATCAGCCGCAAGAAACTGCTGAGATGTCAGGTACTGATCATAAAGGTACTGTCCCTGTGTCATAGGTCCACAAACAGGACGAAAGAGAGGCTGAATAGCAAAGGAATCAATGGGTGTAGAAGCAACCTCACCCTCCTCAAAGGGCTCGGTGTCAGCAGAGGGGTCTCCAGATGGAACAGGAGATGGTATAGCAGGTGATAGGGGTGTTCACGGGGCGGTTCGGTTCGGTTAGTAGGAATATTTAAACTATCCATCGTGGGGCGGGTAATTTATTTTACTACCCGAAACCGAACCATGCTAGGCGGGTAACCGGACATGCGGGTACCCGAAATGAGCGGTTACCCATGGTTCAGTTCACTGTTATCCATTTTAGATGTCTAAACGTATGAACGATAACATGATCTAAAACGTAAAAGTTCATTTTAGTATATTAAATAATATTGAATATGTTAAAGTTAATATTAAAGTTATTTTGTTATAATAATTGCATTCAAATAAACATACATAACACATTAACAAAAAATATTTATTCAACGTTTATTAGCTACAATCACATTATTCAATTTTCACTCATAGATGTTTAGTAAATGTTTACATTAGGAGCAAAAAAATTGTTATACAATAAGAGTAGTGCATTAATATAATCGATATTTGTAAAATTATTTGAATATTTAGTTAAAAATCTTCATGTATATTATAAACGGTTCGGTTCGGTTAACCGCGGATATCTAAATATAAAAACCGTAACCGATCCATGATAAGCGGGTTTTTCGGTTTCGGTTTTTTTCCGGTTTCGGTTTCTTCGGTTTCGGGTTATTTCGGTTTCGGATTGAGTGGTTCGGCTCGGTTTGTCGGTTTCTCGGGTTTTTTGAACACCCCTAGCAGGTGATACAGGTTGGGTGTCATGGTCAGAATCATGGGTGTCATGGGTGTCATAATCAGATAAGTCAATAGTAGGGTGAGTGGATGATGCTGGTACGACGTCGTCACTGTCGGACAAAATAATAACCGGGGGCGACATGGTACTGTAATATCCCAAAAATAGCAGTGATATAAGTCATTTAGTCTACATAATGCTACATGCACAGTGATCATGGTGTCATAGTGAGTTAAATGCGATGGGTGCTAAAAATCAAACCTTAAAACATAGCGTTGGCAAGCGATGGCACGGAGGGCACTTCGGTGATAAATAGTTTGTTTAAAAATCCGGTGAGGTTATAGTCCAATGTTTTGAAAAATCATTTGGTTCTCTATAACCATGGCTCTGATACCAATCTGTAACACCCCGAAATTTGATTAAGCAGCGGAAGTCTAATCGGGGTCATTACAGTTTAGTACACAGTCATACTCATAGAAAACAATTCAAAAGATTGTCAATATCATTCCATGAAAACTCAAATATTCAGAGTTACAAACATTTTTCCAAAATGTTAATTGTTTCACAAACGTGGTGATGAGTTTGTAAAGAATGATATAATTATTGAAATCAAAGGGAGGTCCTGTGCCCTTTTGCCAGCTCTGTGCCGCCATGCTTGCTAATTTCCTGAGATAAACATGCTTAAAAAGTCAACACAAAGGTTGAGTGAATCCATAGTAGTTTAAATTGTAATAGTGTGAACACAAGTCAAGTATTTGAAATAAACAAGCCAAGATAGACAGGTCTTGACTAAATCGGGTGTAATATTGCTCCTAAGCCTCACGAAACGCAAGCCTTAACATTGATTTGACATATCATAAAGATAATAATAATCATCTACACCACAGCGGATGTAAATGACAAGGGGGCCCTCGGTGACAGGAAATGTGCCAAATTTCCATAATACCTCGAATATAGCACACCTCCTGCCAAGTAATCACCTTGACAGAGGTGGGCTGCCATCCAATAGATCTATCAACTATATTCGCGCTCACTCGCAAGTGATTAAGGTTCGTGATATGAGGGACTTGTAGCACAGGTGTCAACTTAGGCAATATCAGGTGATAACAGCATACAGAAAATACTTGTGTTCGATTTATAGCATGTATCTCCCCACGGGGTTTAAAAACAATTAAAAATGTGGGACCATGAACTCACCTGAAAGGTGCGTGTGAATCACAACGGTGCTCAAAAGTGATGGTGTATTGCTATGGCTAGCAATGAGATTTCTCCGACTTGCGACCTATAAATATATTGTAATCGGTGTTTTAGATTCGTATCATAAATGACGTGTGATATATCACGTGTAAGGTGATATCCGTTCGGGTGTCTTAAAATATATTCCAAATAACTTTACGTATTTATTTGTCAGTGCCGATATGAATCAGTGTTTGATTAAATATTATCTCGTTGAGAAAATAATATCGTTTAAAAATATTTATGTTTAAATATTTTTAAATAAGATTATGTTTATTTATTGTATATATATATATATATATATATATATATATATATATATATATATATATATATATATATATATATATATATATATATATATATATATATATATATATATAGGGTGGGGTTATTTTAAAAAGGGCCTTATAATAAAAAGTGTAGGAAGGATTGTGGGAGTGACATGTGTCACCCCCTTGCCACATCATATGACACGTGTCACCCCACACCCACCCACCCCCGCCCCCCCCCCCCCCCCCCCCCCCCCCGCCGAGAAAAAAAATTTTCCCGCCAAAATTTTTTAGTGCCTCACAGTTATAAAGTTACTGCATCACGGTTATAAAGTTACTGCATCACGTTTACTGCATCACAATTATGATTTTACTGCATCACGGTTACTACATTCATGGTTTTAATGTTACTGCATCATGGTTATAAAGTTACTGCATCATGGTTATAAAGAAACTGAATTATCATAAGTTTTATGCATCATATATGTATGTAACTGCATCACAATTAAAATACGATTCTTTTTTAAGTTTTGGTGCATCTTTATTATAAGTTACTGCATCATAGTTAATAGTTTAGTGCATCAGCTATGTTGCAGTAACTTATAACCTTAATGCACTAAAATTTAAAACTGTGATGCAGTAACTTTTATAATTGTGATGCAGTAACTTTATAACTGTGATGCACTAAAAATTTTTGGCGGGAAAAAAAAATTTTTTTTGCCCCAAAAAAAATTTTTTTTGGCGGGAAAAAAAATTTTTTTTTGCGGGGTGGGGGGGGGGGGGGGGGGGGGGGGGGGGGGGTGGGGGGGGGGGTGGGGGGGGTGACATGTGTCATATGATGTGGCATAGGGGTGACACATGTCGCCCTCACAATCCTTCCTACACTTTTGAGGTAAATTACATAAATGGTCACTATGGTTTGTCCATCTTTTTACATTTAGTCACTGAACTTTTTTTTTGACACACATGGTCACTGAAGTAAATGGTCACTGAAGTTTCAAACCACAGTGACCATTTATGTAACTAAATTGAAACCTTAATGACCGAATCTGTAACGATTTAAAACTTCAGTGACTATGTATGTCAAAAAAAAAGTTCAATGACTAAATGTGAAAAAATGGACAAACCACAGTGACCATTTATGTAATTTACTCTACACTTTTTATTATAAGGCCCTTTTTATTTTAACCCATATATATATATATATATATATATATATATATATATATATATATATATATATATATATATATATATATATATATATATATATATATATATATATATATATATATATATATATATATATATATAAGTTAAAGAGAATACTTATACATATGTCTTCATAAAGTTTGTAAAATTTATTATAAAAATATAACTTGTCACATTTTAACCCTTAACTTTAACAAGTTTACACTTTGTACCCTTAGTTAAAATAATTATAGTTTTAGTCCCTTTTTGTACTTTTTACACAATATTCCTTGATTTTTGAGAAAAGGCAGTTTTTACCCTTAAGTTTCGTTAAAGTTACTGTTTCAGTCCTTATCCGCAAGTTTGGCAGTTTTGTCACATTTAGTCCCTAACGTGGGACTTTTGCAAAATTAGTCCAAAATCTAGTTTTTCGAAAAATTAACTTTTATCTTTATAAAAGTTACCATTTTTACTTCTTTTTATTTGTAAAAACTCGGTTCTCTTGCAAACAGTTATCACTCGAAATTATTAAGTTTTACATTCGAAAATTTCATAAGGATTTGTCTTGGGCTCGTTAGCCCGGTAAGGCCCAAATGGGTGTTTTCTTGTTTTAAAAATCTTGTTCGACTAACATAAGGTTTTGGTCTAGTAATCGTGGTTTAGAAACGTACTAGCTTTGCATGTTTGGTGATATTGGTTAAGTTCGAGCCGAATAATGGGAGGGTCGAAGAAAATATATCCATTGCACGTGTAGAAATAAAATAGCGAGGGCCTTTCTAGGGGTGTCGAGTCATGTGAAGAAGTAATGAAAACTTATATTAAAAATCAAATGTATGTCGTGTGATGTGCATGCTACGATTCAAAATAGGAAAAGAAATAGGATAGTAAACTTACAACACCAAGAATTTGGTGGTGAAGAGGTCGTGCGTACGAGACAAAAGAACAAGCAAATGTGGTACCCTTCTTCCGTCTAGTGATCCCTTTATCCAATTAGTTACCCAACTCGCACTCTCGATCCAAACCTTACGTGTGTGCACTATACCCGTTCGATTGTAACCAAGAAATGAAGTAAGGAGTTTTGTGATTTGGTGAGCTTGGTGAAACTTTGGGTGTGTGAGAAATCTTGCATTAAATGAGACTTATATAGGAGGTTGAGGGTGGTTCGAGTGTTCCTAGAAACACAAGATCCATCGAGAGGTCATGTCCTACTCGACAATCTTGTCTAGTTATCCCAAGTGTTGTCAAATCGAGTGGTGATGAAGGGAAACAACAATGTATTACTTGGAGTTGTTTATGCATAGGTTAGGGTATTAGGGGTTTAAACAATTAGAATTAGGCTCATGTGTGTAAGTAATGTTGGAGGAAATGAGACATTCGATCCATGGGTAACAAGTCGAGGGTGGATATTGCGTTTGTCCGATGGGTTGACGGCTCAAAGATGGTTCTTTGTCTCATGAAGCAAAGTCAATGGGAGACATGGTACTTGGTGTCAAGAGAATGGGGAACCATGGTGAAAGAAACATGTGTATATTTTGAGAAGGCCATGGGGTTGGCTCGTTTGGGTGATAGGCTGCGCAAGAAAGAAAGAAACGAAAATGAACAAACATAGCCATTGGGCTTAGACGCAAAGCCCAAACCAAAAGTATATGTACATAAATCTCAAGTGGGCTTGTGACATGTTCGGCCCAAAGAAAAGAAATAATCGAAATGTCGTGTGGGCTTAGGGTGACGTCCGGCCCAAAATATCGGGGTATCGGTGTCGTAAAACGTGTGAAATATATTTCGGTGTCGGTTCGTGATAACCGTATGTATATAAACGGTGTCATCATTTGTATTTATATACTTATATGTATATAATAATAATAATAATTTGTGAAAGTGAATATATATATATATATATATATATATATATATATATATATAATATAAATATATATATATTAGCAAAATCTCGGTGTTCAATTTGGGTGTCGGGTCGCAAGTGGAGTTACCGGTGTTAATCCTCATTGGGTGACATCCAAGAGTGACATTCGGGTGATATCGGGTGACAATACATAATCGGGTGTTAGACAAACGGTGTTCAAAACAATCGGGTGTTCAAACAAACAGTGTCTCATGTAAAATTTCAAATTAGCCCGCAAAAATGGCTTAGTTTAGAATAACGTTGGTAATTAGCATTAATAAATGACCTGGGATTTTACGGTGTATTACAGGTACGGAAACCTGCTCTGGCCACTCTCAGTCTTCTTGGTTGGTATTTGGTTAATCTTGGGTGTGAGTTTAGATTGCTTTATTTTTCTGTTATTAGTTATAAGTTGTTTGTGTCTAAGTCGAAGGAGGATAGGATTTGGGATTTTTGGAAGTTGACTGTGGTTGAGATTGGTTGTAGTTGTCTTATTTGTTGCTTGGTTATTGTTTCTGTTAGCTGTTATCTGTCTGTTTTGTTTGTTTTCTGTTTATTAGCTGCTATTATTTTTCTGTTATCATGTCTGCTGCTGGTGGAAGTGTTGATCCACCTGTTTTGATTAGTAGTCTTGATGCTGGTAATCCTTTGCATATTCAGACTAATGACAATAGTGGTACTGCTTTAATTCCATTTAAACTTCTTGGAACTGAAAATTATAGGGTCTGGTATGGTGCTATGAAATTGGCTTTACAAGCCAGAAACAAATATAGTTTTGTTGATGGTACTTGTGTTAAAGAGTCTTTTATTACCAGTGATGTTTTGTCTGCTCAATGGGATAGATGTAATGCCATTGTCTTAACTTGGATTATGAACTATGTATCTCAAGATGTTTATATGGGGTTAGTGTATTCTGAAAATGCTGCTTCTGTGTGGAAAGAGTTAAAAGAAACCTATGATAAAGTTTATGGATCTGTGATATATAATTTGCTGCAAAAAATTAATTGTGTGAAACAAGGTGGTAGTTCTGTTGCTGATTATTATCATAGGCTTAATTCTTTGTGGAGAGAGTTTGATGCTTTGACTAAGTTGCCTAAATGTACTTGTGAGTATAAATGTACTTGTGATGCTAGTAAAGAATTAGTCTTGCATCAACAGCTGATGAAGCTAATGCAATTTCTCATGGGTCTGGATGATTGTTATCAACCTGTGAGAACTTCTTTATTGACCAGGGATCCTCTCCCTGAGGTCAAAGATGCTTACACTGTTGTTTCTAGAGAGGAATCCCACAGAGGGATTCCTGAGTCCTCTAGTGTTTCTGAATCTAAACTTAATGCTTCTTATTTTGCTGCTAAAACCTTTAACAACAATAGAAGATCATATAATAACTATAATAATAACACTAGAGGTACTAATTCTATATCCAATACAGCTAATAGAGGTCCTAATCCTAATCTTAATTGCAAAAATTGTGGAAAAATTGGACACACTATTGAGAGATGTTATGAATTAATTGGATTTCCTCCTGGTTTTGTTAAAAACAATAATCCTGTTAATAAACAGAATGGTTTTAAACAAAACTATAATGCTAATGTTGATGTTAAACATTCTGAGAACAAATCTAATACTTCATCTGCTAGCACTTCTTCTGGTTTTACTTCTGAGCAGATGAAGAAGTTGTTGTCTTTGATAAGTGAAACTCCTTTTGGAAGCATACATGCTAATATGGCAGGTAGAGCTTCTTTCTTTAATGGAAATGTTTGGTTCAATATAAATTTTTCTAAATATTTCTATGCCAATTCTAGTCTTACTGTGAATACTATTACTTTAGGATGGATCATTGATTCTGGTGCCAATCAGCATCTTACTGTGTCTACTGTTGGTATGACCAATGTTGTGGACATTACTAGTCTTAGAATCACTGTTGGTCATCCCAATGGGACTCTGGCTACTATCAGTCATGTTGGAAATCTGAAATTGACTAATAATGTCACTCTTTATGATGTTTTAGTTGTTCCTGGATATTGTGTGAGTTTGCTATCTGTTAATAAACTTATTAGAGATAGTAAATTGTTTGTTGGTTTTGATGAGGATAAGTGTTATATTCAGGACTTGAAAAAGGAGATTGTTCTGGGGACTGGTAGTCAGTTTGAGAGTCTTTACCTAGTAATAATTTGGGTAAGTGCAATATGGTTGTGTCTTTTAATGTGTCTAAACTTACCTGGCATAATAGATTGGGTCACCCTGCTGACCCAGTTCTGTCTGTTCTTCAAAAAGATCTTGGTATTTCCAAGAATTCTACCATTTCTGTTTGTGAAACCTGTCATAGGGCCAAACAGACTAGGGAACCTTTTCCCTTGTCTGATCATAAGTATCAGAATCTTGGTGACCTGGTTCACCTTGACTTATGGGGTCCTTACAGGGTTACTAGCAGAGAAGGTTACCAGTATTTTTTTTGACCATTGTTGATGATTTTTCTAGAGCTGTATGGGTTTACTTAGTCAAAACTAGGGATGAAGTGTTTGGTGTTTTTTGTTCTTTCATTCATTTAATTTCAAATCAGTTTAACCTAAAAATTAAAGTTGTAAGATCTGATAATGGAACTGAGTTTGTTAATAAAAGAATGTATGATATGTTTTCTGATCTTGGTATTATTCACCAAACTTCATGTGCCCATACTCCTCAGCAAAATGGGATTGCTGAAAGGAAACATAGACACTTGCTTAATGTTGCAAGGAGTCTTATGTTTCAAGGGGGGATTCCTCTAAGATTCTGGTCTGAGTGTATTCTAACTGCTGTGTATCTTATAAACAAGCTGCCATCTTCTGTCTTAAAAGGTAAATGTCCCTATGAGTTGTTATATAAAATCAAACCTAATCTTTCCCATTTGAGGTCTTTTGGCTGTCTGTGTTTTGCAACTATTTTAAATAATCATGATAAAATGTCTTATAGGTCTGAAAAATGTGTTCTGATAGGTTTTTCTACTACTAAGAAAGCATATAAACTTTTGAGTTTGGATACTAGAAATGTATTTTTGCAAGAGATGTAAAGTTTTATGAAAACATATTTCCTTTTAAAATGAAAACTTGTGATCTTACTGATGCAGATAATGCAAGTGAAGTAGATCATTTGAGATTTTTTGATAGTCTAAGGTCTCAAAGTCCCAATGATGAAGGGGAAGATTCACCAGTTGAGGATGGTAGTTTGCCATCTTCAAATGATGCTTTAGATAATGATATAGATACTGTTCATTTGCATCAAGAAGGTGGGCATTCTGCAACCCACTTTGGTGACCAAAACTGGTCTGAGGGCAGTCCCAATGTTCAAAATTCTGGTAATATAACAACTCAGTCTAGTATTGGTAATGAAGATGTGCAGACACCTGTTGTAAGAAGATCTAATAGAGAAACTAAAACTCCTGTTAGGTTCAATGATTATGTTATGCATTCTAAAGTTAGGTATGGTATTGAGAAGTATGTGAATTATGGTGCTCTTAGTAGAAATAATATGTGTTTTGCTTCTACTTTAAATAAGTCTGTTGAGCCTAAGAGTTATGAAGAGGCTGTTAAAAATCCTAATTGGTCTGAAGCCATGGATAATGAGGTTGAAGCTTTAAATAGGAATAATACTTGGACTGAATGTGTTTTACCTGTTGGTAGGAAAGCCATAGGGTATAAATGGATATGGAAAATTAAGTATAAATCTACTGGTGAAGTTGATAGATACAAGGCCAGATTGGTTGCTAAAGGTTTCAATCAAAGAGAAGGCTTTGATTATGATGAAACATTTAGTCCAGTGGTTAAAATGGTTACTGTCAGATGCTTGTTAAGCATTACTGTTAAAATGAACTGGCCTTTGTATCAGTTAGATGTGAATAATGTTTTTCTGTATGGTGATTTAGATGAGGATGTGTATATGATGTTACCTAAAGGTTTTAATGGTGGTGATGATTCTAAAGTGTGCAAACTTAATAAGTCTCTTTATGGACTTAAGCAAGCTCCAAGACAGTGGAATGCTAAGCTTACCACTGCCTTGATTGAGCATGGTTTTGTTCAAAGTAAGTTTGACTATTCTCTTTATATTAAACAGAAAGATGATATATTTGTTGCCTTACTTGTGTATGTTGATGATATTGTCATAACTGGTAACAATGAGTCTGAGATTAAAATGTTTAAACATTTTTTGAGTACCAAGTTTATGATCAAAGACTTGGGAGAATTGAAATATTTTCTTGGTATTGAAGTGTTGAAAAATGATAAAGGTGTGTGTATGACACAAAGGAAATATTGTTTGGAGTTGTTACATGAGTATGGTTTGTTAGCAGCTAAACCTGTTGATACTCCTTTACCTGAGAATTATGTTTTAAGTTGTATTGAGTCTGATAATGACAAGGTTTTGAATAACATTACTAACTATCAGAAGCTTGTTGGTAAGTTGATTTATTTGACTAATACTAGACCTGATATTAGTTATGATGTTCATTGTTTAAGTCAACATATGCATAAGCCACTTCAGTCACATCTTAAGGCTGCTTTAAGAGTATTAAAGTACTTAAAAGGTTCTCCTGGTTCTGGTTTGCAATTTAATTGTTCTTCTGATCTTAAGCTTAGAGCATATGCTGATGCTGATTGGGCAAAATGTCCTGTTACTAGAAAGTCTGTTACTGGGTTCTGTGTTTTTCTGGGAGATTCTCTCATATCATGGAAAAGTAAAAAATAGGCCACTTTGTCTAGAAGTTCAGCTGAAGCTGAATACAGAAGCCTTGCTTCTACCACTTGTGAAGTTATTTGGTTAAGTAACTTGTTGAATAGTCTTGGTATTGAAGGCTTGTTGCCTGTCGATGTTTATTGTGATAATAGTGCAGCTATTCAGATTGCTGCAAATCCTGTTTTTCATGAGAAAACTAAACATTTTGAGTTGGATGTGCATTTGGTAAGAGAAAAAGTGTCTGCAGGTGTTATCAAAACTATTAAAATACATACTAATTTGCAGATTGCTGATATTTTTACTAAATGCCTTGGACAAAGGCAACATAATGTTTTGTGCAAAAAACTTGGTCTTGTTGATATGTTTGCAGGTTCTAGTAATGGTGCTAGTGGAAGACAGCAGGCAAAGGTTAAAGATATTGTTCAAGTTGAAGACTTATCAACTTAAGTAGGGATGTTGAAAGATATTGGTTAATAAGTCAAGGGACTTATTATGACAAGTCTGATAAGTCTTCTTGTACTTATTAAGAGTTTGTTACTGAATATCAAGATGTGCTAAGTTGAGGGGCTAAAGTGGAACTTGAGTCTATATAAGCTCACATCAGATCTAGGGTTTCATTATCTCTCATTCGTATTTCTTTGTTCTTCTCTGAGTTCTCACATACACATTGTTATTAGTTAGTTTTGATATCAGTTTGATATCTATAGTCTTGTGTCATTAGAAATCAATCTCTTCATTTGATTTGTTAAGTTCTGAGTGATTTGAGTGAACGTGTAGTGAGGTTGATTGGTGTCTACCTAGTAGAGATCAATCTTAGTCTTTTGTATTGTATTGGTAAGCACCTGTTTAGGGATTTATTTTCTTGAATCGTTATAATAAAATTACACCAAAGGGGTGGTTGGTTGGGTGTACAAGTGTATTGTTGTGTGTTCTTTACCATTTTTACAGAATTACATATATAACCATACATTGGTAATTAACTTGATCACATTCACAGCTCAAGCAAGCTCAAAACACAAGTTACTCGCAACTATTACATGAGAGAACCGAGTATTGATATAGACTAGGAAATACCACTTTCTGCAAAAACCAGCCACATATAGGGACAAGTTTCTTCATATATTCTAAGAATTTTAAAACTTTTTATGCAGAACGCTAAGCTTAACAAACGGTGGACTTTATAGCAAGTGTTGTAACGCAAATACATGCTTGACCGTTTTGGTAAAAACTATAAATATGTTATGATTAAGTTCAATAACATTTATATGGTGCACCTAAAATATACATTGTGGATGACTTTCGAAAAATGTCCCTTCTAGCTAATTTTTTGGTTCACCTATTAATATCATATCGATTAGCATAATCAAAATCGACTTATTTATAAATATAAATGAATTGAATTGTCATCTCTTCACTTGCACAACTCAAACTTAATAATATTTCGGAAATTCTTTTTGTTAATATTAAAGTTGGTCATATTTACAAGCAAGTAACTTCCTTGATTGATATCGTTAAATATTGTAAACCCCGTATGTATAACTATATTATTGATCACTATAAATAGAGTACAAAGCAAACACTAGTGAACTCAACCTACAAATCGAGCTTGGGCCAAATAACTTATCCATCTAATACTCCCCCGCAGTCCGCGGCGAAATCACAAAAGCTTGGACGGAGTAGTAAACTAGAATAAATAAATAAATAAATAAATAAAATAAAAATTAACAAATTAAGAACATAACTTTAGTCGACTCAAAACCGTACTAACGGTCGACTGGTAACAAAATTGTACCAATGGTCGACTTTAAGGACTGGTAGTCAACTTTAGTCTACTAGTAATGAAGCTGTACAAACAATCGACTAACAAACAAATAATAAACTAGATAAACCAAATTATCCGTACGAAACCGGATAAATCAAAGTATTCTTAATATAAAAAACAAAAACAATATATATATATATATATATATATATATATATATATATATATATATATATATATATATATATATATATATATACACTACATTATAAAACATTTGAAACATTCTTAAAATGGAAGGCTTAAAAAATTAAGATTCAACACTTACTTATAATGACAAATTTTAATAAATACATCTATAATAGCATTGGTTGCAACTCTTTAAAGCATTTTTTGTAGACAAGTTTTTTTTTAAAATATAAAAAGAAAATACAAAGTAATTTAATGTAAGGAAAAAAAATGTCTACAACAATAATTACCTAATAAATGTTATTTTTAAAACACCCCTAACATGAAGAATACTTGTTATTATGCATATTGTACAACATAATAAAACACACAAAGCTTCATACAATTTATATGTAAAAACAAATTAACGGTACATATGATTTTAAAATACGGACCGGACCAACGGGTTCAACCGAGAACCGGAGTCACCACCGGTTCGGTCAGCTTACAAAAATCGTCCGAAAATGATATTATTAAATGAATAGAGTTTCAAAATGCATACTAATTTACAATATTCAAAAAAATATTATTAAATCGCAAGAGTGCCTCGTGAAAACAACATATACACATTTTTGAATTGTTTTGATAAAACTTACCGTAAAAACTTTGTTTTATAAAAATCGAACGATTTTTTCAAAGCAAAGTATGCAAAGGTGCAAAGTGCTAAGTATATATTTTATAATTATTATATATATTTTTATAATAATAATTATACTAATTAAATAACCCACATGACTTCCTGAATATGTAATTTTCTTTCTTTCTTTATAAGTAGTCTTTTACTTGTGTCATCCTTCTATGTGGGATAAATATAACTATAATGTAAGTGATTTTTAAAATTTTTATGGTGTTATTATTTAATGATAACTTGTGACTACGGATTATTTTGTCAACTAATTTAACCTCATACCTTTACAATATAACAGTTACCGACTCAGTATTGTCACAATATCACGTGGATAATCTACAGTTTTTATATGAAAAATATTGTTATTATATAAAATTATTCAAAACTCAAATTGTCGTCATCCGTATATTTATGTATCGTAAAATTTAGAATTAAAATAAATTTTTGCTAAATATTAAAATTGCATGGTACCCGCCGCTGCAACGCGCGGGTACCCTGCTAGTGTGTATATATATATATATATATATATATATATATATATATATATATATATATATATATATATATATATATATATATATATATATATATATATATATATATATATCTTTACTACCTTATAATGTAGAGTTAACTACATAAATGGTCCCTGTGGTTTGCCGGGTTTTACGGGTTCAGTCCATTTTTCAATTTCGTTACGGGTCCAGTCACTGTGGTTTTGACATGTTACGGATCCAGTCCATTTTGCCCAAATATGTTAGTTTGACTTAGTTTGACCGTTAAATGAAAGGGTATCTTTGTCATTTCAAGTACATATATATGATTACATTTTTTGTTTCAACTCATACCATTAACCAAACACCCCTTCACATTTATATTATTTTCTCACAACATAAACACACCCCCACACCTTTCTCCTCTCTCTACAAAATCCGGCCACCACTGCCGGCTAACATCGTTGGACGCCATTGCAACCACCACAGCGAGCCTCCGCCTAACACCATCACTACAGTAGAACACCGCTACCATCATCACTACAGTCGAACCTCCGACCACCATCACATCGCAAGAACCATTGAAAACCACTATTAACCACGGATCTGGTCGAATCTAGTGGTGTTACGGTTTTCTTGTGGTGGCGATGTGGTTTTTCGAAAACCATCCCGACCGGTGCATCGTCACGACCACTCCACCACCTACACCCACCATCACCCACTGCTAGTCCACCTACTACACGAACCACCGCCCGTTGCTGCTACAACCACTGCTCCACCATCATCATCACAGCTGCTCCATAGATTTTGGTGTGTATAGATTAGGTTTTCGAAAACATTTATTTTAATTTTTGATTAAGATTTGGTAGAAAGATTTTTTTTTTTTTTTTTTTTTTTTTTTTTTTGTATAAACAACAATATTGGAATTAAAAGTAAATATAAATGAAAAAAAAGATGAAAGTGGGGGTATTTTCGTCATTTTATTCGACTTAACATCAAAAACTAACAGATTTGGGCAAAATGGACTAGATCCGTAACATGTCCAAACCACAGTGACTGGACCCGTAACGAAATTGAAAAATGGACTGAACCCGTAAAACCCGGCAAACCACAGGGACCATTTATGTAGTTAACTCTATAATGTATTTAGGACATCTAAATTTAGAAGTCTTAAAAAAATAAGACCAAAAACATTTCCACAAAAAGAAAGTTAGATATAAAGAGGTTTCATCCCAAAGTTAAATGTATTAATTTTGCTATTAAAAAACCATAATTGTAACATCCTAAAAATTAAATGTATTTAAGTGTCGACTTGTAACTGCCTTCGAATATTTATACTGTTCATTTCAACCAAACTTGTAATAGCCAAACCTCAGTCGTATATAAGCAAACCTAAAAACACCAATACTAAACACACATGGTAAATGTTTTTAAGTTATATTTCAAGTTTTATTTGTAATGTTTTTAAATGTAATTGAATTATTATGTAATGGCTGGAAAAAAAATTGTATTTCGCAATAAAAATGATCACATGGTATCCGCCGCCGCATTACGCGGGTACCCTTCTAGTATATATAAAATGTATGGTAACCACTTTTGACTACAGCCATATCAGCACCACCACTTGTGACACCGAGCCCATTTGTGGGTGCTTTAAATGTAACATCTTAACTACAAGTATACTTAAGGCTCTTTCACGTTATAGACCTAAATAATAAGTGTGAGCTCGATGAAGTTTATATAAAATAAAAGATGTCAATAGCACATTAAATCACACTTTTGAGTTGCATGTCAAAATGATACCTTGAATCATGTAAACTACACTTGACGACTAGCAACATATATAACATAAACTTGATCTTCATGGGTCGAATGATGGAACTTGATCTAAAGATCCATAATTTGTTTGCCACACGAATCGTTCAACAATACCTCGATAAGGATCCTCGTTTCGTTTGTTCAATAAATATGCTATATTCTTTTCGACATCACGTCTAATTTGCAAATACAAATCTCTCGTATAATCTTTGTCATTCAACATATATTCCTTTCCTTTTGTTCGTATAGGTTTCCCAAACTTAAAGTAGAGTCGCCCTGGTAGCTTGGGTAGAAAAATAGGGACATGAAGTGGTTGCTTAGCGATTTCTCCTTCCATTTCCGCCCTGTCATCAAATAATATCACCCAAAAAAGCATTCATCAGTTTCATTCCAAAGTGCATATCTTAAAACAGAACTATGACAACTTGTGAGTGTCTTCAAACATTGTAATTGCTACTAGTTACAAGCATGTTAAAACCAATCATCGGCATACCTCACATTTGTTCTCCCTCGATTATAATCATTCACCATGTCATCGAGGAAAGGTATATTCTTCATATCATTATAATCAATGAGTTGCTGCCAAAAAAAGTAGATTAACAGCACCAACTAATGAGCGTCAACTTGTAATAGTTCATATGCATAATCATTAGCAGGTCGATATAGGAAATATCTTTACAAAAACAAGTGTGTTCTTACCTCTGATAGGTCATCTTCTCCAACGGCTCCAAAAGGTATAATAGTGGCTCCAAGCTTCACGGCCATTCGCACAAATTCTTGTTTTTCAGGCCAAAATAACTTGCCACTTTCACCCTATTAACCACAAAATAAAGTGATTCACTAGTTTTTAAACATATAAAATTGATATAATGATATTTGTTTAAGTACAATATGAACAAAATAAATACCTTACGATGGAGAGACTCGCGTGCACCACCAGGGTAGAGTAAGGCGTACGATTTTGTTGACAACAATTTATAAAGGTTTCTTGCAGAAACTGGAACTGTACTACATAACTTCAATACATCTGTAAATGGAATCATAATATGTTCATCTTCAACACGGTATTTATATACTTCTGGATGGGCCAAACCATGAAGCACAATTTTCTTTTCTTTCATAAACTCTAGAACAAGAGAAAAAGCATCATATCCCCAAAACGTGTGATTACCGACTGCTAATACAGGGCCTTCATCAGGAATCCCGGCAAGACCTCTTACTATTTTTCCATCCTCCATTGTTGAGAAAATTGCTGTACCAGTAAAAAGTCTGTACCACCTAACTTTTTTGTAACATTCTAAATCACTTATTCAGTTCATTATTAAACAAAACATTTCTTTTTGCATAAACTACCAACGTACATTTTCATTTTTCATAGTTTAGTCATTGTACTTTCTCTAGTACAGGTGAGTCATCAGAGAGATGGTAATGTGATTGTTTGGGTCATTTAGTAACCCGCAAGGCCGCAATGTTACTTTTTTTGTTTAAAATTTAATATTTATATATAAATTTAACATTTTTATGCATAAATTAAGCAATCAATAGAGCTGTTGTTTTCTTAGAAATTAACCCAAGTGGGACACAATCATCTTATAACGATAGTTGAAAAGTATAATAGCTACAATGAGACAGATTAGAAACTGTGTTGGTATTTTATGCAAAATGTCTAAAACAAGTAATCCGTAGTTTTATTACCAATTCTCCATGGGCATGTTTTTGAACTCTGTCATACTAAGAGATAAAGAGTCCTTGAAGATATCAAACTTTGAAGAACGGCGATAAGTGTGAGTAGTTTTGATAGTAGACAACAGGTTAATGCCACTCTCCTGAACCGACAAAAAACAGATTAACATTATTGATCTATTGTATGTAGCTACTTCATCATAGCATCTTAAGTAAGCAATAATACCAGTAGGATTGTGTGTCCATTTTCCTCAAACACGCGTACAATGCATTTCTTTAGTACTTTTGAAAGCCTCCGGGCTTCATTTTTACTATTCATCAGGTTATCCCTTCCACTGAAATGCAATTAGTTAACCAATATTACATGTCACGATATGATGGCATATAAATTTAAATAGGGATAATTACTAAAATAGATCACTGACTTTTTGACTAGTCACTTTGTAGACTTTCAAATTTCACTTTCCAAAATTAGATCAGGGCAACTAAAAAAATGAGCAACCTTCATATATGTGCGACACGTGTCCTTAAAAGATTCTAGATTTTCCAAAAGATTATAGATTCTGTACTATATTAATAAAATATTCGACACGTGTCGCACATATATGAAGGTTGCTCAGTCGCCAAGTTGCCCTCATCCGCCGGAGGAAAGTGATTTAAAAACATCTATTCAAGGAATGTGTTTTGGGCGACTGATCTATTTTGGTAATTTTCCCATTTAAATACTTTAAGCACAAATATTTAAATTTTGGTAACTTGCATTGGAGAAAGAAGAATAAAAACCTAGCAAGGACTAGTACTTGAGAGGCAATAGCATGAAGACGAGAGTTAACATAAGCATCAGCTGATTCAACTAGCTTCAACCTCCAGTTAAGAGTTTCTTTAGGTAATATTCTAGCTAGCATCTATCCCAAAAAAAAAGTTCAAAAAAATGAGAATGTAGATGATATGAATATGCTTTAGAGCACTGTGTAAAAGGAAAAGGTAGTTTTTACAGAAAGAAGAGGTAGATCTTCAGCAAGATTGCCAAATAATTTCCAAATCATTGCCATCTTTACAAAATTACCTGAAAACAAATATTGGAATAAACAAAAGAAATAGTATATGTGGCAGAAAAAGGCAAGGAAAATGGAGAAACATAGAGAATATGTGTTACATTTTAGAAAAGGGTTAATGGCATGTAATAGCAACGTACTTTCCCATTTGTTCCATTATCAGATACGAACTCAAAAAAATACCACAATACCCATCCAACTTTCAAATTTTGTTTCATTATCATACGTGTTGTTTGCATTGTTAGTCCTTTTGACTAACGACCCGTTGTAATTAACTCAAAAATATGTTTTTCTTACGTTTCTATCCGTTTTTATATGTTTTTGCCCGTTTCTTTACATTTTTGTTTGCACCGTTAGTCCTTTTGACGAACGATCGTTTGTAATTAACTCAAAAATATGTTTAAAAATGAAAAAACGCTTGAAAACATATAAATACGTATGAAAGCGTAAGAAAAACATATTTTTTAGTTAATTACAAACTTTCGTTAGCCAAAAGGACTAACAGTGCAAACGAACAAAAACGTAAGAAAACGGGCGAAAACATATAAAACGAATAAAAACGTAAGAAAACGTGTTTTTTAGTTAATTACAAATGGTCATTAGTCAAAACGTATGATAATGAAACAAATGGGAAAGTAAGTTGCTGAAACATGCCAAAAGGACTAACGGAGCAAAGAGTTGGATGGTGATTATGGTAAATTTTTGTGTTCGTATCTGATAATGGAACAAATGGGAAAGTACAGGCTATTAACCCTTTAGAAAAAAGGAGTATATTAGAAGAAATGTAAAATGACAGTAAGATACCGAGAAGGGGGCTTATAGCATAAGGGAACATCTGATAATATCCCTCTTGCGATATCAAAGGGTCAGCCGGCGACCTCTGATAGGAAGTTGCTGAAACGGATATAATATAAGTTATTAAAGTGACATAAAATAGAGGATTTAATTATGATAAGGGAAAATAAATAAATAAGACTGGCCTGGATTTGCTAGTATGAGTATTAAGTCAAGTGTAGGATTACGAGCAGCAACTGCAAGTGCTAAGCTTCCTCCAAAAGAATCTCCAAGCAAATAAATCGGCTTACTTGGGGACAAAGTGTGTTCATTCATCACAATTTCTTCCACAATTTCAATCAACCCTGCAAGCAAATCAGGTTGGTTATGAAATACAGTAATGGTTAGCTAAACAAGCTTATAAAATATATAACTAATCTTAGAGTTGCAAGAAAAGATGATAACCTTCTAATGGTGTTCGATCCCAAACAGGTATATGCAAGCATTGCACATGATATACCCTGTCATATAAGTTTTTTAATAAATAAAAGATAAAAAGAATAATTGAAACTGTGTGCATTTACATAAAAGTCATCAAAATGCAACTTTATTAGATGTTTGGTGATGAAATGGATATAAATTCTTACTAAGATTTTATATTATTGTGATTGCGATTTACTCATTTACACATCAAAATGATAAATTAAGTGCAACTCACTTTCCAAGGGCTTTCTCATGTACGACAAGGCCAGCTCCAGTCCCATCGATTCCTACACAAAATCACACTCAATTAGGACATAGGAATTGAAAGGACCCTATAGGATTGTTAAAAAGATAATGTGTCATATAGGCTAATGATCAGCATACGCTTTCATAAAAGTTTAACTATATAATGTTATGTAGCAACCAATTACCAGGTAAATAAAAAAGAAGAGGTGAATCTTCTATAGGTGAGCCACATGCAACTGGGCAAAACCACCTAGGTGGTCCTCCATCACTCTTAATCAAATCCATGGAAATTTCAGCATAGTCCTTCACGGTTCGAGTCCCATAACCATCGTCCCATAATTGTTCTAAATTTTGAGGAACATTTTTCCTGCTCTTTTTTCCTCCACAATCATAGGAAGCTACTCCACTACTCTTCCATTCAATACACGAAGCTCCATTGATCTTAACAAAATCCCGCGACACTATTATTGAATTATCACCACCTATACTTCTAACAAGGATACGTGAACATAGCCTATGGCTTTTGTTTAGAGAAAAAAGAGGTAACAATTGAACATAAGAATTGCTCATAAGGCCAAATTGGTCCAAATATCAAAATCAAGTAAAGGTGAAAAAGGTGCCTGTTATAAACTTACTAACAAGAAACTGCAAGAAAAGGGTGCAGTTATGTGGGTTTCATGTATCATTCAATATGAATGACATAGAGATGCAATATCACATTTATCGCCGGGAAATAAGTACTCTAAAGACTACTAACTGATAACATGGTAATGAATTACATATATAACCATACATTGGTAATTAACTTGATCATTCACAGCTCAAGCAAGCTCAAAATACAAGTTACTCGCAACTATTGCATGAGAGAACCGAGTATTGATATAGACTAGGAAATACCACTTTCTGCAAAAACCAGCCACATATAGGGACAAGTTTCTTCATATATTCTAAGAATTTTAAAACTTTTTATGCAGAACGGTAAGCTTAACAAACGGTGGACTTTATAGCAAGTGTTGTCACGCAAATACATGCTTGACCGTTTTGGTAAAAACTATAAATATGTTATGATTAAGTTCAATAACATTTATATGGTGCGCCTAAAATATACATTGTGGATGACTTTCGACAAATGTCCTTTCTAGCTAATTTTTTGGTTCACCTATTAATATCTTATCAATTAGCATAATCAAATTCGACTTATTTATAAATAAATGAATTGAATTGCCATCTCTTCACTTGCACAACTCAAACTTAATAATATTTCAGAAATTCTTTTTGTTAATATTAAAGTTGGTCATATCTACAAGCAAGTAACTTCCTTGATTGATATCGTAAAATATTGTAAACCCCGTATGTATAACTTTATTATTGATCACTATAAATATAGTACAAAGCAAACCCTAGTGATTGAACCCAACCCGCAAGTCGAGCTTGGGCCAACTAACTTATCCATCTAATACTCCCCCAAAATCCGCGGCAAAATCGCGAAAGCTTGGACTGGAGTAAAAAAAAAAAAAAAAAAAAAAAAAAAAAAAAAAAAAAAAAAAAAAAAAATTAGTCGACTCAAAACCTGGTACCAACGGTCGACTAAGTTGACTGGTAACAAAACCGTACCAACGGTCGACTTTAGGGACTGGTAGTCAACTTTAGTCGACCGGTAACAAAGCCGTACGAACAATCGACTAACAAACAAATACGAGTAATAAACTAGATAAACCAAATTATCCGTACCAAACCGGATAAATCAAAGTATTCTTAAAATAAAAAACAAAAACAATATATATTTTCAGAACACTAAAATAAAATTGATAAAGATCAAACCAAATATCACAGTCAAGCCAAGCATCACAGTGGTGGACATCATCTTTATTATCACAGGCAAAGAGAATCAAAGACCTTTTGTAGTCCTTATGCACGATCGCCAAGAATCAAAATAATATATATTAGGAATATTCGTCACTGGTAGTCTTCGGATATCAAATAAAAAGGGAGCGGCTGATTGACTTTTTTATATTTTCGTGAATGATGTCTTCTTTTATGGATGTATTTTTGTGATTAAGGTTTGACGGGTAGCTTAGGGGAGGCGGCTCAACATAGCCACCTAGGTCTGAGGATTAGACCCGCTCCAATACCATGTTAGACATTGTAAACCCGTAGGTATACCTTTATTATTGAGTACAAAGCAAAATGAAGTCATGCTTGGGCCAACTAACTTATCCATCTCATAGATATTCGTTTATTTTCCTCAATATAATGGTTGTAGGCTCAAGTCTTGTCACTCATTGAACCATAGATGTCATGAAAAATAACTGATTGATTAAATTGAACTTTTTAAATGCATCATAAGATGTAACATTTGATCATGTAAAATAATATGATTACAAAAATAACTTAAACATGCAAATAACATGTGATACATAGTTCAAGGCTCGAATGATGGAATATTATCTAAAGATCCATAAGCCTTTAGCCACAAGAACCTCTTAACCAAACCTCTATAAGGATCCTCCTCTCGCTTGTTTAACAAATAAGCCATGTTACTTTCGACATCACATTTTATCTGTGAGTACAATTCTTTCAAGTAATCTTTGTCATTCAACATGTTAACCTTTCCTTTTGTTCGTATGGGCTTCCCAAACATATAGTAGAGTCGACCCGGTAGCTTTGGCATAAATATCGGAAAATGAAGTGGTTGCTCAGCAATCCCTCCACCCATCCCCTTCCTATCACCATTAAAGAATACGATATATAGGCAAAAATAGAAACATATAACTGAGCAATCACTATAAATTAACAACCCATAAAAGATCAGTAGTTCTCATAGTTTTTAATCAGTTTTTTGGCAGGGAATCAATGTGATAAATATAAACACAGAAGCTATATCATTACAATACTAGTTTAAATTTTTTTAAGATGTTACCCATTTCCATTTTACCTTATTTTTCTATTTCTCGCAGTTAAGATAACCAGTGTCAACCTATCTGAGTAAATGGCTGAAATTGCAACATCTATCTAAAATGCACGATTTACACCATTAAAGAGGCTCATAGACAAAAATAAATAAATAAATAAATAAATAAAATAAATAAAATGTAGGTGTTGTTTAAGTAAGTTGATCACCTCACGCTTCGTCTTCCTTGATTTAAATTATTCACCATCCGATTGAGAACAGGGTTGTTCATCATTTCGTCGTAATCAATCATTAGCTAACAAAAGAGTAAGTTAAGAACACCAACAAGAAAAATAATTTAGTATAAAAGTGAAGTCAACAACTAGTTTATTTAATTTCAGAATAGAGCGAGCATGTTCTTACATCTGCTAGATCATCTTCCCCAACAACACCAAATGGTATAATAGTGGCCCCAAACTTCACCGCCATTCTTACAAATTCTTGTTTCTTAGGCCAAAACAACTTGCAAGTTTCACCCTGTCAACCACACACAAAAAATATATTTAAAAAAATAAAAAAAGGTTTTATTGTTAGTGTAACCGGAATAACTACCTTACGATGGAAAGACTCCCGTGCACCACCAGGGTACAGCAAGATGTGTGACTTTGTTGATAACAGTTTATAAAAATTTCTGTCAGATACCGGAATAGCACCAAATAGCTTCATAATATTGGTATATGGAATCATAATATATTCATCTTCAGCATCGAATACAAAAGTTTCAGGGTGGGTTAAAGCATGAAGCACGACTTTCTTTTCTCTCAAAAATTGAAAGACAAAAGGGATACTTTCAAATCCCCATAGCATATGATTACCAACGAGTAATACCGGGCCTTCATCTGGAATCCCTGCAAGACCTCTTACTATTTTTCCATCATCCATGGTTGAGAACATTGCTGCACCCATTGCAAGGCGGTACCACCTGCAATAATAGTTTTAATTTGAGTAGATGAGAACTTGAAAAATGAGCAAGAAAAAAAAATGAAAAAAAAATGTTAATCTGATTATATTACCAAATCTCATATGGTACGGTTTTGAACTCTGTGATACTAGGAGGTAAATAGTCTCTGATGATATCATACTTTGAAGAACGGCGGTACATCTGAGTAGCTTTAATAGCGGACAACACGTTAACACCAGTCTCCTGCATCGACAAAAGATAGTGTTTGGATGTGGTTTTGCTACTTGATGGTGTACTAATCAGAAAATAATATGTTTGATTGTTCGGCACATTACATTTATTTAAAGAACTAATAGATAAAGTGACCAAAGGGATATATTTATATAAAAAAAGAGTCGTTTTGGTGAGGGGATTTAAATTAGGATATATAAAGAAGGGGAGGTAAATAAGTAATTTAATGTTACCCTTAGTTAATCACTTTTATTGCAGCTTGTAAGAAACTTATTATTTCATGTAATTAGAAGCAAAACAGAACTATCCCAACATCGAAAATTGATTATTACAACTTTAAATAGCAACAACCAGACAACGAGTTTTAAAACAAATCTACACAACCACTCAGTGTTTGTTAAACAAATTATAAACCGATTAATATATAAATTACAGCCAAATAGTTAACCAAGAAAAATATACCATTAGGATCGTGTGTGCATTTTCTTCAAACACACGTACGTTGCAGTGCTTCAATGATCTTGAAAGCCTCTCAGCCTCATCTTTACTCGGTAGGAGCTTATCTTTGCCACTAAAACGCAAATATAGCTGAAATATTATTTTCAAGCATTCTATATGAAATCCAAAAAACATAGAGAATAAATTTACCATGTGGATAAAAGGACCAACAATTAAACTGTGATATTCCCAAAGAAGAAAGTACCTGGCAAGCACAAGTACTTGAGCCGTAACAGTATGGAGACGAGAATTAGCATAACCAGCAGCTGATTTAACTAGCTCAATCTTCCATTCAAGGGTTCTTTTTGGTAATATTTTGGTCAGCAGCTATAATAGCAAAAAACATAACAATTGGAATCATGTGGAATGCTAACAAAGTGGAAGATATAATATAGATAAGTCAGATAACTGTCTTTGTGATTTCTCTAACAAAGAAAAACAACTAAAATAATGGCATTATTAACTAAAAATTACGAGTAGTACCAAGTGGTGAAGGTAATTCTTACAGAATAAAGTGGTAAATTTCTAGTTATCTTTCTCACAAGTTGCAAAAGAGATGGTGAATTATTTGTACCATTAGAATTTACCATCGACATCTTTACAAAATCACCTGAAAACAAAAGGTTATAGATATAAAAGAAAGAGGGTGCATTTAGGGGGTGATTAGAGCATATAAACAAATTATTAACCTTTTAAGTGTATTTTTGTCTTCAAAAGTTCAAATAACTTAAGGTCAACAGTATCTGATTTGCAGAAGCAGGTAACAAAACTAATTATGAAGATCATTCTAATATTACCTATTATCCCCTAGCTTTGAATAGTAACATACCCAGAAGGAAGCTTGTGGGATAAGGAAACATCCAATACCATTCGTCTGGCAAAGTTCTCATGAACGCTACTAACGGGTGTACGGGTGATCTCTCATATGCAGTTGCTGAAATGGATAAAATATTAGATACAATCTGATATAAATAGAGTTCATAAACAAGATAAATAGAAACTGACAATACCTAAACAATATGAAAATAATAAAAGGAAGATAAAAGTTGACCTGGATTTGCTAAGATAACTACTAAGTCAATTGAAGGATTACATGCAGCGACTGCAAGTGCCAAGGCTCCTCCAAATGAATCACCAAGCAAATAAATTGGCTTATTTGGGGACAAGGTGTGCTCAATCATCAGAGTTTCTTCCACAATTTTAATCAAACCTTCATAAAGATTACATTTTTGAGTAAAATAACTTAAGACAGCACAATTTGCTAACGAGGCATATAAACGGTGACAAGTTTTAGTTCATGAAGTTTTATGCGATACAAATAAAAGAGAAGATGATAACCATCCAATGGTGTTCGATCCCAAACGGGAATATGCAAGCACTGAACATGAAAAACCCTGTCATTCAAGTTGAAAAAAGATCATTGTATAATCGTTAAATCAAATGAGAAATAATCAATATTTCAGCATTCTATTCTACTCGCTTGAGAAAATTTATTCTAGTACTAAATGCATGTTGAACATCCAACTCGAAGAATCAGAACCAGATACTGAGCTGATTGAAGCTAATACTGGTTGGTAACTTTACTTTTATCTCAAAGTCACCAAATATAATTATTGTGACCCTAGATAATTTGAAATAACACAGAATTCTTGTGACAACGTACATCTAAACACCCCCTAAATTTGGGTGGGATGTAAAGTACATAAATTTATCTATGTGCAGGGTTCTATAATAGAAATTCACAGATAAATTATGATCGAATATTATATATAGACCAAGTGCAACTTACTTTCCAAGAGCTTTCTCATGTACGACAAGTCCAGCTCCAGTCCCATCCAATCCTACACATATAATCACACCGAAACAAAGATATATCAGAATTATTTTAGGGGAACATTAAACAGATAAATATAAACAAGGGTTCATGCATATTCTTTTCTGTACTATTATTTAGCAACTAAACACCAATTACCAGGTAAATGCAAAAGAACAGGTGCATCTTTTATAGGTTTGCCACATGCAATGGGGCAAAACCACCTAGGCGGACCTCCATCACTTTTAATCAGATCCATGGCTATTTCCATGTAATCCTTCATGCTCTGAGTCCCTAAACCATCATCCCACAAAGGTTGCAACTCTTCATGAGTATTTTGCCCATTATTTTTTCGACCATCATTATAAGAAGTTACATCGGTATTGTTCATATTAGCAGATGAAGCTGCATTGGTCCTAAGTGATCCTGACCTTAAACTCCCAACAAGAACACAAGAACTCAGCCTATAATTTTCATTTAGAGCAAAAACACGTGATAATGGAACACTTAAATTGCTCAGGTTCAAGGCCATTTTGGAATAACTCCACGAACAAATATCACTACAAACAAATATATCATTTATTGTCCATGAGTCGATATCTCGTCATGCTAAGTGCAAAAATGCCTATTCTAAACTAACTAACAAAAAACAGGAAAAAGTGTGAAGTTACGTATTCAATTCAGGTTGGAAACTTAATGAAATGAGTGAATCATGCATCATGCATTATGAATGATATGTTTGAGACAACATGCTCTACTTTTTTAAGGCACGTTTATGAAGTAAGTATTTTACCTTATATTATTTGCGTGAAGGGTTCAATAATAGATATTGTGGTGCCTCCCAATTCCGTTGCAGTGTGTAAGAAAACAATGTAATACTTTTCATTTTCTTCTCTATTTCACGGTGCCACTGTGTGTTTTCTTTGCTAATTTATGTGTGTTCTTTTTTCAAGGTTTATGGTGAACAGTTTGCAATGGTAACAGGACCATAACTAAACATGCGGAATATATAAACAGGTCTGTTATCAGTTATCAGTATAGTACCGATTTCACAGTGGTCTGGTTTCGAATTGAACTACGATCAACTACAAGCAATAGTGATGTTTTTGGCCTAATGATCATCAAAAAGAAAAATATATAACAATTTGGACTCGGACCCTACTCATACCATACCTGGCATACATTGGACCATACCTACAACTAACTCTTTCTTAAAATGGTGCCAAGTATAATGATTGTAGTTTGATTTTACAGTTTTCTGCCTGGCCAATCGAGTTCTGGACACTCCTACTCTCATTTACCAAATTTGGCCCAATACTTTTATGCCGTTGACAGATACCCGTCCCATACAAGTGTTAATTACGGTTGTGCTCTTTGCTACCAAAGTTTCCATCATACTACTCATTTGATCAATTGATTTCCTATTCTCCTTATAATTAGTTACAACTTACCCCAGGAGCTCACAAGATTATTATGAAGTGGTTGGAATATTGAAATTTGGAATATATTTGCACTTCTTGAAAATAAATCAGTATGTTATTACAACTTGGAACCAATATAGCAGATTGGAAGGTTAAAATGCATGACAAGATGTTACATTAGATAGCGTAAAACGCATTTAGAGGCTTAATATTACACCCACAAACAAAAATAACATTTAGGGCTCAAATGTTGGAATATGATCTATAGAACCATGAGTCGCTAACCACAGCTGTCTCTTAATAAGACATCTGTATGGATCCTCCTTACGCTTCTCTAATAAATAAGCCATATTCTTTTTGACATCAGATTTTATCTGCATGTATAGTTCTTGTAAATATTCGTTGTCATTTACCTTGTGTTCATTTCCTTTTGTTCGTATTGGTTTCCCAAACTTGTAGTAGAGTCGACCAGGATATTTGGGCAAAAGGAAAGGAAAATGAAGTGGTTGGTCAGTAATCCCTGCACTCATCTCCTTCCTGTCATAAAAAAATAATAATAAATGAATCAAAAATAAAAGTTTATATCAATAAGCAATCATTGTAAGATGGCAAATACCCAAAAATCAATATTCCTCACACCGAAAGAGCATGTCTTAAAAGTTAAACCACCCAAAATGCATCTAATAAAAGACAAAACGTGTGCATGAACTCTCACCGTCCAAAATGCATATCTCAAAGCACAATTTAGGTGACTCTTAATTTCATGCGTAGAGATGGGCAAAGCGAGTGGTTTAATTAACGTTTTAACTATGATAGACGAAAACATTGAGTAGAACAATTTAAGTGGTTTACTGAAATCAGATTTTGGACATTTTCCACACATTTGAGTTGTTCCCTTGTTAGCTAATTTGTTTCTATTCAACATGTTTGCGGGGGGGGGAATTTTTGTTCCTCTTATATTTGATAGCTTACAAGCTCAATGAAAAAAATAATAATAATAAAAAATAAATAAATAAAATTCTCTAATGCAAAGACTGTGAAGTAAATTCACCTCAAGTTTCTTTTCGCTCGATTAGTATTATTCACCATCCAATGGAAGAGAGGGATTCTCTCCAATTCATCAAAGTCAAAGATAATCTGGCAACGAATAGATTAGCACCACCAACTAATCAGCATCATCATTAAATAACTTGCAATGATAGAGAGATTAAAACTAATTTGTTGACTTCGAAAATAAAATTGTATTATGTGAATCTGTAAAGATCATAAATGTGTTCTTACTTCTAACATGTCATCTTCCCCAACTCCTCCATATGGTACAATGGTGGCCCCAAACTTCACTGCCAATTTTACAAAATCTTGTTTATCCGGCCAAAATAACTTGCCACCTTCACCCTGTGTAAATCCAAAAGAAAAGCACACTTGTTAAATTATGTAATAAAATTATGCTTACTACATATACTTTAAAAAAATACGCTTTAATGCTCCCTAAAGTATTTCCGTCATTAATTTGGTCTTAGAAGAGCTATTTTATTCAAAAGATCCAGAAACTTTTATTTGCGAGTGGTTGAGTACTCAAAATTTGTTACTGATTTATCTATTACATCCATTTAGTTAATTTGTTACATTTAAATTCGAGGATCTGGATCACGTATTTAAGCTTGGAGGACCGAATCAACCATAAATATACTTCAAAGACTACCGCATTTTCAATTCAAGTATATAAGATATTTGGACGAAGCCCATAGAAATACCTTACGATGGAGAGCCTCCTGTATACCACCAGGGTAGAGTAAGATGTGCGACTTCTTTTCTAACAATCTAAAAAAGTTTCTTCCAGAAACCGGAATTCCGCCACCTATCTTTAGTAATTCAATAATAGGAAGAAGCCACTTTTCATCTTCAAGATCGTCTGCTAACATTTCTGGGTGGGCTAAACCAAAGAGCAAGTGTTTCTTTTCTCTTAAATACTCCGAGCAAAGAGAAAAAAACATCTAATCCCACTAGCATGTGATTACCAACAAGTAACACAGGGCCTTCATCAGGTATCCCTGCAAGACCTCTTACCATCGATCCATCCTCCATTGTTGAGAACAGTACTGCACCCATTGAAATCCGATACCACCTGCATCAATTGCAAAATAGTTCCAAAATAAGCTTACATAGGTGCATTTTCTGACTTTGTCAAAGGATGTTTTAATATTACATGATACATTCAAATAGTAAAGATAAGGTTACATAGTCACAAAAGTTTCATTTTGTCACTCTAAATGACAGAAAGAATTGTAAACTGATTGCCAATTATTATACTGCGTTGATAGCATTTAATGTATATTAAAATATCTTATAATTGAAGGCCTAAAGGCTTTATTAAACAATAATTTTAAGTGGTTTTGAGAACTATTTTTACAATATGAACATTATCTAACACGTCCTAAAATGTATTGAAATGGCTGAAGGCCTAAATTCTCTATTAAAGAATATAGATATAGAGAAATAGCGTGAAGTGGGATCATGTAGTTTCTCAGATAATTACAACAAGTAGAACTTATTGTATTACCAAGTCTCTATAGGTGTGGTTTTGACCTCTGTGATATTAGGTTGCAAAAAGTCTTTCACGACATCAAACTTTGAAGAACGGCGGTACATCTGATTAGTTTTAATAGCAGACAACACGTTAACGCCACTCTCCTGCACCAGCAAAAAGTAATTTACATCATTGCTTATCGTAGTTACTTGATCATAACCTCAATAGTATCGATCTTAGAAACATAAAAATATATTATTGAAAAAAAAATCAGAGTATCTAAAATTCTAAATACCAGAAGGATCGTGTGCCCATTATCCTCATACATGCGTACTTTGCAGTGCTTCAATAATCCTGAAAGCCTCTCGGCTTCTTTTTTACTTGGCATGAGGTTATCATTGCCACTAAAATGCAAATTTATTTTACCAATATTAGATTCCACAAGGACAAGGGTATGTAGATTCAGATTTCAGATTGAAATACCTAGAGCATAAATTGTTGACTAAAGAACGAGGTGATTAAGTAGTAATGAGAATTAAATATGATTTTACTAGACAAAAAGAAAAAGGAACCTAGCGAGCACTAGTACTTGAGCTGTAATAGCATGCAGACGAGAATTAGCATAAGCAGCAGCTGATTTAATCAGCTCCAACCTCCAATAAAAAGTGTCTTTGGGTAATATTTTGGCCACCATCTATCCAAAAACAAGTTATAAATTGAGAACCTAGATGATTGGAACCAAACAAATATCATGATAATGAATAGTATATCAAAGAGACTAACAATAAACGAATAAATTAAAAATACTCAAGAGGTGGAGCAAGTACTCATTCAGCTGTCTTTCATAATGAAAAGTATGTAGAATCGTTGTTGCACAGGTTTATATGTGACTTTTATGATCGAATCAACATAAGATTGACAAGAATGATTTATTATATTACTAACAACATAAAACTATTTACATTGTATTTGACACACCTTCTAAATGTTACATCGTATCCTATATATAGAGTATGAAAGGGTGCGAGTGAACCATCATGCTTGTTCACCAAACGACACACCTTTTAGAAATAACTAACTTACAGCAATAACTAGCTTAACCATAACTAACTTTCGGTTATTAACTTTCTACTTAACAACTTTGGTCCTTCATCTATCGTTATTTACATAATACACCGAACCTATCAAGACTTATACAATTATGGTGCAACATTTCCCCCCTAATTGTTTAAGTCTTGTTCTCCGAATCTTCATGCTCATGCCTTCTTCAAACTGATTTCTTCAATTTAACTTGTCCTTCACGAACTTTGCTCATCACGAACTTTGTTTCTCACAAACTTGGCTTCACACCGTCTTCATTCTTCTCTTGAATCATCATTCTGTGTTGCTGCTGATGTCCCCATCAATTCTGACTTTCAAAGCCTTTTGATTTCTGACTTTCATTCTTCACTTCTCTTGATCAATCTATCACAGATTGTTCCTTTACGGTTGCTTCACACAACAAATTCTTCGTGGTTTCTGTCACTTCTATGCGTTGTCAAGAACTCAAGAACATTCCTAGTTCTACTCTTGTTCCTAACATGCAATCTGTCTCTTCTCCATTCGATTTTTTTGAATCGAATTTGGGTTTCTCTAACCCCTTCTAACCAGTCTGCTCACGGTCGGTTCTTCTCTCAATTGATTCCTCTGAATCAATTTGTCTATGTCTCTCTTCTTGATTAACCGGTATGCCCACGGTTTCTTCTTTTCCTTTCTCTTGATTGATTCCCTGAATCAATCGGTCTTGATTTCTCTTCCTTGGAACGATTCCCTGAATCGCTGTTCAACTTGATTCCCTGAACCAAATTGTTCTTCTCTCTGATTGGTGTCTTTTCCCTTCTAATTCTTTTGATTCTTCTTGATCAAAAGTTGAATCAAACTTGTAATCTTGTAACCTTCTCTTCTGATGTCACTTCCCAGATTTGAACCTTTGGCTCTTGATACCAATGTAGAATCGTTGTTGCACAAGTTTATATGTGACTTTTATGATCGAATCAACATAAGATTGACAAGAATGATTTATTATATTACTAACAACATAAAACTATTTACATTGTATTTGACACACCTTCTAAATGTTACATCGTATCCTATATATAGAGTACGAAAGGGTGCGAGTGAACCATCATGCTTGTTCACCAAACGACACACCTTTTAGAAATAACTAACTTACAGCAATAACTAACTTAACCATAACTAACTTTCGGTTATTAACTTTCTACTTAACAACTTTGGTCCTTCATCTATCGTTATTTACATAATACACCGAACCTATCAAGACTTATACAATTATGGTGCAACAAAGTAAGCACAATTATCATATCCCAGAGTCTTTTATCTATAGGCTAGTTTACCAAAAGTACACTTCCATATCTAATTCAAGCCCATAAAAGAGTGCTTACAACCTCCTGTTTTCTTCATAATCTAATTAGATACAACTCCTGAAGGTATGGATATAAAGCATCTCACTCGTGGATTATTCATAGGATAAACACTCCGGTTCCCGGTTGGTTAGCTAGATTGGATAGTTAATCCTTATTCACTTGTAGCTTAACTGTATGTTCATTTTCTTTTCTTTCCTCTAGCTTCTTGCTAGAGTGCTAATAAAATTGCCGTTAAAAAAATGGATATAAAGCATCATATGTAATCTTTATCTTCGTGTTAGATTTCTGGTCTTTTCAATTCACCATGACCTTTTTTATTTGTGACCATGTTAAACATCATGCTCACTTGGTCAGTCTATTTTGCTTTGTTTAAACTAGTTTGTTTAGTTGTTTTCCACCATGATTTGGCGAATCAGATAAATACTCTACACAAACCAGCGAAGACTATAACAGGCCCAAACTAAATTGTTACTGTATATTGCTAAGAAAAGAATAAAAAAATGAAACAAGGAGCGGACAAAGATGTAAGAGTTGAAGATGTTTCTTACAGAAAGAAGTGGTACATCTTTACACAGATTGCCAGGCACTTGCAAAAGAGACTCCAAGAGACTTTCATCATTAATTCCAACCTTTGCCAACTTTTCATAATTACCTGAGAATAATATGTTGGAGTTACTAAAGGAGAGATACATGGCAGAAAAAAGGTCCCATAATTACATCAAAAGTGGAAATTGGATCACATGGATCAATTTTCAATATTTAGAATTCAAAATATTAGCTATAATAGGTTCAGTGAAGAAATAACTAGGTCTCCTAAGGCATATGTATAGGAGCATTTTTTTAAGTGATTACTGTGACAAGAAATATCAGTAACACAACTAGAATTAATTAAGCAACAGTTAGTCAGGTAAACTTGAATTTATTTTGGCAATTAGTTTTTAAACGCAACTCCTTATGTAGTTTTCTAGAGACCACATACTTTGACTTTAAACAATCAGCAAAAAAAGATAATTTTATACTGAAAAATATCAGAAGCACAGATCAAATGCAGGTTTACTCTATACCATTCAGATATGTATTATTATGATCAAGGGCGTTAAACAGTTTGGCAGTTACAATAAAAAACTGGTGACAGGGTAATATAAACAGTAACGTACCAAGAAGGGGACTTATGGCATAGGGAGCTAGCTCATAAAATTCTTCAGGCAGAGCCTTGCCGATAGGCACTAAACGGTGCACCAGTGACATTCCATAGGAAGTTGCTGAAATTGACAGAATAGCAGTTGCACATAAATACATTTTCTAAACTAAGTCGAATTTAAATGACCCAAAAAGAATAAAAAGTGGCAACCTGGGTTTGCAAGAATAAGAATTAAGTCCAGTGTAGGGTTGCGAGCAGCCACTGAAAGTGCTAAGGCTCCCCCAAAAGAATCTCCAAGCAAATAAATTGGCTTCTTTGGGGACAAACCATGCTCGATCATCACAGTTTCTTCCACAATTTGAATCAAACCTTCATGAAAATCATGTTAAACTTGCAGGTTACATGAAAAGATCTAGTATAACTAGTCTTAGGAGCTAGCATATAATGTAATTAACTCCATGAACTTTCAGCAATATAAGAAACAGTTGAAGATAATTGCAAGAGAAGATGATAACCTTTCAATGGTGTTCGATCCCAAACAGGAATATGCAAGCATTGAACATGAAATACCCTGTCATTGAAGTTCAAATTAGATCATTGTTGCTTAGTTATCTGTAATCTATCATAACACAATTTTCTTATAGACACTTGGTGACAAAATAGATTTGCATTTAAATACAGTGACTTGTGAGATTTTAATAATTTATAAATCAAACGAAACTCACTTTCCAAGAGCTTTCTCGTGTACGGCAAGGCCAGCTCCAGTTCCATCGACTCCTATTGACATTCATCACACCCAATAAGAACATAAGTTACACAACAAGGGTCTTTTAGGAGCAACGCACCAAACAAATAACTATAAGCATAGAAAGCTAATTAGGTACACCAGATTAGTACACTTTTTAATAATTTTGGGTAAATTTATGTAGCATCGAAACACGAAAACCCCAATTACCAGGTAAATACAAAAGAACCGGTGAACCTTTTAGAGGTTTGCCACAAGCAACAGGGCAAAACCACCGAGGAGGTCCTCCGTCACTCTTACTCAAACCCATTTCTATTGTTTTGGCACAATCCCTCATGGTTTGAGTTCCATAACCGTCATCCCACATAGGTTTCAACTCTTCATTAACATCTTCCCCGCTCTTTTTATTCTTTCGTTTAACAGAAGAGGCACCGCTGATAATAACTGATTCTCGTGATACTGTTACCCAATCCTCACTACCTACACTCCTAACAATAACACGTGAACGCGGCCTACAGTTTCCGTTTAGAGTAAGAACAGGCGATAATGGAACACTAATTATGACCATTATGGAATACTTCCTCTAACAAATTGATCTAAAAATCAAAATCAAGATTCGTATGAAATTTAAAATTAGTTGTCATGCTAAATGCAAAACTAACAAATAAAAAATCACCAAGTAACAAGAAATCCAACAAAAAAGGTTCGCGTTACGTATTCAACTAAGATAAGAAACAAATTGAAATGTGGTTTCCATGTATCACTCAATATGAATGACATAGAGATACAACATCACTTACATAGGCACAAGTAAAATACTTAGGTTGTGTTTACCAAATTAAGTGGTTTGAAGAGAATGTCTTAATTAGCCTCTTAAATGGGAGAGTTTGATACGACCCGGTTAGGGGTTGTATCGGGATAAGGCACCACTTTTAACGTGTGCGAGCTCCTTAAGAAATAGAGAGAATAACTAGAGATTTGTTTACTCCTTCAAAACCACATTGCCCTCAAAGTGTTGTCTTAAAACATTCTTAATTGACTTTCCTAAATAAACATGAAAACAGTCCTAACTCCTAAACAAAGACGCGTAAATAAAGATAGATTATATGACATAATCTTTATGCCATACGTTTGGACTTCTTGAGTCGTTTGGGCAGTCCGTCCTCCTGCAACATTGGCGTAATCGAGGATCCCATAATCTTCTTTGAATTGCAGCCTTCGGCTTTTTTTTCTTTCGTATTCCTTTGCCTCGGACATAACACAACACCATTCTTCTGTCTTCCGCTACCCATGCCATAACAGTTTGGCTTTAGTGAGTCTCCTAATTAAGAGAAACTAAGGGTTTCGGCCAACATTTTTTCTTCATTAAGTGGAAAGTAAACAAGCCCCAAATCACATACTTTAATATCTACATAAATAAACTATAGATAAAAAAATTTAAAAAAAAAACAAAAAAAAAAAAAAAAAAAAAAAAAAAAAAAAAAACATCAATAAAACTTAAAAGGTGTTTAGGAATTTTTTTAATTTTTAGAACAACAATATATTAATAAAACTCTAGCAGATTGCTAGAGGAAAGGATTACAACATATACAAGCCAATTTTGGATCACTCATCCAATCAATCCATACTGGGTGCAATTTTGTTTTGCCTATGAGTTATCCAAGAGTGAGAAAGGTTCGTGGCGGCTTCAAATAAAAACACACCTGATATTTTTTTCTGCTTATAATTAAGCACGTATAAGCTGTTGAACATAGAGATAATAATATACGGTGAAACTTTGTTGATTCCATTCTATTCAAAAGAGTGAAATAGATATAGGAGGATTACAATAACTATTTTGGGTAAATATCAATTACCCACTAATTGACAACTAATCACAACTAATGACAACTAATAGTCTAACACTCCCCCGCAGTTCGAACGGAGAAATCGCGAAAGCTCGGACCGAAGATTAAAAACTAGTAATAAACAATAAATTAAAGCAAATAATTAATTGTTAACGAAGACATTCGACAACAAGTGGAAGCACATCTTAGCAGGAGGCAACAAACCGAATAAACCAAAAGGATCCATACCACACATGATAAACCAAAGTATCATGACCAAATGGGATAAACCAAAGTATCCCTTACCAAACAGGATAAACCAAAGTATAGAAGAACTAGAGATTTGTTTATAGTGATTGATTATAATAAATGATTACAAGACTATTTATAAAACAAAGTAGGGTAAAACCCTAAGACCTAAATAGGACATGGGCTCGGGCCAAGCGTATCACAAAATGATAGTAATACCTGTTAGTCTCCTGAAGTGGTGATATATATATAACAAAGAAAAGTGAGATGCAAATCGATAGAACAAATTAAAAGCATGACAAAAGGTTACCTTAATTATTACGTTTATATTTGATGACTTAACTTACCCATTCAAACAAAAAGTGATACATATGAATGACACACTGTTTATGGCTCAAATGATGGAATTTGATCTAAAGAATCATTATTCATTTTCCACAAGAACCTCTCGATGATACCTCTATACGGATCATCCTCTCGTTTCTTTAACATATACGCCATATTCTTTTCAACATCGCATTTTATCTGCAAGTATAATTCTTGCAAATAATCTTTGTCATCACACATATTTTCCTTTCCTTTTGTTCGTATAGGTTTCCCAAACATAAAGTAGAACCGACCCGGTAGCTTAGGCAAACAAATAGGGAGATGAAGTTCTTGCTTAGCAATCTCGCCTCTCATTTCCTCCCTGTTATCAAATACACCATAATTATCACTGGTCCACAAATCTGAAGGGGACATCTTAAAACACTATTTGTGTGACTGCATAAAATTCAACATGCTTGTGATCGATAGATAGAGCATAGTTTGGGTACGTGACGATAGTTTGCAGGTTCATTTAAGAAAACATGAGTATTCTCAAGCAATTTCACCTCAAGTTTGTTCTCCTTTGATTAAATTTATCCCACATGCGATTAAGGAAAGGAATTCTCTTCATTTCGTTGTAATCAATGAATAACTGCCAACAAAAATAACTTAGAACTAGTTATGAGGGTCATAACTAGTTTATTTGACATTGAGGATCATGTTATATCAAGTAAATTTGCCAAAATGAGTGTGTGTTTACTTCTAATATGTCATCTTCCCCAACACCTCCAAATGGTATAATGGTGGCTCCCATTTTCACGGCCATTCTTACAAACTCTTGTTTGTCGGGCCAGAATAACTTGTAATCCTCACCCTGTTAACCACAACTAAAAGTGATTTGCAATTTTTTAAAATAAAAACATAATCGTATTTCAAGAGATGCTAAGTATGATAACTCCATATATAATGGCTAATGAAGTCTTGTTTATATGCACCTTACGATGAAGAGCCTCTCGTAGACCACCAGGATAAAGCAATATGTATGACTTTCTTGCTAACAATCTGAAAAGATTTCTTCCAGAAACGGGAATTGCACCAATTAGATGAAGTATATCAGTATATTCAGTCATAAATTGTTCATCTTCAGCATCGAAATGTAAAAGTCCAGGGTGAGCTAAACCATGAAGCACGGCTTTCTTTTGTTTTAAAAATTCCAAGATGACCGGGTAAATATCCCAACCCAGCAACATGTGATTACCAACAACTAATACAGGTCCTTCGTCAGGAATCCCTGCAAGACCTCTCACTATCTTTCCATCCTCCATTGTTGAGAACATTGCAGCATCATTCATAAAAAAGCGGTACCACCTACATCGCATCATTTCTTAAGATCACCAAAATGGTTGTTATTAAACTTATTGATCAGATTGTTGGAAGGTACAACCTAGGTGAGAACAATATAGTCTTCATTTAATTACAAGAAAGCTACTAGAAGAACAAAGAAAAAATTATAAGTTTGACTTTATCAAATTACCAAGTTTCTTCCAATGCACTATTGCACTCTGTCATACAAAGAGGCAAAAAGTCCTTGAAGATATCATGCTTAATAGAACGGCGGTACATCTGACTAGCTTTAATAGCAGAAATAACATTAACACCACTCTCCTGCACCAACAAAAGAAAGATATTGTGCTTTCTTGAATGGATCTTTGCGTTAAATTTGCAAAATGAATGTAATACCATTAGGATTGTATGCCCATTTTCTTCAAACAACCGTACATTGCAGTGCTTCAATAATCTTGAAAGCCTATGGGCTTCACTTTTACTCGGCATCAGATTATCCTTGCCACTGAAATGAAAAATATCTTACTTGTATTATATTCCACACGGGTATGTGAATTCAGAAATACATATAGATTAATTGTCAACTAATGAGCCACGTGAGTATAAACAGTAACGACAAATGAGCTACAATCTGCATTAGTCAAAGAAGAAAGAAACCTAGCAAGGATTAGTACTTGAGCTGTTATAGCATGGAGACGAGAATTAGCATAAGCAGCGGCTGGTTCAACTAGCTTCAATCTCCATGTAAGAGTGTCTTTGGGCAATACTCTAGCCACCAACTATCAGAAATATATATAGTAGATATCAAATAGTCAATCAAAGTTGCTAACAACAAATCAGGTCAACAAACAGGTACACGACCCATATTCGAGAGATGATTATCTACTTGAAGAGGTGGACTAACTCTAGTGATCAGTGATGCTCGCTTAAATACTAGTATTTGCTAAAGATGGGTCTTACGGAAAGAAGTGGTAGATCTTTTCTAAGATTTCCAGGAAGTTGCCAAAGAGATTGCAAATAATTTCTATCTGTGATTCCAACCATTGCCATCTTTACATAATCACCTAAAAATAATATGTTTGAATAATTGAAATAAATATAAATGGCAGAAATAGGTCCTGATCACAATTCGATTATCAAAATTGGAAAATAGACTAATATTTGAATCAATTAATAAAAGTTATAAAACAAAAGAAGACTGTAAGTTCATTATGGAAACCATTTGGTGACATTAGGACCAAGGTGGTGTTCGGACATACGTTTTTAAGTTGATAATTCTGACTTGAAGAGTATAAATCTAAGGATAGTAACATTGTAACTTTTTGTCAACACCCAAAAAGTTCATCATGTACTGTTCAGAAACTTATTACTAAAAGGATTAGAGGCTCATAAGCTGGCCTCAAGTTAGCTCAAAATTTATCATACCAAAAAGGGGGCTCATAGCATAAGGAAGCATCTTATAGTGTTCTTCAGTCAGAACCCTCACAAGCACTGATAAAGGATACATGATTGACCTCTCATAAGAAGTTGCTGAATTGAAATGGATAGAATATCAGTTACCACATATATACAGTTCCAAAACAAAGTCAAATAGAAATTTTTTTTTTTTTTTTTTTTTTTTTTTTTTTTTTTTTTTTTGAATAGATAAGGAAAAGCATGCAAGAAAATGACCTGGGTTTGCTAGTATGAGTATTAAGTCAATATTAGGATTACGAGCAGCGACTGCAAGTGCTAAGGTTCCTCCGAAAGATTCTCCAAGCAAATAAATTGGCTTATTTGGGGACAAAGCATGCTCAATCATAACAATTTCTTCCACAATTTGAATCAAACCTTCATGAAATGAAATTACGTACTTAACATGCTATAGAGATATACAAATGATTTTACTTAAAAGTATACATAAATACCAAATGCAATGGTGCAGACCATGTAATCACAAGTATTCATCTAGAAAATAAAGATTATACGGTCCACAAGGCTATATACATAGGCTGCGAAAAGGGCCTATAAAAAATATTTCAGCCTAAATGCAAGAGAAGATGATGAAAACCTTCCAATGCTGTCCGATCCCAGACAGGAATATGCAAGCATTGAACCTGAAAAACCCTGTCATTCAACTTGAAACACACGATCATTATCTCTATAGCAGATGGACATGCAAAATCTTTAATACATTATGTAGAATTGTAGATCAAGTGAAACTTACTTTCCAAGAGGTTTCTCATGTACGACAAGCCCAGCGCCAGTCCCATCGATTCCTATATAAAGGATCACAACCAACAAGGACATATCAAACAGTCTATTAGGAACATTAAGCAGATTCCTATAAGCACATGAAGTTATTAGGTTCATGGTCCATTATTATTTATCAAGCTAAGACAAAGATGCATACGTATTATTGAATTAGTGTAATTTAATGCTATACTTATGGTAAAAAGTAAAAACACTAATTACCAGGTAAGTACAAAAGAACAGGTGAATCTATTAAAGGTTTGCCACATGCAACGGGACAAAACCACCTAGGCGGCCCTCCGTCATTCTTAATTAAATCCATGGCTATTTTTTCGGCACAATCCCTCATGGTTTGAGTCCCATAACCATCATCCCACAAAGGTTCCAACTCTTTAGAAGCATCTTTCTTAACTGATCCCCCCGATAGTGTTACTGAATCGTCACCGCTGACACTCTTAACAAGTACACGTGGATGCAGCAGCCTCTGGTTTTGGTTTAGAGTAAAAATGGGCGATAATGAAACACTGGAACTGCTCATAATTAACGCCATCATCAACTACTTCCCACAAGCAAATTACTCCAACATTCACGATCAATGATTCATATATAGCATTTTAATTAGGGTTTATATGTTGTCATGTTGAATGAAAAAATGCCTAGTATAAATTAACTAACAAGAAACCAAAGAAAAATGGTGCAACTTTCGTATTCAACTAAGCTTGGTAACAAAATGAAATGTGGGTTTCATGTGTCATTCAATATGAGTGATATGTAGGTAAATCATCACATATGTAGGCAGGTAATCAGCTAACAGACCTCATAACTCAAGTAGAAATAGGCTTCTCACAAAAAAAATTACTGCTTACTGGTCTTGACTCCCGGTATATATTATTCAGTTTGTGTAATATCATGTACCGAGTATACACCGCCACTTTCAGGTAAATACAAATAAACTGGTGAATCCTTTCAAAGGTGTGCCATACGTGCGCAACGGGGCAAAACCACCTAAGTGACCCTCTATCACTCTTATTCAAATTCAAAGGATACTTTTGTAGAAATCAATGGAATATTGAAAACTGTATTATTCAGATTCACGAAATAATGAAAGATTACAAACTATTAAATAGACTACAAAACTAACCTAACTATAGTAACTAAAGGGACCAAAACCCAACAGGCTTGTGGGTTTTTACTATTTAACATCTCCTCTCAAACTCGCAATGCAGCAGCAGTAAACATTGAGAGTTATCTTGTTTTGTATTTTTACTTATCGAGTTTATTATTATTTTTTTTTAGATTAAAAAAAAAAAAAAAAAAAAAAAAAAAAAAAAAAAAAAAAAAATTATAGTTGTTTTTATGTTTGCTTGTTTGTTAGTCGACATTTTTCGTACGGCTTTGTTACCAGTCGACTAAAGTTGACCGTTGGTATCGGTCCCTAATGTCGACCGTTGGTACAGAGTTGTTACCGGCCGACTTAGCCGACTGTTGGTACGGTTTTGTTACGAGTTGACTAAATTTATGTTGATGTTTTCTTTTCTTTTCTAGTTAACAACTCCGGTCTGAGCTTTCGCGATTTCGCCACTCGGACTGCAGGGGAGTATTAGATAATAAATAAGGCCCAAGCCCGGTATGTGGGGTTGGGTCCATTAGGGTTTCATTATGTGTTGCTCTATATATATCGTATCAATAAAACATATCACCTACGGGGTATCAATGTAGTCTAACAAGCAGAGTGTTCCAGAGTGCAAACTCGGCGTTAGACGGAGTCTCAACCCGATGCAATCCAAAAGAACCAGATGCGCAGACAGGTGCAGAGCTCAGATCAACATAAATATGGAGATGAATGAGAGTAGAACAAGCCGACAACAGAGAGGTCCAAACAGAGGTAGACGAAGATCATATTTAGGCAGACAAATACAGATTCAGCAGGGAGATCCGAACAGAGGTAGACACAGCAGCAGACGGACAAATTCAGATAAAACCAAGCGAAACCAGATGCAGAACCACATATGAGATCAGACAAATGCAGACTTAGACAGACAGATTCAAACACACAGTGCAGACAAAACTATGTTGGGATTTATTAATTTGATGATAACAAAAGGACCAAGATCGCCAATTTAGAATTCTAGAAAAGATGGAGGATTCTAGAATACTTGTTGAAAAAAATAAAGATCAAGGATTAGGAAAGATTTAGTTTCTTAATACAATTAGGTTTCCTTTGTAAGTCTAGATGGACTATGTAAATAAAGAGATCCCTGGACATAGTTTTGTGTGTGTAATGTCTGTTTCACGATGTAGCAGGAATACACCAACCAATCTCACCATTTGAGACTAGTCCAGCTTTAAGATCATTGATCCTTGTTACAGGTGATAACACGTTCTGTCTTGATCAAATAGAATTAGGGCTGGTATATGTAAAACCTTGTTAATAACAAAGTGTTTTGTTTAATTCCGTTGTGCATATTGTTTATCTTTGTTATTATATCCTAGTTGAGCTTAAAACGATCTTCACAAACTAGGCCAGATGCAGAACCACATGTAAATCAGGCAAAACCAGGCCGAACCAAAACATGTTGTTGATACCAAGATGCTACACATAACTACTCAAGACATAGTCGGATTAGTTGATACTATAACATCACCATCACCAACACAATTGCAAAACCAAATTAGCCAACAATAATTCTATACCAATACTAATAGCAATACCAAATTCAATACCATAACTAATACCAATCACTGTCATACCAAATTACCAATCCAAAACCAAACAGAAAAGTGTCGAACAAACCAATTCTCAAATAATACGGATCTATAACCCAAGCACACAAAGACTTTCGAATACTAATTTCCAAACCACTAATTATAATATTCATCATATTCACAATAATCCATTATCAGTAATATATTAAAGATACCATTGAAGATCATCCAACTGTACACTAATCAAATAACCAACCTTAATATAAAAATAATAAGTACAATGTATGGTAAACCATTAGTCAAACGAATAAGAATTGAAGCAACACACAAACAAACTGATTTCAAATAGCAAACCATCAGTCAAACCTTTTTCTTTTTTTCTTTCTCTTTTTCATCTTCGACCTAGCTCTAATACCATGTAAAAATCAAGGGAATACTGAAAACTATATTTTTCAAATTCACGAAATAATGAAGATTACAAAATACTAAATAGACTACAAAACTAACTTAACCATAGTAACTAAACGGGCCAAAATCTAACGGGCTTGCGGGCCTTTATTATCTAACAACTTTAACTCTCACGGTTTGAGTCGATCTCATAACCATCATCCTGCAAAGGTTCCAACTCTTTAGGGAGATTAAAATCTAAACCTGTATACTTCACGTAAGAACAACCTTCCATTGATTCTAACTTGATCCCCACCACCTTACACGTCTAACAAGACCTGAAGTGACAAAGCTTGTTTATAGTTAAGCTCGTTAGAGTATACTTCTACAAGCAAAGGGTTGTAACATTTACATCTATAATCAAGACTCGATCTCCTTAATATATGCATAATTCCATTTATCATTTTGTTTAATGACTATGTGTACTTCTTCAGAATGTGGGTTTCGTGTATCATTCAATAGTCAATATGAATAAGGTTGAAGCATATAATGGTTGGTTGATTAATCTCAATTTCTCATATTGTACTTCTCTAAAAGGGGGCTAGGGTTAATTTTGGCTTTGCCTTGATAGAATATCAATCATTGTGCTTCTAACAATAAAGCTATCTCAGCTTCGTTGTTAGAAGCCTCAAATTTGAAACGTAGAGCATATGTGAATTCCTGTTTGTCACGGGTTGTAAGAATGATTCCAACCCCTAACTTGTTGCACTTGAGGCACCATCCATGAACAGTGTCCTTGTTTTAGGGCTTGGTTCAGGGATATGCTTCACTCAAGTGGGTTGTTTCTTTTCGTCTTGTGTGATTGGCTATTCAGTTACTTGATAATCTACCTCTACTAGGAAGTCGGCCATCATTTGTCCCCTGATTGCATTTAGCCAATCTGCTTGAATTATTAGGATTTGATAATATTTGTTCTAGCGGTTTGTCAGTGATGACTTCTACCGGATGGGCGTGGAAGTATTTTTCTTAAACGTTTGACTAAGACGCAAAAAGCATAGGTTAATTTTTGATAGGTTAATAACGCAACTCCGCGTCATGGAGTGCTCGGCTCACAAAGTATATCGGCATTTGCCTTTTGTCCCTTTCAACCAGTAAGACCGATCCAATTGCTTTCTTGCTAGGTACATGATAAGGGTTTTGCCTAGGAATGGAGCACAATCAAAGTTGGCAATTCAATTAAGAAGATTTTTCCATGTGGCTCTTTATTAATTTAAAGAAGGAAAATGATTTATCGGCAACTCGAGATAAAAATCGACTATGAGCTGCGATTTTGCCATTCAGGCTCTGTTTTTGAGTGAGGATCTTTAGTGATGTCATATCCAGTATGGCCTGGATTTTCTTTGGGTTTGCTTTCAGGCCCCTTGGGCTAATTATGTATCCCAAAAATTGACCCTCTTCAACTCCAAAAGTACATTTGGCTGAGTTTAGCTTTATGTTGATTCTTCTTAGGTTCCGGAACATTTCTAGTATGTCTTCTATCAATGAGGCTTCAGTCTTGCTTTTTTCTCACCATGTCGTTCACGTAAGATTCCAAGTGAACTCCAATATGATTTTTTAATTCTTTGCCAATCAGTGCATGGTATGTGGCTCCTGTGTTCTTCAAGCCTAAAGGCATCTTTGTGTAATAGTATATTTCTTTATTTGTGTAGAAGGTTGTCTTGTTTTCATCTGAATTTTTCATGAGTATTTGATGGTAGCTTTTGTAAGCGTCAAGAATCATTTGTGTTTAAATCCAGAGAGGGATTCTACATTTTAGTCGATTGGAGGTAGTGGATAATTATCATTAGGGCATGCCTTGTTTAAGTCAGTGATGTCGACACACATGAGTGAGGTGCCATTTCCTTTTTTCACCAGGACTAGGATTGCAAACCAAGTGTGATATTTAACTGACGAAGGATTCTTGCCTAGACGAGATCTTTAACCTAAGGAGTCATGGATTATGACCTTTCCAAGGAGAGGTTCCTTCTTTTTTGCCTGACAGGTGTTGCATATTGGTTGAGACCCATGTTATGTTCAGCTAATTCTCTCGGGATGCTCGTCATGTCGATTGGTGTCCAGGAAAAAATGTCAAGATTGTTTGCATGTAATTGAACGAGCTGACTTTTTCCTCGAATGAGAGTTTTTATTTTTTATTTATTTATTTTTTTTTTTTAGTGATTGACTCATGTGGTATATGTTATTTTGAACAGGATGATGTATTTGGAATTTAATTTGAGAACGTGAAATTCCATTATCTTGAGAGTGGGCGAGTTCCCACTATGGTTTCTAGTTGGAGTACTCCCTCATGCAGAGATCTCGCATATAAGAACCCAATAAGATGAGTAGTACGAGGACGTATCATTAGGTAGCTGCTTGAAACAATGATCGTACATTCGTACATGATGTTGACCGAGTTATCCCCATCATTGTAGATCCTACTTATCTTATGCAAAGCAATTACAACTGTGATGATTACTATATCCAAATAAGTTATAATCCTTCCCAATGAAATTGTTCCTTAGTTGTTGGAACCCATTTCTCAAGTACCTTACTGTTTCATTTCTTAACTAGTAACTAAGTTTGAATCATGTGTACATGAGGTAGTTGCTGAGTTTTTAGTTTGTTTTTTAGTTAAATTTGGTTTTGCACATCCGTCATGTTTTTTAAACAAATTTTTTATCTATGGCGAAAGTGAGATGAAAATTTTGTTTGTGTTTGGAACGAAAAGAATGAAATTTTTGGGTTTTCCGGCATCTCAATTTGGACCGATGGCTTTGTTTATGTCATGGATCCCGCGGATGGCACCATGTTCACGCATGGTACGTAAAGCAAGAATCGGTATGAGTTTGTGGAGTGAAAAAAGACTAATTGTATATTCGGTTTCCCTTGTGTGGTAAGAACCCTGAGATAAGAGTGTTTATCTAAAATCGGGGTACCGTTCACATACAACTCGGGTTTAGTCTGTGTTTTGTGTGTGAAAATATGGAGAATATAACTTCGTTCTTCTCTAAAAATGCATGTGTATTTATAGGGATGCATTTAGGTTATGTGTGATTCATGGATGTGATCTGACGGCTCTAGATGACCCACGTGGAGGTCATCCTATGGGGGAGACAAGAATGACACGTGGCATAACATCCTTGGCTCTTGAAGATATGGGAATGTTTGACACAATCTGTATGTACTGACGAAATATCTGCAACGCTACCTCTGCACTGATGAGGTAGTTATACGTGGCAATAGTACAATAAAGATTTGGAGGATAAACTGTCAAGGTCGTATGGGTTTTAGCTATTTGGGCTAAAACTCTCATATGTTATGACTTTATAACATTACTTGTCTTTTTTTCTTTTTTTATTTGATCAAATTTTGTTTAAAGAATGTTGACACATATGGCTATTAAGAAGATCTAAAGTTATAAATAATTCATTTATTTCGTGACAAGTGTAATACATTTATTTTCTTTTTTTTCTTTTTTCTTTTTTTTTTGAAGGCAACAATATATTTATTTTCTTTAATCATTTTACATCAACTACTTTTCAAATACATTAATCAAATCTTTAGATAAAAATTTAGGTTCATTTTATCTTAATTTTAATTATTGGCTTGCCAAATTACTTTATTGTCGCATGATAAAATTGAGGTGATTGAGATTTTTTTTTTTTTTTTTTTTTTTACTTGTGTTTCCATTATAAAATCCATTAAAAAATATATGGGGCGTTATATTGGAACAACCCCCCCCCCCCCTCCCCCGCGTAGGGAGGGTTTGAATAGTAGCATGCATTGAGGGTTGTATTATGTGCATCGCGATATTATACTGTGTGCTTCGCGGTTTGTATGATTGACTATAGTGGGTCCAAATAGTATATCCCACAATATATATATCTAAGGGCGTGTTTGTTTTGTGGTTTTTCAATGGGTATGAGAGAATGAAAGACAAAATTGTCGTTTGTTTCATGCTTTAGATTTAAAATGGAGTACTTCATTACCAAAAATAGTGGGTCCCTGATTCCACATAAAATTGCCGGGTTTAAGCTAAAGGTGTGGGTCTTATATTTGGTTGTATGTTATCACTCCTCATTTACTTCTATAGAATAATTATGTCAAGGTTTTTTTTCTCAATTTAATATTTAAAATTCATTTCTTTTATAAAAAATAAATTTATATTTAATATAATATTTATTTTCTCTCTCCTCGTTTTTTTTCAAAACAATCCCAAATCCAAATCTTATTCCAATCTCACCAACACACCAAATGCACCCTAAGTTGTAAATTAGGTGACATGTGAAAATTTACCCAGCCCAACAAATTTACTTTGACCAATAAAATCTTTAAAAGTGTTGGTGGACTGGATTCCAACAAAACCGTATGTAGTAGTTGAATTTTGTAGCATCTTGTTGTTGACTTGATCATCCACCAACATCGGATAGTGACAGAATCCAAACCCCATTTCCAAATTCCTTGATTATTTTCGCCCATATAGTTAAGTTTATTATTACCATCCCTTATGTTTGTAACCTTTTTTATTAAAACTTTGTTGAAAATGGTTGTTGTCATGTTTTGACATGGTAACATTTTTTAAATGTCAAATGTTAGGTGGGTTGTTTCTATATTCTTTATATTTAATACTACTTTGTATTGGTATTTCAGATCAAGATTCTTTAAGGGTTTTGCTTATTTTCAGTTGGGTTCATCTGAAATTGTGTAAAGGTATGATCTTTATTGTTTTGAAAGGTTTTTTTTATTTGTTTGATGAATCTTTAAGGTTTGGGTTGTTTGGTTTAGTATATTTAGAGTGGTGGATGAACTTATGTGTGTTTGTTGCAAACAACCCTCAAGTGGTCTATGTGGCGTTGTTAGTCGGTCTAAAGGTCGAAAAACAAGGTTACCAAAAAAAAGAACACAAAAAGAACATATTATGTGTAATTTGATCAATGCTTTAGTATGTGGTGTGTCCTTGTGATTATTGTTAACTATGTGTGTTCATGTCTTATAGAAAAGTTTGAATTTGATTATGAAAAGTCAACCTGTAACATCGTATTTCCGAGATTAACCTGAGTGTATTTGGTTTTGTAAGTTTAAATTGTTGGTTGTTTGATGAACTTGTGATCATTTAATGTAGATGTCCTTTTCTTCCATGTGGTGGGGCAATAAAATTTTCTGTCAATTTTAACGTATACAGGAATGTGTTTGAGTATTTGACCACTAAAAGCCAAATATGGACATGGGGTTGAATGGTTTGTAAAGCTTGAAGGTGAATCGCTGAATCGCTAAAGTTTCTATTGTGTTATAAGATGTGCTCCATAATTCGTGAAATAGTTTGGACTCCTGTCTGTCTGTTTTAAGAAACCAAAGTGTAGCATTAACAGTTTCTGTTTAGTTTTTTAGCAGATCAGTAGATTTTTTACAAAAAAACTGGTCTTTATTTTTATCTGTGTACACCCCACAAGGACTCCATCATTACGCATAGGAAAATGGCCTGTAATCAGAAATATGTTGGAAAATGACTTTTTCGAAACATATGCTTTGTTCTACACTAGCAGCTCATTGAAATTTTATCTCTTAGTAATGGGCTTAACATGCTTCAGTGGAATATCTCTGTTACTGATTCAAGAATGATGAAATTTGCAACAATTTCCATTTTAGGATGTTCCATGAAAATTAGAATTTCTGTTTTCAAAATGTTCAAACCAAAACTACCTATTTTCCCCACATCATGTTCATATTACAACCTTTACCTTATATGCAACAAATATGTAGGTTTTGAGATTACCTATTTACCTCACACATATAGGTTCACTGAAAATAGATAAAAATGGTGCAAGGGTATAAATGTCAAAATCCATATGTTTGTTGTGTATGAACTATGAAGTAAAATGCGTTGTGTGAAAATGTTAAGGGCGTGGAGGGTGTACATATGTATCAAGAAAGACGGATTTCGGAAATCAAATTAAATCTTAATAGTCAGTATATTTAATGAATATTTGCAGATGGCGGAAGTAGCAAAGGACTTAGCCGCCGGAACAATAGGAGGGGCAGCACAATTGATAGTTGGACACCCTTTCGACACTATCAAGGTCAAACTCCAAAGTCAACCAGTCCCACCACCTGGTCAACTTCCTAGATATTCTGGTGCGATAGATGCTGTTAAACAAACACTCGCAGCAGAAGGTCCACGAGGTCTATACAAAGGCATGGGAGCCCCACTTGCCACTGTAGCAGCCTTAAATGCTGTCCTGTTCACAGTTAGAGGACAAATGGAAGCACTTTTGAGGTCTGAACCTGGTGCACCCCTCACTGTGAATCAGCAGGTCATTGCTGGAGCCGGTGCTGGAGTCGCTGTCTCCATTTTGGCCACCCCAACTGAGTTGATCAAGTGCAGGTTAGTGAATCAAAGATTGCCACTTTCCTATGTGACTGTCACACATGCTAATTTCCAACTTTCTCGCTTTAATTTTATTGAAAATTTTCAGAACTACATTACTAGTTCCATTTTCAATTGCATAACTAATTCAAACTATGTTGTTGTTGTTGTATAACTAATTCAAATTAGCTGTGGAAATTCCGACCTCTTTACCTATCAACTGTTGAATGACCTGATATATGCTATGAATTGATGGCTAATAGGTCAAATGGGATGAAATTTGAAAGTTGGCTAAAGTGTGTTCTAAGGCTTTTTTTTTGTGTATAAAATACAAACTTAAAGATGGTTTTGTCATTTAAAGATGGTTTTGTCATTTGTGACTCGTTTGAGTTATTTTGTAACTAGTATTCTTAATATTTTATTTAAAAACCGGTTTTGAAATGTTCTTTTGCTACAAATTGACCAAAAGGGAGACAAAATCATCTTTCGTTGTCTCAGATGTACAAAAAGAATCACAATGACTAAGACGGGACAAATGGAATAAATGCTTGTTTTGTATATTTTTATGCAACAAAAGTACCTTATTTTCAATGTTTACAGCCTCCTAACATTTTTTATTTAAAAATTAAATTATCATTATAAAAACATGTCTTATTTAACGCTTTAAATATCCACAACAAAATGGGCAAAAGAAGGTTTACAGGTCAACCCAAACGGTGCTGACTTTTGACCCATTACCCAGCCTACCCGTTGTGCCACCTTTAATTGAAACCATCTTATAGATAATCGTTTCTTAACTGTTATGTCAAAATTTAGATTGCAAGCCCAAGGTGCAGTCGTTGCTTCAGTAGCCAGTCCGGGGGGAACGGTAACTGCTGCACTGAAGTATACTGGTCCAATGGATGTTGCAAAGCAAGTATTGAGGTCCGAAGGAGGCGTGAAAGGTCTATTTAAAGGACTAATTCCCACAATGGGCCGTGAAGTACCCGGAAATGCAGCCATGTTTGGAGTATACGAGGCTATGAAGCAGTATTTTGCTGGTGGGACCGACACTTCTGGTTTGGGTCGTGGTTCAATGATCATGGCTGGAGGTATTGCTGGTGGTGCGTTTTGGATTTCAGTTTATCCTACTGATGTCATCAAGAGTGCAATTCAGATTGATGATTACAAAAACCCTAAGTATTCGGGTTCAGCCGATGCTTTTAAGAAGATTCTTAAAGCTGAGGGAGTTGGTGGTTTATATAAAGGTTTTGGACCTGCAATGGCAAGAAGTGTCCCAGCTAATGCTGCTTGTTTTTTGGCTTATGAAATTGTGAGATCGAGCTTGGGTTGATCTCTCCTGTGCTTTCAATATACGATTTTTTTTTCCTTCGTTTTATAATTAGACTGTTTCCATAGTCAAGTTTCATGACTTCTGATCACAACGAGTAACTTCATTTGTTGCTTCAAGGTCCCCATTAGACCTTATATTTAACAAAAAGAGTGATGAAAATAGTTATGTTTCTTTAGTATGCTTTGTGTTCTTTGGTTTTGTGAGCTTGATATTCTTTTTTCTGAAGTTGAATTTGAAATATGAGATGGCGCACGTTAACGTTGATGGCAACCCCTAAACCTTTCTGTATTTCATGACTCGTGAGTAAAAAGCAATGCACTGTACAAGGTATTTATGCATTAGGTCCATTAGTAGGTCCATTTATTAGGTCTACTAATCAATTTCCAAAAGCAAAACCTAAGACAAGGTTCTCAGTGATCTTATCAAAAAATTAACCAATGTAAACAAAGGATATACATCTCTTTATAGTTTAGTTTTATTGCTAGTGCACTCTTGTTCAAAGGATTACTGAATAGCATTTGAAAAAATTTGTTTATTTTAACATGTTGGTTGCCGGTCGGTGTGGAGCCGCGAGTGGATCAGTTTCCCATTATGCATACAAAATCGAAAGCTAATTGTGCACTAGTTTACTAAATCGGCTGATGCAATTTAGATAAAAATAGTTTTTGGCTCCCTCAAAAGTTGTTTCAAAGAAAGTACTACAGAACTAGAGTTGATCTAGTCAAAAAAATCTTATTAACATTGTAATAATATTTTTCATAATTGATATTGGTAGATTTTCTTTTTAAACGGATATCTCACACACGTCTATCATGATCATGACTTATGCTCATAGCCACCTAAGTTTTACAAGCGTGCGAAACATTTAATACGCATTTTACTGCACTGAATCAAATTAGCAGCTACTTAATTATGATGTAAGTGCTTCCTCATGTACTTCAGCAGGGTTGCGACTCTAGCAAAACTATTTCACTTCAGCTGAAATTTGTTTATGATATAGTGCAACTCAAAGCAAACACAAACTTACACAAGATCTTCACAGAATATATGGCAGAAAATATGTTCGGACATCAAATAGCAAAGACAAAATGCAAACGAACTCAAAAGATATCTTGGTAGATAATATGGTCATCTTACAATATAGGAAATCAGAAAAGATAGAATGCAGACAAGATTTTGTCGATGTCAGACAATGAGCTACAACCCTGAACTCCATGTAGAGGTGGACCAACCAGCATATGACATGCAAGATTGTCCTTTACAATCAATACTCACAAAATTTAGTGTAAAATCAAAAGTTAGTTGATTCCCCTCGCTTCACTTTGGGATTATAATCAAGTAGGACACCCTTGAAAGCCATCCACCCAACATGCCCAATTCACCCAAACCCTTTTGCCACATTTTAAGTATCCGATTAGGATAAGAAACTGAACAAGATGTAAATTGGCAATCTGAGGCCCTTGGCCACATATAAGTGTTGTCTAAGGTACTGATCTGACAAAGGCAATAGTAATACATGATCAGCAGTTCAACACACTATGAATCTGGTTTCTTATTACTTATTTGGAAAAGGTCGATTCATGATCTTGACAGATATCATAACCATGAACATCGTCTGTCAAGTTCAAAATACCTAAATTACATCAATATCATCACATATAGAAACAAGATCCGATAACAACAAACTATCTTGCAAAAGAAACTCAATGAGCTGCGATTTAGTATTAAAACACTGAGATGAATCTCCCATCATACAACCTACATAACAAATTGAATATTGATGACCCGACTACATTTTCTGTCAAGCATCTACAATCTGAATATGTTCTTGAATCTTCACTAAAACACCTAATGTATAACTTGTTCAAGAAATAAACAGATGACCCTCGTTACCAACTATAAATTCTAAAAAAGCATTCAAAGTTTATAAACAGTAAAGAGCAACAAAAAAATAACAAAAACCACTTCAAAGTTCCAAAAGACTATTTTACAGCCAATGTACCTTCGCTGCAACGATGAATCCATATTCCACACAATGTTAGCATCTTTCCACTGTTATCATCTAATCCCTCCATCTTGGACTCGGCATTGAGAAAAACCCTGGTGACGGAAATCCCATACCAGGAGACGGTGGCGGTTGAGGTCCAGGACCCGGTTGAGTCATGGAAGAAAATGAAAAATTTGGTGTTAATGGTGGCGGATTCTGATATCCAGGAGATAGTAGCGGGTATGGTGATCGAGGTGACAGCAAATTTAAGTAACCCGATGGTGATGGTAACAAAAACTGTGACGTTGGCGATGGTAAAAGATACTGAGAAGTTGGCGACGGTAAAGGCGGCGGTGGGCCATTCATTCTTGGTGACGGAAGTGGTGGATGAGGTAGTAGAGGCAGCCCCCCATTCATCCGGGGTGATGGAAGAGGTGGCGGTGGGCCGTTCATTCTTGGTGACGGGAGTAGTGGGTACTGAAGTAATCCAGATGACTGTTGTTGCTGCTGCTGCTGATGCGGCTGATGTTGACCTTGCATTTGACTTTGACCTTGCGGATTTTGCTGATACTGAGGGGGACCTTGCGGATGTCCTTGTGGATGCCCTTGCGGATGTCCTTGGGGATGTCCTTGGGGATGCCCTTGGGGATGTCCTTGTGGATGCCCTTGCGGGTGTCCTTGGGCTGAATCGACAATGGAATGTTGAAGATACCGCATATACGCGGATATTGGCGACTCTGCTGTATTAGCCCACCCGGGATGATCCCCGGAATTTTGGGGTGGTCCCACCATAGGCGGTAACGGTCGTTGATTACCATACTGTTGACCATTATGGGGAGGCCTACCAAGATTACTAACCGGCGGACGATGAGGCATCATCTGTTCCTGAGGTGGTGGTGGATGATGCATAGGCATGGGCATACGCGGCCTAGTTACATTTAACGGCGTTAACGGTGAAGGCCTAATCCGATGCAACCGATTACTAGGTGGTTTAGGCGAGTTCATAGGAGGTCTAGGTAACGGTTCTTGCGACTGTTGCCTAGAAGGCGACCCCGTAAGCTGCTGAACAATACTTTGAAAATCATTCTTATTAATATTATACACTTGCGGCTGCGGTTGTTGCCTAGCAGGATTCGCAAAATTCGGCTGATGCAAAGGACTTTTCCTAATACCTTTCCCAATCTTATTCACACCCAAATACTCATTACTCCTATTCCGCGAATAATCCGAATTATTATCCATTTCTCAAACCTAAAAAATCAAATCTTTCCACTAAAAACCTCAATTCATTCCAATCCAACAAAACCCAATTCACAGCCAATCAGATAAACCCTAAAAACCAAATCTTTATCCCAAACCCTAAACCCCCAAAACCCTAAGAATCTCAATTCTAATCAATAACACAAAATTATCAAAATTAAACAAAACCCTTTTGAGAACTAACCAATCAAACCATAAAACAACAATCAATTGAGAAAATCAACACACCTGTGAGTTCAATTTGATCGATCTTGATTTAGAAACCCTAATTTTTTTTTATAAAAAAATTGGGGCTTTTGATTGTGAATGAAGTTTGAATGAGTCTTCGGGTTTGTCTTTTTTATTGGTTGAAAGTTGGAGCCCTAGAAATGAGGAGCGTGTGGAATTGGGGGTTTTTATTTTTGGGTCAATTGAGAGAGAAATGAAATTGTTAAGATGAAAATGAAAATGGATTGGTTAGAAAGGTTATTATTGTCATTGGCAGACTGGGCTTTTTTTGTGTGTGTTTGTTTTTGTTTTTGTGAGTGTGTATGACACATTGCTTATGTAATGTTGGACATATCTTATCTTAGCTAAACATTTTGTATTAAAGCTATAAACTCTTTAAGCATCATGTCATATATGTACAACTATTTATATCTACTAGAACGGTATCCGCGCAATGTGGCGGCGGGTACCGTGTGATTATATTTGCGTTATTTGATTACACGTTTAGTTGTTTCATACTTTATAAGTATATATTAAAGATGATTAAGCCAAATAATTTTAGTTTGAACAACCAACCGCTTCCTAACAAACTTCCTAACCAGCTTGTTTTATACGAGTAACAAATTAATTTTGAAATCTTTTCATAATAAGCAAGAAAAAAGTCTAAATTTTAAGCATTTCTAATTATAGAATAGTCTCAAATGCATTATATAGTAGTATATATATATATATATGCAAGTCATGTCATTCGCTTAACAAATGGTTTTAAGTTTGTATGTGAATGTAGTTGTTATGTCAAAAGATCGAGTCACATAACTTGTTTCTTAAGCTGGTTATGTTTAGATTGATCTAAATTACGTGTTCTGAATCTACCTTTTCATTTAACAAACTTTGAAAAAGAGAAAAGAAAATGCAATTGTCACCTTGTTCACAACGTGGTTTAACACGTTCATGACTATTTTAAAATCCATTTATAACATGGTTGAACAGCTAAACTCATTTACAACCCGTTTAGTTGAATGGTTTACGCAAGCTGTGTCCATATTATGATATTAAGTAGGTTAAAAATGTTCGAGTTAAAGTTATTCTTTTTTACATTATTAAGTAATCATATGTGCGGGTGTACTGACCCGTTAAACTGAACCTTGTTCGACTGCAACCCCAACTGTTATAAAACTTTTCCTGTAATAAAAGATATGAATAGTAATTTTATAGTGTACGCGAATGTTGTAGTTGTTGTAGTATGTTAAAAATGCAAAAGACACAAGTATCTCGATACTTGTATATTTTTCTAGTTTTACTATAAGGGCGATGGTAGTAATTTATGGCAGAAGGTTAAAAATCAATCATACAATAAAAGTATTTCATGATTTGGTATTGAGATGCAATTCAATAAACATGGGTATCATGTAACAATTCACAATTTCAGGTTAATTACCATTCCCGGAAAATTTCACTATTCACTTTTACTATTCATTTTTTTCCCGAAACTTTCCTGAAAGTTGATTTTTATTTGATTTTATCGAGTGATAAATCATTTCCATGGCAAATTAAAAGTTTAACTTTCATAAGCTCATTTTCGTGAAAGTTATTAAGGAATTACACGGAATTACACGTTTTAGGGTAAAACGTCAATCAGAAATTCTACGCACAACGAAATTCAACCCCGTCAGGTGACCCCACATCAGTAAAATATTTTACACACTCATGATTTATTTGAGAATTAATCGTGACTGAGAAAAATATGACCAAAGACTTCCCGGCAGGTCACCCATGCCTGTACTACTCTCGCATGAGCACGCTTAACCATTTGGGCGATTAACCGTGAGACCACAAAACGCGTTTCTAAGACTTTTTGAGTTTTCAACTTATTAGAAAAAGTCAACATATTCTTTCCCTCCTCCATTGACCAAAAATGATCCCTTGATGTTATAAGTCATTTCGTGATTTTTAGGCTTACGGTTTGATGTCTAAAAGACATTTAATACCAACCGACACTAGACTGAGCCCAGTCTAGACATTATAAGTCATTTTAAATCATTTTTATAACATTAGAAAAGTAACATTTTACTTTTCTCAATTTTACGCAATATTCAGCGTTTTACGCGAATTACGCGTTTTAGACCCGTGTTTCCAGTTTTTAGCAGGGTTTTACACCCAGATGGAACCTACCACTCATTTTATATTTTATTATGGAACTTATTGACATGTTTATCAATACTTTCAAGTTCCATAATTTTACGACACCCGGTTTTACGTTTTGAGGCTTAATCATTTACGATTGGCATTTCCCGGAGTCAAAACACACTAGATATCTTGGATAATATCATCCAAAGTCCAACCCTTGCTCTCCAAGCTTAGGAAACGACCTAGGGAGGGGGAATTCAGCCTTGTGTGGCTCAATCTCATGCTAGGAGGCCTTAGATGAGAACATGTGTTAAACTTGGTGATCAAGTGTTGACAAGTCAACACTTCTAACCTCCTCAAGGCCATATAAAGCCTCCTTGCCTCTCCATGAACGTCCACAACACACACACAAACACCATTCCATTTTCTAATTCACTCCAAGTATTATCCAAAAGAATCAAGAGCTTAAACAAGGTAGAAACCCTAGATAGGTTATCATTCATCAAACACTTCCATAACCTCATATACTTGGTGATTTCTCTTGAGTTTAAATCCACTCATTTCACCTAAACCTTCATCATCCATCTTTCAAGAATACCAAGGGTAGAAAGATTGCATGAAGTGAAAAAGGGTTGAAGCAAGTCTATCAATGTCCTATCCTTACATGTTAACTTCCTTTCATCTTTGAAAGCCAAAAGTTGTGAGCCAAACCCTAACTTGATTCTTGTTAAATAATCATGTTCATGTTATTTACATGTTATTCTTGCTATATTATGTCTTGTAGTTATGTCCATGATGTATAAAAGTGAGCAAAACAAGTTATTGTTATTGATTGTTACAACAAGTTACTAAAACAAGCAAACTAGTGACTTTCTTGGGAAAACCACGACCAAAATGGTAAAAATATGATATTTGATTATTACATATTGTGGTAGAGGACCTAACAAGGAAACCATAGCAATTTGAACCACCCAAAACGAGTATACGAGTCAAAAGTTACGCCCATTTGAAATTACCAAGATTTCCGGCAAAACTGCCAAATAGCTTCCTGATCAAATTTGGGTTTTGAAAGTCCCACTTCTGGTCCGATTCATCAAAAAGTTAAAACACGAAAGTTGTCCGAAACGACGTTTTCGTTCAGGAACAAAGAAGCTCGAGCCCTAAAAACGCTTTCCGAGTGATAAAATTCTTCAAATTCTAAACAGCCCATTTTTAGGCGAAAGTCACTAGATTATGGTTATACTTTGAAAGGAACAAGAGGTCTTATGACCTATAATCAAGACCACAAACATGACTAGAACCAAGGTTGAGTCTCATGACCTTGGAACAAGGACCAAAGGTCATGGCTAGGCCATGACGAAATGACCATAACAACTCACATAGGCGTAAACATGAAACAATGAGTTAGGCGATAACTTGAACAAGCAATTTGGACCTACTTCACTTAAAAGGAAACCATGAGATTTTACCAAGAGAACATGGTCATTTAAGGCTTATGAAGCTACCCCTAATAACAATCTTCATGTACAAATAAACTTTCCTAAGTTTATTCAAATATCGGACATGTAACCTTTCGGATCAAAACTTATATCTATATATTTCATCAACTACTACAATAGTAGGGAGCCTCATGTGAGGAGTTCATTATGTAAGCCGTCGAGTTGAGTTGTGGATTTACGAGTTAAAGTGTCCTGGCTCCTCGAACGCTTACTAACATGACTTCTGAATTATGTCGGCCCGAACGGTAGTAAACGATATACCAAACATACATGTTTCATGAATCATTACTTTCAAAGACTTACAATATACATCATACCACATCATGGACTAGATGCAAGATATATATATAGGCACTACTTCATATTCTTTACTCCGATCCTAAGTCGCAACATTCGATTATAGGTTGCTCGTAGAAACCTACACGATTCAACCGTTACATTCATTACTTGCTATCTTAACTTAAGGTGAATTCATAGCCCCACTTTACATTACTTCAATGTTTTACAAACCCTTGGGGGGGATACATGCTATTATTTTTCTACTCGAACACAATGCTTTCTACTGTATGCTATTCGACTATGTTTTATTATCACTAAGTAACATCCTTGCCAAACCAAAATCCCTTATTATGAACCATTTAATCACTTGCGAGGGTTACTTGCAAGTGAGCGCGAATATTGTGAATAGGCCTATTGGGATTGACGAATCCCATTTGTTTTGATTAGTTCAAACAAATGCATTAATATTTGAGACATTAGGTATGACGGCAAAGTACCTACCGGGATAAATCCGCCGATCGATATTGGTACACGTTAACGTTTTGGTTTCATAAGCTTAGTGTATAATACATTTTATGGGCGTATAATAACGTAGCCTACCTGTTTTGTTTTCCAAACATTGGTGTGAGCCTATAACTCACACTACCAACATATTGTGTTCAAACGATTTACCTACAAACACTACGATTATGGTGTTCAAACGATTTAACTACCAACACATTGTGTTCAAACGATTTAACAAACTCTATGAATATCACTCAACCTTTGTGTTGACCTCTCAAGCATGTATTTCAGGTTCATGACGATCAAGGATGGCACGGAAGGACACGGATACTCAAGAGGGCTATAAATTTACTTATCATTCAAAAACTCATTTATTATACATTGTAAACATGGAACCAATTGGGACCTCATTTTGTAATCTCTGATATTTATATATTTTGAATGATACATCTTTTAAAACGACTCAATTGGAGTTCGTTTTCTATTATTGTGACTATTGTGCCGTCGAGTAACACCCAGTTTGAATTCCGCTGCAACCATGAATTGGGGGTGTTACAGATTGGTACCAGAGCCATGGTTATAGAGAAACGGGTCTAAGTGAGACCTAAACTATAACTACAATCACAAACAAAAACATTTTATAGCCTTCCGCTCTCCGTGTCTTCCATCCTCCAGACGATTATGGACTTACTAAACATTTTATGCTACATGAACACATATAAGTATATTGATATATACACACTAGGCATTTTATGCTACATGAACACATATAAGTATATTGATATATACACACTAGACATTTTATGCTACATGAACACATATAAGTATATTGATATATACACACTAGGCATTTTATGCTACATGAACATATTAGTATATTTATATATACATTCGAGTTATTTTCAATCATTTTATCTAAACATATCTACACATGCCTATTCTATGGCATTTCGACACAACCACACTCTCCCAATCATGTTCCTACTCCAACATTATATGTCCAAGACATTGTAACTAATTACAATGGTCTCATTCAGTTTGCAAGACATTGTGAGATACAATGGTCTCATTCATTTTCCAAGACATTGTGAGATACAATGGTCTCATTCATTTTCCAAGACATTGTGAGATACAATGGTCTCATTCATTTTCCAAGACATTGTGAGATGCAATGGTCTCATTCATTTTCCAAGACATTGTATGATACAATGGTCTTAATCATTTCTCAAATGTTTTGAGTCACACAACGGTTTAACCTACTTCTCAGACATTGTGAATTACACAATGGTCTAACCTACTTCCGAGACTTTGTGTTTTGTGCAAATGGTCTCTAGAATTATTCCATCACATAATCAATATCATTTCTTATGATATCAAAAACCCGTCACAATCTATCGATTTCAAAACAAGAAATATGAGATTTCTAAAGGACAAACTAATCCATCATCGACAAAAGCTGAACTTTCTCTACATTCATCAAAGTTTTCTTATGAAACCTTCATTATTAAAAGTTCGTGATCCTGGCCAAGTATGTTCTATTTTAGAACTACTTAAAACTTCCTTTCCATACGTATCTACCCTTACTACCTTCTATGCAATAGAATATGAAAACATATGTTACAAGTCTTGTATGGACGGGACTTGCAACTTAAGGGTTTGACATCGCCTTTGTTTAGTGGACAGTTTCCCGAAAGCAACGGACATATCAAAAGTATACCTAGTTTAGGTATTTGAAAATTTTATCGAACCTTGGCTAAATATAGACTAGTCACCTATATTTAACCTTGGGACAGTGGAATATAGTCTGACTAACTATATTCGACTTAAAATTTTCCAATACTGAGAGTAGTTGTACTAGGGTTATGTTTAGGTTGATTTCCTACATGAACTCAATAAACCACCAGAATACATTAAGACAATCTAGAGACACGATAATGTCTTACCACTCAGCGAAATCTTAACACCTTATTTGTGTTACCTAATTTCATTCTTGAAATTTTTCATTTATGAGATAATCCGAACGACTATCTTGGGATAGTTATCAATTCTTCTCTTCATCCCGTGGAAGTACCATCCTGTTTAGGATACCATTCCGTCATAAACTTTTAAAAATCTCTTAAGATTTTCAAAACAAACTCAACATCTATACCTAAGAGTATTAATGTTAAGCATACACTACACACTTTTGTTCATCAACATATCATAACATTATCTTCACAACCGTTGGAACCACAAGCTCATTAACAGATCTTGATGCACTTTTAAAGCTCAAGTCATCCTTAGTTACACCACAAGCACCCTCATCAGCTTTACAAAATTGAATATTCATCTTGTACTTTTGGAACACCAGTATCATCTCATAATACACTACCTTGTAACTCACCGGCTAAGTATGAATGTTGTGTTGGGAATCCTTAAGTAGGATGATTTATAATGTCCTTATTTGAATGGATTGGGATGCCTTTTCATTTAAATAAAGAAATTATAAATCATCGAACCATACGTTTATATTCCTTTAGTTACATTGTTTGGGATGCCTCTCTATGTAAATAAAGAATTATAAACAAGTGGGCTTAATTATATCCGAAATAACATAAGTATGAAGTCAACCTACATTACATTGCTCGGGTATGGCTTGATACCTACATTACATTGCTCGGGTATGGCTTGATACCTACATTACATTGCTCGGGTATGGCTTGATACCTACATTACATTGCTCGGGTATGGCTTGATACCTACATTACATTGCTCGGGTATGGCATGATACCTACATTTTATTCGCCACAAGAAATCTTATCTTTTCACCGACATCGCTTCAAACCATGACATAAACACTAGGTACAACAACCGATTACCTACAAGGCTATGATTGCAACGACTATCTCAATTTCCATTTATTGGATTCCTATGTAAATTGCTATTGTTGTTCAACTGTTATATCAATTGCTATTGATACTTGACAACTATATCAATTTCCATTTTGATATTTAACTATATCAAGTTCTATTTGATATTCAACTACTATATCGATTCCTATTAATATTCGACTGCTATATCAATTTTCTTTGATATTCGACTATTACCATACCTTTCCTATATAAAAGGAAGCCTCATCCTACACCATACACTGAAATGACAAATCAAATTACATCACTGGTAATTCCAGACTCTAGTCCTCATAAGTAACCACACCTTTTCATCGACATCACTCCAACATATGACACACAAAGAACTTCGGGACGAAGTTCCCCGTAAGGGGTAGAGACTGTAACAATTCACAATTTCAGGTTAATTACCATTCCCGGAAAATTTCACTATTCACTTTTACTATTCATTTTTTTCCCGAAACTTTCCTGAAAGTTGATTTTTATTTGATTTTATCGAGTGATAAATCATTTCCATGGCAAATTAAAAGTTTAACTTTCATAAGCTCATTTTCGTGAAAGTTATTAAGGAATTACACGGAATTACACGTTTTAGGGTAAAACGTCAATCAGAAATTCTACGCACAACGAAATTCAACCCCGTCAGGTGATCCCACATCAGTAAAATATTTTACACACTCATGATTTATTTGAGAATTAATCGTGACTGAGAAAAATATGACCAAAGACTTCCCGGCAGGTCACCCATGCCTGTACTACTCTCGCATGAGCACGCTTAACCATTTGGGCGATTAACCGTGAGACCACAAAACGCGTTTCTAAGACTTTTTGAGTTTTCAACTTATTAGAAAAAGTCAACATATTCTTTCCCTCCTCCATTGACCAAAAATGATCCCTTGATGTTATAAGTCATTTCGTGATTTTTAGGCTTACGGTTTGATGTCTAAAAGACATTTAATACCAACCGACACTAGACTGAGCCCAGTCTAGACATTATAAGTCATTTTAAATCATTTTTATAACATTAGAAAAGTAACATTTTACTTTTCTCAATTTTACGCAATATTCAGCGTTTTACGCGAATTACGCGTTTTAGACCCGTGTTTCCAGTTTTTAGCAGGGTTTTACACCCAGATGGAACCTACCACTCATTTTATATTTTATTATGGAACTTATTGACATGTTTATCAATACTTTCAAGTTCCATAATTTTACGACACCCGGTTTTACGTTTTGAGGCTTAATCATTTACGATTGGCATTTCCCGGAGTCAAAACACACTAGATATCTTGGATAATATCATCCAAAGTCCAACCCTTGCTCTCCAAGCTTAGGAAACGACCTAGGGAGGGGGAATTCAGCCTTGTGTGGCTCAATCTCATGCTAGGAGGCCTTAGATGAGAACATGTGTTAAACTTGGTGATCAAGTGTTGACAAGTCAACACTTCTAACCTCCTCAAGGCCATATAAAGCCTCCTTGCCTCTCCATGAACGTCCACAACACACACACAAACACCATTCCATTTTCTAATTCACTCCAAGTATTATCCAAAAGAATCAAGAGCTTAAACAAGGTAGAAACCCTAGATAGGTTATCATTCATCAAACACTTCCATAACCTCATATACTTGGTGATTTCTCTTGAGTTTAAATCCACTCATTTCACCTAAACCTTCATCATCCATCTTTCAAGAATACCAAGGGTAGAAAGATTGCATGAAGTGAAAAAGGGTTGAAGCAAGTCTATCAATGTCCTATCCTTACATGTTAACTTCCTTTCATCTTTGAAAGCCAAAAGTTGTGAGCCAAACCCTAACTTGATTCTTGTTAAATAATCATGTTCATGTTATTTACATGTTATTCTTGCTATATTATGTCTTGTAGTTATGTCCATGATGTATAAAAGTGAGCAAAACAAGTTATTGTTATTGATTGTTACAACAAGTTACTAAAACAAGCAAACTAGTGACTTTCTTGGGAAAACCACGACCAAAATGGTAAAAATATGATATTTGATTATTACATATTGTGGTAGAGGACCTAACAAGGAAACCATAGCAATTTGAACCACCCAAAACGAGTATACGAGTCAAAAGTTACGCCCATTTGAAATTACCAAGATTTCCGGCAAAACTGCCAAATAGCTTCCTGATCAAATTTGGGTTTTGAAAGTCCCACTTCTGGTCCGATTCATCAAAAAGTTAAAACACGAAAGTTGTCCGAAACGACGTTTTCGTTCAGGAACAAAGAAGCTCGAGCCCTAAAAACGCTTTCCGAGTGATAAAATTCTTCAAATTCTAAACAGCCCATTTTTAGGCGAAAGTCACTAGATTATGGTTATACTTTGAAAGGAACAAGAGGTCTTATGACCTATAATCAAGACCACAAACATGACTAGAACCAAGGTTGAGTCTCATGACCTTGGAACAAGGACCAAAGGTCATGGCTAGGCCATGACGAAATGACCATAACAACTCACATAGGCGTAAACATGAAACAATGAGTTAGGCGATAACTTGAACAAGCAATTTGGACCTACTTCACTTAAAAGGAAACCATGAGATTTTACCAAGAGAACATGGTCATTTAAGGCTTATGAAGCTACCCCTAATAACAATCTTCATGTACAAATAAACTTTCCTAAGTTTATTCAAATATCGGACATGTAACCTTTCGGATCAAAACTTATATCTATATATTTCATCAACTACTACAATAGTAGGGAGCCTCATGTGAGGAGTTCATTATGTAAGCCGTCGAGTTGAGTTGTGGATTTACGAGTTAAAGTGTCCTGGCTCCTCGAACGCTTACTAACATGACTTCTGAATTATGTCGGCCCGAACGGTAGTAAACGATATACCAAACATACATGTTTCATGAATCATTACTTTCAAAGACTTACAATATACATCATACCACATCATGGACTAGATGCAAGATATATATATAGGCACTACTTCATATTCTTTACTCCGATCCTAAGTCGCAACATTCGATTATAGGTTGCTCGTAGAAACCTACACGATTCAACCGTTACATTCATTACTTGCTATCTTAACTTAAGGTGAATTCATAGCCCCACTTTACATTACTTCAATGTTTTACAAACCCTTGGGGGGGATACATGCTATTATTTTTCTACTCGAACACAATGCTTTCTACTGTATGCTATTCGACTATGTTTTATTATCACTAAGTAACATCCTTGCCAAACCAAAATCCCTTATTATGAACCATTTAATCACTTGCGAGGGTTACTTGCAAGTGAGCGCGAATATTGTGAATAGGCCTATTGGGATTGACGAATCCCATTTGTTTTGATTAGTTCAAACAAATGCATTAATATTTGAGACATTAGGTATGACGGCAAAGTACCTACCGGGATAAATCCGCCGATCGATATTGGTACACGTTAACGTTTTGGTTTCATAAGCTTAGTGTATAATACATTTTATGGGCGTATAATAACGTAGCCTACCTGTTTTGTTTTCCAAACATTGGTGTGAGCCTATAACTCACACTACCAACATATTGTGTTCAAACGATTTACCTACAAACACTACGATTATGGTGTTCAAACGATTTAACTACCAACACATTGTGTTCAAACGATTTAACAAACTCTATGAATATCACTCAACCTTTGTGTTGACCTCTCAAGCATGTATTTCAGGTTCATGACGATCAAGGATGGCACGGAAGGACACGGATACTCAAGAGGGCTATAAATTTACTTATCATTCAAAAACTCATTTATTATACATTGTAAACATGGAACCAATTGGGACCTCATTTTGTAATCTCTGATATTTATATATTTTGAATGATACATCTTTTAAAACGACTCAATTGGAGTTCGTTTTCTATTATTGTGACTATTGTGCCGTCGAGTAACACCCAGTTTGAATTCCGCTGCAACCATGAATTGGGGGTGTTACATATCACATATTTAAAAAAACAAAAATGAGTTAAGAAGTATGTTTCAACAACTCTTGAGTTTTTCGATTAATAATCCTCAAAGCTTTAATCTAATCAATCATGTATTAAGCATGATTACTTATCACTAATTTTAAATAAAAACAAATACACAACATCTTATGAGTCAACTGAAAATCACTCTAACCCAAACACAGCAAACTATTGTGTGTTTACTATTTAGTAGTAAAAAAAAAGAAAGAATGAGAAACGTATTTAAATTGTTACTATTTTTTTAAAGGTTACTATGAGAAAATAAAAAAACTATTTCTTCTAATGTATAACCAATATCTGGGAAATCATTTTATATTTCTACTATTTTTTTGCATTTTCTATTTTTCAAGAATGTAAAGTGTAATAACTTAAAAACTCGTTTTTTTGAAATTTTCACACTTCTCTCAAGACAATAGTCCATCATATTTTAAATAATAAATTCAAGATAAAAAAAAAAAATGTAAACAATTTTTTTTTACACAACTAAACGCACCTAATTCAACCACAAATCCACACCTTACATCTAGGGCTATAAACGAACTGAACGTTCAGTGAACATTTCATGAACCGTTCGGTAAAAAATTCGTTTATGTTCGTTCGTTTATTAAATGAACGAACATGAACAATATTTTACGTTCGTTTAGTTAAATGAACGAACATGAACAAAAGTCTCGTCCGTTCATTTATGTTCGTGAACGTCCGATTACACGTTTGTTAACGTTCGTTTATATTTATTTATCTATTTGTGTTCATATATCATATCTTTTAATTTTATAATTTTAAAAATTGGTTTGTTTAAACAAAACAACTGTCACAACTCGTAATTTCCGGTTATTTTCCAAACCTCGACAATTTACTATTCACAAGTTACTATTCATCGATCACTATTCATCATTTTTGAGGTCAATTTGACATTCCGAGAAACATTCAGAAATTTTACTATTCATTTCCGAGAGAAAACCACTATTCACGTACATTACTCATGTCATCGTAAATTTAGTTTACGAGTATTCAAATTCGCGTAACCGTATTGGTTCAGGAGCGAATTCATGCTTTATCATTTGAGACATCTCATACAGACTAGAAATAGTCCGCATATCATCATTTCGGCACTTGCATACTATTCCACTCGTAGGATAATTAAATTAATACTTTTGATAAAATTAACTTTTACGTATAATTATTTCTATATAAGCGTTAACAAACGATCAATCATGTGACTAACACGTCCGACAATCCCGACTATGATCCTAGTATATTTTCATACTCATGATAATAATATAAAAATTATAATATTAATTTACCCGGTATTTTGGAAATTTATTTATTTCGTATCGTACGCCTAATTTAATTACGACGGTTTTCGTAGAAATTACACAATAATTATCCAAACACTCAATAATTATACCCAACATATTTTCATAATTTTTACGACTTTATTATGTCCCGGTTAACTCCGTTAAAATTTATTTCTAGTTAACTCGGTACCCGGTATTCCCTAAAACTAATAATATATACATAATACTCACCAAATCTCTTACACACTACATCTTTTTCTTCCTTTCACCCATTTTGCCGCCCCCCCTCCTTACCCATTTTCTTACACATTGAAAAACTTCTACTAACCATTTAATGTTTGTCCTTAAAGTTGTATAACCTATTTTATATATCTAAAAGTCATACATTGAATCTCATTCTACAAAAATACCAACTAGCAACTTTCTTCTCCCTTTTCTCTCTTTTGGTTCACGGCAAAACAACAAGGAGCAAGAAGAAATCTTAATTTTTCAAGAACAAGTAATTTAACAAGCTTAGATTGTATACCTTTTTGAGTTTTGAAAGATAAACTCAAGGTTTACTTAGGTTTTCATCCTCCAATCTCTTCATCCTTCAAGTAAGTATAAGAAACTCATTTTTATAATTTTACCAAGTTTATACAAGATCCATATGATATATATACTAGATCTACATGCATATGCTATTTATACCACTTTATTTTATAAACTTTTAACTTTGAAAGCCTAGAAGGTGATTATAGTTAGATCCTTGTTATATCCACTTGGTTTATGATGTTTAGGAACCCATGACACCCTAAGAAGGTGTATGGTAGGATTAGACTAGTTTTGTGGTGATTGAAAGTGGTTTGGTTGAAGTTGGAACAAGTTTGAAACTAGGAAAATGATTTTGGAAAATATATATTTACCTACTGTCCCTATTTTGAAAACGTAGGAAACTCAGGAACTCAGGGGTAATTTTTGACCAAAGATTTAGAAAATACTTTTAAAAACGAAACTTTTGGCGAAAGAACGGACTAAAACGAGTTTATAACGAAGGAGATATGATTTTTGTAAATTTAACGACGAAAACTATTTTTCTGAAAAACTGCATGCTGTTTGACAGTTTTCGACGGGCAAATAGAGGCGTTAGACGTAACTTAGAGGAGCCGAACTACCAAAAATATATTAGCATATACTAAAATGAATCCGTGGATATAAAGAACGAGTAAAATGAGCTTAAAACGACCAAGTTATGTACGTTTTAAAATCGTCAAAACTATATATATATATTTAGTCACTACTAGAAAATAATATAACTACGTACTAAATGATATATTTTCTAGATTTCTTATTCAAGGAGTTTATTTTTAACTAACAAAGTACGTACGACTCAAGGTTTATTACGCGACTACTAGACATTATTTTAAGGTTTTCAAAACAAGGAATATAACACTAACGTTTTTATACTTTATATTACGACAAGTTTTATAACTCTATTTGGACTTATTTTTCCTAAGTATGGAAACTATTTTATCTTGACAATAACTAGTATTTCCAAGTCACGAGTGGTATAGGTATCATGTGCATGTGCATTCATTACATCACGGCATGATCTAAATTAGATCACAATTATTCATTTAGGTTGCGGCTAGTGTTCGCGCCTCATTGTCCCGATTACTTTACCATCGTTGTGCCATCTTTGTACTATCACTCCAGGTGAGTTCTCATAGCCCCGTTTTAATTACTTATTTGATTTTAAATCCCATGGGGGAGAATACATTGCACAATTATTTTTGTACATGCCCAAGTATTAAATTCCATACATTGCTTAAGTTGTTAGTACTATCACTTCAAGTCCCCTTATTATCATGGACCGTTAATTATATTGCCAAGCAAGAGTGAGTGGATAGATCTATCGAGGGTGACGCCTCCATTCGTGTTTGGGTTGCTCCATAAGGAAAACGAATGCATTTCATGTCTGAATAATTTGAGTGTCTGATAAACACTCCTTTGGGGCCAATTTTAGTACGTCTAGCTTCGGGGTCATGAGCTTAAGATCAATGTAGCATTTTGACATATTGTCACCTTGCTTTTACTATTACTTTACTTGTGGCTATTGTACATACTGATGAGTGTGTAAATACTCATCATTTTTGTCTTATATGAACTGCCAAAACATCCAAAAACACCCAATAATGCATCAAAATACTGAAATTATCTTAAAAGTGTGTTTTATATGTTTTAGATGCAAAATGTTTAAAAACAAATGAAAAATGAACAAAGTTTGCACAATTGGCAGTTTCAGTTCCTCAAGTTTCAAAAGCTGGCAAAACTAGTCCCTGGAAGTTTAAAATAAAAGAGAAGTCAACCCAAGGCAAAGAAAAGTCAAAAATTATCAAAATAAGTCCTTGGGTGAAAAAGTTTGAGAAAATTACACTTTTACCTCTCAAAATCCAAAATTGGCATAAAAGGTCCCTGGAGTTTTGGAAATTGACAGATTTGGTCCCTGGGAAATATTTTTGAATTGAAAAGTCAACAAAAGTCTTTGAAAAATAAAAAGTTGACAATTATGGTCCTTGATTGCAAGTTTGGTGAAATTACAAGTCAGGTCCCTGAAGTTTGGTGTTTTGGCAGATTTAGTCCCCGGGTGTTTAAAAAATAAAAAATATCCAAAATACCCTTGTACTATTTACACATGACAAATATGGTCTATTTTGATAACTTTGGGACATTCACATTTTCAGTCCCCAACTTTGCATAAATTACAAAATAGGTCCTTGTGATTTCTAAGTAAAAAACCAAACGGATCCTAAACCTAAATACCAAACCAACAAGCCTGATCCATTAACCAATCCCCAAGCCCACCTTTTGGCCCACTCCTAAACTAATAATCCACCCCCCTTGGTTGACCCGGTCAAACCCCCAAACAAAACCACCCCCGTCACTCTCATTTCCCTCTCAAACCACCATTCCCCCCTGCAATACCACTCCCACCATCTCCACTTGCCCCACACCCTTATCCCTGATGCATCACACTCCCCAAGACACCAATCACATCACCCCCCCTACACACGTTATCAGACCCTCAACTAGTCAAACACTTTTTCCCGCCAAAAAGTGGAAAGAGAGGAAGAGTGATCCAATGGCTATTTTTGTAGCTGGGATTTGAAATGGGACCCACAATGGACTATAAAAGTGAAGAAACAAGGAAGAAAGAAGGAGTTAGTTAGTTAATTATCTGTAGTCTTAGTTTAGTTTAAAAAATGTTTTAGTGTAATTTTGAATTCCAAGTGTAATATTTAGCTTAAAAGTGTTGTACTAAGTTCACTCAGTGTATTTCAATCCTATTTCAAGCTTTAATTTACTTATCTCAGTTCATTTCAATTTGTGGCAAGTTTTCATTCATAATCTCAATTCCATAAAAGTTTATTACAATCATTTCTCATAGTTTGTTTGAGCTTATATGAGCTTGTTTATAAGCTTTTCTCAGCTTGAGAATCATTTTAGAAGTATTTCAGGTTAAAACAAGAAAATACAAAAAAATTAGGGTAAAAAAAAAAAAAAAAAAAAAAAAAAAAAAAAAAAAAAAAAAAAAAAAAAGATCAAAGAGAAGAGGCAGTGGAGCAGGGTAAAAACATGGAAGGTGGACTTGGTTTAGTGCTTATTGGTAAGCTATAGGTGTGATTTATAAGCCTTGGTTCTCAGTTTCTTGCTTGGATGCACATTTGTAAGCATAAATTTCATTTTTGCTTTTCACTGTAGATGTGCTTATTATTGCTTATATGTATGTTTCTTGTGCTTATTTAGTGTTCCTATGAGAGATTGTTGTTTAAAATTGCATGCTTGTTTGTTAGATTCCATGGTTACTTAGATTGTCACTTTAACTGCCATTAATAGCATAATTGTGATTCTTAGGTATTTGTTGTTGCTACTGATGTTTTTGGTACTTAAATGCTTTTATTTTATCATGTGATAACCTGATGAATCCATTTCATGGTCTAATACATCAGTTGTTTTGAAAAACTTCATATATGCATCTGTTAAGGGGTGTTTGGATTAGGGTACTTCACCATTGGACCCTATGTTTCAGTTGATGATTCTGGCCTATGCATGCTTGGTTAAGTAAAATTAGATCATATAGAGTATAAAAACTCAGTCACTAGTGTAAAAAGTCAAAATCACTTCCATTGTCCCTTAACTGACAACTGTTGGGCAGTTGTGATCCAAAAACCATCCATTTCATTGCATTAGATAAATTGTAGCTTAATTTCATTAACTTGTAGCTTAAGATAGCTTAATCAATCAGTAGCAGCCCTTAGAAATCCAAATAAGTCAAAGTGCAACTTTATTTCAAAAAGTCAAATTTTGCTCATTTCAGTTTTTTCCAAAACTCCAAGAATTGTTTAGAATTTATGAGTGGATGTGAGACCTTGAAACTTGTTTAAATTTGTTGTCTACCACCTAATCTTCAAGAACCCTACTTGTTTTTATTTTTGCAAATTTTTTCATAGGTTCCACTGCCCCCCAAAGTAGGTTGCAGGGGAGCTGTGTGCCCTGCACCAGCAGCCACAGTCCCACCACCACCACTTTGGTGGTGGTTTGTGACCACCTCAGTGGGTCCTACACCTTGTAATTAGTTCCTCCCAACCCCCTCCTACCAGGGAGTAGTATTTGACCTTTTGTTTGACTTCTAACCTAGTGGACCCCACCTGAATCAGGCCTCATACTTTGTCCCATTCTGTGTTGCTTTAAGTCTTTGGAATAGCTTAATATGGCTTATCAGCTTACCTACTGAGCTTATTTGACCATTTTCAGCTTAGACAAGTCCAAAGTACTTATTAGGACCAGATTTATCCAAGGTGGATCCCACATAAGCTCATTTAAGCTTATTTACCACTTCAGTCAACAAAAGTCAACTGTGGAAGCAATAAGCTTCCACAGTGCTTATTAGTAGCTTATAAAAAAGTTGTTTTTATTAAAGTTGCTTGTTTTTAGATATAAATTAGTTTTGTAAAATAAAAATCAAGAAAAGACAACATAAAAATAAGTGATAGTTTCTATTTAATTTAATTTAATTTAATTTTAATTTTCATTTTTAGATTTTAATTAAGTAATTTGTAATTTTATATTTTTATTAATTTCCTTGTAGGTTAAAGTATTTTTAAGAATTTTTTTCAGATTTTTATCTTTTCATTTAGTATTTATTAGAATTAATTTTAGTTTTATTAATTATTAATTAATAATTAGTTTAAAATAGCATAATTAGTTTTTATTAAGTAAAACCTTGTTTTTATATTTTTTATAGCTTTTATATGTTATAAAGTAATTTTAGAAATTTTATTAGATTTTTTATTGTTCATTTAGTATTTTTCTTAATTTAAAATAGTTTAATTAGTTAATTAGTAATTAATTAGTAATTAATTAATAGAAAAATCACAAAAAGACAAAAACACTTATTTTTATTTTTAAAACTTATTTTTAGTTATTTTATAATTTTAGAAATTTTATTTTCATTTTTCTAGTATTTAATTAGTATTATATTATATTTAAGTGTTTTAAATATTAATAATTAGTAATAATTAGTATATAATTAATAATAAATAATTAATTAGGGTTAAAATTTATTTTAATTTTCTAAAAATTTTGTTTTACCCTTAGGTTTGTAAAAAAGTCATTTTCACCCCTGGGTGTTTTCAGATTTCCGTTTTCACTTTTTATTTTGTACGTTTACGTTTTATTTAAACGTGAACGTACGCGTTTTAAGTTTTAAACGTTTCTGGTTTTCCTGACTTTCCAGTATTGTTAATATAGTGTATTTAAGCTATTATATTTCATATTCCAGTAGTGTAACCATCACAACTCACTTATACCCTTTCCTGTCCAAATTCACCCGATCACAAACCCGTTCTAATACCATCCACACCTCGTCGGGACATAACGACCCGGGGAAACCCTATACTTCCACGGAGATTGATTCTAAGCTGTTTGACTTTTATAGTTAACCATTCACAAGTGGTTGACCAATAAAAGTTGACGGTTTAGCACCAATCACATACGATTTAACTTATAAACCTATGATTATTCACCAACTTTATGTTGACCGTTTTCGCAATGTATTTCTCAGGTTTTTAAGGTAGCTCATGTTGCATACATTTGGACCTTCATGGAGTTGCGGAGTCGACGCATCTCACTATATTTTCTGCACTTATGATACGTTTGATCTTGTTGAAATTGTTTTATCTAAATTGGCAATACCTTTTGGGACCTAAGTTTTGTAAACTCTGAATGTTTTAATGATCAAACGATGTATTTTTCCAAACGACACTTTAGGTCGTTCAATGTAACTGTAACTGTGATGCTATGACAGTCACCCCCATGTATTCCATTCCGCTGCTAAAAACAGGTATTTTGGGGGTGTGACAACAACACTTATAAAACAATATAATTGTGAAGAATTCAATAAAGTCTATGTTTGTTTGTCTATTTTCATTTATGTTCGATCGTTTATGTTCGTTTAGTTTCTTAGTGAACGAATATGAACAACTCATTTTCTTAATAAACGAACATGAACAAGAAAATTCGTCCGTTTAAGCGTCCGTGTCCGTTTATTTGTCCGGTTAAAATTAAATAAACGAACATAAACAAGGCTCTGTTCGTGTTCGTCCGGTTCGTTTACAGCCCTACAGTTACATCACATCTAGATCCAAGTGCCACAACAACAACAACAATACAAAACCCTGCCTGAACGAAAAATGAGAAGATGGAATGTAGACCGTCTTAATCCTACACAATAAACCTGATAGTAAATGAATTAATTAAAAAAGAGGAATGCTACATTCACTCAAATTTTACAAAACAAAATCCACACAATGACATGGATGGATATGATTGGGTTAATTAAAGATGAGAGAGATAATGTAAGAGTGAAATTACCAATGATAAACATCCATGTCATTGTGTGGGTTTTGTTTTTGTAAAATTTGAGTGAGTGTAGCATTCCTCATTAAAAAAATATACGAGTAATAAAAAGTAAGCTTAGAAACCAATCAAAACCATACATATAGTTGAAAGTTGAAGGATATAAACTACAAACTAAAAAAAACCTAAAGCTATGACAAAAAAGAACATCTCTCTAACCAAATACAGTAATATCATAAAAAAAAAAAAAAAAAAAAAAAAAAAAAAAAAAAAAAAACCTTAACCTCACACGTGTTTTAGAAAAAAAAACCTCACAGCAGCCATAACCACTCAATCAATTTCTGCCGCTCTAAGGTAAAACCCTGATTTTATTTGCTTATTTTTCATGTGGGTTTTGCTTAATTTGCAATCTTGGTTATGAAAAAGTACTTATTTGAATACCCTTTTGCTTAAAGTATGAATCTTTGTTGTTGTAATTGTAACATAAAATATGGTGTCATATTATTTGTAAAAAGATTACTAATTTGACTACCCTTTTGCTTAATTATAAGATATTGTGAGACTTTATTTGCTTTAAATACATATGGGTTCTGTTAAAGTGTTAGTTGTTTTTTTTTTTTTTTTTTTTTGAAGTGCTAATTTGAATGCCCATTAGCTTAGAATTGAATCTTTGTTGCTGTTATTGAAATAAGGAGTATAGAATATGGTGAGACTGTGTGCAATTAAGGGGGTGTTTGGGTTTTTTTTTTTTTTTTTTTTTTTTTTTTTTTTTTCGCTTAAAAATAAGTACTTCTGAAAATGGTGTTTGGATTTGCTTATTGTATAAAAAGTGCGATAGTACTTGGTGAAATAGGTATTTGTTGAAAAACTGTAATTAAGTTAAACAATAAAGGGTTTTAAGTTAAATTGTTTGTAGAAAAGAAATAAGCAAAAATCTGGTTATATTACCAGAAAATAAGCAGATAAGCAACACATAACCGCTTATGCTTTAAATAAGCAGAAAAGCGGGAAAAAAATAAAAAAATAAAAAAATAAGCAATCCCAAACACCCCCTAAGGACTAAGGAGCGTAGAAGTATGCATATGGGTTTGCTAAGGTCTAATTTATTTATATAATTTATTGATAAAATCATAAAAATTTGAATAAGTATTTGCTAAAAGGATAAATCTTTATTGTTGTTATTGAACTATAGAAAATGGTGAGACCTTATGCAATTAAGGGGCGTAAAAGAAAGAAGAACAAGACTGAAAGATATGATAAAGAAGAAGACGAGGAAGAAAATGTAGGGTTTGTTGAAGAAGAAGAACAGCAAGAAGAAAATGTGGAGAATGATGGGGCCCACAAGAAATTGAAGGGTGGAGCCACGGAATCTGATGAGGCGATAGCCGAAGCGGCTGCGCAAGAACTTGCTGGGATTCCAGTGAATTTGAATGAGCAGCCACATGATAAGAATAGCGGTGGTGTTATTTTTATACTTGAGAAGGCTTCCTTGGAAGTTGCTAAAGTTGGAAAGGTTAGTTTTGTCGTTATGTTTGAAATGTCGGTGTATAGTTATGGGGTTTTTTTTTGAACGGCAACCAACTATCTACAATATTAATTATGATATGGTTGCTTTTTGAAAATGATAATGATTAGGTGATTGTTGTCTTTAAGTTGTAGATAATGGGGTTATAGGTATGTGTATAAGTGTATTGTGAGACTGATTGTTGGGATATTTGGGATTGCTTTTTAGAACTTTTTGTCTGCTAATGCTAACTACTTGTGTTTTGGTGCAACTGATAGTTTTAAGGGTGTTTGGGATTGCTTAATCTAACTAGGTATTAATCTATTATTTGCGACTGAAATAAGTTTTGAGTTAAGCAGTTTGGAGTTACTTTATTCCAACTACTTATTTTTAAGGATTAAGCAAAGAGGAATGCTACACTCACAAAACTTTTACAAAAAATTCTCACACGTATAGGCGGCAACTAAATATGGAGGGTTAGAAAGAAGAAAGAGAAAGCATAATACAATATGATTGGTGCATTACATTTGCCACATGTGTATGTGAAACTTCTTTTGTAAAATTTCTGTGGATATAACATTTGTCTTAAGTAAATGGGCAGTTTTAGTAAGCAATACTAAACACCCCCTCATTATTTGAATATTCAGGGGGTCAAATAATCAATCTAGTTAGGATTATGGTTATATTAGTCATTTTAAACGCAAGTTTTTATACTCAGAATTCTCTAGTCACTAAAACAACCAAATTTATTATAATGCCACAACATTTTTGATACAACTGATTATCAGATTCTCACTGCTTCATGCCACACAATGCTTTCAAAATGCAATGCCAAACACAATGTTTTGAAAAATTTAATGGCGTAATTTGATGATATTGATTTTGGTATATGCTAAATTTCTATATATTTTAGTCTTGTTTAGGTACGTTGGACTGTTGGAGGGTTTTGATTTCTAACTACTTAAGTATCTGTTTATTCAGAGTTACCAGCTGTTGAACTCAGAGGATCATGCCAATTTTTTGAGGAAAAATAACCGAAACCCTGCTGAGTACAGACCTGATATTTCTCATCAGGTTAGTGATTGTTAATCTATAACTTGACCAATGGTATTTGCCATATTTCATTTATGTTTATTGGCAGTATCTTGATTTTTTTTTGCTTTAATTGTGTACATATCATTGGTTTGATGCAGGCGATATTGAATATATTAGATAGCCCATTGAATAAAGCTGGTAAACTAAGAGCTTTGTATGTGAGAACCGAAAAAGGTGTACTTTTTGAAATCAAACCTCATGTTCGTATTCCAAGAACATTTAAACGGTTTGCTGGTATCATGTGTAAGTTCAACCAATTATATCCTAAGCAAATCTTCACCATATGCTTGGTTTTTTTATTTTTGACTTTCTTAATATCGACTTTCTTGATACTTTCAGTGCAATTACTTCAAAAACTAAGCATTTCTGCTGTTGGAAAACGGGAAAAGCTTATGCGTGTGATTAAGAATCCTGTAACACAATATCTTCCAGTCAATTCTCGCAAGATAGGTTTGCAATCTTGTCTCGATCTTGCTATCTGGTTTAGTATTGTTCTCACCCCATGTAAATTGTAATGCTGGACTATTCCAGTTCTAATATATCAATTAGCAGTTTAATATATTTATAAAGGGAGATACGGTAAACAGGTTACTTTATGTTAAAGTATTTTTTAAGAATTCATGCTAACTTGCAAATTTATTTTGTTTTGTGGGCCAGGGTTTTCACATAGTTCGGAAAAGTTGGTTGATATGCATGATTATGTGGCTACATTGGACAAAGACGCAACTCTTGTTTTTGTGGTATGTAACTAAGTCGTATAGGCTTGATATTTAATTTGAAATTGACTAGTTGTCTTTTAGAACCAATTTATTTCGCCAAAAGTTGCAAATAAATCATTGTTGTGGTGGAAAGGCTTAAAAAATTATATTTGGAACAAAACCGAATTTTACTAGTATAAGCTCAATGATATAAAAGAAGATTATACTTGCATTTTCTAGTGGCATGCTTACAAGAAAAGTTGTATGTTTGCAACAAAAAGGTGAGTTTGATGGTCAACAGAGTCGACCACTAATTAGAAATATTATCTTATGTGACCTATCTATGCTCAGGTTGGTGCAATGGCACATGGAAAAATCGAAAACGACTTCATAGAGGATTTTATTTCCAGTAAGTTTTTTCTATATGTATCATTTTACAAAATGCATAATATATTTAACCCAAAATAAATATTAATGCTTACACGAAAATCTTGGTTTATATATTGAATGATGTATGTCTATTTACAGTACTTCCAACTTTTTTAACCCTGTACTCTTTTGTTGTTGTAGTTTCTGGGTATCCATTGAGTGCTGCATACTGCATTACAAGAATCACCAATGCTTTGGAGCGTAAACACAAGATTATTTGAACGCCTTCTTACAACATGTACTTGTAGTAGTAATATCAGATTAGTAGATGACTTGATGTAACTGTCGCGTTTTCAATCTGTGATTCTTCTTAAAAGTATATCATAATTTTGGTCATTATGAAAGTGAATTATATACTTACATCCTGGCTACTGTCTTTCTAAAACCCTCAAAAACAAAGTTTAATGATGAATATCAAGTTGCTTTACTGCAAAGGGGTGTTACATGTTTCCCCAACTAAGTTTCAAAATAACAAATATTCCCAATCTTACCTATGTAATTTTCATATATGCCCATTCTATATATCTATTTTATTATAAACACTTCAAAAATGTGACAATTCTACCCTTGTTTTATTCATCCCCAATCAAACTTCAACTAACAAAGCAATCTACACAATTAAAATTAACGTAGAAAACATTTATATAAAACAAAATAATATTTTAGAATCATACCTGCACTGTTTGGCCATATATATAACCCAAGTACAAATTGTGTCCATATTTTTTACAATCACATATTCATCTTCAAAATATTTGAACCACTGTTTGGCTATATGACCCACGTCGTAGTTTCACTTAATCCTATGCAATTTCCTTTTAACCATGAAAGTCCCTAGTCTCATGCAACTTTTTAAATAAATAAACCATTAAATTGATCAACATATTAAGAGTGTTTTGGCATTCAAATCAAAGGAAATTGAAAGGGTATAATTGTCTTAAACATAAAATTAGATGAAAATAGATATATTTGAAATTTTAACATTTGATTGAGGAAATAATGTAATTTGTGGTATTTAAATGAGGATGGATGTATTTCTCCCCTTATTTTATTTAGGAATTGTTGAATGCTAAGTCGAACAAGAATGAGCATTATTTATAATTTTAATTACTAGGAAAAAGATAGGTGTCACACTTTGAACAAAACACGTAGATTGATGTGAAAAACTATTCATCACAATTCCCAATAACAATCAAAGCAAATATTAAAATTACAAACTCTAGCTCGACATTCAAGTACCAAAACACCATTGATATCTTGATTACACTTAGAACACACATACTTTGGCGTTTTCTTTCTTCGAACATATGTTAATGGATGTTTGTGAAATGAAAAATTTCTGGTGCCCTCCCTCCAAAAGTTTTCAAACCGATCATATCGACTAAGGCAATAAAGGTGAAAAGAGTTTTTGTGGTTTTGACAATGATAGAGTGGTCGTTTGGGGTGCATTTCTTCCTCACAAATATCACAATAGAAATCTTCAGGATGATTCTCTACTGGGGGATAAGTCAATAGGACTTCATCATGTCCTTTGCAATACCTGTGAGCAAGGGATTGTGGCGACCTCATTGCACAATACATGCATAGTTGGAAGTCACAAGCCTTGCAAGCATAGCTTATACCAGGAACCCATCGAAAACATGCCTTACAATCAGGTTCGCCATCAATAAGCTGGAGAAGAGGATGTTTGTGGGATATATGTTTGATGGTGTTGGGTAGAAATGCACAATTTATACAAAGATCAAAAGTTCCACATCTGTATACAAACGTGTTGCCCCTGGCTAAACAACCCTTGCATTTATACCACCAGTTTGTGTCTACCACCAAGCTAAGAGGATACTGTGGGTGAAGTTGATGTTTTAATGTGCGGGGTAACTGGGCACAATATTTGTGAAGATTGAATGAACATCCATATTTGCAGCTATAGTATGGAAAGGACAGGGGTCGAACACAACCATAACATACCTCTATCAGATCACCCGAGTTAATGTCGGTCGTCAGACTCTTACCGCGGGGTTCAACATTAAGGATTAATGGATGATCGTGGCTCCAATGGTTAACTTCTACCGAGTCCTCATCATCATCAGATCGAGAAGACACATTTCCAGAATGTAGTAGTTTGAGTGGATCGGTGAATTTGTAAGACATGGGAAAATGCAATATATCATTTCCCTCATCAACAGCGGGATCTCTGCAGTAAATCCAAGATTGATTTAGTACTACTCACAAGTCACAACAAAACAAAAATAAACTATGGAAATGTTTTACCTTGGAACGGAAGGCTGCTCTGCTTTTAAGGCGCATTTAATGTGGGCAAAGTATCTACAATTTGCACAATAATACAACCAATCATTTTGCAGGATGCGTCTGTCGCAAAATTCGCAAGAATATTTGTAATTATTATATCTTTCTGGAAGCGAATAGGCCAGAACTAGAGGGTGATTAGGGTGGTGGGGAATATTGATGGTGGTGGCCAAGGAAGCACAACCCTTGTGGATCCAGAAGACACAAGTATCACATTGATAGAAAAAGTCTTTTTCTTCGGTTTTGCAAGCATCACAATAGAACGAAGCAGGTTTTAACTGCAGGGTTAACAAGTGTTGCGGATGACCTTCATGTTCAAGCTTGATCGATGCTTCCTTTTTTAGTTCACCATCAGCAACCTGTTGAGCAACAAAAACAACAACACATTTTGTGCAGGCATGAAAGTCACAACTGATACATTCGTAGCTGAATCCCTCTATTAACTGGTGTGGGTTATAACACAAATCACAGTAAAAACGATGAATTCTGTTATTAAACTTAAGAGGATGAAGGGGATGGTTGTTATGATTAATAGTGGGTGGTAGTTCTGCACATGTCTTATGCAGAAAGTAACGACACGAGATGCACCCGTATGCAGCGCCACCCACTGGTGATATGGGGTCTCGACACACTTCACAACGGACCTCACCTTTCTTCTCGTCATGGTCATTAACAATCGTTTCCCAGTTTTTGATTAGCTTCAGTGAATGTTCTTCATCCGTACCACATTTTATGCATGCATCAAAATCACACTCTAAACAGCAGTAGCTGAAGTGTGTTGGTGGGTGGTGCGTACGACACACATTACATCGCCAAGGTAAACGGCGGACAATGAGGGTAAGAGGATGTAAAGGATGAAAATGGAGATTGATAGTGGGTTGTAGTTCTGCACACTTCTTATGCAAAAAGTAACGACACGAGATGCACCCGTATGCAGAGCCACCCAATAATGATATAGCTTCTCCACATCCTTCACAAAGAACGTCGCCTTTCTTCTCGCCATGAACATAAACAATCGTCTCCCAGTTTTCGATGAGCTTCAATGAATGTTCTTCATGGCTAAAATGATTAATCTCACCCATTATAAAATTATATTTTTTCTCTCTCTCTCTCTAATGTGATATTAAAATTTACTTGAAGTTTAAAGGAAACAATACAAATACAAATGCATAGTTTATTTCCTATAAATAGGCGAGGGGAGGGAAGGCTAACTCACAAGAAATAGCTTTCAAATTCGACACCATGTCCATATTCTTTTTCATAATTCTTTTTGTTAATATGAAAATTACTTTTTTTAACAATGAATTATATAATTTTTTTAATACAACATGTTATAAAACTTGAAAAATATTTAATTTTTTCTTTGAAATACAACATATTATATTATTATATAATTTTTTCTATAACAATGTAATTATTGTTTTAAAACACTCAAATACCATATTTATCAGACATTTCATGTGTAATTCAATGATCTAGTTACACTTCTTAGTTAGAGAATTAACATTGAGTTAGATTTATAGTGTTCGTGTAATACTTCTATACATTTATTAAGTGACATCTTCAATAAGTATCTGGTTTAATTTGTTCTAAATACTATGAGAATAATATCATGGAAATTTGAAAGGAATATATGAAACTTCTGATTTTTATAAAGGTATATACTTTAATATTTTTATACTTTTGTGAAGAGGAAGAAAATAACTTTGATAAACAAATATAAACAATAATCCCAATTACTTTTATATTTTTGTGATGAGTAGGCAAAAGAAAAGAACCAAAATGTGTAGTTCAACTTTACGTGACAGCTAATTAACCGAGCAAAATATTTTCTAGATTTTTAACCTAAGAAAAATACTTTGATCAAGCTTTGAAAAATGTATGCGTTGTTCAAGCGTTGCTTAGTGTATGTCACAAGCGTTTTATTGGGTTGTTCAAGCGTTGCTTGAGGTTAATGTGGTACTTCGGCCACATTCCATTATACTTATTGTTTTTCTTTATAAATATATTTTACCAGAGTGAAGCCCATTTAACAAATAAAAAAAATGTATGCGTTGATCGAGTGCAGCATACTGCATTATAGTACACTTAACACACATGAAACACTAATGTTTACTTGCGATTTGCTTAGAACTTGTAGCTTCTTTGATTTATGTATAACTATTATAATTTGTTAAAATATTAAGGCATATAAAGAATTGGCAGTATTTAAGACTTTAAGCCACGAGAAGAAGATTAGTGTCACGCTGTCACCCTCAAACAAATATATATAAGTTGACGATGTGAAAAATCAGCTTTAAAGAAGTACCAATGTAAGTTAAAATAGCAAATGCAGCCTCTCTTATTTCCTAATACATGATCAAGGATAAATATCATCTTGTTCGTTGATGACATCGAAAGCAGATATTGAAGTTACAAACTCTAGCTCGACATTTAAGTACCAAAGAACCGTTGTTATCTTTGTTACACTTAGAACACACATACTTTGGCGTTTTCTTTCTTCGAACAAATGTTAATGGATGTTTTGTGATAAGTAACTGTTATAGTGCCCTCCTTCCATATATTTTCATACCAATCACGTTGACTAAGGCAATAAAGGTGAAAAGAGTTTTTGTATTTGTGACAATGATAGAGTGGTCGTTTGGGGCGCATTTCTGTCTCGCAAATATCACAACAGAAATCTTCAGGATGATTTCTCGACTGGGGGATATGTCAATATATTTGTTTCATAAACAATAAAGTATATTATAAAATTTCTGATTACTTGTATGCTTTTGTGAAGAGTAAGCAAAAAAATATGTATATATCAGTATGTGTTAAGTTGATCATGTTTACGAATTGTTTCTTAAAACACCATCATAAATGATTATATTTAGAAGCCAACTTTTTTGCAGAATCAAGAATGCTTGGCTTGCAAGTAGTATTTTTCTTTTCGAAAGTGTTCTTAAGAAATTTTTTTTTTTTTTTTTTTTTTTTTTTTTTTTTTTTTTTTTTTTTTTTTTGTGAATATGAAGTTGAGATCTGTAATTGGACTAAAATACTGTTAACTTTAATCCAGAATCTGTAAGATACAAGTTTTCTACTAGTTCTTTTAGGATTATGGTTATATTAGCCCCGTTATTAAGCTTAAGTTTATATTAAGATCTTATAATTGCTAGTTTACCTTTTTTTCATTTTCAGCATGAACACAAAGTGTTTGATAAAACGCCTCTATAAAAAATTAGTATTTGACTACTTGACTGGATCAATGTGGTTATAGGTGGAATGAGGTCGGAGTTTTAACATCGTCGTTAACTGATTGCAGCTGGTTAACAGCTGTAGACATTGGTTTAGGTAGTTAGTTTATAATCGCTTTTTAGTTATATTTTTGTTCAGTTACATATCCAAGTTATTTGGTTAAACTAGTTAAGAATGTTTTTATAGGTGGCAGCAAACTTAGTGATACTACATATTGTATATGGTCATAAATTACGGTGCCTAAGTTGCAAGTATGCTAGCTAGGTGTACAATTCGGTTATTTGATGTTAACATTTCAATAAATCATTGTAAGTTATTTTAGTGTTGTTTTATGTGAACTGTGATATATGTAGATTACGGAACAAGCACAAGAGAGTACTAGGGATTTGCCCCTTTGTTCATCATATACGTAAAATCTATAAGTGTGTCCCTGAATAAAAAAACGAGTACTAGGCTCTCTCGAGAACTAGAAAGTACTAGGGATCTCCCGAGATGCCCAAATGGTGATTGCTAAGGAGAATCATTCCACATTTGTTAGAAGCACTGAATGTCCAATAACGTGCATGTAGAGCTTGTTTGTCAAATGAACTGAATCAAAAGATAAAGCTGCTCATGTAGCGAGTGAAGTTAAGGTGATTCAGTTATATGATCTTATTCAGAAATTACATATATGGTTTTGCTATATTATGTTTACATATATTTTTCTGTTTTCTGAGTGGAGTTAAGAGATCCCAGTTAAGGAAAGGAGCACGTATGAGCTTAAAGTATACGTAGATGATGGGAGCCTTATACCTCATATACAACTGATCATAATGCAAGTTCCTATTTTAATATGACTACTTTTTATAATCCTTATATATAGGATGTACTTCTTGATTTGCTGTTTGGTTATTTAGTTTGTACATAAGTAGATAGGTTATTTCCTTGAGTGGTAAACACAATTAACTCTTCTTCGCTGGTTCATGCCATAACGAGCAGTTGGAAATTGTTTTAAGTTTAGCTTGATAACTTCGAGGTGCATAAGCATTTTAATTCTCTTTGCAATTAAATTTTGAGAAACCGAGTGTTTATTCAATAAATCAAAGTGCTTGAATTTATAAAAGTAAAATAAAGCCGAAGTGCTATAAATTTACAGGGAACGACGGAGAATCATATGGTTTGACCCAAGGGTTGTTTCCAATGTAGGGGATAATTAAAGGGTTTGAATTTCTGGGTTCAATGTTAAAAGATAGAAGTCACAGCAGATGTTTTAAACATGCTTATCTTTCACTAAAGTTTCTTTTTGGCGGTTAATTGCTAAGTGGTGATCATGCGTAGCAACAAAGTGAAATCATAGTAGTTGGTCCAAGGTTAAGCAAACATCTCATACACCCATGAGGTTATTCTCCCGCGGGTTGCAGTTTTGACTTCAGTGGTCTAATGTAAAGCTTTAAAAACTTGTAACTTTAAAATAACTAAACTGTGTTCATCTTCATATTGCAGGTTAATACGGAGCCATGTAATTGATTGAGTGATAGCATTGGAGCAATGCTAATTGATATAGTTTTATACACATCTCTTACCCGTCGATGCTTGGTCAATGGTAATTGCCATGTTTCAATTTATGTTAATCGTGTACATATTTGTTTTGTGCAGGAGATATTGAATATCTTAGATAGCCCATTGACTAAGAGCTTTGTATGAAAGAACTCAAAAAGGTGTACTTTTTGAAATCAAACCTCATGTTCGTATTCCAAGAACATTTAAGTGATTCGCTGGAATCATGCGTAAGTTCAACCATTTATATCCAAAGCAAATCTTCACCATATGCATGGTTTTTTTTATTTTTGACTTTCTTAATATCGACTTTCTTGATACTTTCAGTGCAATTACTTCAAAAACTAAGCATTTCTGCTGTTGGAAAACGGGAAAAGCTTATGCGTGTGATTAAGAATCCTGTAACACAATATCTTCCAGTCAACTCTCGCAAGATAGGTTTGCAGTCTTGTCTCGATCTTGCAATCTGATTTATTATTGTTCTCACCCCATGTAAATTGTATGATAAGCACCAATAGGGGTCACTTAAGAATTAAGATCCGTTAAAGGATTACAACTAATTAGACCAATCAAGGAAATAGGAAATAGATTGATGGACTTAGTTGATTATCAAATTGGAGGGAAATTGTTATTAGTGAATTCATAACAGAATGATTATAGAGATAAGGAGAATTACAAATCAATCGCTAGAAATGAAAGTGAAACATAACAGGTATTTAAAGGGAAGAAAGGGCGGGAAAATGGTTAAGATGAGCTCTTGGCTGTTTGTTGACTTTTTTGGTTGACTTTTCCATTATGACCCATAACATTGTAATGCTGGACTATTCCAATTCTAATATATAAATTACTAGTTTAATATATTTATAAAGGGAGATACGGTAACCTTGTTACTTTATAAGTATTTTTTAAGAATTCATGCTAACTTGCAAATTTATTTTGTTTTGTGGGCCAGGGTTTTCACATAGTTCGGAAAAGTTGGTTGATATGCATGATTATGTGGCTACATTGGACAAAGACGCAACTCTTGTTTTTGTGGTACGTAACTAAGTCGTATAGGCTTGATATTTAATTTGAAATTGACTAGTTGACTTTTAGAACCAATTTATTTTGCCAAAAGTTGCAAATAAATCATCGTTGTGGTGGAAAGGCTTAAAAAATTATATTTGGAACAAAACCGAATTTGACTAGTATAAGCTCAATGATATAAAAGAAGATTATAATACTCGCATTTTCTAGTGGCATGCTTACAAGAAAAGTTATAAGTTTGCAACAAAAAGGTGAGTTTGATGACCAACAGAGTCGACCACTAATTAGAAATATTATTACGTGACGTATCTTTGCTCAGGTTGGTGCAATGGCACATGGAAAAATCGAAAACGACTTCATAGAGGATTTTATTTCCAGTAAGTTTTTTCTATATTTATATCATTTTACAAAATGCATAACATATTTAACCCAAAATAAATACTAATGCTTACACGAAAATCTTGGTTTATATATTGAATGATGTATGTCTATTTACAGTACTTTTTTAACCATGTACTCTTTTGTTGCTGTAGTTTCTGGGTATCCATTGAGTGCAGCATACTGCATTACAAGAATTACCAATGCTTTGGAGCGTAAACACAAGATTATTTTATCGCCTTCTTACAACATGTACTTGTAGTAGTAATATCAGATTTGTAGATGACTTGAGGATAACTGTCGCGTTTTCGATATGTGATTCTTCTTAAAAGTGTATCATATTTTGGTCATTATGAAAGTGAATTATATATACTTACATCCTGGCTACTGTCTTACCTATGTAATTTTCATATATACCAATTTTATCTTTTTTATTATAAACACTTAAAAAATGTGACCATTCTACCCTTCTTTTATGGAAGATGATTTGCACATTTCAGTTTTTTATTGAGACGCTCATATGTGCAACTGGTTAAAGCCGTGTACATCTGCAGTACAACAATTTAATGCACATGATTGAGTATCCTAATCAAAAAATGGAGTGTCCAAATCATTTCTCATTCATTTATTCATCCCCAATCAAACTTCAACTAACAAAGTATTCTATACAATTATAATTAAGCTAGAAAACATTTATATAAAACAAAATAATATTTTAGAATCATACCTGCACTGTTTGGCTATATATATAACCCAAGTACAAATTGTGGCGTATATTAATCACATATTCATCTTCAAATATATGAACCACGTCGTAGTTTTACTTACTTTTATGCAATTTGCTTTCAACTATACGAAAGTACCTAGTCTCATGCAACTTTTTAAATAAATAAACCACTAAATTGATCAACATTTTAAGAGTGTTTTGGCATTCAAAATCAAAGGAAAATGAAAGGGTATAATTGTCTTAACATAAAATTAGATGAAAATAGATATATTTGTAATTTTAAGATTTGATTGGGGAAATAATGTAATTTGTGGTATTTAAATGAGGATGGATGTAATTCTCGATCCCCTTATTTTATTTATGATTTTTAATCACAAGGAAAAAGATAGGTGTCACACTTTGGACAAAACACGTATATTGATGATGTGAAAAAACTAAGCAAGTATCAATAATTTATAAAGTCAATGATCAATTACATATAAGATAACAATGACAGCAAATATTAAAATTACAAACTCTAGCTCGACATTCAAGTACCAAAAAACCATTGATATCTTGATTACACTTGGAACATACATACTTTGGTGTTTTCTTTCTTCGAACAAATGTTAATGGATGTTTGTGATGATAGGAATCTGTTATAGTGCCCTTCTTCCATATGTTTGCATACCAATCAGGTCGACTAAGGCAATAAAGGTGAAAAGAGTTTTTATGTTTTTGACAATGATAGAGTGGTCGTTTGGGGTGCATTTCCTCCTCACAAATATCACAATAGAAATCTTCAGGATGATTCTCGACTGGGGGATACGTCAATAGGACTTCATCATGTCCTTTGCAATACCTATGAGCAAGAGATTGGGGTGATATTGCACAATACATGCCTAGTTGAAAGTCACAAGCCTTGCAAGCATAGCTTATACCAGAAAACCTTTTAAAACATGCCTTACAATCAGGTTCGCGATCAATAATCTGGAGAAGAGGATGTTTGTGGGATATATGTTTGATGGTGTTGGGTAGAAATGCACAGTTTATACAAATTTCGAACTCAAGAGTTTCACATCTGTATACAAACGTGTTGCCCCGAGCTAAACAACCTTTGCATTCATACCAGTCTGCCTTTACCAAGCAAAGAGGATGTTGTGGGTGAAGTTGATGTTTTAATGTGAGGGGTAACTGGGCACAATATTTGTGAAGAGTGAATGAACATCCATCTTTGCTGCAGCTATAGTATGGAAAGGACAGGGGTCGAACACAACCATAACATACCTCTATTAGATCACCATCGGTCATGCTGTTACCTTGGGGTTCAACATTAAGGATTAAGGGATGATCGTGGCTCCAATGGTTAACTTCTACCGAGTCCTCGTTATCATCAGAAGGCACTTTTCCAGAGTATAGTAGTTTGAGTGGATCGGTGAATTTGTAAGACATGGGAAAATGCAATAAACCATTTCCCTCGTCGACAGCAGATGTACCAGTGGGATCTCTGCAGTAAATCCAAGATCGATTTAGTACTACTCACAACAAAACAAAAATAAACTATGGAAATGTTTTACCTTGAAACGGAAGGCTGCTCTGCTTTTAAGGCGCATTTAATGTGGGCAAAGAATCTACAATTTGCACAGTAATACAACCAGCAGTCATTTTGAAGGATGCGTTTGTTGCAAAATTCGCAATAATAAGGGTAATTATAATATCTTTCTGGAAGTGAATAGACCAGAACTAGAGGGTGATTAGGGTGGTGGGGTAGATCGATGGTTGGAGCCAAAGAAGCACAACCCTTGTGGATCCAGAAGTCACAACTATCACACTGATAGAAAAAGTCTTTTTCTTCCGTTTTGCAAGCATCACAAAGAAATGCAGCAGGTCTCAACTGGAGAGTTAAAGTATGTTGGGGATGACCTTCATGCTCAAACTTGATGGATGCTTCCTCTTTTAGTGCAACAGCAGCAGCCTGTTGAGCAAAAAAAATAACAACACATTTTGTGCATGCATTAAAGTTACACCTGATACATTTGTAGCTGAAACCCTCTATTAATTGGTGCTGGTTACCACACAAGTCACAGTAAAAAGGAGGGCTATTAGTAAGCGTAAGAGGATGGGAGGGATGAGAATTGTGATTAATAGTGGGTGGCAGTTCTGCACACGTCTTATGTAGAAAGTAACGACACAAAATGCACCCGTATGCAGAGCCACCCAATATTGATATGGGGTCTCGACATCCTTCACAACGAACATCACCTTTCTTCTCGTCATGGTCATTAACAATCGTTTCCCAGTTTTTGATTAGCTTCAGTGAATGTTCTTCATCCGTACCACATTTTATGCATGCATCAAAATCACACTCTGAACAGCGGTATCTGAAGTGTGTTGGTAGCTGGTACGTACGACACACATCACATCGCCAATATAAACGGCGGACAATGAGGTTTAGAGGATGTAAACGATGAAAATGGTGATTGATAGTGGTTGGTAGTTCTGCACACTTCTTATGCAAAAAGTAACGACACGAGATGCACCCGTATGCAGAGCCACCCAATAATGATATGGCTTCTCCACATCCTTCACAATGAACCTCGCCTTTCTTCTCTCCATGATCATCAACAATCGTTTCCCAATTTTCGATTAGCTTCAATGAATGTTCTTCATGGCTAAAATGATTAATCTCACCCATTATTTTCTCTCTCTCTCTAATGTGATATAAAATTTAGTTGAAGTTTAAAGGAAACAATACAAATACAAATGCATATTTTATTACCTATAAATAGGCGAGGGGAGGGAAGGCTAACTCACAAGATATAGCTTTCAAATTTGACACCGTGTCGATATTCTTTTTCATAATTCTTTTTTGTTAATATGAAAATTAGTTACTTAAGGAAGCTTCAAATACTTCTTTGAAATAAAAAATAATGTATCATTTATTTTTTTCTTCTAGTATCATAACATTGTAATTATCATTTTAAAACATTCAAATACCATATTTATCAGACATTTCATGTGTAATTCATTGATCTAGTTACACTTATTACTTAGAGAATTAATTAACATTGAGTTAGATTTAGCGTGTTCGTGTAATACTTCTATACGTTTATTAAGTGAAATCTTCAATAAGTATCTGGTTTAATTTGTTCTAAATACTATGAGAATAATATCATGGAAATTTGAAAGGAATACATGAAACTTCATATTTTTATAAAGGTATATACTTTAATATTTTTATACTTTTGTGAAGAGGAAGAAAATAACTTTGATAAACAAATATAAACAATAATCACAATTACTTTTATATTTTTGTGATGAGTAAGCAAAAGAAAATAATCAAAATGTGTTGCTCAACTTTACGTGACAGCTAACCGAGCAAAATATTTTCTAGATTTGTAATCTAAGAAAAATACTTTGATCAAGCTTTAAAATTTTTATCCGTTGAGTGCCATTTTGTTATAAAATGCTATAATACACTTAACACACATAAAACACTAACGTTTACTTGCAATTTGCTTAGAACTTGTAGGTTCTTCTTTGATTTATGTACAACTATTAAAATTTGTTAAAATATTAAGTCATATAAAGAATTAGCAGTATTTAAGACTTTAAGAGCAAAGGGTACCATAACTTGAATTATGAAATAACTCACCGCCACGTCAGCGTCACATCATCTCAACACCAAATAATATAACATCAAAAAACACTAGAAAGTCATAACACCCAATAACACCACTTTTTATGACCCACTAAAAAAAATACCAGACTAAAACTCAAGTTATAACTTGAGTTGCCACACCAACTCAAGTTAAAATGCAGCCCCCACGCACGCTACTTGGAAATGGTTGTAATGTGTTAACTCAAGTTGATTTCTTGCCACATCAGAATAACGCAAGGGATGCGTTATGGCTCCCTTTGCTCTAAGCCACAAGGAGAAGATTAGTGTCACGCTGTCACCCTCAAACAAATATATATAAGTTGACGATGTGAAAAATCAGCTTTAAAGAAGTACCAATGTAACTTAAACTATATAAAGTAGTACCAATGTAACTTAAAACAAATATACATGATCAAGGATAAATATCATCTAGTTCGTTGATGACATCTAAATTAAAGTTACAAACTCTAGCTCGACATTAAAGTACCAAAGAACTGTTGTTATCTTTGTTACACTGTTATAGTGCGCCCTCCTTCCATATATTTTCATACCAATCACGTCGAGTAAGGCAATAAAGGTGAAAAGAGTTTTTGTATTTGTGACAATGATAGAGCGGTCGTTTTGGGTGCATTTGTGTCTCACAGAATCACAAAAGAAATCTTCAGGATGATTCTCGACCGGGGAATCCGTCAATATATTGGTTTCATAAACAATAAAGTATGTAATAAATTTTTGATTACTTGTATGCTTTTGTGAAGAGTAAGGAAAAAAAATATCAGTATGTGTTAAGTTGATCATGTTTACGAATCGTTTCTTAAAAACACCATCATAAATGATTATATTTAGAAGCCAACTTTTATGCACAATCAAGATTGCTTGGCTTGCAAGTAGTATTTTTCTTTTCGAAAGTGTTCTTAAGAATTTTTTTTTTTTTTTTTTTTTTTTTTTTTTTTTTTTTTTTTTTTTTTAGGAAACTGCAAAATACATCCTTGTGGTTTACACATTTTGCCATCTTACATCCCTGTCAGAAACTTTTGGCAATATACATCCCCCGTTAAGCAAACGTTTGCCACAATACATCCCTCATTAACAATGAGGACTAACGGTGCCAATTATTCTCCATTATCTCTTAACGAGACTGAAAATATTAGACCGTTAGCCTTCGTTAGCTAAACATTTGCACCGTTAGTCCTTTTTTTGAAATTTTTTCCCTTTTTTGTACGTTTTATCCGTTTTTTAACGTTTTTATCCGTTTTTTATACGTTTTATCTATTTTTTGTCAGTTGTTTTCCCTTTTTTTACGTTTTATCAATTTTTTTACGTTATTATTCGTTTTTTGTGCATTTTTATCCGTTTTTTGTACGTTTTATCAGTTTTTTAACGTTTTTATCCGTTTTTTGTCAGTTTTTTATCCTTTTTTGTACATTTTATCAGTTTTTTAACGTTTTTTGTTAGTTTTTCTGTTTTTTGTGCGTTTTATCAGTTTTTTAAGCTTAATTCAATTTTTGTACGTTATTTCAAATTTTTATCAGTTTTTTCCATTTTTTTACGTGTTATCAATTTTTTACGTTTTTTGTACATTTATGTTTAATTCATTTTTTGTACGCTTTATCAATTTTTTATCAGTTTTCTTTCATTTTTGAACGTTTTATCAGTTTTTATTTGTTTTTTTTACGTATAAAACGTTTAAAAAACTGACAAAAAATGATAAAACGTACAAAAACCAGATAAAACTGATAAAACGAACAAAAAACGGATAAAACGTACAAAATACGGATAAAACATTCAAAAAACGGATAAAAATGTTAAAAAACCGAAAAAACTAACAAAAAACGGATAAAACGTACAGAAAATAGATAAATCGTACAAAAACGGAAAAAAATCCAAAAAGAGGACTAACGGTGCAAATGTTTGGCTAACGAAGGCTAACGGTGTAATATTTTTAGTCTCGTTAAGAGATAACGGAGAAGAAATTTGCATCGTTAGTCCTCATTGTTAACGAGGGATGTATTATGGCAAACGTTTGCCTAACGGGGGATGTATATTGCCAAAAGTTTCTGACAGGGATGTAAGATGCCAAAATATATAAACCACATGGATGCATTTTGCAGTTTCCTCTTTTTTTTTGTGAATATGAAGTTGAGACCTGTAATTGGACTAAAATACTGTTAACTTTAATGCAGAACCTGTAAGATACAAGTTTTCTTCTGGTTTCAATTGGTTAAAGTCCAAAAAAATGTTACACAATATAAATTATTTGGACCCTCGTTATCCTGCCATATATTACCTCTAAAGATAATAATAATAATAATAATAATAATAATAATAATAATAATAATAATAATAATAATAATAATAAAGAAAAACAAAAAAAAAAAAAATAAATTTAAAAAAAAAAAAACGAAGGACATAAACCACTGTATTAGATTTAAATAAAAATAATTTACATTTACAGTAAAGAACACAAATTTTGGAGGATTGGTGATGAACTTGTTAGAATTTAAGTATCATAACAATTACATAATTAAACACATAAACATCAATAACGCGCAACGGAAGCATAAAGATCAAATACTCATAATTAATTAACTGAAAACATAAATATGAACGTATCGTGGTGATTCTAACCCGAACAAGAATCAAAAGCAATTGTCTTGAACAATTTGAAGAACCCTAATTAGGGTTTATATGGACCAATGATTTACCCATTACCGTTTTGTTAATCGATCCCTTGATAACAACAATAATGTGTTGTTACCTCGTTTTTGTACACACGAATTAAACCGTATCAAGTTTATGTTAGTTGATGACGTATAGCCTATAGTTGGGCCACGAGCCCAAATCATAGACATCACTAAGCCCAAACCCACCACGAGTGGGCTATCATGATAAATGACTCGGGCCATTAATACCTACGGCTTGGGCTCACGAAGCCCAAAGCCCAACCAATACGCATAATTAAGGGATAAGGATCTTCTATTCATGGGATAGATATCCTTACTCCAGATAAGCACCATTAGTGCGAAGAGTAAGGAGCAAGATACCTACACGGTTTCTGCGTCCTATATATAGAATTACATATTCTCATTGAAAGGTACGATTTACACAATCCCTAACTCTTCTACAAACCCTAAAACCGATTACTTACTCTCACGCCGGAGTCTAATCGTGGGAGACAATCCCACGATAAGTCTAACGGTGTTGTTTGCTTTCTTAGTGCGCAGGTTTCACAAGCACTAAAGTTCTAATTGGTACGAGAGAAGGAGTTCAAACAAGGTAAGCCCAACTTTTGTATCAACAAGTGGCGCCATCCGTGGGACCCTATACTAAGAACTCAAGACCAGAATGCCGAAAAACAAGAACTCAGGCCAGCGGACTCCGCAGCAGGAGAAAACACGTGATGACTCACATAGGAAGAAGCATCAAGACTCGACTCCTAAGCCGACCTCTGGAACAACTAGTACGCCTGGTCATCGTGAGTCAAACGTAACTCCAATCCTGACCGCGGTAGAATTGCCTTTGGGAACAACCCGAACTACTACCGTAGTCACAAGCGCTGAGGACATTCAGCGCACCCTTTTTACCACTCCCCACCAGATGGCATCCATAGTGGACAACACTGTGCCACCGGGAGCACCTAATAGAGAGAGGGAACCCCATGCGGAAACGGACATCCTTGCAGTAGAAGAGGATGCACCTGGAGTGGCATTAATTGATTTTGTGTCCCAACATTATGAGACTTTAACTCGTCTCATGCAAGAGGAGGCAAGGAAAAGGTCAAGTCACGACCCGCAAAATCGGCTAAACTTTAACCAAGAAAAATCTCCACCGCGCCACCCTGAGCGCAAACACAGTGAGAGGCGCACCAACGTCCATGATAGGCTTGGTACAGCATCCAACTCACAATACTCGGAGGATTACGAAGACAACGCGAGGCGCACCAGTGTCCATGCTAGGCTTAGTAGCCGCAGGATACAAGATACGCTTGGACGACAACATTCACCAAGCGGAAGCACCTCAAGGTCAGGAAGCAGAAGAATCAAAGATAGGTTGGGGAAACACTACTCCCCAAGTACAAGTCCTTCAAATTCGAACTCCGAGGACAAACGGCGCAAGCGCCATAGGAGAAACAACTCCCCCTCAAGCAGCTCCTCGGACAACGAGGACAGAGAGACGGGACATTGGAAATCTAAGAACCGACGCCGGTACGACGAGGATGAGGATATTTCCCTTCCTTGGCGCCGCCAAAAGGTTGATGCGTTTACGCGACGCATAAGTGACTTCTCAGATGACAAGAGAAGGCGCATGCCCACCAATGTTAAAACATACGATGGCACGGGTGATCCTGATGATCATCTAAAAATTTTCGAGTCAGCAGCTGCTATCGAAAACTGGCCACAACCTGTGTGGTGCCATATGTTCAACTCTACCTTGGTAGGGAATGCGCGAACATGGTTCAGCAAGCTTCCACGACGAAGCATAAATGGGTTTGAAGAGCTGCGGAAAGCATTCCGCCTAAATTTCACGCAACGAAAGAAGTGCGCAAAGAACCCTGTGGAACTAGCAAGAGTAAAACAGCGCCAAAGGGAATCCACAAGCGCCTACATGGAGCGCTTCAAGGATGAATGCATGCAAGTCAAGGCATGTCCCGAGGTACTAAAAATTTCAGGGTTCATGAACGGGATCAATAACCCAGAGCTGATACGGAAATTAAATGACTAAGTACCCCAAAGCTTTGATGAGTTAACAAAGCGCACCAGATCCTTCGTTCAAGGGGAAGCGGCAGCGGCAGACAGCAAAAAAGGTTACTCAACCTTTAAACCACAAGAACAGTCAAGAAGACAATCCAATGACCAAAGTGGCAACCGCAACAGGAATTACCGCAACCAAAATAATGGAAGGGATAACGACAAGTATGTCCCGCTCACAAAAAACCCCTAAGGAAATATTCGCGACAGAGGGAGCAAACTTTCCAAAACCTCCACCAATGCTAACCCCAGAAGAAAAGCGTGTCGGAGGAGGATACTGCGAATACCATGGACAGAAGGGTCACACCACTAACGAGTGCGTTCAACTACGCCAGCTAATTGATAAATTAGTAAGAGAAGGAAAGATGGACCACCTCGTTAAAAACATCAAAGAGGGGAAAGATAGACAAAGGAATGGAGCCAAAAAGGAGATACCAAAAAATAAAGCTGATACAATATACATGATACAATCATGGCAGCGAAATACGAAGCAAAAAGTCAGCCAAAGGTTTTCCAAGGGAAACCATATCTCCTTCCCCACCCTCACTGCAGACAACGCAGTAATCGAACCACCCACCATTGAAATACAAGCAGGAGGTCACGAGATCCACCGCATGTATGTCGATGGAGGAGCATCAGCGGACATCATGTACGAACACTGCTTCAGAAGGCTAAAACCCGAGATACAAAACCAGTTAATTCCGGCCACGACGTCGCTGACGGGATTCACAGGTGAAAAAATTTGGCCCATGGGGCAGTTACGCATACTTGTAGTCATTGGTAATGAATACCATTCTACAACGGCTTGGATGAACTTCATGGTGATCAGGTCTCCCTCATCATACAATGGCATTATTGGGAGACCAGGGATATCCGCTATGCGCACGGTCCCATCCACCGCACATGGGATGCTTAAGTTCCCAGTGGAAGTAGGGATCGTCACCCTCTACAACACTACTACATCCCCAAGAGAATGCAACATAGTGGCAGATGAAGCTCCACGCGCTCCAGAACAGCACACGAACAAGGTGACAAACCTGAAAGTTGCAATTAACCCAGACTATCCTGACCAAGAGATATCAATTGGGGGATCACTTTCCGACAAGGGCAAAGCAGCTGTGTGCGCATTATTATAAAGGAACCTAAACATCTTCGCATGGGAACCCAAACACATGACTGGAGTGCCAAGAGCCATTACCGAACACATGTTCGAAATCCGACAAAGATATCCTCCAATACGCCAGAAGAAACGTGGCCAAGCTCCAGAACGCGCAAAAGCTATCCTAGAGGAAGTACACAAACTCGTGGACGCAGGGATCATGCGAGAGGTCTATTACCATGATTGGCTTTCCAACCCAGTGATGGTAAAGAAAAGCGATGGTAGCTGGAGAATGTGCATAGACTTTACCGATCTCAACAAAGCATGTCCACAAGACTGCTACCCACTACCAGAAATCGATTGGAAAGTAAAATCCCTGTGCGGGTATCCCTTTAAATGCTTCCTAGACGCGTACAAAGGATACCACCAAATTCAAATGGCCAAGGAGGATGAAGAAAAAACAGCTTTTCACACGAGTCAAGGGGTATATTGCTACACAAAAATGCCCTTTGGTTTAAAGAATGCAGGAGCCACATACCAACGGTTAGTGGACAACGCATTTGAGAAGCAAGTAGGACGAAATTTGGAGGTCTATGTCGATGACCTAGTCATAAAAAGCCATACCGAAGAGGAATTGGTGCGTGACATAGAAGAAACATTTAAAACATTGGGAAAAACAAACATGAAATTGAATCCTAAGAAATGCACTTTTGGAGCAACAGAAGGCATGTTTCTTGGATACCTAATAGAACCCGATGGTATTAAACCTTGTCCAGAAAAGACAAGAGCGGTTATCGAACTACCTTCACCGCGTACACTTAAAGAAGTTCAGTCACTAAACGGCAAATTAGCCGGGCTGAACCGATTCTTGTCCAAATCAGCGGACAAATCACTCCCTCTCTTTAAAACACTCACGAAGTGCACAAAGAAAGGAGATTTTCGATGGACTCTAGAAGCGGAAGGAGCCTTCCAACAGCTGAAACAAAACCTAGGTGAGCTACCAAAGCTTGTCGCACCCCGACAAGGGGAAGAATTGATCATGTATCTCTCAGCGACTCATGGAGCAGTTAGCGCGGTACTACTAACAGACAGAAACTCTGTTCAAACACCTATATACTTCATAAGCAAAGCCCTCAAGAAGACAGAGACTAACTACACCGCTATGGAGAAACTGGTCCTAGCTCTAGTATTCGCAGCTAAAAGGCTGCGCAGGTACTTCCAAGCGCATCCGATAGCTATAATCACGGACCAACCCATCAAGCAGGTTATCTCTAAACCTGACGCATCAGGGCGGCTTCAAAAGTGGAGTGTGTTATTGAGCGAACATAATATCTCCTATAGGCCGCGCACCGCGATCAAAGGACAGATACTGGCTGATTTCATTATCGAGAAGCCAGATGATGATACTCCATCATCAAAGATTGAAGTACCATTACAAGAACCATGGGTTCTATTTACAGATGGATCCTCATGCGCAGAAAGATCAGGCGCAGGTCTTATCCTTACCAGCCCAGATGGAACAGAGCATACTTACGCCCTACGCTTTGAATTCATTGCCACAAACAATGAGGCAGAATATGAAGCATTACTGGCTGGACTATGCATAGCAAATCAAATGGGTGTACGCAACCTAGAAGCTAATGTGGATTCACGACTAGTAGCAAACCACGTGTTAGGCGAGTACGTGGCTCAAGATGAACACATGATCCAATATCTCGATAAGGCCAAATCCTTGATCAAGAATTTTGACAAGTTTTCCATCAAACAAATCCCACGAGGAGAAAACAAAAAAGCAGATGCGCTTAGTAAAATCGCATCCACAAGCTTTGCACACCTGTCAAAACAGGTATTGGTGGAAACATTGAAAAACAAATCCATCTCTGAGATGGAAGTATCCACAGTGATAGAGGAAGAAAATCCCACATGGATGACACCCATCATGGACTTTATCAGTAAGGGAACACTCCCCAGGAACAAAAGGACGCTCGACGGATACGGCGCACAGCGCAGAGGTTCGAACTTCGAGATGGTATCTTATATCGGCGTTCATTCCTACAACCATGGCTCAGGTGCGTCGGACCTCTTCAGGCAGACTACGTACTCCGGGAAATCCACGCTGGATCTTGCAGCATGCACTCAGGACCACGGTCTGTTGTAGCGCGCGCCTTGCGATCCGGATACTATTGGCCTACCATGCACCGCGACGCACGAGACATGATTAGAAGATGCAATGACTGCCAAGTCCATAGACCCATTCCACGTCGGCCACAACATGAGCTAACACCCATCACCTCACCATGGCCATTCCACAAATGGGGAATTGACATTGCTGGACCCTTTCCAATCGCGGCAGGAGGACTCAAATTCCTCATTGTCGCCATTGACTACTTCACCAAATGGATCGAGGCGAAAGCAGTGGCAAGTATCACAGGTAACCAGGTCAAACGATTCGTTTGGGATAACATTGTATGCCGCTTCGGCCTACCTGGAGAAATTATTTCGGACAACGGAAAACAATTCTGTGATAACCCATTCAAAGATTGGTGCGCACAGTTAAACATCACACATCACTTCGCGTCAGTCAAACATCCGCAAACAAATGGATTAGTAGAACGCGCGAATCGTAGCCTGGGTGAAGGAATTAAGGCGCGCTTGGACAGACATAAAGGAAGATGGGTGGATGAATTATCGCATGTTTTGTGGGCACACCGCACAGAAATCAAAGTCAGCAACGGCGATACACCTTTTTCTCTTGTCTACGGGACAGAAGCTGTTATACCAGCCGAAATTGGAATGCCAACAATCCGTACATCGGAAGTTAACATCGCAACAAACGATGCTGAACGACGCATTGACTTAGATCTGTTGGAAGAACGACGCGAAAGGGCGGCTATCCGCGAAGCAAAAGCTAAATCAAAGATGAAGAAGTATTATGATGCACGAGTCAGAAACACTTCTTTCAAACCAGGGGACTTTGTATACCGCGCCAACGATGCCAGCCACGCAGAAGACACGGGCAAGCTCGGACCAAAGTGGGAAGGGCCTTACGAGGTCACAGAGGCATTGGGCGACGGTGCGTACAGGGTACGCGATATGAAAGGCCACGAGCTACCACGCACCTGGAACATTTGCAATCTCAAGAGATGCTACCTTTAGGCTAGGGCCTACACACCGACACACCTGCACTCTAGTAAGCGCTCCATAAATGTTGGTGTATTTTACTTTTTTTTTTCTTCCTAGGAAATTGTCTTTTTGCACTTGCAACAATTAATAAAATGTTGTGGTTTCTAGCTAACTCCACAACACAGTTCAACATTATTGCTTACATTTATCCATTTATGTTTCAATTCTGTTTATATTATTGCCTACATGGCGTGCATGCACATATTAAGACCACACGAGGGCAGACAGGATGAGTAAACCTACTAAAGTACTCGTTGAGTAAGAGGGTTGCAAACCCATCAACATCGGATCACGTATCCCTGTTAAACACCTTACTATCAAGACGTTGGAGTAAGTTCATAAGTACACCCCACGTTGGATGCACTTTATTGCACACGGTGCGCGTTTAACGAAACATGGACTCAAGACAATTGACTCCTACATAGTGGAACTCGCAGTACGCTGTACTCCACCACATGGATTCAAAACAATTAACTCCTAAATTCGTACACTAACTTCATACAAGCTTATGATTTTAGTACGCATTTCACAATGAATGCGCAACAATAAGTTAAAAACGAACTAATAAACCAAGACACTTGGTTACCAAAAATGACAAACGTAGTACGCTACAAACTTACTCGCACGTTTGCTAGGGTTATGGACCGCAAACGTTTCATAAGTCACGGACTTAATGCAAAAATTCTGGGCTCAAATACAAGATATTATGTGCATGTTTGTTACTTTAGATAAGTCTTTCACGAGATAACGACAAAAAAAATATCTAAGTACAAAAACAACATATGTGCAAAACAGAGTTCAATAATTTTATTTACTAAAAACTACGAGTTTTTACAATGATACATATCTATACACTATGGACGCACTTGGAGGAAGACTCTGGCACAGCTGAGCTTCCCGCCTCCTGAAGCTTCTTCAACAACAGCGCATCCTTTTGTGACACTGTCGCCACACTAACGGCAACACCATCTGACCTAGGAAGGTGTGCAGCACCCACACCGCAGAGGGTGGCCTTCCCCTTAAGACCTTTCTTCTTGGCCACTCTCTCCGCGTGACGCTCCAAAACTTCCTTCAGTGGCAGCTCTGTCTCAAGTGCAAAGGGGTTCAGGATGTCACGCGGGCGCGCGAACACTGGCACCTGCAGTTGGGACTCATCTGGCTTTAAGAAGAAATCAGCCTCGGCCTCTGCATTCTCGGCTACATGCCTCCCAAGTGTTAATCCCTGCATGATCACTCGGATGGGATAATCTTGGTCACGCTCCAGCTGCGTAATGTGGGGAAGCTCAAAGAGCCTCATCTTTTCCATCGCCTGCACAAGCTCGTCGTAGGCATCAGCTTTATACTCAGGAACCTCAGAGGGAGAGACCTTGAGCAGTTGCGCCTCAGCCAACTCTTCAACGGCCTGTGCCTTGCCACGAGCAACGGCGCACTCCACCACCCTCCCAAAGGCGCTCAAAACCTCTGGAGACTCCAATGTCCCCACGGGAGCCAAGCGCAAGCCATGGCTAATCAACCACCTGCGAAAAACACGACAAAGGCATTAGAAAAGAAACACAAACTATAACAGAATTAAAGAAGAAATGTACAACAAGTACCTGCGCTCCGCAATGGTCGACAACAGATGAGGATACAATTCCTCATCGTACTCTATACTCAGCCTGCGCAGCTTCTCTTCCTGCGCCTCAACAGAGTCATGGACCTTCTTACCAAACTGTGCAAGCTGACCGCAGAGCTCGTTCTTCTTCTCCTCCAGGTATCTTACCCCCCAGGCAAGGTCAGCCTTATGTTGCTGCGACTCCCCACGTTCGCGCTGTAGCTCGGGTAAAACTACCAGTTTCTCTTCAGCTGCCTTCTTGGCACGCTCATCAGCAGCTAACACCTCTGCCTGAGCCTCAGCCAACTGCACCTTGAGCTGCGCATCCCTCTGATCAAGGCTACCTCCCTCAACAACGGTCCGCGCCTTCAGCTGAGTGACCAACTCAGCCTGGCGAGCAGCAACACCAGCAAGCTCCTCCACCAACTCCTGCGCAGACATCTGCGTTGCTGCCCTCAGAGGCTCCTCTACATCAGCAGTCTTGGGCTATGCAGCATGATCAGCAAAGGCCGCATCACCTTCTGCAGCATGGTCCCTACGAAATAAAGAAGATGAAGTTAGCACGCGGCTATATATATAAAAAAAAATGGGAAAGCTACAGTCGTAAACACTTATACAAGAGGTGGAGATTCGGCCTGATTCCTCTGGGCGTTGGTGGCAGACATCTCATCAGGCGCATCCGACTCATCCTCCCCAATCAAACGACGCCTCCTTTTGGAGGTACCCACACAACCACCAGAAGACGCTTCCTTGCGCTTCTTCCTGCGGACCTCCGCGGACTCCAAAATCTCCACGCTGTTAGACGCCTCCACATGCGTCTCCTCCCTCACGGGAGACCTCTCCTCAACAGGAGGAACAACCTGCACTGGCGCGACAAGCACAGCTGCAGGAGGAGAGTCTGACTGCGCAACAGGTCCAAATACAGTCAGATGTCCCGTAGTAGCCTGCAATATGGGCTGCTCACCCTCCCTCAGGGGTCGCACCCCTATCGTCACATGCTTAGGTTCTTTCAGCTTCACAACGGAGAACAAATCCATTTCTGCGACAGACAGAAGACAAACAACAAAAGAACAAAGTTAGTTATTCAAAGGATATGAAGCAAAACATTTACATTATAGACGCAGTAAAAGGATGAGCACCCACCCTGGCTGTCCTCATCAAGAAAGGTTGGAACCTCGTTCGCACCATCAAAATAATTTTGGCTCAGCCCCATGTGCACCAAAAACTCCTCAGGATAGGAGTTAATGGGAATACGGTTACTATCAATTGTATCCGCATCCGCGAGGCTGTATGAACCAGGGATAGGACGCTCATCCCTCGGCAGTGTCCCTTAGGCATAGAACCCAAAGCGCGACGGGAAAACCACGTCGTCCACCCAGAAAAAGTATTCCCTCCAACGCCTTAATGAATCTACCTTAACGGTATAGCATTGAAGGTTCCCTCAGCGTTTGGCAAATGAGACCCATCCGTTCGCCCATGTAGAATGGTAAAACACACGGAATAGGTCAACAGTCGGGTTAATGGCGAGCAACCGACAATTAATCTCGAAATTAGATATCTTCGCCGCACCTATACAGTGCAGCTGCGATATATGGAGCTGATAATAATTGAGCACGTTGCTCAAAAACACGGAAATGGGTATGTGATAGTTTGCATAGTCAAAAAAGCGCGTATATAAACCTATCTTCCCATCGGGGAAATCGGCTATACACGCGCCGACATTTGGGGCCTCCGGATGGACATCAAGAGGGATGAAGTAGTCAGAAGCAAACTGGCGTACGTCATCCGAAGCAAACTGGCGTACGTCATCCTCATCCATCAGGGAGCGAAACTCATCTAACTGAGCAACAACCATTTTTGGTGGATCACGAGATTTACTAGGATTGCGCACACGCAGTTACCTAAATCGAAATAGTAGATCGAGGAAAGAAAAAAGCTTTGATAGTTTTCGAAAATGGCGGAAATGTTTAACTATGTGTTTCACAGTCAAAAGGAGGCGGTGACTTTATATAAGTACCAACAACTCTAAAAAGGGGAGGCCACGTGGATTTCACTCACAGATCGTGTGGTTAAAAAACGAGCAAGTACAACGCTTTTTCCCATTTACCTAGGTCCACGTGGATACTTCCCCCGTTTTTCGAAGCATATCTCTTGATATATAGGGACTTGATACATTGTTCCTATCATTTGGGCGGGAAGTATTCGATTATTTCCCGCCACGCTTACCGCTCGTTCCTTTAGTCTAGTATCCACGGCTATGAACCGCGCACACTAGACTGGGGGGACATGATGACGTATAGCCTATAGTTGGGCCACGAGCCCAAATCATAGACATCACTAAGCCCAAACCAACCACGAGTGGGCTATCATGATAAATGACTCGGGCTATTAATACCTACGGCTTGGGCTCACGAAGCCCAAAGCCCAACCAATACGCATAATTAAGGGATAAGGATCTTCTATTCACGGGATAGATATCCTTACTCCAGATAAGCACCACGAGTGCGAAGAGTAAGGAGCAAGATACCTACACGGTTTCTGCGTCCTATATATAGAATTACATATTCTCATTGAAAGGTACGATTTACACAATCCCTAACTCTTCTACAAACCCTAAAACCGATTACTTACTCTCACGCCGGAGTCTAATCGTGGGAGACAATCCCACGATAAGCCTAATGGTGTTGTTTGCTTTCTTAGTGCGCAGGTTTCACAAGCACTAAAGTTCTAATTGGTACGAGAGAAGGAGTTCAAACAAGGTAAGCCCAACTTTTGTATCAACATTAGTAAAAACACAAGAATTAATTTTGATGGACAAAAATCGATTCACAACCCTTAGGGATGTTAGTTGATTTATTTGGGAGAAAAAGGAAGAGAGAAAAATACTTAGGGTTTAGTGTGTGTACAAAAGTTAGCCAAACAATGAACCATTGTGTTTGTATATATAGCCATGCAAACTTGGTGTCCAAGTTTGAGTAGGAATGGGTTTCCCACCCATGGGTCGACCGGCCATAAGGCCCAAGGAGTCCTTTCGGATCCTTCTTGGCTATATTTTACATTCTAGTCCTTTAACTTGACATTTAATGATAGTTAGTCCATACCATTAACAACTAACGATCATTAGTCCTTTTCTTGTGTCCAAATAATAAATATATACACATAACATTTAACATACATTAATTATTTATTGCTTGATACTCATTCGTAACATGTGCAATCCTGAGGTCTCGGGTTCGATACTAGACATTTAACTTATTAATATTTATCCAATATTCTAACAGCTCCCACTTTGATATCTATTAATAGTAAAATGACATTGGTTAGCGTCTAGCAACACGCCAATGCCCCTAGATCAACTCGAGCTAGGTTTCCTGGAAAACCTATAATGACTCAACATTATTATTATCATCCTTTTGTTTCTAATACCACGTTAATAAAGATATGGATCTTAGTCATTCTTTAATTAACAATTATGTTTCTCGTTGTTTATGATTGAGCAAGATTACCAAAACATCTGAATGTATTCCAGATAGACTTTGGGCGTGCGCACGCAAACATCTTGTCAACCCTACGAGGGGCCCAGCAGTATTAAACTTCAAAAGAAATTTGATGGAACAAATTCTTTCTTGACTACAAGAATAACCCATGGACTTTGCAACACTTCTGAAAACAACCCTTATAACTCCCTGTTACGGTGAGCGGTAGATTGCTTTACAAAAATGCAGTACATCCAGACACTTATCTGGTATCTCAAGTCTGAGGATAACAAATTCATGATTTACTCACTGACAAGATCCATAAAGTAAAATCATGTAGTTGGGATAAGTCCTATATTCAATTCATTGAATATCATGTGAAATTGGTATGTCAACGCATCAATATACTTTCAAGTATATTCTAACCAATACTCAGATTTGTCTTAGCTTAATAATATTCCCATATCATTAATCGACAACGGACAATTTAGAATAACATAAGTTATTCACGGATTTAAACATGCAAATATAGGACACAATTTATTATTAATGAAAACAAACGTACTAAGTACTTTAATTCATTATAAATAATAATTGCTTAATGTCCTTTATCCAAACACTAAATAGATCAATGCATGATAATTCTAGTTAATGAATTACGCCTCAAGTCATGTCATTCATACTTGTTGACAAGACATAAATCAACTAACGTTGATCTATCCGAATTTTGAGAATACTTATTTCAAGAATCCAATAAGCGAAACTCTTGTATGTGTATATCCAACTATCTTGATATATACACTTAATTTTTCATAAATGGTGTGATATCCTCAGTCACCAACTTATGACAATCAAACTTCCAAACATTTTAAAGTTTAAAGTATTCTAATTCTTTAATGTATAATGCAACTATGCTCTTAGTTGAGCACAACTAGTTCTCATGGCTATAAATAAGGATGAAATCCTTCCATGACTAGTTATTGAGTGTCGTCTCAATTTAAACCAGCATCATTGTATATAAAACACAATATGCTCTTTAAAATTCCCGTAAACTTAATATCCATTGTGTAATTTTGTTGCCTTCCAATCTTTCAAGATTCATTGTCGACAATTAACAATTACGCAACAATTTGCCGTATTATTCATACTTAGAATTTTGGAGCAATTTCAGGCTGAGGATCATTATTCTAAGTCTAAACATATTCCATCAGAATATTCATTACACAAGCTATTAAATATCTTTCAATTAGATTTATTTACTGCACATTTTTATTAAATAATAAACTTTAGTTCCAAGGTTATATGTTTTATTTTCTAAATCTTAAAATTAAAGTTTCATTCCAAACTAAGACTTAACATTTTACTTATATGGAATGTAACTTCTTATATGTTATACAACATATATGATTTAGTAAATCAAACATAATACTCCCACTATCTTTCAGGAATACTTAGAAATTATCTTATTTCAATTATAAATCAAAACATTGATTTAATAATTAAACATAAGAGTAATCTCCTAGATGCATGCATTTATCCATTCATGGATTATTGCCCTTTGCATACTTCCAAAGATTTATTTGAATTCATAAACTCCTTTTGATTACATATCGTCCTCACTTAAGTAATCATTCAAGAAAAGGTTTTTGATATTCATTGTCAATTTTCATACTCATATAAATATGACAATTACTATCTTTGTATCTTTAATGTGCTTAGGAAAGGGTATTCAATCATAGTTAATTGCTTAAGTATGATTAATAACCTTGTCATAAGACACGCATTAAATATGTATACAATTTTTGTCCATATGATTTTTACACAAAGATTTAAACCACTAGGGTTACATTATCTTTGAATAAATCATAATAATTCTCTAACTATTAAGAATTAAGATAAACCAAATTTTCAAAATTTGATTATCTTTATGAACAGCATCTACCACATTCATAGTATGAGTAATTTACCTAATTCGATATTTGGTAATACTTCATCATATAATCCTCAGCATATGTAACAAATATCTGAGATATCCAAGTGGATCTATGAATGCTAATTCCATCATCTTGAGGTTTATCATTTACATGTTAAGCCTCATCATGATTTTCACTAGTGTGTTATTAGAAGATTATGTATCTTGTAATTCTATCTTGTCAAGATAAAATACTCCCACTTGACTTTAGTATTATATAGAATATAAATGCTTAGCAATTAAAGTGACAATACAATATTCTCTTTTTGGGATATTACAAATACATATTGACAGTTCCTGACATTCCTTTGTTAATTACCTACACACAAGTAGCTTAACAAATTCAGAACTCCAATTTAAGACTTAATGCGATTCATCACATTTCATAATTCAATAGTGTCTTATTAATCTTATAGGAGTCTAATTGAGTATATTCAATCCATACTCAATTTTCTAACCTTGATAACTTTTGAAAAAAAATAAGTCATAGCTATCTTTAATCAAACAATATAACAAGAGTTTGATTTCCCTAATTGAACATACCATAAAATGTTATTTCAATTAGAATTAAAATTGTAAGAAGATCTAACAATATATAAGATAACCATAATCCTTTTGGTATACCTATTTACCAACTAAGTCAACTTAATGGTATAATAGTATTTCCAAACCAATTGCATGCTTTATAACACAAGTACTTTTGACCAAGTCACTTCATGTTTATGTCTCATAAAAAACATAAACTTGTTATAATCCCACTATACGTTATTAATCATTGATCTACTCAATGACTTCTTTTATATGTCTTAATTAAAATATCATAACAAGCTAACGTCTTACTTTATTATAAGTCTTGTAAACTTAAAAGACTTCATGTTTATAACTATACAATAAAGTATAAACATGTATAATTAAGGTAATCATGAACACCATCATTTGGTTTCAATAATATTTTCAAGTTAACACACTACATTTTTATGTCATTCTAAGAGTACATAATTATTGAAGTAGTATTATATTGCTTCATGCATTTATGTCATTCCAATAATACATAAATATTAAAGTTGAAGTAGTATTGTTATTGACACATGTTCTAATAGATGTCTAATTTAGAAACAGTAAATTATCCATGTTGGTCTCACGCATATAAGGAAATTCACCTCGTTGTTAATATTTAGCCTGCGTCTCACGTTTACTAAATTTCAACACCAAGTGTTTCTTAGATTAGATGTATGTTAATCATATTAGAACTATAGTCTCTTACTTTGCAGTTAAGAGAATCCGATAAATCATATTCTTATGTGTTGTACCTTGCACACAATGTAGATTTCCCCCACTTGTGCATGGAACAACATCATGTACCACATAAACAAAACACGCGCACTTGTTAATGTGAACAATATGATTTGTGTCATTAGCATAACTAGTAGATATAGAGTTTACTCAATCAATCAAGAAAACGCACATGACTATCCCAGAAAATATTAGTGTCTATATTTGGAAAGTCATTATCTTGAGATATTCAAAAGATAATCTGAGTTACAATTAAGACAATAAGGCTTATAACTCCCACTGAATTATAGAACATTACAATAATCCCTTATTCAGCCATAAGAACACAATACTCCCACTTAATTTAACAACATTATAAATGTTTCATTAATTAGTAAAAGGAAATAGTGTACTTTTTACTTTCCTACATCTTTTAAGAAAACCTATTCCAACAATTATATATAGATTCTAAAAGAATGTATTCTACTACGTAAATGTGATTCATCACATTCCAAACTTTTAACTTGAAAAAACTGGGCATGCAATTTATTCATGTATAGATCTACCATTCCAACAATTGTATGTAGTATCTTTAAATGGTCAAATCAAAACAACTAGATAAAATAATCTAATTCGTCTTTTACCATTGTGCAGTAATCAGTCTAGCTTCTAATTTAACAACTCATAAAGTGCAAAAATCTTACTATTAAATTTTGCTATGAGTTATGTATTTAGAATTTAGACTATTCTAATCATCCTATGGAAAGAATAGGATTAAGTCTCACACTTCTCCTAATGGAAATAAGACTTGGTTTATTCTTTTAGTAAAATTGACTCTAACCAAAAAACTCATGCGAGTGTAGATCAATTTACTTGATAAAAGAATAACTTACGTTTACAGTTTTAATGTTGCATTAATACATTTAAAAGAATTTACAAAATTCAATTTTAGTATTTTCGATAATTTATATTTCCAAGAAAATATAATACCCAAGGATATATTCATATAACCAACATATTTTCTTGAAAATCTAGGATCCAACTTTACATAGATTCCACCACATCAGTTGATCTGCTAGTGGTGAAAGTATAAAAGATGGTAATCTGTCAAACAATAATTGGCAAACAAGATTTCCAATTCCTAGAGAATTATGGGATTTACATCAAATTGATTCATCAATTTGTCATGTAAGCATGTTTCATCCCATCTCATGCCTTAAGTTCTAGATCTCACGCATCAACTTAATTAAGTCGTCTAACTTAAAAACTGCAAATTCTCGATGTGTGGTCTCACGCACACTCGGAAATTTACCTTGTCATTAAAATTTAGCCTGCGTCTCACGTTTACTAAATAATAACTTCAAGTGTTTCTTATAGTTAGATGGCATGTAACTTAAATTTTAAGGGTATAAATGTTTGATGTGAAAATCAAAACATGTATAAAGATGCATGCACTCATCTTTATAACATAAGTTTTCAAAACCTTTTTATTACCAATTCTTAAGAATTAATACAAAAAGTTTAACTTGAGGTAAAATACCTTAAGATGATATTATACAAGAATGAAGTTAAAAGAAAATCGTTTAAGACGTATCCGTAAGTATGATAACCAAGGCAGACTCTAAGGCTCTTTCTAAGCCTTCTTATCACGACTATGAATTTGTCTTAGAGGAGTTACTTTTAAAAACATGTTGTAAAAAACCATCAATCAAGCCAAAGTTTTTGGATTAAAAACATGTAACAAAGTATGAATCTTGCTCTCGCCTTGGAGCGAATTACCGTGTGAAGCGAACCGTTGTTGGCACATAAGACACCGCAAGATTCAATCTTTATCACTTAAAGTTTCACCATTATTAGTCCATATTATTTTCTTTTTAAAAATTACCCTTTTATTGCTTACAACGTGTCAAAAAAATAAAACAATAAAATAAGTAATTAAAGACAAATCAAGAAAAGATCCTAATAAAATCAATTCTATGTATAATAATGCATGTAATCAATAAGGCCTTCCCTTCTTAATGGAAGTGAGTCACATACATTGACAAGTCAATTGCGTAGGCCAAAGTCAATCACATACCACATAGCACATTATTGATTTTAATAATTATGGGGTCTTCCCCAATTTTGATCTATCTAAACATGTGACAAAAATAAAACAATTAACAATCCATGACTAACATGCATGTTTCGTCACGGATCATAGCATAACAATTACCAATAAGCCACAAGATACGCTCATAATCCATGTCACATAACAATTATTCATGATTAAACCACATAAAAATATATATTTGCATGCAACCTAGGGTTTCTATAATTTTTACAAAACTTAAAAAAAATTCAGATGAACAGTACCGAATGAACAGTGTTCGGTGAACAGTGTTCTCAGATGAACAATGTTCTCGGATGAACAGTGTTTGTGAACAGTAACATGAACAGTAAAAAAATATTTTTAGGGTTTCAAAAATTAACACCAAGAAACCTTTAAGCATGCAATAATAATCAAAGATTACAAATTTTTATGTGTTTCAGTAATTAATTACACAGTATTAACCGCTCTTGATGCTACTGTTAGAATTTAAGTATCATAACAATTACATAATTAAACATATAAACATCAATAACGCGCAACGGAAGCATAAAGATCAAATACTCATAATTAATTAACTGAAAACATAAATATGAACGTACCGTGGTGATTCTAGCCCGAACAAGAATCAAAAGCAATTGTCTTGAACAATTTGAAGAACCCTAATTAGGGTTTATATGGACCAATAATTAACCCCTTACCGTTTTGTTAATCGATCCCTTGATAACAACAATAATGTGTTGTTACCTCGTTTTTGTACACACGAATTAAACCGTATCAAGTTTATGCTAGTAAAAACACAAGAATTAATTTTGATGGACAAAAATCGATTCACAACCCTTAGGGATGTTAGTCGATTTATTTGGGAGAAAAAGGAAGAGAGAAAAACACTTACGGTTTAGTGTGTGTACAAAAGTTAGCCAAACAATGAACCCTTGTATTTGTATATATAGCCATGCAAACTTGGTGTCCAAGTTTGAGTAGGAATGGGTTTCCCACCCATGGGTCGACCGGCCATAAGGCCCAAGGAGTCCTTCCGGATCCTTATTGGCTATATTTTACATTCTAGTCCTTTAACTTGATATTTAATGATAGTTAGTCCATACCGTTAACAACTAATGATCATTAGTCCTTTTCTTGTGTCCAAATAATAAATATATACACATAACATTTAACATACATTAATTATTTATTGCTTGATACTCATTCGTAACGTGTGCAATCCCAAGGTCTCCGGTTCGATACTAGACATTTAACTTATTAATATTCATCCAATATTCCAACAGAACTAACCCTTTAGAGCAAGTTGATTTTTCAGATTCAGGATTTCACTTCCACGTGACGCCAACTCAGTCTTTAGTTTCTTTGTAGCATCTTCGAATTGCTTATGCATGAACTCTTTCTCGATCACTTCTTCTTTGCATCTGATCCGAATGCTATCCAACTTTGTTTGTGCTCCATTCAGCCTCATCCTTAGTTAGGCTGTTTGTATGCTATTTTTTACACCATCCTATTCGGAAAATGATTGAAACAAAAGTCACAGTTAAGTTGTTTGACTCATGAAGAAATGTATTAAGTTGGATTAATGTGACATATAAGACAAATGTCGAAAGATAGCAAAGTGTTTGCTCTAGTACAAGATACCGACATGCTAAAGCTTCTGCACACAAAAATTAAAGGGATGCTTAAATATGCTATAAAAATTGATAAGAGGCTATCCGATTATTCAGTTTAGTGTTTGGATCAAATAACTTCTCAACTAGCTGGTTATTCATGAGTCAAATAACAATCAGTATCATACAACTTGCAAAAAAATTACCAAATAAAAACCTACAATTACACTTATATATCCCATGTTTTACATCTTTCAAATACCATATTTATCAGACATTTCATGTGTAATTCAATGATCTAGTAACACTTAGTAAGAGAATTAACATTGAGTTAGATTTACAGTGTTCGTGTAATACTTCTATACGTTTATTAAGTGAACCCTTATTGTAATAAGTAACTGGTTTGTTCTAAATATTATGAATATAATATCATGGAAACTTGAAAGGAATATATGAAACTTCAGAATTATATAAAGGTATATACACGATAAATCACTACTAGAAAAAGGTTTATCCTTGACTCGCATTTTATGACGCACACAATATAATGACTCGCATTTTTGTGTGTCATAAAAAACTGTCATAAATTGTAAATCCTTGACTCGCATTTTTGTGTGTCATAAAATTCGTGTCATATGTCAAAATTTTTAAAAAACACGGACCACTTGGCGGTTTAATTTTTGATTGAACTAAAGGCGGTTTAATTCAACTTTTCAAAGTGAGAGGTTAATTCAACTTTTTCATTTTCATTATCTCTAACTTTTTCCTCTTTTATTTCCAATTAGCTTATTTCCCTTTAACCTAAATGCCAAACCACCACTTCTCTGTCACCGCAACTAAGACTCCTTCATCTTAACTGAGTTTGAGCCCAAATAGTGGTATATTTGTTTTCTTAATTTATCGTTTATATGAAATTGTTATTTTTATTTTAGCTTATTTTGGTTCAAGATGTGTATTCAAGTTGGATTAGGGTTCTATTTAGGTTTAATTTATCGTTTCTTATGGTTTAAATAAAATTCCGATTCTCAAATCAAGGTATGCATAAACTGTTACGTGTTGGTGCTTCAAGAAGCTAGAGAGTATGACCATAGGGAGCTGGGAAAGAAGGGCGTTTGTATAGTTTTATATGGATATGGGGGCTGAGAAGATGTGGTATGGTGTGATGAGAGATGTGGTTGTGGCGTTTGAGGATGTGGTGAGAGTTTGTGGGTATGGTGACGAGACTAATCCTATTGGTGAGTTATGAATTTGCAGTTTTATTGTTGTTGATTATATGATCTGTTTTAATCCTGGTTGTGGGTACGGTGACGAAACCAATATATATGTCAATCCTAGTTGGATGGTTGCCAAATTAGTCATTTTATTAGGTTGTTTTTGGAATGACCACAACACTTAAGGGTGTGTTCGTTTGTCCTCGACTGGAAAGAAACCACCACAGGTGGTGTTTGGCTCGGGTTGAGTCACCACAGCCGCACCCAACTGGGTGTTTGGCTTATTTTAACTTTCTTCTTTTTCTCTTTTGCTTATTTGAATAGGCTCATAATTTATTTGAGGTTTGGATAGCTTATTTACATATGTTCAAGCTTATTCGATTTATGACTTATATTGACCTCCTGCGGCTTATTTTAGTTGTGTTAATTTTGGGTTCAAGAGAAACACCCAAGTGGGTGGTTAGTTGTTTTGATGCTCGGTAAACCAAACACAACCCAAAGGGTTGTTTGCTTGGTTCTTGGTTCGCGACAGCAACACCCATGAGGGTGATTGGTTTTGTCTCAGGTCAGTCACACAAACCACAAGGGTGGTTGTTCTAATTCTGTGTCGATGCAAGAGACCCACCCAAGAGGGTGTGTCTTGGTTTTAATTCGGTTCAGCACCCAAAAGGGGTACGTTTTGTTTGTTTATTTTCTGCACAAGAGGGTGTGTTGGATCTGCTCATAACAGCCCCTGAAGGGTACATTTTGTTGCCTATTTTCCTGCACAAATGGTGCATGTAGAGCTGCTGATTTCAGCCCCTAAAGAGTGAGTTTCGTTGCTTATTTTTCTGCACTAAATAGGGTGCGTTTGCTGCTGTAAAACAGCCCCAAAACAGCCTCATCAGCGGCTGTTTGTTGGCTGCAAAACAGCCCCAACATGGGGTGTGTTTGTCCGCTTATTTTCTGCACAAATAAGGTGCGCTTGCCTGCTTATTTTCTGCACCAGAAGCATGATTCATCTGAAAGGCTGGAAACACAAACCCACAAAAGGGTGTTGTTTGGTTTGTTTGTGACCCACCACAGCAACCCACATAGGGTGCGTGTGGCTTGGGTTTTGGTCCACCAACGCAGCCCGCAAGGGTGTGCTTGGTTTGTTTGTTCTTGCTTCTGTTTCGATCCAACAGACCACCCATTACATTAAATAGTCAAAGTAGGTTTTCAATCTAGTTAACTGTTAGTATTAGTGAATAACAGTTAGTGTAATTGTAGTGTTGGATACAATTTAGTGTTAGTCAGCTTAATCTAGCTTAAAAGTAGCTTAACAATACAACTAAAAGTATATTTGATTGATAGAAATTGGAATTGGTCAATTGGTGTTAGATATCAAATAGTCAACTGTTTCTTTTGTTAAGTTCTTTAAGGTTGCTGATTTAGCATCAATTTAGGTGAGTAATTGAGTTGTTGTGATAGGGCATTTGCTGTTTTTAGAAGATTAGTAGTACAGTAGAGCTTTTGCCCCAATACTTTATCATTCAGAGCTTTTTAGAACTGCTTATTTGGTACTGCAATTTTGGCATCCAAAATAGGTCTGCTGATTAGACAATAGGACTGCAGTAGTGATTTCTTGCTTGTAGCTTAGCTAATTTTTGGTTTCTGAGTTCCTGTGATAGTATTCTAGTGTTTTGCATTGTTCTTTCATTTCTGGCTTAATATGTTTGGTAGTTGCTTATTCATTAGCTTATTAGTAACTGCTTATTGCTTATTTCTTATGTTCCTGTGATTCATTTGTTCATATTTGAATGATTTTGAGCTTATTAGAGTATAGTGCATCTGTATTTCAAGTTTCACACAGTTTTGGTACAAGTGCTTATTATAGTATAGACTGCAGACAGCTCTCATTAAAAGCAAATGTATTATAATACTTTTTTTGTTATTTTGGGAACAGGTGGCTAGCAACTCGTCCCAAAATGTCGAACTACTGCTTCAGGAGAGCTGCACGGATGATTCGGGTAGTCTTGTTGTATACTCAGTGGTCGATGTGGAAGCTGTCAAACTAACTTGTGAATTACTATCGATATGTAATTTTTGTCGTTAATTAACTTGTGACTTATCGTGAATTAGTACTTGAATTAACCTCATTGTTTTGATATATATATATATATATATATATATATATATATATATATATATATATATATATATATATATATATATATATATATATATATATATATATATATATATATATATATATATATATATATATATATGAAATGCGTTATTTTGATATTTGTGTTTTTAATTTTGTATTATCAGGTTTTTAATTGTCATTTAATAGAAAATTAGGAACTGGAAAAAAATAAAATTTTTTTAAAAAAAAATTAAGTTATGACTCGCATAAAGGAGAGTCATAAAAAGTGGGTCATAAATGCGCGTCATAGAGGGATGACGCACAAAAGCGAGTCATGAAAATTTATGACGGGTCTTTCCTTGACTCGCATTTGCGCGTCATAAAGCCTCTTCTTGACTCGCATTTGGAGTCAAGAATAGCCCTTTTTCTAGTAGTGTATATACTTTATACTTTTGTGAAGAGCAAGAAATTAAAATAACTTTCATAAACGAATATAAAAAACTATCCCAATAACTTTATATTTTTGTGAAAAGCAAAAGAAAAGAATCAACATGTGTTATCTGAGCAAATTTCCATGATATTATCTCATAGTATTTATAATCAATTTGTTCTAAATACTATGAGATAATATCATGGAAATTTGAAAGGAATATATGAAACTTCTGATTTTTATAAAGGTATATACTTTAATATTTTTATACTTTTGTGAAGAGGAAGAAAATAACTTTGATAAACAAATATAAACAATAACAATTACTTTTATATTTTTGTGATGAGTAAGCTAAAGAAAAGAATCAAAATGTGTTGTTCAACTTTACGTGACAGCTAATTAACCGAGCAAAATATTTTCTAGATTTTTAACCTAAGAAAAATACTTTGATCAAGCTTTGAAAATTTTATGTGTTGATCGAGTGCAGCATACTGCATTTTGTTATAAAATGCTATAATACACTTAACACACATGAAACACTAATGTTTACTTGCAATTTGCTTAGAACTTGTAGCTTCTTCTTTGATTTATACAACTATTAAATTTTGTTAAAATATTACTGTAAGTCATATAAAGAATTAGCAGTATTTAAGACTTTAAACCACGAGGAGAAGATTAGTGTCACGCTGTCACCTCAAACAACATATATAAGTTGACGATGTGAAAAATCAGCTTTAAAGAAGTAGCAATGTAGTTAAAATAGCAATAACCAATGAAAAAAGAAATGCAGCCTCTCTTATTTCCTGATAGTATTACATGATCAAGGATAAATATCATATTGTTCGTTGATGACATCAAAAGCAGATATTGAAGTTACAAACTCTAGCTGGGCATTTAAGTACCAAAGAACCGTTGTTATCATTGTTACACTTCGAACAAATGTTAATGGATGTTTTGTGATAAGGAACTGTTACAACGCCCTCCTTCCATTATTTTCATACCAATCACGTCGACTAAGGCAATAAAGATGAAAAGAGTTTTTGTATTTGTGACAATGATAAGAGTGGTCATTTGGGGTGCATTTCTGTCTCGCAAATATCACAACAGAAATCTTCAGGATGATTCTCGACTGGGGGATACAGTTATTTGTTTCATAAACAATAAAGTATATTATAAAATTTCTGATTACTTGTATGCTTTTGTGAAGAGTAAGAAAGAAAAAATAAATAAAAATAAATAAATAAATAAAAATCTGTATGTGTTAAGTTGATCATGTTTACGAATCATTACTTAAAAGCACCATCAAAATTGATTATATTTAGAAGCCAACTTTTTTCCAGAATCAAGATTGCTTGGCTTGCAAGTAGTATTTATCTTTTCCAAAGTGTTCTTAAGAACATTCTTTTTTTTTTTTTTTTTTTTTTTTTTTTTTTTGTGAATATGAAGTTGAGATCTGTAATTGGACTAAAATACTGTTAACTTTAATGCAGAATCTGTAAGATACAAGTTTTCTTCTGGTTTCCATTGGTTAAAGTCCAAAAAAGTGTTACAGGATATAAATTATTTGGACCCTGTTATCCTGCCATATATTACCTCTAAAGATGATCAAAAAAACACAAAGATTGATATAAACCACTGTATTGGATTTAAATAAAAATAAACATTTACAGTAACGAACACAAATTTTGGAGGGTTGGTGACGGGCTAACCCCTTAGAGCAAGTTGCTTTTTCAGATTCAGGATTTCACTTCCACGTGACCCCAACTCAGTCTTTAGTTTCTTTGTAGCGTCTTCGAATTGCTTATGCATGAACTCTTTCTCGATCACTTCTTCTTTGCATCTGATCCGAATGCTATCCAACTTTGTTTGTGCTCCATTCAGCCTCATCCTTAATTTAGCTGCTAATATGCTGTTTTTTACCCGATCCTGTTCAAAAAAAATGATTGAAACAAAAGTCACAGTTAAGTTGTTTGACTCATGAAGAAATGTATATGATTAAGTAGGAATGTAGGATATTATGTTATGTGAGATATAAGATAAATGTCCAAAGATAACAAAGTCGTTGCTCTAGTACAAGATACCGACATGCTAAATCTTCTGCACACAAAAATGAAAGGGATGTTTAAATGTGCTATAAAAATTGATTAGAGGCTGTCCGATTTTTTAGTTTAGTGATTGGATCAAATAAATTCTCAAATAGCTGGTTATTCATGAGTCAAATGATAATCAGTATCATACCACTTGCAACAAAATTACTAAAAAACCCTGCAATTACACTTATGTACCCTATGTTTTACCTCCTTTCATATGCTTATTATACATTTCTTATTGTTGGATATTCTGTTATAGATTTACGTTAATCGTTGGATACTAGTAAATAAGATACAAATTTTGCAATTTAATTTTAGATTCTTTTGCAAAAATATAATTATAGGCTCATAGTTAATGAAATAATTGTACATCTGGAATTTAGTTGTTTTAACAATAAATAGAATGTCAATTTTGGTTATGTTATCATTAGTAACTCTGTAAGCTAATTATCTTATAACTTACATAATCACGTTCAAACCACACATCCAAATACCCTATATATGATCTTTGGAACATCCAATGATTCATAATTGGGTAGCATGGTTTTAAACATAATTGCAGTCATGGATATCAAGAAAAAATAGCTTACGTCGTGCATCTTGACATCTAGAGTGGATAGCTTCATTGTCAACTCCTCAACATCAGCTTTGGCGTTTAAGAGCTGGTCAAAATATAGCTAACGTGTTGAGATATTTTCAAATGATATCCCAAATAATGACAATGAAGTTCTGGCATTTTTACCTTGTCGTTATATGTTTGCATGAGCAATTGCTGCTCGACCTTATGATTCTGCAGTTCTTCAGCCCGGGCAATTACCTCATCTCTTTCATTTTTAATGTCAAGAAGCTGATCGCGTAAATTCTGGAAATGTAAGATATCAAAATTAGTGTTAAATGCAATACTTTTGTTTGATGGTCAACAAAGTACTTGTATTAAGAAACTAAAAGGTAACCTGGATATCATCCATTGAGACTGAAGCTTGGCCAGACTCCTTGACTTTGACTGCAAATTCATCTCTTTCCTTACTAAGTGCATCTATATCCATCCGAAGTTTATCAACTTCTTCACATGCATTTCGATGATTTAAAGAAACAGATTCTAGTTTTGACTTCAAAACCTGAAGCATTATTCATAATAGCCATGTAAGACGATATATAACAAAGTGTACACGTGACAAGTTAGATATACTCCATCCCTCTCAATATGTCCACTAGGCAAAAACAGTTTATAAAAAGTGTAATCATTGTAACATTATTTAGCAAACACTGTTTTACCCTTTGACCAATTATTAAATGGTTTTTTTGAGTTTTGTGATAGAAATATTGCTTGGGGGTAATATGGGAAACTTAACTAATTATACTTATTTTTTCTTAGAAAGTGGACAAATATTTTGAGACATGCTAAATAATTCAACGTTATTAAACTTACGTCTTCAGTTACTCTTTTCTGATCATCAAGCTGATTAATATCATTCTTTAGTCGCTCAATTTCAAGTGATTTTTCCACACTGCACGCCTTCTCAACTTCCACTTTCTCTTCCGCAAAAGCCAGTTTTTCACTAATGGTGTGGCATTCTTCTCTGCAGGCCTCCAGTTCATTCCTCACCTTAAACAAAAACACACAATAACAATTATATGATACATGAAGTTAAGACAAATAAATAGTTCCGATGCAAGATATGTTGGGTTTTTCATGCAGAACACCAACATACTATTCTGTTTGTCACGTTTTAGTCATTGTACTCTTTTTGGCACACCTAAGTCATTAAAAAGTGATACTTTTAAATTAAATGTTATGTCTATATATAATGTGAAAACTTATGTGAAAATAGTAAGACTAAGGGTTACAAAATAACCCAAGCGGATCATAAAACTCTCTTTTATTGACTCGTATGTAAAAGAAACAATTACAATATTCAAACAAGACAAATCAAAAAGTCATAAACTTGGCCTTTACCTTTGAAATTGCTTCCGTTAACAAAGCAATCTCAGTTGCATACAACTTTGACTTGCTTTCAATGGCTTCAACTGAAGTTTTTTGAGTGGTTGACCATATTGCCCTTTCCTCCTCAATTGCCAGAAGAGCGTCGGTAAGTTGCTGCATATTACAAGATATGATAGAAAGATTAATATATCAAAGCAAAATATATATATGTCAATTTTGAAGTCGATAAATAATAAAATCAACGTGCTTGTTAAGTCAATACCATAGCCATTTCTTCTTTTTCCTCCATCAATTTATTGATACACATATCTGCATTCTCATTATGTTGTGCTGCCTCTTCCAGTTCAGACCTCTGAAACATTTATAAGATTGTCATTTTAAATTATACTAAATCTTACAGTAAAATAATAATTTTGATTTATACTAAATCTTACAGAATATATATAGAACTTACAAGACTTATAATCAGCTCCTCTAATCTTTGTAGTTCTGAATCAGAAAAGTTTAATTTTTCATTTAGTTCTTCTACTTCAGAAGCTAAACTTTCAGATCTTAAATCTGCCTGTTGCTTTTCATCATTAACTATTGCTAACTGTTCCTCTTGTGAAGCAATAGTAGTCTCCATCTCAAATGCAAGCACCTCCAGTTTTCTGTACCCTTCCTAAAAGATGATTCGAAAACATGCTTAGATCTAAAGCTGGATACTGTTAAAGTAAAATAGTTCTTTTCTAGTTAACAACATTTTTATTTTTTTTTTTTTTGAAAGGCAGTTAACAACCACTTCTTATTACAGTATTACCTGATCTACAGCAGCAGCAGATCCTTTGCCTTTTCTTGAGTCAAAAGCATTTGAGCTTCTATCCACCATAACTGAATCGCGTCTTCTTCCAGCAATTGACTCACGTTTATTTATATCACGTTCAAGAACACTCCTCTGACTATGTAAGCGTTTTATTTCTCTCTCACAAGATGCCTTTTCACTCTAGATAAATGAAATGCAAATGTGAGAATGAAAAGCAAAGTTCTGGTTAATCATCATATTAAATTTCTAGAAATAAGTAGTTATTGGTTACCTCCAACTTTGTTTTTTCTTGGATGATATTCCTTAATTTAGACTCTGTTTCTTTCAATTTTGATTTTGTTTTCTCAAGGTCTTTTCTCATAGTTTCCTTCTCTTTAGATAAAGCAGAGGATGATAGGCGTGATAATTCATTTTGGAGTGATGTGATTTCAGAAAACAGTTCAGTTTTTTCTGTTTCATAACGTTCAGAAAGTTCCTGGAAGATAAAGATAAATGTTAGAAGAATGTTTGGTTAAAGGGAGAGCATAAATTTCTGGTGGTCATTTGTGTAAATCAGTGACATACTCTTAAAGCCTGTGATGAGCTTTCACTATTTGAACATGCTTCTTCTATCCTTTTGTGAAGGTCCTCGGACTGATTGTACATATGAAACTACAAAAACCACAGGTATCTCATAAATGTGAATAGGGTGGATATATGCCGAGATGGAAGAAAATGTGTCGGTTAGATTACATGTTAAAGTAGGTATTTTTCTTATAAGAAAGCAAATTCGGTTGACCGAAACACTTTTAGTCCAATTTCTTTCATTTTATGTAAATAATTAGTGTGTCAAATATAATACAATACTATATTATTCAATATATCATCTAACTAAATGAGTAAGGAGGTTTCATGCATTACAACACACTTTAGGCAACTTTTGATCTGTTTGACCTGTTAATCCTAGATATAAAAGGTAACCCAAATCGACCAATCATAAGTAAATAGGTCAAAATTGCTACCACTAGATATATGGAACTATGTAAGCAAAATCAATCATACCTTTTCGCGTTCAAGTTCAGCTACTTTAGCTTTCAAGCAAGAACAAACTTTTTCATAGTCACCAAGTAGTGTTTTTATTTGAATAAAGTCAATGGAAGAGAAAGACCTGACATCCTGCACAAGTTAACAAAATTGTAATACCTCGTAGTATTAGCATCACTTGCCAACTTATAATTATAGATCATGGATTTGTAATTACTCACAGCAATAATGCCTGTCAAGGCATTAAAACTTTGCAAATGCTCATCCATCAAAGATTCGACTATGGTTTTCGAATGTTGAATGTCAAATGTCATTTCTTGGAAGTCCACCGATACCTTCGCCAACACCTCAGAAGTCTCGTCCTACATAGAATTATGGAGTGTCATGTACTGAAAGTAATTGTAAAGTAAATATTCAGAACTAAACTTCTTCCCTTCTTGTTTTTTGCACACTACAGCAGTGCTCAGGTTCTGTTTAATACTTATTTATTTTCAATTGTACATTTGTACCCTTATAGGTTTTAGTGATTTATACCCTTTTTAATGATCATAATTGACATGTAAACCAAAATATCATTGTGCTCCTATATCTTTGGGTAATGACTGCTCATCTAACTTGTTCACTGGAAAAGAAAATGACTTTTTCCAGAGATAGGGAGTATATATAATAATAACATAGCAACCATTATCATGAAAACAGGAAGATGCTCAATATAATAGATACCATTGAAGTAAGTTGTCGACGAGCCATACTGGCTTCCTCCTGTGCAGCCAAGAGCTGTGTGTATAGCTACAAGATACCCAATAAACTAATTAAAAGCAAGAATAACAGCTTGTATAGCAAAAAGAACAACTATCACCACAGGAGAAATGTATCTCAATGATAGTATTATTTATCCAAGAATTATACTCTTTTGTTGCAATCTAAGCTTTCATGCATATTTTCCTCTGTTTCTGATGTAACAGCAGACTCCAAATTCTGCAAGTTTGAAGACCTCTCCAACTCCAACATTGATATCTACATTACAGCATGAATAAGAGTTTAGCTAACAGCACACAGATTGGAACTCATCCACCAAACCATTTCCAGATGTTTCTTGATAACAATGGTGTTCAGGTTCAGAGTAATACTTAGTAATTTACTACCAATTTTACCTTAATTGGTTTTAGTGATTTATAACCTTTTTAATGATCATAATAAAATGTAAACCAAAATAATGAAATATCATTATGCTCCTGTATCTTTGGGCAATGACTGCTCCTCAAAATTGTTTCATTAGAAAAGAAAATACTTTTCCAGAGAACGGGAATATATATTATAACATAGCAACCATTATCATGAAAACAGGAAGATGCATGCATCAAGTATTATAATAGATACCATCGAAGTAAGTTGTTGACGAGTCAAACTGGCTTCCTCCTGTGCAGCCAGGAGCTTCGTGTATAGCTACAAGATACCAAGTGAACTATTTAAAAGCGAGAATTGCAACATGTGTAAAAAAATAAAAAATATATAAAGATATATCCATGGGAGAAATATATCTTGATGATAATATTGTTCATCCAAGAATTATACTCGTTTGTTGCAATCAAAGCTTTCATGCATATTCTTCTCTGTTTCTGATTCAACAACAGATTCCAAATTCTGCAAGTTTGAAGACCTCTCCAACTCCAACTTTGATATCTACATTACAACATGAAGAGGAGTTTAACTAACAATAGACTGAGATTGAAACTCGTCCCTAAAAAGAAAGAATAAAGGACTAAACCTTTCGAAGTTTCTAAATAGCAACAGTGTTCAGGTTCTGTTTAATACTCAGTAATTTAGTTCCAATCCTTATAGGTTTAGCGAGATCTACCCGTATTAATGATCTTAATGGAAACATAAATAAAAAATATCATTTTTCTCCTATATCTTTGGCTAATGACTGTTCATCTAACTTATTCATAGGAAAAGAGAAGACCTTCCCAGGGCGAGGGAGTATAAATTACAACATAGCAACCTTTATCATAAAAAAGAAAAGATGCATCCATCAAGTATTATAGTAGATAGTTAGATACCATTGAAGTAAGCTGTTCACGAGTCAAACTGGCTTCCTCCTGTGCAGCAACGAGCTTCGTGTGTAGCTACAAGATACGCAATGAACTAATTAAAAGCAAGAATAGCGAAGTGTGCAGCAAAAAAAACTTGTGTATCGCAGTAATAATATTATTTATCCAAGAATTATACTCTTTTGTTGCAATTAAAGCTTTCACGCATATTTTTCTCTGTTTCTGATTCAATAGCAGACTCCAAATTCTGCAAGTTTGAAGACCTCTCCAACTCCAACATTGATATCTACACTACAGCATGAAGAAGAAAGTAACTAACAAAGTATCGAGACAGAAACTCATCCTTATAAAGAAAGAATATAAGACTCGACCTTTTCCTGAAGTTGCTCAATAACAAGATTTGTCTCCACTTCGTTTAAATTTCTGACAGTCGATAACTGAATGGCCTTTTCATCAATACCCGATGTGTTGGTAGCTTCCGCAAGTCTTCTTGTTAAATAGTCAATTTGTATTTCACTTGTCGTTCTCTTTAGCAAGAAACTTTTAGCAATATGAAAAGAAAGTATACTATCTTCATTAATCAAATAAACAGCATATAGTGGACTGACCTGGCTTTCAAATTGTAAGAGCAAATTTTCATATTCTGCTCGCATTTCTCTTAGCTCGGCACTTTCCTGCAAGTAAAATTATTACATGTATTCCTAGCTAAGATTTGTAAAATATGTGTGATCCAAAACATATAACCAACCGTCGGTAAGCTCCTTTTTCTAGCCTGTGACTTTTTTCTGCTTGTAACATGAATAAATGAGTGTGTTGGAAGAGCAGTGTCACACGATGCCACATTATTACAAATTTTCTCCTGCTTGCATGCATTTGAGGTATTATCATCAACTAGTTCCTCAAAAGGTAAAAGTGGTCCTCTTTCACGGTCAGCTCTAACGGGTCTTAAAGCAGAACCTTGACCCGGGATAGTAGAAGGTAACTGGAGAGCATTGGAAATATATATGGTATGAGTATAGAACAAGGATTATAAGGAAACGTCTGGTAGAATATATTAATACCTCATTTGCCATCTTTTCTGACAGTTTTCCTGGACACCAGGTATCACGCCGCTTTTCCTTTACGGATAGAATATGGGAACAAACATGTTCAAAAGAAAGGGATAGAAGTTACTTGTAGTCAAGTATTAAGATGAAACAAAACATAATAAGTGCAGAATATTTACACACCAAAAGAAGAAAATTTGAGCTTACAAAGAACATAAAGAACTTCATAGTCAATAAAATAGCTTTTAAGTGTAATTATAAGCATAAAGAGTCCCTTGAGGTTTCACTCTAAATATTATTGAGGTATATCCAGATGACTTTATATCTTATGAGAATAAGCATTTATCCCATAGGGATATTTTTCAATGATATTTAGAAAGCACTGAAGAGCCATTGATGGGGTAGTAATCCTTAATTTAAGATTAAATTCTTTCTTTAAGGTTTCTTGTCGTGTTAAGGAATTATGAAAATCTGTAGACAACCTTCTAGCATTTGAAAATTTATGAGGTCTTTCAATTAAAAAAATTGTCTTATTGTCTCATAGGCTCCTACCTTTAGCGTATTCACTGACCTACAATTGTCGTTTTAACCACCAAAAACCAACAATATCATTTAAGTATTACTAATAGCTTTCAGTAGTGACGGAGGTAAAGAACTATAGATGATTTAGTATTCTTTTGGTGTATTATTTATGCTTCTACTTACTGTAATATTTTTCAAGCAAGTCCTCAAAAATGCTACTACACAAAAAAACATATATATTTCTTCATTTGGTATTTCCGTTTGTTTAAATACCCAGTTGTGCTTTGGGTACTACATTATATATCGAAAGCAAAAAATAATAATAATAATAATAATAATTATTATTATTATTATTATAATAATAATTATTATAAAAAAATAAAAAATAAATAAAATCTCCAAGTAAAAATATAATTGCTCAGAAAAGATGTCTCCATCATAAAACATTAAAAGAGATGTCTAGGAGAGAATATAAATTTCAGAATCAAACCTTCCTGCGATGATCACGATTTTCATCTCTATTAGAGATTAAAACCATAGAACTAAGGTTCTGGATTTTCTTCTCTTGCTCAAGCAACATTTTCTCTCTTTTAGCTTGAGCTTTCTTTTCTTCTTCTAGCTCCAAAGCTATTCGTTCCCTCTCTAATTCACTCTACATGACAGTACTGAAATTAAGAATTATACAAAACGTTATAGCAATTATTTAGCTACTACAATTTACCCACCTGCAACAATGTATTCCTCAAGTTGAGAATCTCTTCTCCTAAGTGGTCTGAATGAGAGCCCTGAAAGATTGTAAGAAAAGCAAAAAAGAAAGATACATAATGAGTATACCAACAACGAGCCCAGTGCTAAATTAACATTTCTTCTAGCATGAAAGCCTAACCTGTAACTTTGCTCGAAGCTCCTCAATTTCTTTCTTTTGCCGCTTTAATAAAGCAGCATCTGTCAAAATCTGCCAAATAAAATGAAGTTGAGAAAAGGTAAACTTCCAGAGCACAGTAATATGAGATGTTGTGTTAAAAACAAACCTCATTCACATGAACACAGTTAGTAACACGTAAAGCTCGGCTAGCAAACTGAAGGCTGCTTTTAGTCTCATCAGCATGAATCTGCCATTTTAGAAAGAAGAAGTATCAGGTAACAATGATAGAGGACAGAATTTATGATTAAAATAAGTAGAGTTATAAGAACATCATATGATACAATTTATCTAATGCTTGTGACACCATTTTGACTTGAAAGAACACTCATGCACTTACAACTATTCATGATTCTACTTTAAACACACATACTAATAATTATAGAGAAAAGAAACATGTTTAAATACTTTATGCAAAGTTTAGGTTCACCTGTGCCAGTGTAATGTTACAAATGATGGCTGTATTTGCATTCCCACCCAGTGCAGGTTGCAAGATACGTGTAAGCTTACTGTCCCGATAAGGAACATGACCGCTGCATTAGACAATATATCATATTAGAATTTGTCAGGAATTACAAGATTATACTTTGGGAAATCTGACCCTACCCTTGGCTTTCAGCACCTTCACTTAGCTTTTTTATCACAGTTCCAAGTGTCATCAAACTCTTGTTAATGTGGGAACCTTCTTTCAATCGAACACCTTCTGCACCAGTTTTTGCAGCTCTTTCTGAACCAGCAAGGTCCACCAAGTTCTAAGACGATGAAAAATAAAAGTAGATAAACAAAATCAGCAAAAATAAAAAAGGAGAATAATGTAAAAACTACCGTTACATAATACATACCAAAACAGATACACGAACAGCGTCACAAGAACTCTCTGCATATTCATCTTCAGCTTTATCCCTGCTCTCTATAATCTATACATGCATAATCTTCCTCTTATGAACTTGCACAAGTTCAATTAGAAAAAGTTAGAATGAATAGTAACCATACCATGCGGAAAATAGTATGAGACCTACTGCTGTGTAAATTCATATTTGTCTCCCCAATATGACGATGAGCTACAAATTATAAGAAGAGAAAAGAAAGCAGAAGATAAGATCATTTAAGTTTAAAGAAAAAGAATATAATGTGAAAAGCAAGCCATAACAAAAAATTGAAAAGGATAAATACTTTTGACTATAATACCCCCTCCCCAGGTCCCAAACTTTTTATTCGATTGGTATAACTTTTTATTAGGTTACCTGAAATACTACCCCTAAAAACGTTGCTGATACAGATAAAATGAAATTATTATGGAATGTACCTTCACCAAACTCCATAAACTGGAGCACTTGCTTTGGGCTAGTAACAATTTCTTCTTTTAAGCCCGCAACAAAGATTCCACGCTACATAAGAAAACATAAATTAAAAAACTACAAAAGCATATACCAGTAAAAAGAGCAGTGGAAACCATTATACTTGTACCTCAATGCTTTCATGAATTTGCAGCTTTCGGTGGTCTGGGGCCAACAAATCATTGATTTCTTCATTATAGATCTCCATGTAGGACATCCTCAGAAGAAACTCCCGATTCGTTTCCTTCAAAGAAAAAAATACCGGCTATAACTAAGAGCATAGAATCCAACTGGATTATATTGTCTTCACTAAATCAAAAAGTGGATCTATGGCAACCACCAAACAGACAACTATTAAACAAACATACGAATTAATGTGTCATCTGTCAATCTTAGAAACACTCGTTAACATAAAATAAGATGATAAAATTGCTGGTAACTTTGGTGGCTGACTGGCTGCCATAGATCTACTGCAAATGGAAATCAAAGGGGGGAAATAGGTGTGTCCAACAAGTTAAAAAAAGGGTATGGCGATGGCCACCAAATGCAACTATGGAAACAGTCACTGCACTTCTCATGGTCTAGTTACAATTTCTTGTACTCACAGTTAATTTTCCAAGACAAGTTTCAAATAGTTGATAACACAAATTTACAAAGAGGTAATATTACCTGTTCTATCATGCTAAAGAGATCATGTACTGCTAAAGGGATGACTCCAGGTTCAGCACTAGACCCACGCATAGTGTGCGTTTTGCCACTGTTGGTTTGTCCATATGCAAAAACAGTGCCTAAAGAAAAGAAAGTAAGATAGATAAAAAGCAAGATGAATATACAGCCTCCCCCCACAAAAAGAAAATAAAAAAATATATTAATAAAATATATGAGCGTCCCAATTAAAGAGCATTAAAATTCAATAAATAAACACTAGCACATAGCTAACCAGAAGTGACTGTTTTCTAATCTCAGTGTAGGAGCATCATGGATTTCAAATGCTAAATTTTCATATTAGGTGCCCTGACCCATGATAATTAATGAAGGTACGATTTGAAATAAAACCATGGCCCGGGATGTATAATTTCATGGTACAAGTTCCAACAAACATGGTAACATCACACATGCCCTGCCCTGTTCTAAAATATTAAATATGTGATAATATATTGTATTATTGCCTTCAAAGTTTTAGGCCTTGCATCTGGAGCCTTTTACAGTATTTGCAAGAAATGTTTGAAGTGTAGAGTATAGACAGATAGATCATTGCCAGTTCTCAAGCATATGAGAGTATGGTTCTTCATATTGGTTGTTAATGTAAAGGCCTAATTTTGCTGAAGTTGTGTTATATTAAATCCTACTATGTTGAACATGCAAGGTATTACATATGATATCAAATATCGAATTGTCTTTCCGTATCAAGGAGAGAACATTTGGTTTAATTGAAACTTTAAAACATTAGTCTCAAGTTCCATTAGATGATTCCAAATGCGTAAAAGCATGTGGTTGTGCTTGAAAAGATAGCGGATTAGCGAAAATTGATTGTGTTAAATATGAAAGAAGATTAGATAAGGAACTACATTAAAAACTCACTGATCAAGTAAAATCATACCATTAAATCCGCCAACAGCTGCTGAAACAATATCTTTCGTTCTTGACTCATAAACGTCCACAGTTTTACAATCCTCCCTGAATATCCGGTCTACAGTTCACAAATGAAAAACCAAAATGTGAGAATCAGACTAAGGACTCACTCTGTTCCCAAACAAGAGAGTTGAATATTGATTTTTATCATTTTATGTCAACCCCGTAACCTTTCAACTACTAAACTGATTTGAAGTTTTTCTCAAATTTACTGCAAACATCATCCAACCTACAGAACTTGTTATTTGTGTTCAATCAAATCAACAACTTTGTATTAAACACCTTGAAAGGAATTACATGCTCCGTTTACGGTAAGCTCAAAATCAATTCAATAGATTGACGAGTACTTTAAATGGATATTAGAGTTCTTCTTGAGAAAGATTTCAGCTCACCTTAAAAGCTATTGAGCTCAAAAATACCATTAAGAACTATGCTTGACAAAACAAGCTTGCTTCAAGCTCAGCACATATATATTCCACAAAACTTGATTATAAATCTAAAACCGATTTAAGAGAATCTCAGCATAACATGTATGGCTGAATATGGTCCAAAAACCAAGCAAGTCTAAGCCCTATTAAACTTTTTGAACTTAACTCTTTGGTAAATATTTAAAGCTCAGAGATGTACTCAAAGTTGAACTCGATAAAGCTCAAACCTTAACTTCCAATGGTCATAACTACTGCACTTGTTCAGTAAGTAGATCGATTGGTTCACTGACACCAACCCAATTGAAGAAATTTGACAATGAAACTAAGCTTCACAATGTATATTTGAGGATTTTGAGCTGAATTAGTAACAAAATACTAGCATTATATAAATCCTAAGTACCTAAAAGCACTAGATTTGATATAATAGTACCTGAATTTCAATACGGTAATGTAATTAAACTTTACAATCACAAGTTCACAACATATATCTACACATCAGTAGCAACTGCTAACATAATCGAAACCCTAATCAAATACCTAAAAATACTAGACACAAAACTTCAATATGAACCGATAAAATATGTCACTTCGAACAACGCACACAACACCTAATCCATCATATTCGTGTGTTTTTCCATTCGATAATGTAATTAAATTTAAAACTTCACAACATATACTAAACTAGATAGCAAACAACTAACCAATTCTACCTAAGTACCTAATCATAAAGCATCAGTATCCAATTTTGATACCTCACAACGAACAAATAAGGTTGTAAACTTGATAGGTGGTACTCAGGGCAGTTAATTAGAAATATTAACACAATTGTTTCAAATACTTCAAACCAAGTTTTGAACGGGTTAACAGAGTATTGACCAATCCGATTCGGCTCAGCTAGCCTCGGTCACTGACTGTAGCGAGTTGAGCCAGTTTCTGGGCCTTGTAATCCAAGTTTTGACCAAGTTAACACCGAGTTGGGTCAAGTTTTGACCAAACCGATTTTTTAGGCCAATTCAGCTCAATTCGCCGATTTTGGGTTTTCTATAAAGCGATTTGTATAACATGTGCCCGTTTGGCCCGTCCCCGTGCCCGTGCCCGTTCTAGCCCGTGCCCATTCTAGGGGCAGTAGTGCGACACTTCATACGGAAATGACGAAACCGATTAAACTAATGCAATTTCCGATTCGCTAATCTAATTAAACCTCGCGCTATTATATACTAACTAAACAGCATCAGTAACAAACTCGAAACCCTAACTAATCGCTAATATACTATTAGCAATATCAAAACCCTAATTATAAACACATAATGCCTAAAATTACACAACAGAGTATATAATGTGTTTAATTAGGGTGTTAGGTGTGTAATTGGAGAGGTTAGGTGAGGTAGTTACCGAAATCGAACTTGATTGGAGGGGTGCCGAAGACGATTGAGTTGCTGGTGATTCGCCAGGGGCTCGTTTTCTCGTCTTCGGGCGATAGCGGTCGTGCTCTTACGGCGACGTTGATTCGTTCCATTGTTGAGTGGATTTGGTTTGAGTGAGTGGTGTGATTTGAGTTGAAAATTTTGGTTTCCCGCCTTTGGGAGCGTTTGGTCAATTTGATGTGTTTGGGATTTGCTTACTTTCTAGTTTCTAGTTTATGGCTATGTTTGGGGAGGGCTTTTATGGGGCTTATGGGGGCTTGAGTTTTTAAAATAAGCCGGCTAATTAAATAAGTCTCGTTTGTTATAGGGCTTATGGAAGGGCTTATAAAATAAGCCGGCTAAAAACTTTAGCCCTATAAAAGAGGCTAAAAACTTAAGCCATGGGCTTTTGAAGAATAAATTACTTATTTACCCACAAAAATATCTAGCATATACAAAAACTCATTTAATTATGTCCTTTTTAGTAATTTTGCAATAATAAGCCCCAGCCCCAGCCCATTTGCCAAACAAGTTTATAAAAATACAAATTTTAATTCCGGCTTACAATATAAGCCCTAGCCTCAGCCCCAGCTCTAGCCCCAGCCCCAGCTCCGGCCCATTTCGCCAAACATACCCTATGTAGTTTGTAACACTTTTGTTATCACTCAATACTTGACCTTCATCTAAGGGTGCTCATCGGTCCAAAACCGGACCGGACCGAGAAAAACCGGACTGGACCGAGACCGAATTCGAGAAAAAACCTAGACCGAGACCGAACCGAATGTGGTCGGTCCGATCTCGGTCTAAATAAGCTAAATGTCCGGTTTTTAGATCGGACCGGATCGAGACCGAAATTATGAAAAACCTTAGACCGAGATCGGTCCGATCTCGATCCAGTCGGTTTTGTCGGTCGGTCCGGTCCATCCGGTCCGTTTGCTCACCCTTAATTGTAATGGTCACTGCCGAACCAACTATTTAAAAATAATTCACTCTATACAAAAATACATCACACACTTACAAACAGCAAAAAAATAATAATAAGTGGGGTACTTCCTTGGTTTTCGTTAGGTGAACTCCTTCATCCTACCAACTCAAAATTCGTCCATCACCTCTCGTTCACCTCGCTTTTGTAATGGTATCACACTATGACCCTCCTTCACCTTCACTTCACCTCTCCTTCACTCACTTTATTACACCCCGGCTACGTTAAGGGGCAAAAGGTATTTATAAGAGAGCTTGGTGCAATGCAGCGGGTTATGTGATACCGTCACGACAGTTTTTCTCTTTTTAAACACACATTTATCTAAGTTCACGAGACCCATAAATTTATATTTTTATTTAATTTACATTCAAAAACAAAATAATAAAAATCAAAATAACTATCATTATCCTCTTGGTGAACACCTATAACATGGAAGGCGGGTGCAACAATGGCGCATAGGACTTGAAACACCTATAACATAACTTGGTGCATATAACACTTGCACCGTATATACATAATTATTACAAAACATTACTTTATTTAAAAAAAATAAAAAAAAATAAAAAAAAAAATCTTATGAAGATTTTAATTATAAAATAATAAGTTATATGATATAGGATATTCATAAATTCATTAGTTGAAAGACTAACTAAACTCAAGTTATGCCTAAATAAGTTAATGTTTCAATGATAAAAAGTTTTTTTTCTTTTTTTTTTTTTTTTTTTTCCTAAAGTTAAAGTTAACCCAATCTTGTCTTCCACGAGGTATGGAGAAGGTGAGATGTAGATAGCGTTATCCCAAACCTTTTTGTAGGCCCTTCAACCTCTGTGTCCAAAGAGAATGGTTTCCAACTGGTCCAACCGTACTATATATTTTTTTGCTAAATAAAGTTATTTCTCAAAGTGATTCTTTTCCGCTAGTTGATAAATCTTTCATAGGACCAAAGGGCTTTTGTAACTTAGTTGTATCGATATGATATGAAATTGTGAGATGTTTATCAAATTAAGTAGTTGTGTGTTAAAAGTGATGACTAAGATAAGCATATGATAAACTTTTCTCAAGTATTTTTTTAGAATAAAAGGTAAAGTAAAGAAATCAAAGTAAAGAAAATGATGTAAGAGGAAGTAAATGTAGTGAAAATAATTGTGTTCTTAAGTTTTGAGTGAAAGACAAAGTGAAAGGTAATGTGTCATAACATGTCACTCACTTTTTATATTATTGAGTTTACATTTACTATAATACCCTTGTACACACACAATAAGTACAATTGTTGAGGGGCACTTTTGTCACAAACAATTTGTGTCACTCTTTTCTTCACTTGCAGCCCAAATACGGGGGTAAAGTTTTACTTGAAAAAAACAAAGAGCCATATGTCCCTTTCATGTACTTCCATTCCTTTTACTTACTTCAAAAAACTAAAAAACATGATTACTTTTTTTTTTTTTTTTTTTTTTTTGTGATCCTTCATTTACTTCCCTTTCTTTCAACAATTCAATCTTGAGAACACACTCTTATGTATGTCTAATGTGCATATTTTTTTTATTTATTATTTTTACTTTGGTGGAAAAGAAAAACATTTTATAAGTTATCATTCACAATTAATAACATACAAAATAAATATGTGCCATGAGTAAATAATGGTGAATAAGGATTTCATCAAGACACACTTTGGCCGTGTCAACTATTAATATACATAAATAAAACTTCTTGTAGCCTCTAAAGATTGTGTGGTTTTTCATACTTTAAGGTTTTAAAAATTTTACATAATAAAAGAATGACTTTGTTTTCTAAAAACATATTGGTGAAATTTTTGCAACGTTAGGACTCGATCCTTTCATAGTTCACATCTCCCTTAACTTTTAACTATATACTTAGGATATAACCAGCATAATACAACATATATTGTGTTAATCTCACCTTTGTATGTAGAATTCCTATTATATATACCTCATTTTCAACAACATGAGTCTAGTTTGTTTGAAATGCCTAGGCATTCCAAACGCATATCTAGAGAATGAACTATTAGTGCTTCGTGTGAGCCAATATCAAACTCGTTGTGGGTCATGTTCTAATGAGGTTAAGAAAAGGTCGTCTATGAAATCGGCTCATGGATCATGCAAAATTAGGCACACTAGTGTGCCTACAAGGAAAACATGTGACGGTATGAGCTTTGATCGGGTTACTTATAGAGGAAGGATGGAGTCCTGCAATGATTATCATTACCCAAGATTAGTACGAAACCATGGCATGAGAATACAATGGAGCATTGAAGATCCAAGACGAGTACTTAATACCGCTTGAATAAACAATATTAGAAAATGACCATGTATCTTTGAATATGATAACATGTTTTTTTTTTTTTCTTGTTGTTTGTTTAGGTTGTCAAACGGACCAAATGGTAAAGCTTAATTCGGTAAACAACTCGTCGACTCATAGGTATATCAGCATGGTCATTATTCATCAAGCTAGTGATAGCTTAGTGAATGGAGCATGGTTTGTAACATGTTATACTTAATTTCAATTAAAAAATGCTCATATTATGTTTTTAACAACTCTGATGGTGATTATATTGTGAATCGTACCCCCTGGTGTTTTGAATGGTCTTAGCCGATGTATTATCTTGAATTACAGATAAACACATTTCAATTTCAAACACTACGATGAGAGTTTGATATTTATAATTAGGAACGGAATACTACATAGCCGAATTTCGCAATATTGCAAACTAATATTTATGGCAACGTTTTCATGGTCGAAGAAATTCTTGAATCGAGCTTTTGGTCATAGTCGTAAAAACGTAAACTGATTTTTGTTGGAATTCACGAGTACTTCATTTTATGATTTATAATTGTTTTTTGGGTAACACGGCATGGACAACAAAATATAATATCAATTATTTTTAAGGTTTTTATATTTGGTTAGTATTTATTAGTTATAAGATGCCTATTAGATATCGGCCTATGGTATAATAAATACAAGATCAGTGCTCTTTGTTAATGATTTTTGCATCATTCTATCACAAGCTTAAAAATGATTTAGAATCAATATCATATTATTACAAAGATTAGAAGTGACATACGAGTAAACACAAAATGATGCAATTGACCTTATCGTTACAACATGACAATATACTTGAACAACAACATTTGAGGTAGATGGTATAAGGAAATGTCGTAGAGGTGTTGAGATGAGCATTATAGAAAAAAGGGGAAATTGACTTGATAAGGTGTTATGTAGTTATATATAATACTAGACGAATGCCCGTGCATAGCAATGGTGTATAGCGGCAGATAATTATACTTGCGAACTTGTAGTAATAGTATGATCATGTATGCAATATATACGGGTTCAATTTGTAGTAACTGCGAGAAATAAAAAATGATAAAAGATTAAAGATTAAAAAATATTTAATTTGTTAATTTAATGGTGTACGTTGTTCATTTTTAATTAAGGGTGTATTAGTAATTGAACTTTACTTATTTTTTATTACTCCGTAAGTTTTAAGAAAAGAGATTTCTCTAAGTAGAGATATAGCACAAAACACTAATGGAATGTAGTATAAGTTTTTGATAAATCATAAATACTTATAAAAAGGTACAATATTTAATAAACTGACGTGTAACCAACACAAGAAGTAACTTATAACAAAACACAAAAACATGTTTAATCAAATATGAAAAAAATTTTCTACAAAGTCCAGCAACCTAGCAAATGTCACTTCATATAGGATTAACCAGGGTAAATATAAGTTGTTTATGAATATAATTTTTGTATGTAGATGTGAAACCAAGATGTTGCTATGATTGTGCAATGACATAAACTCGATGATTTCAGGCAACGAGAGAGTGTGGTTTGATTTGATAGATTAAAGCATCTCTAATGCATTATGTGCCAAAAAATCTCAACCCATTTGTTAACAAATTCCTCAAATGCAAAAAACATTTTCAATATAATGTCAACCTATCATCCATGCTCACATTCCACATGCCAAACTGTTAAATTGCCAATAGGTTAATCAATAGCTTAGAGCATCCCCAATGCAAACATGACTTGAGATTTTCAAGTCATTCTTCAACATATCCTTCCAATGGTAAAAATTCTTTTGTATGGATCTTATTCTATTCTAAACACACACATTCTAATTTATCAATAAGCTAATCAATAGGTTGAGCAATATCAACCTATTAATCAAAGAAAACATTTTTAACGTTTGGCTCAAGTGCTTTGGATGAAGAGTCACCTGGGTGATTATGAGATACACTATGACAAAGTTCCTATCTTTTGTGATAACACAAGTGCCATAGCTATTTCAACACAACCTAATTCTTCACTCAAGAACCAAATATATTGACATCATGCATCACTTCATCAAATACCATATTTTAAAAGGTGACATTGAGCTACATTTTATACCTACTGACTCTCAACTAGCTAACATTTTTACAAAACCACTACCTAAGCCTAGTTTCACTAGACTGGTATTTGAGCAAGGAAGGTTGAACATTGATCTACATGTCTCTAACAAAGCAAATGTTTTAAGTGATACTCTGAATTAAATATTAAATGATATTAAGGTAACTAAATGCCTTGTACTTAAGTTGGAATGTAAAACATTCTAATTGGGAGGAACACTGTTCCAGACAAGTTATCTACTTTTTCAAAAAATGAGGAGAGAACTGTTTGCATAAAGGTCATGAGGCCCATTACTTTTGATAGTTTTCACCACTCAGCATTTAATGCGGAACTCAAACCAAAATTACTTTACCAAAAGTAATTTTTTTAATCAAAACTGATCAAAACTTTTTACCAACACACACAAATCCCTATTCACTTTCACTCTCACCAAAACCCTAAAACTTTTCAAAATATCAGAAGCAAAGTTTTTTCAAGAACTTCAAATGGCCTCATCATCATCCGAAATCATTCTAACTACTGCATAAAATGTCGATTTCAAACCAGATGACTGCATATTTGAGTTTAACATTAGTGTAGCCTTTCTGGATCATAATGATTAATCATATGCTACTTTGCTACGTTTTTTGAAAAACTATCCCATATCTACTTTTGTAAAATCACCACAAGCCTACTACTATGAATACATTCAAGATTTATGGTGTATGGCTGGAGCAAATATAGCAACCAACACCATAAAATTTTCAGTCGCATCATCTACAAAACCTCTATCCTTCACCCTAAGTGATTTTTCCACAATCACTAGGTTAAGATACAGTGAATCTTATGAACCAAACCCTTCAAAAACAATTGTGAAAAATTAATTATTGTATTATTGATACCGTTTTACTCAGTGTGTTAGTTAATTGGCATATCTTTGGACAAAAACCAACGCTCTCATCTACATATGATCCATAAGAAATAACAAAACAAAATCACATCTAAACAACTCTCATCTACGTCTAAACAAACAAACACTTGAAAAAACACAATAAACAACAAAACAAGATCTCATCTTTCTCTTCTGATATCCAAATATTCGTTCTTAGAACAAAAGTATAAGAGAAAAAACCATCATCAATCTTACAAAAAAAAAAAAAAAAAAAAAAAAAAAAAAAAAAAAAAAAAAAAAAAAAAACCTACCATTGTCCTTTAACAAAATCTTGATGCCAAAATATTATGCGATATTCGTGGGTTTCAGATTCGGTTGTGAAAGAATCTAAGGAATTTTTGTTTGTGTTCATTGTAAGCATAAAGAAAACAAAAAGAATTGTGTTCATTTGTTTTGAGTTGTCTTTGATGACTACAAGAGATAAGGATTTTACTTTCAAGAGTGACTACAGGATTTAAAGGTGTTTTTTTTTTACCTCTACCGTGTGTAGGCGTAAGAAAGAGAAGAAACATAGATATAGTTGTAAGATAGTGTGTGTTGATTGGTAGTAAGTGTATATATATATTTTTTAATTAGATACATGAATACACATATACACCTTCATATTTAACATTCAACATGAGTCAAACTGATGTAGTTAGTAAATTTGGACCAAACATGAAATGAGTGTTTCACTTATGGACCAAACCCGAAACTTTTTAAAAATTTGGAATGAAAGTAAAATACCGCCAAACCATAAGGACCAAAAATGTAGTTATCATAATGGACACGTGTCAACATATGGCTGGGTTGTACAGTTGCCCAGTTGCCCTGGTCTCTTTTGAACATTTGAAAGTTAAGGTGGGTAAAAGGTAATATGCACTTGCGCGACCGGACCCTTTTGGGAATAATCCTGTAAAAATATCATAAATTACACTTTTTTCTTATTTCTACATCACCACTTTCTCTCATATCTTACACCTTTGCCATTGAAAACTACAAATCGTAGTTAAAATCGCCAAAATTTATCGTTGTTAAGGTTATATGCAATTACCGTGCTAAAAATCAAAAAGTGTTATGCTATTAATGTTACACATCTTAAAAACTTATAATTACAAAAACCTTAAGGAAAACCAAAAAGGCTTGTAATTAACGATATTATATAATAGTGTGATGAATGGTATGGGGTGCTCACTAATAGAAATTAGACTAAACAAAATAAGATAGTGCGGTAATGTGCCACATGAACATCCACTCCTACTACTAAAAATGCGTAGTGATTACCAAAAAATCTACCAGATAAACATATCACATTTAAATACAAACATACCTCACAACACACTCACAAGCATATTCAAATTTACCAAAATTTCGTTCGGTAAAGCACAAACGAACCATTAAAAAATTTGCTCAACAACGTGTAGTCATGTGTAGATGTAACTAGAACGTGTCGTAGGCACACTTCAGGCGTGGACATTGCTCATACTAAGAGTAATCTTAAAAGTTTATGGTCTTAAATATCATTAAAGAATATGTTATGTATGTAGTGAGATGTAATTTGATTTGTATTAACCCATGACATTTGGCCCGGTGATATGTGAATTGTCTACGAATTAACAGGTTGTAGTTTCAAGTCTAGTTGAAAAACATTTGTTAGACATGTGGTATTAAGGGTGTAATTATTTATTTATTTATTTATTTATTTGCACTTTTAAATAAAAAAAATAAAAGAATACTGCCATATAATCTTAAAAACATTCATAATTATCTTCCTAATGCCACTTATCAGACGTTCATAGAAGGAAGAGAGTGACCTACTTTATCACATTCCATTCAATTTATAACACATATTATTATGAAGATATTTAGCGTATGGGGTGCGATTTGTGAAAAGAGTGCTAGGGAATCTTTTCCTTGCGGGAAAACATAAGCAAAAAAAAAAAAAAAAAGTCCTAAGCGGCACTTAAGTCCCGTGACATCAAGAGGAGAAAGTGTGACAACCCGTAATTTTCCAGACATATTTTTACAATGGATTATCCTCGTTTTTCATTTACGAACCTTTTTGAACTCATTTGGTTTGAAAACGTGAAAACCGGACACAACGCGTACCGGCACAACCGACAATTTGATTTGATTATTTTATTAATTGCGAGAAACTAGGCGTATGAATAGTTGATTTTATTGGAAAAATTATTCTGAGCGCGATGGAAAAATTCTTGTGTCTTGGATCAACCATTTACTAGTCTTAACGAGTCCCGAATCGTAATTTTATAAAAGATTACACAATTACACATATGGTGTCACAACTCACCATTTCAGGTCATTTCAGGTCATTTCCCGAACTTTGAAAAAAAACACTATTCATCAAACACTATTCATCAAAACACTATTCATCAGTTTACTATTCATCATTTTTTGTGTCAGTTTGACATTCCGAGAAGCATTCAGAAAATTTTACTATTCACTGAACACTATTCATTGCGGGAAAAGATTTCATCATTCACGTACATTACACATTTCATCGTAAATTTAGTTTACGGGTATTCAAATTCGCGTAACCGTATTGGTTCAGGTGCGAATTCATGCATTATCAGTAAGGACACTGCATACGGACTGGAGATAGTCTGCATATCATCAGTAGGTCATTTACATGTTATACCACTCTTAGGATTTTCAAATTTGTATATTTGATACATTTAACGTTTTCCTTATAATTATTTATAAATAAACGTTAACACCCGGTTTATACACGACGAATATATCTAAATATTCCCACAATGGTCCCGACATATTTTTATATCCATTTTATCATCATAAAAGTTATAACATTCAATTACCCAGTATTTTGGAAATTTATTTATTTATAACGTAAGTTTATGAATATTACGACGGTTTTCGTGAAAAACTAAACAATAATCACCCGAACACTCAGTAACTGTACCCAACATATTTTTAACATTTTTATGACTTTGTTAAGTCCCGGTCAACTTTGTTAACATTTATTTCTAGCAAACCCGGTACCCGATTATAACTAATACTTACACTAAACTACAACTAATAATACACTACATTTTCTAAGTGATCAAAACCGACTTTGCTACTCCTTGGTACATTGAAAACCGGCCATGAGCTCACCCTAGACACCATGTGCTTTCTTTTACCATTATGACTTAAGTATCTTATTTTATCATATATAATCTATACTAAATATCTTCAAAAACACATAAAACATTATCATACAAATTTCCTAGAATCAAAAGCTCACTTTTTCTCTTGTTCTTCCCCCAAAACCCACGACCAAATCCATTCTCCATGATCAATCCATGATTTTTCAAAAGCTAAAGCTACAAAGTTGTTCATTTCATCATTCTAATCAAGATTCATGCAACAAAAACACAAGTAATCCAAGATTTCTCATCATCTAATCACCTATTATTTCAAAGTGAGTATTCATATTTATTTTTATGTTTTCATCTAATTAACACATGTATCTTATAGTATTCATGCTTAATTTCATGTACAAGTTAGCTATACCACATTATTTTTGTTAACTTTTTGAACATACAAACCCTAGATTGTGATTTAGGTGTTCCTTTGTTAAATTAACTTGATTACTAGTCATTAGGAACCCATGGCACCCTAAGAAGGTGTATGGTAGGATTAGATTAGTTTTGTGAAGTTTGTAAGAGATTTGGTTGAAGTAGAAACTAGTTTTGGACATGAAAAATGGATTTCTAACAAGTATATATACATGCTGTCCCATTTTTGTAAATCCAGAAAAATCAGGGGATTCCGGGTAACTTTGGGCTAAAGATTTAGAAAATACTTTCAAAAACGAAGCCGTGGGCGAAAGAATGGATTAAAACGAGTTTATAACGAAGGAGATATGATTTTTGCAAGTTTAACGACGAAAACTATTTTCTGAAAATTGTACATGCTGTCCCACGATTTTCAATGGGCAATCTGAGGTGTAAAACTTGATCTAGCCATCCCGACTTATCAAAAATATATTAGTATGTTGTCCCACGATTTCGGGGATATAAAGAACGTACAAAACAAGCTTATAACGACCAAGATATACACGTTTCAAAATCGGCGAAACTCTATTTATTTCCATCAGCTTTTTAGCAAAATATTACTAAGTATAGAAAAACAGTTTTTGTAAGACATCATGTTGAGAGCCAATTTACTCATTGATAAACTCATTTCTGGAAAATTTACATCATTGACAGAAAGTTAGTTCACCCAGCCTAGTTTTCAAAACATCCAGCCGTTTGTCAAAAGGATTTATAACGAACAAATTATGGACTTCCAAACTTTCCCGAAAACTGCCCAGAATCTGCCAAAACAGCCCAAACACCTCACTTGACGGCTAATTATCTTTATGATCGAGACCTGTATGGACAAACTTCACTTCTGTGACTTTTTAGATATGGTGAAAATCTTCTCAAAACTACTGAGCTTCTTTCCTAACTCTTAATATTCACTATTTCACGACTAGTTTTATGAGACCGTTTTGTCACTAATAGAAGTAATAATACTTCTACGTACTAAATTCTAGATTTTCTAGAAATATTAACCAAGTACCCAATTTCATAACTAATGATGTATTAGTGATTACAAGTATATTTTCATTACTACAAGGCGTTATTTCAAGGATTTCAAACCGAGGATTTCAACACAAACATTGGTACATACGATATATATATAAGTATATATATTACAACTAGTTTATTTTTCTAATAGCCATATTTTCCTAAGTCTTGGAATATATACTTTTGATAACAACAAGTGTTTTTCAAAGAGTAGAGTGGTATAGGAAACATGTGCATGGACATTCATAACATCATTTCATGATCTAAAGTAGATCGTTCATCATTCATATTAGGTTGCGGCTAGTGTGCGCGCCTTGTTTTTCAGCTCATTACATGTTCATGGTACCATCATATTGGGTTGCGGCAGCTAATTGTTCATTGGTGTTCATTTCATTTCATCACAGTTTCATCAGTTAAGGTGAGTTTTCATAGCCCCGTTTTCAATTCAACATTTTTGATTGTTTTCAAATCCCACGGGGGGGAATACATTGCATCAATCATTTTAGTACGAGCCCAAGTATTCAAACATATGTACAATGCTTAAGTTACCTTGCCATGTGATAAGTCCCCTGTAACATCATGAACCGTTAATTTACCGTTAAGCGAGAGTGAGTGGATAGATCTATCGAGGGTGACGCCTCCATCCGTGGTAGTGATTACCAACAGTAAGCGGATGCATGTCATGTCTTTTACATTTGAATGTTTCGGCAGAACATTCGGGAGGGGCATAGAATTTCATCAGTCATAGCTTCGGTGTCATGAGCTTAAGGTCAATTGTACAATTTTCATGAGATTTTTATCTTGCACTTTTACTTGTGGTGGCCGTACATCATTACATTTTACAAACCTATGGAATTCACCAACATTCGTGTTGACGTTTTAGCAATGTATTTCAGGTTATTAAGGTAGCTCATGTGACATGCATTTGGACCTTCATGGAGTCGCGGAGTCGACGCGTCTCACCATTATTTCATGCACTTATGTAAACATTTGATCTAGTAGGACTTGTTTTCATAAACTTGCAACACATTTTGGGGACCTCATTTTGTAAACTCTGGATTATTTCAATGATCAAATGCAATATTTTCCAAACGACACTTTAGGTCGTTCAATGTAACTGTAACTGTGGTGCTATGACAGACACCCCCAGGTATTCCATTCCGCTGCAAGTCAGGTAAATTGGGGGTGTGACAGATTGGCATCAGAGCTAAGGTTATAGCGAACTAGGATGTATCTTGGACCCTAGACTATAACCACATCAGCATAGCATCTCATCATTTCATCATAAGTGCATAATCATGATACATGTTGTTTCATACATACCCTGTGCGAGTTATTTATACTCATATCCGTATATGTATATCATTTTATTGACCTGGTTCACAAGTGACATGTCTTCAGATACTCACCCTGACATCCTTTTATCGGATTCCGACATTGAAGATGCCTTGTCATCTTCCACTACCATTATACCACCAGTTGCATTTACACCACCATTAGTACTATTGATTTGCCATAGGAACAGGGTTTTCCTATCATTCAACCCGTACATAGATTGTCTTTTGGTAGTGTATTCAGAATTAATCTTAATGGACTTATTAGGATGCTTATTGCAAGGAAGATAGTGTGTTTTCTTTCCATCACTAGTAGGGCACTTACTACTCAGGTACTATCACCACCATCAGTTACTTATTACACTATTGGCCTTCCCACAGTGTGTACTTTAGTTTTACCTTTTGGATGTCGCGAGGTAGCGCGAAAGAGGGTAATATTTCATTCACTAGTACCATCATTGTCATTTCCTTTTCCATTCCCACTTGCCATGAACTAGATGACATCTAGTAGATAATACCAATAACACGGACTCAACAGAAACATCCGCAGATTCTTCAGGAATGGTTCAGAACCTACATTATCTAAGATTTGATAGATGCGCAACTTCAGACACCACTTCAGGACTATCTCGACCTTATGATGCCACAAACCTGATTTCACACAGAGGGACACCAGGAAGTCCCTAGACCAGATTTATATCCTCACTAGCTTTTACTATTATCCTAGCCACAGAAGGTGTGGAACAACAATCTAGGTTGCAATGCTGCTCAACAATCACCCAAAGGACAAGAAATGAATAGAGCCTTTGCTGCAGAACCGCACACAAAGAGAAGGTATATTGGAAAGTTACCTTACTACAACCTGTGTAATCAACATCACCGAGGTCATTGCAGTAAAATGTGTGGAGTGTGCAAGAAGCGGGGTCATTGGACTGAAGACTATAGGAATATCACAAATCAGAAGATCCCAGGGAGTTGCTCCCAATGTGGAAAGTTAAGGCATTTCAATAATGACTGCCCGGAGCTAAGGAACAGGGAAAAATCAGGAACTTGGAATCAAGACTGAATTGCTCGAGGAATAGCGTGAGTTGTTGAAAGAGAACCGTCAGGATATTAGAAACATCAAGGATAACAACAATGCTTCAGCAGGAGGAGCTTTGTTTCAATATAAAAACCGTAGTTCGAGCCCTTTAGGGTTGTATCTTTCCTTTTGTACTTACCGTTGGTACGATGACATGACCTAGGGGCATTAAGCACTTTCCTATCCAATGTAGTATCTATCCTTTGTTACCTAGGTGATAATCATAACCTTCGTTTACTCCATTTTCTATCCCAATTGCTCAGACTTCAATCGTTTCGCAACATTTTAGCATTGTCTCATCAGGAATTAGGCTGATTTCGTTTTTGACGAATTAGTAGACTATTACCATTCGACAAGATTCACCCACGTATCCAATACACCATTCAAGCTATTTTACTATCATATGGGGAAACTGCTTTACAGAAAAATTTCTGAAGTAAGCTATTTTATTAACATCCTATAAATTGATTTTCTGTCATTACATCAAGTATTTACTATTGTTACGCGAAGCAATTTTCATGTTACTTGAAAGAAAATATCAGGACACCATTTTTATAACAATGCGTTGAACACCATCTAAAACTTTTGATAAAAGTTATGATATTTTGACAAAATCCAACATCGCATCATTAGTCCTCAATTATACATAGCCTGATCACCTATGTAAAATTCAGGAAGGATTATGCCATGAAGGAAATAATTACCTTTTCAAAGGATTGTTAATAACAATCTTCATCCAAAAGTTTTGTAAACAAAGGAACTCTTTCATAAACATCCCTTTTGCCGAACTATCCCTGGATACTTACCCCACCAGTCACTCATTCAGACATTAAGTTGGATTTTCCCATTGACTTCCCTAGAAGAGACTTTCCATATCAATTACATGCAGGATTCCTTTATACAATAAAAGCAATGAAAGGATTATAGAACTACTAACCAGAACTAGAAGTATATAGAGAGAGAATTCATAACTCAACAACAATCCTAAGATACTGCGAGACTATCCGAATCACCATCTCTGACTTAGTTGTCAAATTCTATCGTTTAAGGGTACTAGCTAGACTGAGCTACAGGATGGAACTCAATATAAATGTCCGCAGGACAACACAATAGAAATAAACCAAGCTTCTAATTGAGACTGTAGAGCATTTCATTTAAACATGGCCTCATCTATACAAAAACTTTCCTGCAGTAAGTTTTCACAAAGGACAATTGTTTGAATCAAGAATATCGATGTAGATTCCTCTAAGGCATTATGTCTAGAAATTTCAGATAACCTCACCTTCATACCAAGCAAGGGATCAAACCAGAACATATCTCCTCATCTACATGGGAAAACAGAATAGACATTCATCGACACAACATCAAGTGATACCTTCGTCTTGCCAATTACAACGATAAACTATTTCAGGACTTAAGTTAGTCTAAATACCTATGCTTGTAGTTATGCCAGATAACCATCAATAGACATTATCCAACTTCAGGAACTAAGTGTTAGACATCTATGCATTTAAGCGAACATTTCCTATTCTACCATTTTATCCTTGTTAGTGTTTTCACTTTTAAATAAAGTTGATGCGTTTACATAAATCACATACCTTGTGGAAAAATGATTTCTGAAATTCCTATTTTGAACAAGTACGATCCTTTTTGGTCAATCTTTAGCAACACTATGGTACAATGAGAAATATACATAAACATCAAACTTTGGTAAGCAGTCTTAATCACAACATGTTTGAAAACATTTTTCTACTTCATAACTACTGAAAATTTTGAACCATCAGGAAAAATATTACTTAGTAAATCATTTGCTCCATTTTTCTAAGTTCGTTTATTCAGAAAAAAAAAAAAAAAAATTCAACCAAAACTCACAATCGCGAGACAAATATCCAGAACAAATTTCCCTACAACATCGCTTATGCATTTAGGATTTGTGACTGGACAATAGAGAATATTTGGATTATGTGATGAAGGAATTAGGAGGAACATCACAAATTGAGCACGAACTTCAGTAGTGGAGACCAAACTCAATAGACAAAGAAAAACATATGTCTTATCATCCGTTGGAACAAAACACAAGGAATCAAATTGTTACCTATATTCTATCCCTTCAGATAACGCCAAGTTCGAAGGACCGAACGTTATGGAATTAGTCACAAAGGTTTATTATACCCATTTCAGTTGTTCCTGTTAAGAAAACCGAATTCACCGTGGACTTCAGGTAATCATTTTAGGATTTCCTTCAGAAACCCATTTAGATGGAAACATCACTTATCACCCTCAGACCGATGGTCAAAGCGAGAGAACAATTCAAACATAGGAAGGTATGCTCAGAGCATGAGTGATTGACCCTGTAAATGGTTGGACTAATCACTCAACATAAATCAAATTCATCTACAACAATAGTTATCACACCAACAACGGGAAACTGGCAGAAGTTAGGTTGGTACATAACACACATCATTTGGATTGGATATCCTGAACAACAAACCATCCAGATTCAAGTGGGAGAACAAACTAAGTTAAAAGCATTGCCATGGATTGACATGATACAAATTGGATAACAAGAAAGGTTGAACCTTTAGCATATTGGACTATTTAAGATTCATTTTAGAATCGACCAACTAGCATACAAACTTGAGTTCTGGCAGAATTCAGCAGTATATATTACCAGTATCACATTTAAAACATTAAGAAGCGCAGACCATCTATTGATGGGCCAAACTTGGAAAAAGCTCAACTCACTAGTTCAGTAGGCATTCATGAGATAACCAGAAATTTTCTACAAGTCAAGAATCAGTTACAAGTTCAACAAGTCGTAAACCATTAAAACTTCAAGTTCTGCAGAGTTATGCAGAAAGTTCTGCCTAGGAAAGGCATGTTATCATTCAGAAAACTTGGAAAGTTACACCAATATACACTGGACCATTTATATTTTGACAGAGAAGGCATAGTGGCTGTCAGACTTGAACATTGCCAGAGAACAACAGGATTACACGAACATATTTCACATTTTCAGATCCCCAGAAATGACTTTCAGATGAGTCACTCATGATTCCATTGGAAGGGATCCATCCCAAATGACAATCTCAGACCTTGTAAGAGAACCAACAGAAACCATGGACCGTGTGGTCAAACAGTTGAAACAAAGTCGAATTCCTATCGTTAGAGTTCGCTGGAATTCTCGAATATCATCACCTTTTCACCAATATGTTTTCAGAAACCAACATAAACTGAACTTCAGGACGAAGTTCCTTTTAGAGGGGAAGGATGTCACAACTCACCATTTCAGGTCATTTCAGGTCATTTCCCGAACTTTGAAAAAAAACACTATTCATCAAAACACTATTCATCAGTTTACTATTCATCATTTTTGGTGTCAGTTTGACATTCCGAGAAGCATTCAGAAAATTTTACTATTCACTGAACACTATTCATTGCGGGAAAAGATTTCATCATTCACGTACATTACACATTTCATCGTAAATTTAGTTTACGGGTATTCAAATTCGCGTAACCGTATTGGTTCAGGTGCGAATTCATGCATTATCAGTAAGGACACTGCATACGGACTGGAGATAGTCTGCATATCATCAGTAGGTCATTTACATGTTATACCACTCTTAGGATTTTCAAATTTGTATATTTGATACATTTAACGTTTTCCTTATAATTATTTATAAATAAACGTTAACACCCGGTTTATACACGACGAATATATCTAAATATTCCCACAATGGTCCCGACATATTTTTATATCCATTTTATCATCATAAAAGTTATAACATTCAATTACCCAGTATTTTGGAAATTTATTTATTTATAACGTAAGTTTATGAATATTACGACGGTTTTCGTGAAAAACTAAACAATAATCACCCGAACACTCAGTAACTGTACCCAACATATTTTTAACATTTTTATGACTTTGTTAAGTCCCGGTCAACTTTGTTAACATTTATTTCTAGCAAACCCGGTACCCGATTATAACTAATACTTACACTAAACTACAACTAATAATACACTACATTTTCTAAGTGATCAAAACCGACTTTGCTACTCCTTGGTACATTGAAAACCGGCCATGAGCTCACCCTAGACACCATGTGCTTTCTTTTACCATTATGACTTAAGTATCTTATTTTATCATATATAATCTATACTAAATATCTTCAAAAACACATAAAACATTATCATACAAATTTCCTAGAATCAAAAGCTCACTTTTTCTCTTGTTCTTCCCCCAAAACCCACGACCAAATCCATTCTCCATGATCAATCCATGATTTTTCAAAAGCTAAAGCTACAAAGTTGTTCATTTCATCATTCTAATCAAGATTCATGCAACAAAAACACAAGTAATCCAAGATTTCTCATCATCTAATCACCTATTATTTCAAAGTGAGTATTCATATTTATTTTTATGTTTTCATCTAATTAACACATGTATCTTATAGTATTCATGCTTAATTTCATGTACAAGTTAGCTATACCACATTATTTTTGTTAACTTTTTGAACATACAAACCCTAGATTGTGATTTAGGTGTTCCTTTGTTAAATTAACTTGATTACTAGTCATTAGGAACCCATGGCACCCTAAGAAGGTGTATGGTAGGATTAGATTAGTTTTGTGAAGTTTGTAAGAGATTTGGTTGAAGTAGAAACTAGTTTTGGACATGAAAAATGGATTTCTAACAAGTATATATACATGCTGTCCCATTTTTGTAAATCCAGAAAAATCAGGGGATTCCGGGTAACTTTGGGCTAAAGATTTAGAAAATACTTTCAAAAACGAAGCCGTGGGCGAAAGAATGGATTAAAACGAGTTTATAACGAAGGAGATATGATTTTTGCAAGTTTAACGACGAAAACTATTTTCTGAAAATTGTACATGCTGTCCCACGATTTTCAATGGGCAATCTGAGGTGTAAAACTTGATCTAGCCATCCCGACTTATCAAAAATATATTAGTATGTTGTCCCACGATTTCGGGGATATAAAGAACGTACAAAACAAGCTTATAACGACCAAGATATACACGTTTCAAAATCGGCGAAACTCTATTTATTTCCATCAGCTTTTTAGCAAAATATTACTAAGTATAGAAAAACAGTTTTTGTAAGACATCATGTTGAGAGCCAATTTACTCATTGATAAACTCATTTCTGGAAAATTTACATCATTGACAGAAAGTTAGTTCACCCAGCCTAGTTTTCAAAACATCCAGCCGTTTGTCAAAAGGATTTATAACGAACAAATTATGGACTTCCAAACTTTCCCGAAAACTGCCCAGAATCTGCCAAAACAGCCCAAACACCTCACTTGACGGCTAATTATCTTTATGATCGAGACCTGTATGGACAAACTTCACTTCTGTGACTTTTTAGATATGGTGAAAATCTTCTCAAAACTACTGAGCTTCTTTCCTAACTCTTAATATTCACTATTTCACGACTAGTTTTATGAGACCGTTTTGTCACTAATAGAAGTAATAATACTTCTACGTACTAAATTCTAGATTTTCTAGAAATATTAACCAAGTACCCAATTTCATAACTAATGATGTATTAGTGATTACAAGTATATTTTCATTACTACAAGGCGTTATTTCAAGGATTTCAAACCGAGGATTTCAACACAAACATTGGTACATACGATATATATATAAGTATATATATTACAACTAGTTTATTTTTCTAATAGCCATATTTTCCTAAGTCTTGGAATATATACTTTTGATAACAACAAGTGTTTTTCAAAGAGTAGAGTGGTATAGGAAACATGTGCATGGACATTCATAACATCATTTCATGATCTAAAGTAGATCGTTCATCATTCATATTAGGTTGCGGCTAGTGTGCGCGCCTTGTTTTTCAGCTCATTACATGTTCATGGTACCATCATATTGGGTTGCGGCAGCTAATTGTTCATTGGTGTTCATTTCATTTCATCACAGTTTCATCAGTTAAGGTGAGTTTTCATAGCCCCGTTTTCAATTCAACATTTTTGATTGTTTTCAAATCCCACGGGGGGGAATACATTGCATCAATCATTTTAGTACGAGCCCAAGTATTCAAACATATGTACAATGCTTAAGTTACCTTGCCATGTGATAAGTCCCCTGTAACATCATGAACCGTTAATTTACCGTTAAGCGAGAGTGAGTGGATAGATCTATCGAGGGTGACGCCTCCATCCGTGGTAGTGATTACCAACAGTAAGCGGATGCATGTCATGTCTTTTACATTTGAATGTTTCGGCAGAACATTCGGGAGGGGCATAGAATTTCATCAGTCATAGCTTCGGTGTCATGAGCTTAAGGTCAATTGTACAATTTTCATGAGATTTTTATCTTGCACTTTTACTTGTGGTGGCCGTACATCATTACATTTTACAAACCTATGGAATTCACCAACATTCGTGTTGACGTTTTAGCAATGTATTTCAGGTTATTAAGGTAGCTCATGTGACATGCATTTGGACCTTCATGGAGTCGCGGAGTCGACGCGTCTCACCATTATTTCATGCACTTATGTAAACATTTGATCTAGTAGGACTTGTTTTCATAAACTTGCAACACATTTTGGGGACCTCATTTTGTAAACTCTGGATTATTTCAATGATCAAATGCAATATTTTCCAAACGACACTTTAGGTCGTTCAATGTAACTGTAACTGTGGTGCTATGACAGACACCCCCAGGTATTCCATTCCGCTGCAAGTCAGGTAAATTGGGGGTGTGACATATGGTCCCTGGAATAATGTTTCACTCGCGCCCCTCCATCCTTTAGAACTTGTCATTTTGGAACTTTGTGAGTATATGAAAGTTAGCATTAGGGTTTCCTCATCATAACTAAAACCCTAATCATTACATACACTCTCTCCTCCTCTCACTCTTTTCCTTTCATCGGCGCTGCTCCACTTTCCGGCCGCCGCCGCTTGCCGTCGTCACCATTTCGATCAGCCACCACATCCATCTCATCCTTCATCTTCTCTCTATAATCCACCGGAGCCGCCACCATGGCTGTCACCTCCACTTTGTTTACCGCCGCTATACGCCGCCGTCCAGCCGCCACCACCACCAACGATGAAGAGTAGAAGATATCGTATATATGTTTTGGGTTTAGAGTGAATGGGTTCACATTAGGATTGCTTTTGGTTTTGTTTTGGTTCGAATAAATCGCCACCGTCACCATCTCCTCCACCCCGTCTCTCTTTCTTTCTTATTTCTTTGGTTGTGCCGATCCCGTACCGTTGTGCCCGTACCTCCTGATACCGTTGTGATTTGCTCTTGATGCCAGTTGTGTCAGTTGTAATATTCGCATTGTTGTGGAAAAAGTGAGTTCATGGCCCCTACTTTTACTTGTTTTGTTAATACAAATATCATCCAAAAAATGTTATTTATCTTTTACGATCTTTGCTAATATTTTGTTGTAGACAAAGTATAGACTTTATATTCTAGCAAAGTATAACTATAGTATAATTCTCACATATAAAAACTTTATTTCTAAACATTACACTTGCTATATGATTGATTGTTTATCTAACAATATTGATAGCATATTAAGTTTAAAAACATATTTAGTAAGTTTTACTAAATATTGTGTTCTATTGAGTTATATGTCTTCAAACATCTTTGGTAACTCAATCACTTAGTAAAAACACATCATATAAACATTAGTCCATATTGCTACAAGAATACTTTTACAAGTTCACTTTCATATTAGTAAAAGTCTAAAATTATAAATATACATCTACATCATGCATTGCATCATACATGTTTTGTCAAAACTATTTGTAAATCTTTCTAAAAGATTTCATGCATATTTGGAAAAAATTCTTACTCAAAATAGTTGAATTAAAGGATCTTGATTAGAATTGTCATAGATATGGAAAGATTTCTTTGAAGGAATTCTGTCAGCTCTGGCGGAACCCTAGGAATACAAGTGCGGAACCCTTGATTTGGTTCCGCCTGATTCGTGGCCTAGCTGTTTGGTTCTCCTATAAATAGCAAGCCACATCCAAGAAATCTTTCATCACTTTTAGCTATATTATACACATACACTCTCATCTTTATCATCTAACTCAGTTGTATCTCACTTTTGTGATTCTCTTGTGTAGCAAAGAAGTCATCAAGTTCATCCGAAAAGACTACAAGCTTCAACACAACGTTGCAAGTCTTGATAGCTTTGCATTGTGTAAACTCGTATAGTTTATACATCATTTGTTCGTATATTGTCTATAGTGATTGGTTAGTATTTTAGTTCTCAAAATACATAGAGTATAGGGAGTGGTTGTACCCTTGTAAAAGAACTCGACATCTAGCTTAGTATCGGAAATATTGTATAGGCGACGATAGGAGTGGTTGTACCTTTGTAAAAGAACTCGGTATTTAGCTTTGTACCTGATAAAGTGTAAGCGACGATTGTAAGGTTTTCTCCGCTGAGAAGGGAGCTTGTTGAGTAGTGAAGGATACTCTCAAGTTGGATACTCGGGGCGTGAAGTATGGCAAGGAAAAAGAGTCCTTGTAACCGAACCACGATAAACACTTTTGTTGTGGTTTGATCGTTTCTTACTTTACTCTTTTTCATTACTTGTTTATTAGTTTTGATTGTTAGTTACACGTAATGATAGCAAAGTAAATCAAGTTAAAAAGCGGTAAACTATTCAACCCCCTTCTAGTTTTCCACAACTGGCATCAGGAGCTACGTTACTCAAGTTCTTTAAAATATATGTATTTTAAAACTTGGATCGATCTATGGATTTTGAAAATCTCAAAGAAGGGCAATCTACACAAAGACCACCACTATTTGAAAAAGAAAATTTTTCTTGAATGAAAAAGTAAATTTGAAAACTATGTAAGATCAATAGATCAAGATCTTTTGCATATTATTTTCATTGGTGATTTTAAACCAACAAAAACAAGTTTTGAAATCAAGAGGACTATCTCAAAAGTGACAAAAACACTAAAGCTAAGACATTAATCTATAAAGCTTTACCAAGAATCGAATATGAAAGAGTGTATTTTTGTCAAACGGCTAATGATATTTGGAAAAATCTTTTAAACTTTCATCAAGAAATATGTCTAGTCAAGGATGATCAATTTGATCATACGTATGAGTTAGTTGTCTTAGAAAAACTAATGGATAGACACTTAGTTGAAGTAAATACAAGTACTACGAGTTTAAATGTTTTTAATGAAGGTATTAGTGATGAAGAAAATGTGTGTCAAGCTCGAAGAGGACTTGTTTACGAATCATGGAGCGACACGGATGAAGATGACTATCACTATCCGGTTTGTGAATGTCAGTTAGATAAAACTACAAGTAAGGTACAACTTGAAACCGAACATTTTTGTTTTGACACATTCATTTTAGAATTCGCTAAACTAGATAATGAGTCTAAACATTTTTGTAACATAAACCTAAAAACAATCTTTAACAACGAATCCTCAAGTCCTCTTGAGAAAAAAGTTTTGAAAAAGAAACAATGTTAGAAGATATAATGTCTAGATTATAAAGTAATGTTGAGATTAATCTAGAATGCAAAATATGTCTAGCCTACAAACATGAAATTAAAAGACAAAATGAAAAGAGAAAAATGTTAGCTAAATTTGAAGAAAGCTCAAAATCTCTTGAAAACCTATTAAATAGTCAAAAGTCATTTTGAGATAAAATTGGGTTAGGATTTAACTCAAATACACCATCAACTAGTAAATCAAAACAAATAATGTTTGTGAAGCCTAGGAGAGAAATTTAGAAGCAACTCATGTTTCAAAGTAGTGATAAGAAGTCAATGAATATAAATGTTCTTATACTTCTTGACATCATTTTTATGCCGTTAAATATGGTTAACTAACCATCTTGGATTCCTGAGTTTTTGAGTATCCAAGCTTGTCTACAAGATAAAATGATATGCAATGTATGTCATTCTTGATAGCTTATCTATGGAACTCAAAAGGTACAATCTCTTTTATCTCGCTATAAATATTGTTCTTGTTTAGGATTTATCTTTCGTAGTATTAGTCGCCCATATCATAAGTAGTTTGTCCTCCTAGTTGGTTTTAACGGGTATTGAGATCACTATGGTCAATGGATTTACTCATGTCAACATACAGGAGATATTAGGTGTTTCATGTCATTAAACTCTTTGGGATAGACACTTGAGGGAGACTCACTTAATACTTGTCTACAAGTGAGCTATCTAAGAATCTCCTAAAGTGATAAGATGACCAACACTTTTGTGATGCTTGCAAAGTTGGTAAACAAGGTGTCTACATCTAGGTGTCTAGAACTTTTACATATTGATTTATTCGGTCCATCCGCTATACAAAGTTATGAAGGCAACTTCTACACTTTGGTTATTCGTGATATACTTAAACTAAACCTTTGAAAAATAAATGAAGCTTTTGAAAAATTTGAAAGTCTTAGTAAGAAAACTCAAAATCAGTTAGGATCTTACATTGTATCAATTAGAACGGATCACGGTCGTGAGTTTGACAATGAAATACAATTCAAAAATTGTTGGGATCAAAATGGTATAACTCATAACTTTTGGGCATCACGCAATCTAACAATGTTATAGAGTGTAAAAACTGGACTTTTCAAGAAATGAATAAAACAATACCTAATGAACAAAATATTTCACAAAAGTTTTGGTGCAACACCGTTGACAAGTCAACTCACATTTTAAATCATGTCTTGATTAGATCATTTTTAAACAAAACTCCATACGAACTATATAAAGGTAAAAGCCTACATTAGGATATTTTAGAGTGTTTGGGAGTTAATGCCTTATACTTAACACCAAGGACTTTCTTACCAAATTTGACCCAAAGTCTTATGAAGGTGTGATTCTTGGATATTCAAGAAATAGAAAAGCTTATATCGTCTTGAACAAAGAAACCTTAAGAGTCGAGGAATCGTTGAACATAACATTCGACGAAAGTCCACCTCCTTCTAAGGCATCACCTTTGGTAGATGATGACTTAGTCGAAAGTCAAACAATGGTTAAGACAAGAATGATTGGATAATGACAAAGAAAATGAACTATTAAAAATTGTCATCTATTAGATAGTGTCATAAGAATCATTAATGAAAGAACATTAAAATGTAGTTAACATCTTTTGTCTTGTATCAACTGTTGAGTCAAGCAAAGTCATAAATCGTGGGTCATAATCAGGATCAAAACAAATTTGACTAAAATAATCGTTGGACATTAGGTCCTCAACCAAAGAGTCAAACCATTGTTGAAACAAAATGGACTTTTCTAAATAAATGAAATTAATTTAGTGTCAAGAAACATAACACAAGAGTATAACCTATAAAAAGCTCTTTAAAGTCTTAAGCAAGCTCAAAAGCAAGGTATAATCACTTAAGACCTTCCTAGCTTTTCACAAGTGCACAATGAATTAAATGTCCTTTGACTTATCATGAATGAAATAAGTGAATCCATAGATAACACTAATCATAGAGAAATGGTTGGAAGTCTACTTGGTCTCACGGCTAATAGACACGTCATTATGATTAGGAATTGTCTATGTGCTCGGTGTAAAGATGATTCTTCAACAATCCGTCCTGAAGCGGCTGTCTAGTTACATCAAAGGCATTACACAACTTGGAATATAGTGTCCCAAATGAACGGGAGTAGAAACCATAGTGTATGCCAACACGGAACATGTCGGTGACAAAGTTGATAGATTAAGCACAAGTGGTACTTGCACTAATGTCAAACACTTTCTCACCTCATGGTTCTCTAAGAAACATAAGGCTCTTGCTTTCTCAACTGTTAAACCAAATGAGTACCGTCCGGAAAAGCATGTCAACAAGCTCCGTTAGATTAAGGAAGTTCTTGTCGACTACGTAGTTCCATCTGATGACATCCTCACTCTTGATAAAGAGTCTAGGTCAACATACTCACACTAAACAATTAGTAATCCGTCACCATTTCCTTCGTAATAATGTTCAAAAAGGAATACATCTCTAGTGAAAAAGTATCCTTTTGAGGCAACATTGTCGATACTATCACGTAACCTCTTAAACGAGAACCAGTTAACATTCTTAGACGTGGACTAGGACTTATAGAACCTACTTTGTAGTTGTGGACGTTAGAATTAAAATCACAAAAATTAAAACAAATCATTTTATTTTTTTCTTCTGTTGATACGGCGGAACCCTTCGACATAATGGGCGTGATACGTGGGATTGCGCCCTCGCAACAGGTTTTACCTCTCAAGGGATCTTGAGAAGCTTGCAACCCCCACCAGGCAGTGTACCTGATCGTTGTAGTATAGTATAGTGACAAGTACCGGGGGATTGATCGTTCAACTCAGGAATAGTGTCGCTAGGATTAGAAAGCCTACTAAACTAGGTCTAGAGGTGAGGGATGATTCTTTTTGTATTTTTATATTTTATGGAAAGCAAGTAAAATCTCGGGTTTTGAAGGAGTAGGCGGAATTAGTTGCTAGCCAACTAACTCAATTAACTAAAGATGCAATCAAAATAAAATAAAAGAAATGAAAATTAAACTAATATACTCATGTGGTGGAAACAATAATGAGAAAAGTTGTGTTTACTTAGATTTCATTACTCCCTAGATATCTTTTATCGGTTGATTAGCTTGTTACAATTGCATGGATGACGGGTTATATTCCTTAATACTAGTCGTAGGGTCGTGTACAGTATTCCCTAACTCTATAAGATCCTACTTCACTCCTATGTCGAGCCAATTAAAAGCTCCTAACATGGGATCATTAGAATTCACTTATGCATTAAATACAATCAAAAATCATAGTACACCTCTGATCATGTTTCTTAAGACGTTCAAGCAAGTTACCAATGGAAGTCTGCCAGTTTTCTTAAGCCTAACATCGAATACAATCATCCGTAACAATTATAAACAAACAATCAACCAATAATCAACATCTAGGTTTCACTACATCTAAGCAAACACAATAAAAACCTAGCCTAACATGTTAAAAGAAAGATAAACATAAGATAGAATCAAACAATACATAGACACATTGAATGATTATTGGAGAACTTATCTTTATTAAAACATGGAAGAAAGAAGGGTTTGAAACCCCTTCAATATGCAGGAAATTCGACCTAGGGTTTTTGTGTAGTATTCCACAACTTGTTCCACACTTTACAATGAAAAATTGGAAAAATATATATAGACATAGCATCCTGACGGCGTCATGTATTAGCCTCTGACTCCGTCAACTTGCCGCCAAGTTGAAATTCGTATTGCCTAGATCCAGTCTTGACGCCTTCATGTGCAAATCTACTCTGGGCCATCACTTGTATTTGGACCCTGACGGCCTTGGTGCGCCGTCAGGCCATTAACAAAGAAAATGCTCTGGGCCGTCACGTTATAAATTCCACATCCACCTCTTTTGTCAGTCTTGACGCCGTCATGTGTTATGGCTTGACGTCGTCAGGTACTGTTCCCAGCAAGGAATTTGAGACTTTGCCGTTTTCTTCACTTTTATGCTCCAAAAACGTCCAAAACGCTTCCTTTTCCATATTTCTCTCCAAAAGTACCTAAAATGACAAAAGGAACGATTTAGGGCAATAATTGATCAAATAATCTCGAATTCGGGCTTAAATGACCCCTTAAAAGTGGTACACTTTTCGCCTCATCAGGGCGGAACCCTCTTTTTGGTTCCGCCTGATCCGCCGAACCTGCAGGTTTTTTTTCTTTTTAATTTCAAACCAAACACTTCTCAACCCACAACTCAAACTTAAAAACAGCTTCTATTCACACATAAACATCACCACTCACGAAAACTAGGGCTCTCATGCAATTATCCTCCTTTTCAATCATCATTGTAAGTATTCTTTACATAATTGCATTTGTAATCCAAACCTAGGATTTCAACTCATTCACAAAAACTAAAGTCTTAGGGTTTATGCATAAATTTGAAAATCCATGAAAAACCTTTATTATGAACTAAACTAACCATGTTTTTACTTAGTTAGGAATTGCATCTTGTTAAACAATATCATGAATTATCAAACACCCCATATAAGAATTTTTGAAAAATTACTTCTCACAATTAGGACAAAGTGTTTCCTCACATTGTTAATACAAATGAAAAACGTTAGGAAAACATCATTTGCATCATACCTCTTGAATGCTAAAGGGAATACATAACTAATACGTTTCAGGTACATACAATCGAAGCTACATTGAATTAGGAGAGTTTGGGTTATCTCTAGTTTGAGTACAAAATTTGCATTATAAAACGTTTTAATCATTTAAATGAGTCCAAGTTAACCGCACCTCCACATTGTTGTCATATAGGCACACACTAGAACATCAAATCTTAAATTGACTCTAACTTGGTCTTAAATGGGCTACTTGTCTTTATAGAAACCATCATACCTCCTGCAACATTCTCCGATCATAAGGACACTCTTAAGTACCTACCTAAACATCATATGACCAAAGGTCTCACTTCCGATCAAATCAAAAACTTCAAGGGTTTAGAAAAACGTTATGTTCATGAAGGTAGAACCATTGATCCATCCTTCCTAGAAGGAACACCCATTCGACAAAACTTTGCCACCATCAACTTCGATTGTATTCTAGACATTGATGAATAAATTTTCCCTGGGTTCATTCTAGAATTCTATGCAACCATTGCTCTTTCTAGCAACGAGTATGGTGAAATATCCTTAGTCTTCAAAACTAACCAACAGGAAAATTTCGCGCCCTTAAGAGATTTTGCTCAAATCCTATGTATCCCAAATAATGGTACATATCTCTACATGGACAAATGGCCACTAACAAGTCTTGACTCCATTGATCGTAATCATACTTACGCCACTCCTCTTGTTAGTAAGGAAGTGATTCGTGAACATCTTTTCGTGAGAACTTCAAACACTAGGGAAAATCATTCAGGAAATGAAGTCGATAAGGACCCATTTGGAATGGAACTCAATGAGCTTAAATCTCAGTTTAAGAAATGGGAAGAAGTTCTTAGGGCTAATGTTATAAGCTCCATAGGAAATAGAGATCATGTTAACACATGTCTTTGCTACATGCTCTATACTATTTCTACTGGCCAACCATTCAATTTGGCGTACTACATGGCCAAAAGAATGGCCGATATACCTGTGTTTGGAACAACCGCTCTCCCATACGGGATGTTTCTCACCCACCTCTTTAGAGCCATCTCACCTATTCCACCAAATGACAATGGAATTAGTCTTGACTATTCTTTCGTTCCTCATATATTTGTTCCTTTAAGTGGTAAGAGAGTGTTTAAGACTAAAGGGAAACGTACTCGCTCTCCTTCACCTTCATCATCATCATCACCAATGAGCGAAGATGATGGTCTCCCCAACTCTAAACTGGCCTCTCTTGATTATCTCCAAGAACTTACAATAACTGAAAACGAGTCCGAGGAATTCAAACAAACAAAGGGAATGTTCAAGTGCTTTGGAAGGTACCTTGGAAAGCTCAAGAAGAAGATTGATCGGATTTGATAATTAGTTTAAGGAGTGTTTGGCATAACTAGACTTGAGAACTTTGTAGTAGTTAAATTATATGTTTTACGTTGTTTTATGGATTTATGTAATCATAGGGATGTTATGTTATCTATACTGCTTATAATAGAGGAATGACTCTCTCTCTCCAAAAAATTCAGATGTACAAAAAATGATGCATGGTTTACAACACTTTAAAGCAATCAATTTTCATAATTACAACAACTAAAGCATTGTGTACAACACCCCTACACCCAATATTACAATCATTTAAACACAATGTACAACCCTCATTCTACATTAATAGCATTAAAAACACCCCTACACCCAATATACAATCATTTAAACATAATGTACAACCCTCATTCTACATTAATAGCATTAAAAACACCCCTACACCCAATATTACAATCATTTAAACACAACGTACAACCCTCATTCTACATTAATAGCATTAAAACACCCCTATACCCAATATCACAATCATTTAAACACGATGTACAACCCTCCATCTTAACCTAGACACGAACCTGTGACCAAGACTCGACTCAATAAAACTCGACTCGATACATAAGGCTGTGAGCTCAAGCTCACGGCATCCCTTTTTTTCGCAACTCAATAACAACGACAACAACAAAAAGAAAGAAAATGATACCAAACAATTATTTAGCTTCATATTTATTAGTTTTAATCTTTATTTAATAAAAAACTCTTGAAAATTCATGTACTTATCCCCCACCGTCGCTAGAACGACAAAAAGGGTGGTGGGTTTTCCTACCTTCAACCGCCGGTATCAACAAAACGAAAGAGAGATGGTTTTGGTGATGAACTCGAGCTGTGGTGGTGTTAATTGTGGTGTTGGGAGGTGTTTCTTGGCGCGTGATGTACCTCAAAATGATGGGGAGGTTGTAAGGAGTGTGGTAGTGGTGGCGGTGAGTTTAAGTTGCCGGCAGTGGTGTTTGTTTGGCCGAAAAATGACTGGAGAAGAAGAAATAAAGTGCGGCTGGTTTGAGAGAGAAAGGGTGTCAAACCCTAAGTGAGGGTATAATGAGGTTTATATAGGAAAGTGTTTTGGACCTTGTATGAACCCTATTGCACCCTTAGGGACAAAGATTTTAAATATATGCTAGGGTAGGAAGCGTAGGTTACCAAATCTTTTATTATTTCGTTCTCGAGGCAAATTTAGGTGTTAGGATGACTTCCCGTGACATTTTTATTAATTCCATCAAAAAAATTTATTTCAGGGTACCCGCCGCTGCAACGCGCGGGTACCCTGCTAGTGTTTAGATTATGTATAAACTAACTTGTATGCAGGAAGACAACATTTGGGATATTGTCAAATTTTCATGTTTATGGAATTTTCACTAAGTATAGTGAATTCGGTAGCCCCCGGTCAAAGTCTATCGGTAAGAATGTTTCCATACTCATTTTTGTTATTTTCTAATCAGTTATAGCCTTAAGTTTATGTTCCAAGGATTTTCGAAAAATCTGGAAAACGTCTCGACCTTCAAATTTCTGTTCTGTCAATTTTCCAGCACTGGCGGATCTGGTGGAACCAAAAATAGGGTTCCGCCAGTGTATTTTCTGGGTACTCCAGAATTTGGCCCAACGGACCAGGCAAAACCAAAAATTGGATTCCACCTGTGTATTCTTTTGGTTCCGCCAAGTGCCTGCAGAAAATTTTTCATTTCTCTTAGTTTCACTTCTTCTAAACCACCAAATCATCTTCTTTAGTGAGAAACATCTTCCTTAACCCTCATTAAACATATTAGGATCATTTTTGCTCATTAGAACAAATAGTAAACCTCTTCGTGCCAAAAAACAAATTTAAACAAAATTAATCCAAGGAAGCCTTCTACATAAAGGAAGGAACCCTCCAAAAGGTTCATTCAAATCCGTGGAACATTTGAACCAAATCATTTGACATGACCACATAGCATTTAGTGCATATATTGGTCCTCTTACTCCACCATTTTCCATTGGATTGACTTCCAATGATATGACAACCTTCTTAAACCATCCAAATCATTAGAAACCTCAAAATATGTATGGTAGAACAACAAATCCAAACACTCCTTCCAAAATCCTTCAACACTATAAATTGATTCATCTTGGATACCTCAACCAGAAGAACCACCACAACCAAAACCAATGTTATTTCATCCCATCTACAAAGACATCCATGGTCCTCTATATGGAGAACCTAACTTCCAACAAAATGATCAACCTCAACATCAAGCACCACCTCAAGAACCCCAATCCCAATCTCAACACTTCGAATCCTTGTTTCCTTCCTACGAGGAAATTGAGGCATTGCTGTGCTCCATCGAAGCTTTAAATTTATAAACAAGAATTACCGATTAACTAGGAACTCATTCGGGCAAGTATACCCTAGTCAATTGTAGTATAGTAGTGGTAAGTCAAGGTCATCCCAAGAGACATGGTTACACTCAAGTGTCGTTTGTTTGTTTAAGCAAGTAACAAGTTGGTGGTTATGATTGTCACAGATCAAACCACAAGAAAAGCAATATAATAACAAGCACACAAAGAACATACATGTTTGGACAAATGATCACAATGATATTAGGATGCTTAGTTTGGAAAACATATTATCAAAGGTAATCCTTACGACCTCTAGAACCAATAATAATTTAGTGTTTTATAAATCAAATATGTATAAACCTCAATCAAATGGTTATATCATGAACCTTATATCTAAACAACAACAAACAAAGAGTTCTTTCGACCAATAACTTTGATGTCATTAATTTGTTAAGTACCATTTACTTGGAAAATGATTAGAACACATATTCAAAAGATGCCTTTTCGACCTTTAATCCAAATTAAACCTTCATTTGTTATGTTTATTAAGTTCCTTATACAATCGTCACAAAGTACAAGACCAAAACCATTCGTCGACTAATGAATTGAAATCAACCACTATTGAGAATCCTTTCTACTATAGACTCAACATTGATTAATCAAAATAATAAACAAGACAAGTTCTAATTTAACCAAATATGGTGTCTTTAATCATAAACCAAACAAACACTAATTGTATCCAAACATCCTTTTATCACAAGTTTTCAGAATATCCAAACAAGTAATCAAAACAAAACAATATTGTATTCAACCAAACATAAGTCTTCAACAATCATGGTAATCATAAACATCATGAAATATAAAAGTAATAAGAGTTTACCCAAAGTATGAATTACAATAGGCAAAGGTGAAAGATTTATAGCAACCTTCAAGCCTCCAATCAACTACACGCTTTCTACCAATACGGAAAATAATACCCAAACGCCTTCAATAGCCCTCGAGCACACCACACGAATTTTGCAGAGGTTTGTAGTCTTTTGGGTGAGATAAGGTGGTGGAAATTCGTCCTTTAGGGTGGAGGCTCGAATTGCACCTGGTAAGGTGGTGACAAATCTTCCTTTAGGGTGGAGGAAAGAAATGCACACACACTCACACACTTAGAACCAAGGAAAATGGTCCTATTTATAGTAGAAATCAAGCCTAGGATCTTAAATGCAGCAACTTGGCCTCCAAGGTGAATAGAAGGACCTAGAATACCAGAAAGAATGGCCTAGAATCGAGTAGAATGACATAGAATAAAGTGTGCAAAAATTATATGAGCTGACCAACCGATCGGTTTCAGGGCATTACCGATCGGTTGGATGAGACATATGGGTCTAACCGGTCGGTTGGATTCCAACCGATCGGTTACTCGGAACATTTTCGTCTAACCGTTCGGTAATCCATCCATCCGTTCGGTTAGATGCATTTTCACAGAAAATGGTAAACTTCAAAGTTGTAGATCTTTCTCTCAGCTTTCCGTGGCCGCGAACGGGAGGTCAAACGGAATCCGTATGCTCAAGATATGGCCAAAATGGTGAAGGTGTGTCAGGAACAACGAGTCTTCCAATAATTCTTCATTTTAGCTTATTTCCTTAATTTGTTTTCTCGTTTTCCTTCTTGTACTTTATTCTTGAGTCTTTGGAGTGACAACTTCATGACTTTTATCTTCTCGAATATACTCCAAGAGACTTGAATGAGTTGGGAATTCTTCGTACATGCATAAATCTTCTTTTATTGATCATTTCTTCGTCTTTTTCATCATGTTCCTTCCATGAACCTAAAATACGAATTATGCTCAATTAAGTACCATAAGTTCATAAAAGTGACCATAAAATCCACAATAACGCTCCTAAAAACATGTACAATTTGAGCGTTATCAGGCATCCTTGTGGAATAACCCACCAAACACCAATGAGGAGATCAATGATCGCCTCGACAACTTGTATGCTTTCAAAAGCATGATTGATACACACCTCCATCAAGCGATGGAATTCCAAACCGCCCTGATTAATACAAATATCGTCCAGAATACGTTATTTATATTTTACGATCTTTGCTAATATTTTGTTGTAGACAAAGTACAGACTTTATTTTCTAGCAAAGTATAACTATAGTATATGTTGTGATCAAGAAACACCTTCAGGAGGTCGGGGATGCTTGAAATAAAGAATAGACATGGTATTATTAGAATGAAAGAATGGGGAAGGTGTGTGTGTTTTCTAGAGAGAGAAAGAAAGAAACCACACACACCTTGAAATACAATGAGACAACCAACCCTCCTAGTTGAGACTAGGAGGGGTATTTATACTAGGAACTAGCCTAACTTACCACTATTGACTAAACTAGTCCTTGTACATAGAAAGAGATGCAATTCCCACATGTAACATAACTTTTAAAGGCTAAGAATCTATCTCCAAAGTGACGTTATACGGGAATTGCTTACAACGTTCCCTACAAGTAAAATTAAATACAAAACATAAGCGCAGCAGCTCTGAGAGTGGTCTTCAAACTTCATTGCTTCATTCAGTTTCCTGAATCTTCTCAGCTGCCACCTCTTTACTTGCAGAAGAACAATGTGAGCAAATCTAATTAGGGATTAAATCTGGCTTTTCACTCTCCCCTAATTAGTGCTCTCCCCTAAACTGACAACCTTTCTGATGAATGCCCTGATTCTGAAGAAGTCTTTTGATAATTAAATGCATACCGTCTTTAGTCTTCTAACACGCAGCGGAAAATGTAGAACAGACTGTAGACTCAACCTTCTTCAAGATTGTCCATTCGGGGGAACAGAATATCAACATCTTCATCTCACCAAATGCATTCCAGTTATCTTGCATATACCAAATCAGTCCGTAAAGTAACAAGTTGGTATCTCATCTACAAATGGCTTCTATAAGTCAACATGGCATCTTGAAGTGTTTGAAGAAAATTTATTGAAGACTAAAAGGTACGCGCCTCTTTTAAGTTCATCGTTAAAATTTATATTCTTAGATTAACAACTAGTTAGATTAATGCTTAGTTATATAGCTAGTTGATGTGTGCTTTTTCACACATCCTTTTTAGACCAAAATCAGACCAAATACACCAAATACTAACCAAATATGCCAAGAGAATGTATGTTTTTGTATTTGTGTATGTGCAGGTACGGATATGTGAAAAATGAACAAAAACAAAGCTAAAACCGACAAAAACGAGCACGAGAATGGAAAAAGGTCAAAAGCCGGAGCCGGGGAAGCAAAATGACAAAAGATAACTTAAAATGTCAATGGATGTCCTCAGAGATTCATCAAAGTGCAAAATTAGTCCCTGGACAAAGATTTGAAGAAATGGCAAATTTAGTCCCTGAAAGTTTCACGTGTTGGCAAACATAGTCCCTTGGTGAAATTTGAAGAATCAACAACTCAGGTCCTCCATGAATCAAAGAATTACAAAAGAATCCCTTGGATTGTACTTTGGAAAAATATCAGAATTGGTCCCTGCTGTTTTCAATATTACACAAGTGGTCCTTGGTAATTTTAAGCCTAAAATTTCAAATCCTTATAATTATAACCTGGTCCAAGAATAATAAATACAATCCAACACCCTCAGGCCCAAAAGAAAAACCAGCCCAACATCCTATTTACTACCAGTCCACACCATTTCTACTATTACCCGGTATCCTCAACCCGTTTTACCCTTTAAACCCGGTCAACAGGTCAACAAACACAACAATAAAACACCCCAAAACATATTCCCGCCCCCAAATCCCCAATTACCCAGAATATTTACTATTCACAGAACCCTAACTTTCCCTCCTCAAAAATTACCTCGATTGGACCATAATTACCTAATGATTGACCATCTAGAAGGAGTCAGAGGAATGTCAGGAAGCTTCAGGAGAGCATACGTGGACCAATAAGGATGCACTCGTAGGATTGGTCACATCACACAATCAATCCAAGGGTTGACATTCATTCAAAGCATCTGGGATCTTATCTATGGCTATGAATTCATTCAAAGAAACACAAGAAGGCGTGGATTGAAAACGTGGACTACTAGAAGGATCCCACGCTCCTCATCAACAGCTATTTATAGCCCCTCCTCATTTCATTTGAAGACTGTTAGATTTTAGGGCTAGAATAGGAGTAGGAGTAGAATTAGTATTAGTTTTAATTTTCAGTATTGTATTTCAGTTTTTCAAAGTGTACTCAGATTTTAATTTTAATACAATTCTCAATTTCAATTCAATTCATTTCATTTCAATTTAATTTTCAGTATTGAGTTTAAATCTATTGTTAGCTTGCAGTAATACATCCATTTTAGTTTAAAATAATAGTTTGTTTTTGGTTCAAAAATGTGTTTCAATTCCGTTTGGTCAAAAGTAGTCAATTGATAAGCTGATTTAATAAGCGTTAGCTTATTCATGGGAGTGAAAGACAGCCATAAAGGAGTCACTTGGCCTGTCTAAAAGACAGGCAAGCTTAGTGAATCCCCCTCTGTTGAGCTGAGGGGGAATTGTACTTGTAAGTTTTATTCATTTTCGCTTTTAGTATTACATCAGTAGTATAGATTTATAATACTTACTTATTCCATTTCTGAGTAGTAGTTGAATCATTAGTAGTAGCATAATCATATTGCTCTGTTGCAGCTTATTATTCATAGTTATATTCATTTAGTTTACTTCTGTTCATTTACTGCATAATATCTAGATATGTGTTGAGTAGTTTGTGTTTGATTATCTGTGTTGATTGTTATTGTTCTTTGTTATTTCTTCCTGTTCATTGAAGCTTTTTATTACTGTTTAGTAGTAGGTTTTGTTTATTGGATTGGTAGTTTTAGGTTTAATTGCAGAAGATATTGAAACAGTAATCTAATTCAGGGGTGTTTGGTTATGAATATTCTGAGTTGAAATTGTTGTTTGTTTGATGATATCTATACAACAGTAATTCATTCCAAGTTAGGACAGGGTAGTTGCAACTTAAAATTTTGTAGTTAAATAGAAAACAGTCAATATCCACTAAATTGCTCATTATCTGTATTGAACATTGTTCTTGAGAACCTGAGGATTTGTGCATTATTAGATTTAAGTAATATTTAAGGTGTTTAAGAGATGAAACAAGTTAAATTTACATATGGAGTAAGTTCTAGATTGCTTAGTCTCAACTGAGTCAACTTAGGATTACTTTTTTTTTTCAATAGTCAAACCTGCAGCCCCCATATGGTGCAACACCACCTTATCTCAGGTCATTCCAGTGGCTTAATATGGCTTAGAAGTGAAATTTATTGGGTTTTCTTAGTAGTCAGTAGTACATATTTTATTTTGCCCCCCCCCCCCTTAGGTTTTACTCTTCAGCTTATTAACTGCTTAAGATTAAGTTGCAAAGTAGGGTGCCTGAGCTTAGTTTATGTTACTAGTTTAGGGTTGCCTTTGTGTTTTTATGCTTGTGACTTGAGAATTGTGGTTCATTTATGTTCCCTTATGCTTCTAGTTACTGTTCTTAGTGAATTTGTGCCCGTTGCTTATTTGATTTGATACTACTTATATAACTAAGTGCTTTATTTGACTGTTTGGTCCACTTTATGTGATTCTAAGTTTCATTTGGCCTTTATTCCTGTTCATTTGAGGTTTATAAAGTCAAAAGTACTTTCGGTTAAGTGTTGGTCAACTCTGGTCAAAGAGTGCTTATAAATAAACACTCCAAATAAGCAGTTTCTAGCCAAACAACACTTGTTTGGCTTATTTTACTTTCAAAATTTTTTCTAAAGCTTATTTTAATATTTTAGATTTTCTGTAATTTTTTCAATTTTTTCTGAGTCCATTTACTATTTTTCTTATTTAATTTTCATTTTTAATAAATTTTAAATACTTTTTAATTACTAAAAATCCAAAAAAATCAGAAAAAGCCTAGAAAAATCCAAAAATATTTTTAAAATTTACTTTCATTTATTTTAGAATTTTAGAAATTTAATTTACATTTTTCCCATTTATTTTGAATTTAATTTAAAATTTTAATTAGATTTAATAGTTTTAAATTCCCAAAAATTACACAAAAAGCCAAAAAAATTAGTTTTTAGTTTTAAAATTAATTTTTAGTTATTTTATAATTTTCAAAATTTATTTTTCATTTTTCTCACCTTATTTGCATTTTCTTTTAATTTTTAAATTAGTTAATTAATTTTTAATTCATAAAAAAATAAATAAAAAGTCAAAAAAATATTTTTCTTTTTCTTAAAATTTTCTTTTATCATTCTTAACTTTTCAAAATTATTTTCAAGTCTGTAGGAGTAGTGTAGCTTAAAATTCGCGTTTTATTTCGTACGTTTACGTTTTATTTACGTTTAAGCTTACGTTTTCGATTCTACGTTACGTTTTAAGTTTAATTACTTGAAATACGTGTTTAAGTGATTATTTGTGCTTCATTTGTTATTTCATTAGTATAATCTCATCAAAATAACTTTTTACTACTTTAACGACACATTTCACAAGTCGGGAATTCGAAATTCCATTCACACCTTCGTTGGGACACGACCCGGGGAAATACTTTCCTAAGCATTTCTTCGGAAAAACAAACTCTATACTTAAACGACTACATCACTAGTTATACTTACTTACTCACGCATTATGAACCCCTCTTAGTTGGCTTTCCTAGGATTATAATAAAATTATTCGTTGTCGAACAACATAGAAAATGGAAATCTTCTATGTCCACTAGTAGAAAACTCATGGTAATGAAGTGAAATGAGTCAAGTGGATTAATTATTAACATAGAAGTAAGATTAGATTTCTCGTGTTAGAAAACTATGGATGAAACAAGCTCTCGTAGACTATGGCATTAAGTTAGATAAGTGTGCGACAGCAAAGGAGATATAGAAGTTAGGATATACCCTATTCAACACTCCTACATCAAACATATAGAACAACTTCATCAATCACTTATGATCATAGGTTATGTAGGAAAGGTAGCTTTGGAATATAACATTGCCGATATGTTTACCAAAGCCCTTAAGCATGAACTATTTAATCACTTGCGTTTAGGATTAAGAATGATGGGGCAAATTGATTAAATTCTTGAAATACTTATAATCTTCTGAAAAATCAAAGTTCTGAAAATTTCTTTTCTATCAGATGGGCGGACCCCTTAAATTCATAAGGGCGGCCCCCTTAAACATTAAAGGGACCGGCCTCACTTTAAGGGGGCCGGCCATCTGAGAAATAAATTTCCAAGTTTTCTCTACTTTTTCACTAATCTGAGTCTAGGATTCTATTTTGCACAAAATCAGGAATTGAGATATTTTGTTTTTGCATATATACTCTCAAAAGAAAACCTCAATTCATTTTGAAATCATTCTCACAATTAGGAAAACTCATTGTTGAATAATGATAAAAACGTTTTTCTATCAAACCATGCGCAATAGTCTCACTCTCGCTGTCTATATATATATATATATATATATATATATATATATATATATATATATATATATATATATATATATATATATATATATAATCCAATATATACATATACATGACACTTAGAAGTGAGCAAAGCTAAATCAAAGAGATCAAGGATTGTTTCTTAGGAAAATTTGTTTAGGAGTCGAAACGATCTTAACTCCGTATTTGTTTCATATAGGCATACACTAGAAAAAAAAATCAAGAATTACACTATCACATTTGTTCCATCACTAGTGTCTCACTCATTAGTTGCTTTTGCCCTTGCACTAAGTTAGTCATGTTAGGAAGAATGCCTTAACTGCTTGATTTATTATTTTATTAAGTTTGCATGCGTAGTTGTAATTATATTACATGTTTATTTGCCTATATACTTTTCATGCATATTTCATTGAGATAATACATGCATAGTTGCCTAAAGAGTTGGACTTGCCTAAAACCAAACCTCTTAACAATCCCCTCTCTGAAAATCTCTTGCCAAAAACACTTCTCTGGCATTCTGTGAACCTAGCCCTGGGTGGCCCCTTAAAGATCAAGGGCGGCCCCCTTAAAATTAAGGGGACCGGCCTATGATTAAGGGGGCCAGCCACCTGAAGCACGAGGCTCACATTGCTTTCAGCTCTTTAGCCCATTTCACCCTATTTTGATTCTCCACTTCCCAAATACACAAACACATTTTACCTAGCCAATACAACACATATTATCCTTCCATAAAAAGCCCATCGAACCAAATGATGTTGTCAAACATCCAACACCAAATTCCTCCTATATCTCCAACTATACACACAACCCTCAAGCTCACTCAAAAGAACACTTTCTCAATCCTCATAATGGTCAAGCATCTACCTATGCTCCCATCTACATACCTACATTTTATCTATCTCCTCGAAAAAATCCTTTTATTGAAAAATATCAACCTCCAAACAATAATCAATATTACACCTCACTCTCTTTTCCACCAACATTACAAAATTCCTTCATCATCATCTTCCTTGTAAACCTTGAAGTTTCGTGAAGAACTTGACCAACTCCATGATCTTCGTGATCTCAATACTATGCACCTCGCACAACGCAATTTGCATCACACACCTTCCTCACCATACTCAAATTACTTACCTCTCTCATCCTCACACAATTACTCCATCCACATTCGTTTCCATCCTTACTCCCAAAATCACACTTTCATCTCACCCATATAATTCATATGAAGAGCATACTCAATCTCAAAACAACAATCCCAATCTCACTCCCAACACCTCACACTTTGGTCAAACTACCAGTCCACTATACAAAACACCCTCCACTCATGAAACATCCCATTCTTCCATACATTCATCCTCATCCATTCACGATCACCCAAATGAAACCTCTCTTTTGTCTCAACAAGACAATCTCACAATCACCCTCACTAATGAAATTCCACATTCACCCAACTCATTTCTTCCAAATGACCCTTTTGAGGTACATAATCAATCTTTAAACAACAACCATCAAAACTCATCCATACATGAAACCCATGTTCCATGTTCAATCCACAATCAATAATCACAATCCAACTCCACCATCTTTCGAACATAAAAAGTTCGTTGAAGAACTTAAAGAAGCACATGAGCTTAGTGCTCTTCTTGCTTTACATCTTGCTTAAAGCAATTTGGATCAACAACCTTCATCCACCAACTCATCACCACCCAACAACTTGATCCATCTTGAGAATCATGTCAACAATTGTTCTTGTTGCATTTTTCTCAAAAAACAAAACATGGCCATAAATGAACACCTCACTTGGATTGAGTATCTCCTCACTAGGTCTTCTTCAACATCATCCATAACACTAAACACCAACCCTCAAGCAAATCCCTCCGCTCCAAACTCACCACCAAACTCTCCAAATTCTACAAAAACCATTCCCACAAAAGTCTACCTTTCCTAAATCCAACTACCATGTTTCCCATCTCCAAAAATAAAATCATTTCAAACCTTTTGTGTTCTAAGCAAGTCCAAGAGACCTCAAGTTGGCAACTTGGTATTATCTAGTGTAATCTCCTACTTCATATTTATTGCATGCATATATATATATATATATATATATATATATATATATATATATATATATATATATATATATATATATATATATATATATATATGTTTCTTGTGCTCTAAATATTTTTGCAAGCATTCCATATCTCGATCTCTTATGACCTCAAAACGAGGGGGAGTATACTTCAAGGGGGAGCTATACATTCGTCGAGATAACCTTTTTGATGTTAACAAAAAGGGGGAAAAGTGATATAAACTCACACTAAAAACTTGCATATATATTAATTTTTAGTTTAATGAGTTTAGATTTTGTAATCATCAAAAAGGGGGAGATTGTTGATATAAATAATGTATAAAAACGTTATTAATATTTTTCGATATCCTTAAGTTTTGACGATCACAAAATATAAGAACATTAAACGCAAAGTTAATACGTAAACAAGTTTTAAGCAAGTTTATATCATCTCATCCAACATAATCACTTAAGATATGAATAAACAAGTGACTAATACATTTTATGATCAAAGGGATGTTTATTTAAATAATACGAAGTTTATAAAATTAAATAAATTTATTATATATTTTTGAAAAACATTTTTGGTAATAAAGGAAAATGTTTAATTCATAGTAAATATATGAATTCAAATTTTTAACCAAAATCAGTTAGTTTTTCTCCAAATAAACTTTCTCCACTAAAAGACAAGATTTCTGGCCGTTACAACTGGGCGGCCCCTTTAATTATAAGGGGCGGCCCTCTTAATTTTAAGGGGGCCGGCCATGAATTAAGGGCCGGCCACGCTCCTCTTTCAGAATCTGTCAGAAATTTTCTCCTATAAATAGCACCTCAAACATGGTATTTTTCTCACCTCTTGCACGAAAATTTTCAGATCCAAATCTCTCTAAACATCCTCCTAAAAACCCTTTGATCATATAATTGTTAATCCTTGTTTCAAGTGATTCATTCCCTCACCTCTCATATCTCAAAGTGCAAGAGAAGAATACTCCTTGAACATCAAGTTGTGAAGTATTGTAGATTTATGTATATAGTCTAGTTGTTGTGTACATTCATTGTAAAGGTGTGATAGTATTGTAACTAGATAGATCTAGGAGTAGAAGTTGTGAATAGAAGTAGTGAGATATAAGTAGTGTTGTGAAGAAGAGAAGAAGTAGTGTTGTGAAGAAGAAGAAGCCGTGAAGGTGTGAAGTTGTGGTGTGTAGAAGTCGTGCTAAGTCGTGGCGTGAAGAAGTCGTGCTAAGTCGTAGTGTGTATAAGTCGTGGTGTGCATAAGTTGTGATAAGACGGATTGTGGTGTGAGATTAGTTCTAGCTACTATTAGGACTCGACATCTAGCTTAGTGTTGTTAATTGGTGTAAGCAAAATTTGTGTAAGGTTTTCTCCGCCATAAGGGAGCTTGTTGACATAGTGAAGAAAACTCTCGAGTAGGTGACTCGGGGAGTGGAGTAGGGCAAGGAAGGTGTCCTTGTAGCCGAACCACTATAAATCCTTTGTCTCGCGGTTAGATCTTTCCAACTCTAACTTATTACTTAGCTTACTTACTTACATCTCGTATATAGCTATAATTGTTTATATTATGCATGTGTTGATTTTACATACTTAGCTTACATCGTTATTACTTTTCATACTTCGATATAGTTGTTCATATTGTTCAAGACTTGAGTTCACATAAGATCGAATCAAAGTTTTAAGAGTAAACAAGGCTTTAAAACTAAACTAAGTTTTCATAAAATTAAAAAGACACAAAACTATTCAACCCCCCCCCCCCCCCATTCTAGTTTTCCACAAGGGAGATTGTTAGAAATGAAGTTGAGCGATATTTACGTGAATTGGAGTAGACAACTAGTATGCATAAAGTGCAGGGATTACTAATGTAATATTGTAATAGTTGTCTTATGTAAGGCCTATAAATACCCCTCAAGGCTTCACTTGAGGGGTGTGGGTGTTTAAGCTTATCTTTCATAATAAAAGTATCTTTGTTTCACCTCACATTCTCTCTACTTTCTCTCTTAAGAATAATGATGTATTTTGATCAACCTCGACCTCTGGAAGGTGATTCTTGGGTTTTATAGTATAAGTCTCACATATAGAAACTTTATTTCTAAACATTACACTTGCTATACGATTGATTGTTTATCTAACAATGTTGATAGCATATTAAGTGTCAAAACATATTTAGTAAGTTTTACTAAATATTGTGTTCTATCGAGTTATATGTCTTCAAACATATTTGGTAACTCAACCACTTAGTAAAAACACATCATACAAACATTAGTCCATATTGCTACAAGAATACTTTTACAAGTTCACTTTCATATTAGTAAAAGTCTAAAATTAGAAATATACATCTACATCATGCATTGCATCATACATGTATTGTCAAAACTCTTTATAATCTTTCTAAAAGATTTCATGCATATTTGTAAAGATTTTTACTCAACATAGTTGACTTAAAGGATCTTGATTAGACTTGTCATAGATATGGAAAGATTTCTTTGAAAGAATTCTGTCAGCTCTGGCGGAACCCTGGGAATACAAGGGCGGAACCCTTGATTTAGTTCCGCCTGATCTGTGGCCTAGCTGTTTTTTCTCCTATAAATAGCAAGCCACATCCAAAAAATCTTTTATCACTTTTAGCTATATTACATACATGCACTCTCATCTCTATCATCTAACTCAGTTGTATTTCACATGTGTGATTCTCTTGTGTAGCAAAGAAGTCATCAAGTTCATCCGAAAAGACTACAAGCTTCAACACAACGTTGCAAGTCTTGGTAACTTTGCATTGTGTAAACTCTTATAGTTTATACATCATTTTTTTATATATTGTCTATAGTGATTGGTTAGTATTTTAGTCCTCAAAATACATAAAGTATAGAGAGTGGTTGTACCCTTGGAAAAGAACTCGACATCTAGCTTAGTGTCGGAAATACTGTATAGGCGACGATAGAAGTGGTTGTACCTTCTGAAAAGAACTCGGTATTTAGCTTTGTGCTGGATAAAGTGTAAGCAACGATTGTAAGGTTTTCTCCGCCGAGAAGGGAGCTTGTTGACTAGTGGATGATACTCTCGAGTTGGATATTCGGGGCGTGGAGTAGGGCAAGGAAAAATAGTCCTTGTAGCCGAACCACGATAAACACTTGTGTTGTGGTTTGTCGTTTCTTACTTTACACTTTTTCATTACTTGTTTATTAGTTTTGTTAGTTTGTTACACGTAATGATAACAAAGTAAATCAAGTTAAAAAGCGCTAAACTATTCAACCCCCTTCTAGTTTTCCACATGTTTTATATCTGTTTTGGGGGAAAATACATGCTCGTTTTAACTAAACTCAATGATTGTTTATTTGTATACGCAACTTGTTTACTCAAGATTTGACTGTTTGGCTGAAATATTTGATTTGGTTATTTGAATGTGTCATTGTGTTTATATGTTATATATGTGATTAGTTTCTCATGAATCTGATACGTTTTGGGGTAAGAAATATGTAAACCATTTGATTGGACCAATTATGGATTTGTGATTTTGTTACACTTATTACGTAGATAAGTGTGAGGTTTAGTATCCCATTAATTGCCCACTAATAAGTCGTAAGCACGAATGTTATAGATAGATCTATTGTGGATGACTACCTCGTCTGGGCTTTGGTTGCCCAACTTGCCGGGATTTACATCCGGACTTTGGATTGTCCAACTTGCCAGGATTTATATCCGAATTTGTGGACGCACCCACTTGCCAGGACGTATAACATGTGGATTTTTTTAAGTGTTTAAGGCGTGATGGTTGCTTATGTGTTTATGAATTAGCTTGCGTAATAAATAAATAAACTGCTATGGTCCAAATGCTTTTGCTTTATGATTGAACCTATGACTCACCAACATCGTGTTGACACTTTTAGCGTGTATTCTCAGGTTTAAGGCGATAACTTACTACTGTAAGGCACTTGGCAATGGGCATGGTCATAGACTACTCTGATAAATATTTGGGACCACTTAAACTCTTATGGGCCTGTATTTATGCACTACTTTTGAATAATGTAAACTTAACGTTTTCGATTTATGAAACTAATTCTAAAATGGATAAGTTAAATCCGTTTTCTATACTATGTGTTGTGTACCAACTGAGTAGCACCCCAAAGACATTATCTTCCACTGCGACTCGATTTTGGGTGTGTTACATAATGAAATAAATATATGTGTGTTTTATGTGTGAGTGTGTATTGAGAGTATTTTTAATTTGGTTTTGCTAACAATAGCCATTAAACTGTGGTTAACAAGTTGATTTCTACTGCAATTCATTGTAAGAACTTGAAGCACCCAATCATAATAAATTATTTGTTGTGCTACCATGTTTTTCGTGACTCGACCGAATTTTCTTTTTCTCATAATTGTCAACCAATTATAAATATTCATTCTTGACTGATGCGTGGGAATTGCACCAGGCTTTACCTCTTGAGGGATCTCGAGAAGCTTACAACCCCCACCAGGCAGTGTACCTGATCGTTGTAGTATAGTATAGTGACAAGTACCAGGGGATTGATCGTTCAGCTAGGAATAGTGTCGTTAGGATTGAAATTGATCTAACTAGGTCTAAAGGTGAAGGATGATTCTTTTTGTGTTTTTATATTTTATGAAAAGCAAGTGAAAATCTCGGGTTTTGGAAGAAGGGGCGGAATTAGTTGCTAATTGATGAGGCGAAAAATGAACCACTTTTAGGGGGTCATTTAAGCCGGAATTGAATTTATTTGATCAAATATTGTCCTAAATCGTTCATTTTGTGATTTTAGGTACTTTGGGAGAGAAATCTGGAAAAGGAAGCAATTCGGACGTTTTTGGAGCATAAAAGTGAAGAAAACGCCAAAGTCTTAATTTTCCTTGCTTGGAACAGTAGGTGACGGCATCAAGAGCAACATCCTGACGGCGTCAAGAGTAATTTGCATGACGGCCCAGTACAGATTTGACGGCGTCACAAGGTAGGGCGTCAAGAGGAAAATGCATGACGGCCTGGAAGACCATAACACATGACGGCGTCATATGAAGATTAAGGCAGTCCGAGAAGTATTTTGGCGGCGAGATGACGGCGTCACCTATTTGGTCTTGACGCCGTCAGACCCTATTTCCTATATATAGTTTTCTAATTTTCACATTAAAAAAAAGAGAAGTTTTGGAGAAACCCTAAGTACGAACTTGGTACGAATTTTACAGGTTTTTCAAGGGTTCTAAGCCCTTGATACCTTTCATGTGTAATTGAGATAAGTATTCTTTTAATTCAATCAATATGTCTATGTGTTGGTTGTCTATATCTTGTTCTTGTCTTAATTCCATCATGCTATGCTAGATCTATCTTGTGTTTGCTTGGATCTAATGAAACCTAGATGTTAATTATGTGTTGATTACTTGTTTATGGTTGTATTGGATGAATGATTTCGATGTTAGGCTTAAGAAAACTGGCAGATCTCCAAATGGTAACATGCTTGAACGTCTTAGGAAACATGAACTGATGTGCACTAGGTTTTATTGGTTGTATTTAACGCATGAGCCACAGTTTACAATCCCTATGGTTGTGCTGGGCATGGCATAGGAGGAGATAAGAGCTCATAGGATTGGGGAATTAAGTGCGCCACCCCATGAATGGTATCAAGGAATACAATCCGTCATCCACGCAACTATAACAAGTAATTAACGTGTAAAAGATATCTAGGGAGTAGTGAAATCTAAGTAAACACATTTTCTCCACTTATTGCTCACAACCTTAATTTAATTTAGTTTATTTTCATTTCTAGTATTTTATTTTGATTGCATCTTTAGTATTGGGTTAGTTGACTAGCAACTAATTCCGCCCAAATCCTTCAAACCCGAGATTTTTATTTGCTTTCTAAAAAATTATAAAAATACAAAAATAATCATCCCTCACCTTTAGAACTAGTATTTAGGTTTTCTAATCCTAACGACACTATTCCTAGCTGAACGATCAATCCCCCGGTACTTGTCACTATACTATACTACAACGATCAGGTACACTGCCTGGTGGGGGTTGTAAGCTTCTCAAGATCCCTTGAGAGGTAAAGCCTGGTGTGATTCCCACGTATCAAGTTTTTGGCGCCGCAGCCTGGGGAATAGTTATTGTCTAGGTTAGAATCTCTTTTTATTAGGTTTACTTGCTAGATTCCTTTCTAGTAAGATTTTATTTTTATTTTTAGGTTTTCTTTAGTCTATCTTTTTCTTTGTGCCTTTGTTAGTAAATTAAATTCATTGACTGTTCCGTTGACCATTATGGAAAACGCGAATCCACCCCTTTCCCCTAGAGAAGTGGCTTTGTTACGTGAACAAATTGAGAGTGAGATTAGGGAACTTAGGGAGCTTAATAGTTTGATTAAGGTTGAGCTCGAACATGCATTTAGTGACCTAGCGACCGCCTTGTATTCAAATGAGGACCTAGGGCCTAATGACTTTGTGAATGTTATTGAGGGACTTGAAGAGGGGGAAATAGATCCGAAGCTTAATGACTATTTTAATCTATACCCCACTAAGGAGGAGATTGCATATTATAATAATCTTATTGATAACCCGCGATCTCCTTTCACTATAATTGAACCTAAGATAAAGAGAGGCGATCCTAAGAATGCTAAGATACCATGTATGATTGGGTATAGGCACATTAGCAATGCTTACATTGACTTTTAATCTCCAATCAACATTATGTCCTCAACTATTTATAATGATATAGTGAAAACAAGACTTGAACTTAGAAAAGAGCCCAAATACCCCGGTGGAGTTTGTAACTTTGTCGAGAGAGTCGAAGGTCTCCATGTCTTTGTTGGTAATTTCACTTTTGTCACCGACTTTATGATTGTGGAAGATCTTGCTAATGTTATTGATTGTCGGTTATCAAATGTTGTGTTTGGCAAACCGTTTGTTGAGGAGTCTAAGTTGGAATATGATGAGATAGAAGGAACGATCCGATTCGCAAGTAACGCCGATAGTATTACTTATAGGATGCCCAATAGGATGAAAGAATTTCGCTTTATATCCCGGTTTGATAAGGACAACGTTGGTGCTTTGGAGGACATCAATGAAGAGGATAGGAAAAAGGGCATGGATTATGTATGGGAAAAAAGGAGTCTTTATTACAAAGATTGCTTGGCCCTTGGACCAAGGTATAAAGTCGATAAAGAATTTGCCCTAAAGATTATGGGGGCGGTTGAGAAAAAGGTGACTGGTTTCTACAAAGAATATCTACAATCAGAGAGTGGAACCAACGATGAGGTCACGTAGTAACCCATGACCTTGAGTCTAGCTACAAGACTCATAAATAAAGAAAAGCGCTTCTTGTGAGGCAACCCATGTTTTGTGTGATTTTATTTTGTTTGTTTGTTATTTGCTTCCGTATGCATGCTTTGTTTTTATTATTGGTAGATCATGTTTCTAAACTAAAATGTGGAAATACTTTACTTTGTTGTTTTGGCCTAGTCTTAACTCCACCTAAAAGTATTTTTGCAAAAGATAAGTGTATGGGGAAACCCCAAATATGTTTTTAAGAAACAAACCGATCATGATTCTCCACAATATTAAATGAACATGTATGTTCGTATTTGTTAGAGTCAAATGCTTGTATTGAGTCATAATGAAGTTTTGCAGGATTTTCCAGGAAGTAGGACCAAGTTTTTCCAGAAATTTTTCGGAAACTTAACATAAGAATTTTTGCAGGTCAATCCTGACGGCGTCATGAATTAATTTTTGACGGCGTCACGTGTAAAAATCTGGAAATTTTACCGGTTTTGTTTTTCTAACGGAGTCTTATGGTTTTTGTGAATCATTAAGTTTTATAATCTCCAGGAAATCTGCAAACTTCATTCCACAAGCATTATATCTTATCTTGTTTTCTAGGATTTAGTAACTTATATAGGATACCGCCGATTTTACGCGAGGTTGTTTTGTTTATTTTCTCAGGATTTACAGGTTATGTATGACAAGAAGATGATTTATTTTCTGGAAGGGAAGCTTTGATTGTTCATTTTCTTGGAAGAAGATTTAACCTGGCCACCTTATTATCCATACCGAGCGAATCAGGGGAGTATTTGATTTCATTCTTTTTACTTATTTCACTTTTACATTCTTTACTTGAACATTGAGGACAATGTTCATCTTAAGTGTAAGGGGAGGGTAAAATGATGATACCTTACAGATACACTTTCGCTTGAGTTTGTTTGTTTGATAGTAGATGTGTAATAAAACTATGATAAATACTTGTTAGTGCAATTTTAGCGCCAAATTTAAAAATTTTACAACATTTAGGAGTGAAACTTTAGCCATAGCAAGCGTCTCATGGATAGGAGATTGTATGACTAGCACATAACCGTATCATTCAGAAAAATTTTCCACCCAAATATGTGAGGTTCGCCTTTAGATTTGATAGGAAAAGCATTCACTATTAGTGCTTATGAGTGTACCGGTAGCATTTAGATTCTAGAACTTGCGTTAGTGATGCATCCCGAGACCGCTAGTGAGACTACATTCGTGTAGTAGGATTTACTACATGATAAGAGGCATTAGGATCACCCTTGTGTTAAACCCGTATCATAATTACTTGACCATTTAAGTCATATTACTTGGCTAGTTAAGTCAACTAATTTTTCCCACACCCTTAGCGTTGTACTTATTTTTAGTACACGAAACCCCTAGTACACCCCTCCGAGCCTATCTTTTCGTTTCTAACTTTAAGCATTTTACTTAAAGGAAGAATTTGTTACACCCCACTTAAATGTACACCCAAATCGCCTTAGCCTTCCGTGTATGCCCTCATCTTTAGTGCATTATTGTTATTTGTTAAACCCTAAGTTAACTATCTAATTGATTACATGGTTGCTAAGTCGAGTCATATCCTTGTACATATTGTTTTGGGACGATTGGGACTCATGGGTAAAGTACTTATTTTATGGAGTAATGGGGAAGAACATCATTTATTACCCCTGTATGTGCATTAATCTTAAAAGTACTCCAAGTGTTTTGATTTTCTTAATTCGCGTCATTAGATTAGTTTATTGTAAAGTATGTAAAAATTCAAGTGTAAGGGGAATGTTCATTCCCTATGATGTATTATTTTGGATGGTAGGGTAAGAGTGTATGGAGAAAAAAAATCGAAAAAAACAAGAAAAAAAAAAAAGCGAAAAAATCAAGAAAAAAGAAAAGAAAAAAATAGAAAAAAAGAAAAAGAGAAAAAACATACGGACTACCATCCCTTTTTATTCTATGTTTATTTTATGTTTTGGTTATTTTTCATTTATTAGCTTAAGTCGAGTGTAGTCTTGGCTTAGCAACGCCACATTCTACATGTAACTAACCATGATTGTTAACTCGCCACTAGTAAAACTTTCTTTATCCAACGAAACCGTGTATTTCATATCCCTACACCTAACGTTACAACCCTTTAAAAGACCTCTTTGATAGTTTATCCTAGGTGCTTACGCCATGTGGTGGAGGTTTGATCCTTTCCCAAGCCTATGGTAATCTATTTTGCTATGACAGGTAGTGAGAGATATCTTCCGTTTCCATATTGTAATTTGTACTTTATTACACCCGAGAGATGTGAGTATCTAAACACTATTTGTGAGGTGCGTGTGTATGACCTCCATGCTTGTCTATTGGTCTTTAGTGGAACGATTATTTGTTGTAATTACTTTTATATAAGTGTTAAATGACCCCTAGCTTGTATTTTGAGTAGAATAAAAGCGCATTTGCTTGAGGACAAGCAAATCTCAAGTGTAAGGGTATATGATGAGGCGAAAAATGAACCACTTTTAGGGGGTCATTTAAGCCCGGAATTGAATTTATTTGACCAAATATTGCCCTAAATTGTTCCTTTTGTGATTTTAGGTACTTTGGGAGAGAAATCTGGAAAAGGAAGCAATTCGGACATTTTTGGAGCATAAAAGTGAAGAAAACGCCAAAGTCTTAATTTTCCTTACTGGGAACAGTAGGTGACGGCGTCAAGAGCAACATCCTGACGGCGTCAAGAGTAATTTGCATGACGGCCCAGTACAGATTTGACGGCGTCACAAGGTAGGGCGTCAAGAGGAAAATGCATGACGGCCTGGAAGACCATAACCCATGACGGCGTCATATGAAGATTAAGGCAGTCCGAGAAGTATTTTGGCGGCGAGATGACGGCGTCACCTATTTGGTCTTGACGCCGTCAGACCCTATTTCCTATATATAGTTTTCTAATTTTCACATTAAAAAAAAGAGAGAAGTTTTGGAGAAACCCTAAGTACGAACTTGGTACGAATTTTACAGGTTTTTCAAGGGTTCTAAGCCCTTGATACATTTCATGTGTAATTGAGATAAGTATTCTTTTAATTCAATCAATATGTCTATGTGTTGGTTGTCTATATCTTGTTCTTGTCTTAATTCCATCATGCTAGGCTAGATCTATCTTGTGTTTGCTTGGATCTAATGAAACCTAGATGTTAATTATGTGTTGATTACTTGTTTATGGTTGTATTGGATGAATGATTTCGATGTTAGGCTTAAGAAAACTGGTAGATCTCCAAATGGTAACATGCTTGAACGTCTTAGGAAACATGAACTGATGTGCACTAGGTTTTATTGGTTGTATTTAACGCATGAGCCACTGTTTACAATCCCTACGGTTGTGTTGGGCATGGCATAGGAGGAGATAAGAGCTCATAGGATTGGGGAATTAAGTGCGCCACCCCATGAACGGTATTAAGGAATACAATCCGTCATCCACGCAACTATAACAAGTAATTAACGTGTAAAAGATATCTAGGGAGTAGTGAAATCTAAGTAAACACATTTTCTCCACTTATTGCTCACAACCTTAGTTTAATTTAGTTTATTTTCATTTATAGTATTTTATTTTGATTGCATCTTTAGTATTGGTTTAGTTGACTAGCAACTAATTCCGCCCAAATCCCTCAAACCTGAGATTTTTATTTGCTTTCAAAAAAATTATAAAAATACAAAAATAATCATCCCTCACCTTTAGAACTAGTATTTAGGTTTTCTAATCCTAGCGACACTATTCCTAGCTGAACGATCAATCCCCCGGTACTTGTCACTATACTATACTACAACGATCAGGTACACTGCCTGGTGGGGGTTGTAAGCTTCTCAAGATCCCTTGAGAGGTAAAGCCTGGTGCGATTCTCACGTATCACTAATCAACTAACCCAAAAGCTGCTAATTAAACTAATGTGCAAGAAAACTAAACTAAGGTTCTACAAGATAAGTGAAGCATGTCTACCCATGATATGTTACTCCTTGCTAGCTATCCAATTCTACCTATTGAATTGTAAAACCTTGTTTTAATTGACGGGTTGTATTCCTTAATACCATTCATGGGGTGGCATACTTACTTCCCCAATCCTATAAGCTCCTACTTCACTCCTATGTTGAGCCGGCTAAGAAGCTCCTAACATGGGATCACTAGAATTCGCTAATGCATTAAATACAACCATAAAAATCTAGTACACATCGGTTCATGTTTCTTAAGACGTTCAAGCAAGTTACACAATGTAGATCTGCCAGTTTTCTTAAGCCTAACATTGATGAGACATTCAATCAAAACAAGAATCAATAGGAAACAAGAATTATAAACTAAACCAACTAGATCTATTGAGCATTAATTGATGGAGATAGACACACACATCAACAAGCCCTTATTGATGGAGATAGACACAAACATCAACAAGAAATCAATGAGATCTAATTAATTATACACAAGTTTCACACAATCATAAGTAGACACAAGGTGAATTAGCAAAACATCATCAAAGAAGAGCAATCAATAATGATAATGGAAAACATAATTAAGATAGAATCAAAAAACCAATACATGATGTTTATGGAGTGATTGAAACCCTCTAAGTTGCTGGAAAAACACCTACCTAAACCCAAGAATCGACCTTCGAGTTTAGGGCTTACAAAAAGTGAAGTTATGATGTTATATTTATAGGCTATTTTCTGCCCGGCCCGATCATGACGGCGTCAGCCAAACCTTGACGGCGTCATGAACAATTTTTCTTCACCAAATCGTAGATCTTTTCATCCCAATCGTTTTCTTTTTTGAATCGCTCAAATCCGAGTTCGTATGCAAAAGTTATGACCAAAACGGTGTCAGCTACCGCGCGCGCAAGTTGTGATAATTTACACGTGACGGCCTACGTGGCGCCTTCATGAAGTTTCTGTGCCGTCACCAACACACGTGACGGCCTTAGTGACGGCCTTGGTGACGCCGTCAGGTACTGTTCCAGCAAGGAAAATTAAGTTTTTGGCGTTTTCTTCAATTTTATGCTCCAAAAACGTCCGAATTGCTTCCTTTTCCAGATTTCACTCCCAAAGTACCTAAAATCACAAAAGGAACGATTTAGGGCAATATTTGATCAAATAAATTCAATTCCGGGCTTAAATGACCCCCTAAAAGTGGTTCATTTTTCGCCTCATCATATACCCTTACACTTGAGATTTGCTTGTCCTCAAGCAAATGCGCTTTTATTCTAATCAAAAGACAAGTTAGGGGTCATTTAACACTAATATAAAAGTAATTACAACAAATAATCGTTCCACTAAAGACCAAAGACAAGTACGGAGGTCATACACAAGCACCTCATAAATAGTGTTTAGATACTCACATGTCTCGGGTGTAATAAAGTATAAATTACAATATGGAAACGGAAGATATCTCTCACTACCTGTCATAGCAAAATACATTACCATAGGCTTGGGAAAGGATCAAACCTCCACCACATGGCGTAAGCACCTAGGTTAAACTATCAAAGAGGTCTTTTAAAGGGTTGTAATGTTAGGTGTAGGAATATGAAATACACGGTTTTGTTGGATATAGGCAGTCTTTACTGGTGGCGAGTTAACAATCTTGGTTAATTACATGTACAATATGGCGTTGCTAAGCCAAGACTAGACTCGACTTAAGCTAATAAATAAAAAAGAACAAAAAACATAAAACAAACATAAAATGAAACGGGATGGTAGTCCGTACGTTTTTTTCTCTTTTTCTTTTTCTATTTTCTTTTTCTTTTCTTTTTTTCTTGTTTTTTCGATTTTTTTTCCATACACTCTTACCCTACCATCCAAAATAATACATTATAGGGAATGAACATTCCCCTTACACTTGAATTTTTACATACTTTACAATAAACTAATCTAATGACTCGAATTAAGAAAATCAAAACACTTGGAGTACTTTTAAGATTAATGCACATACAGGGGTAATAAATGATGTTCTTCCCCATTACTCCATAAAATAAGTACTTTACCCATGAGTCCCAATCGTCCCAAAACAATATGTACAAGGATATGACTCGACTTAGCAACCATGTAATTAATTAGATAATTAACTTAGGGTTTAACAAATAACAATAATGCACTAAAGATGAGCGCATACACGGAAGGCTAAGGCGATTTGGGTGTACATTTAAGTGGGGTGTAACAAATTCTTCCTTTAAGTAAAATGCTTAAAGTTAGAAACGAGAAGATAGGCTCGGAGGGGTGTACTAGGGGTTTCGTGTACTAAAAATAAGTACAACGCTAAGGGTGTGGGAAAAATTAGTTGACTTAACTAGCCAAGTAATATGACTTAAATGGTCAAGTAATTATGATACGGGTTTAACACAAGGGTGATCTTAATGCCTCTTATCATGTAGTAAATCCTACTACACGAATGTAGTCTCACTAGCGGTCTCAGGATGCATCACTAACGCAAGTTCTAGAATCTAAATGCTACCGGTACACTCATAAGCACTAATAGTGAATGCTTTTCCTATCAAATCTAAAGGCTAACCTCACATATTTGGGTGGAAAATTTTTCTGAATGATACGGTTATGTGCTAGTCATACAATCTCCTATCCATGAGACGCTTGCTATGGCTAAAGTTTCACTCCTAAATGTTGTAAAAAATTTTAAATTTGGTGCTAAAACTGCACTAACAAGTATTTATCATAGTTTTATTACACATCTACTATCAAACAAACAAACTCAAGCGAAAGTGTATCTGTAAGGTATCATCATTTTACCCTCCCCTTACACTTAAGATGAACATTGTCCCCAATGTTCAAGTAAAGAATGTAAAAGTGAAATAAGTAAAAAGAATGAAATCAAATACTCCCCTGATTCGCTCGGTATGGATAATAAGGTGGCCAGGTTAAATCTTCCTCCAAGAAAATGAACAATCAAAGCTTCCCTTCCAGAAAAATAAATCATCTTCTTGTCATACATAACCTGTAAAACCTGAGAAAACAAACACAAAAACCCAAAGCATCAATCCGAACAAATAAAACTTACAACTAGATGTAATTCCAGACTTAGGAATAGAAACAAAACAATTAAAGATATAATGCTTGTGGAATGAATGTTTGCAGATTTCCTAGAGTTTATAAAACAAAGAATTAACAAAAACTTTAAGACTCCGGTATAAACAAAACTAGCAAAATTTCCAGAATTTTACACGTGACGCCGTCAAGAGGAAACTCATGACGCCGTCAGAAGTGTCCTGCCGAAATTCTTATGTTAAGTTTCCGGAAAATTTCTTGAAAAACTTCGTCCTACTTCCTGGAAAATCCTGCAAAACATCATTATGACTCGATACAAGCATTTGACTCTAACAAGTACTAATACACATGTCCATTTAATATTGTTGTGGTTCATGCTCAATTTCGTTCTTATAAACAAATTTGGATCTCCCTTACACTTATCTTTTGCAAAATACCTTTATATGCAATTAATACGAAGTTAAAAACAAAATAAAGCATTTTCACAATTTACCTTGAAACATGAGCCACAAACAATAAAAATAAAGCATGCATACGAAAACAAATAAAATCAAACAAACAAACAAATAAATAAAGATTGGGTTGCCTCCCAATAAGCGCTTGTTTTTGTTCGAGTCACGAGCCTGACTCTACCCTTATTTAACGGAAATAGGGGAGGTTTCCCCTACACTTTGAATTAAGTGAGGGTGGAAGTAGCGATATACACCCTTAGGGTGGAAATATGCCACGTGAGGTGAAGGGGGGTGAGTGAATGGCTTCCTTCATCCTAAAACTACCCGGATAATATTGGTTGATGGGTGGGTCGGTTCCTCTTTTGTCTCCTAGATGTATATCTAAGGATGGAAAGTTGTGTAAAGGTTGAGGTTTCGGTTCATCAACATTAGGAAATTTCCTAGAACTAGGAGTAAGGTTATCACTACAAGTATTCAAACCTATATCCTCTAATGGTGCCTAGTCCACGGGTTCTACCTCCATCGGAATTCCTAAAGTTTCTTCTACTTCTTCCGGGTAAATCACGGGCGGTGTGTGTGCCTCAAATGATGGTTGAGTATTTTGTGGGCTTATGTTATTTACATCATCACTCCATGTGTTAATATCACCTATATCCTCAACATGTGTTTTATTATAATCTAGCCCTAACATTTTCCCAAGTATCTCACGTGCTTCTCTAGGCATCTCAACTTCTATGTCCGAATCATAAGGATCATCCTCAATATTCTGACTGCTATATACAAATTGCCCAAGAGATTCATCATCTGTTTCTTGAGATTCATCATCATCGATCATAAAACCTAGGTCTTTTTGATCAATGTGATCATGCTCGGCTAAATCCTCTTCAATTGTTTTCTTAGGCAGTGATAATAGCAAACCTAGTGCTTCATCCAACTTATGATTTGTTGCAATGACTCTCTCTATAATTCCTTGGCAAACTAGGTCGCATTTCTTATTGGCCTCACTAAAACTAGATCTTAAACATGGAGGTTGTTCATAAGAATCTATCCTAGGTGAAGGCTCATATGATTCATAGGTGTCTCTAAATGAGGTATTTTGAACTCTTTGGTGTGTTAGCCGCTCAACCTTATCTTGCAATCTTAGAAGTCTAAGTGTAAAGTCCATTTGAAGCAAATTACAAAAAAAATCACAAAGAAAAGATAGACTACGAGAAAGCTACAAAATAAAAAAGAAAAAATCTCACTTGATAGGAATCTAATGAGTAGACCTAATAAAAATCAAATTCAACCTAAACAATAACTATTCCCCGGGCTGCGGCGCCAAAAACTTGATGCGTGGGAATTGCACCAGGCTTTACCTCTCGAGGGATCTCGAGAAGCTTACAACCCCCACCAGGCAGTGTACCTGATCGTTGTAGTATAGTATAGTGACAAGTACCGGGGGATTGACGTTCAGCTAGGAATAGTGTCGTTAGGATTGAAATTGATCTAACTAGGTCTAAAGGTGAAGGATGATTCTTTTTGTGTTTTTATATTTTATGAAAAGCAAGTGAAAATCTCGGGTTTTGGAAGAAGGGGCGGAATTAGTTGCTAATCAACTAACCCAAAAGCTACTAATTAAACTAATGTGCAAGAAAACTAAACTAAGGTTCTACAAGATAAGTGAAGCATGTCTACCCATGATATGTTACTCCTTGCTAGCTATCCAATTCTACCTATTGAATTGTAAAACCTTGTTTTAATTGACGGGTTGTATTCCTTAATACCATTCATGGGGTGGCGTACTTACTTCCCCAATCCTATAAGCTCCTACTTCACTCCTATGTCGAGCCGGCTAAGAAGCTCCTAACATGGGATCACTAGAATTCGCTCATGCATTAAATACAACCATAAAAATCTAGTACACATCGGTTCATGTTTCTTAAGACGTTCATGCAAGTTACACAATGGAGATCTACCAGTTTTCTTAAGCCTAACATTGATGAGACATTCAATCAAAACAAGAATTAATAGGAAACAAGAATTATAAACTAAACCAACTAGATCTATTGAAGTTGTCACGCCTTAATTGATGGAGATAGACACACACATCAACAAGCCCTTATTGATGGAGATAGACACAAACATCAACAAGAAATCAATGAGATCTAATTAATTATACACAAGTTTCACACAATCATAAGTAGACACAAGGTGAATTAGCAAAACATCATCAAAGAAGAGCAATCAACAATGATAATGGAAAACATAATTAAGATAGAATCAACAAACCAATACATGATATTTATGGAGTGATTGAAACCCTCTAAGTTGCTGGAAAAACACCTACCTAAACCCAGGAATCGACCTTAGGGTTTAGGGCTTACAAAAAGTGAAGTTATGATGTTATATTTATAGGCTATTTTCTGCCCGACCCGATCATGACGGCGTCAGCCAAACCTTGACGGCGTCATGAACAATTTTTCTTCACCAAATCGTAGATCTTTTCGTCCCGATCGTTTTCTTTTTTGAATCGCTCAAATCCGAGTTCGTATGCAAAAGTTATGACCAAAACGGTGTCAGCTACCGCGCGCGCAAGTTGTGATAATTTACACGTGACGGCCTACGTGACACCTTCATGAAGTTTCTGGGCCGTCACCAACACACGTGACGGCTTTAGTGACGGCCTTGGTGACGCCGTCAGGTACTGTTCCAGCAAGGAAAATTAAGTCTTCGGCGTTTTCTTCACTTTTATGCTCAAAAAACGTCCGAATTGCTTCCTTTTCCATATTTCACTCCCAAAGTACCTAAAATCACAAAAGGAACGATTTAGGGCAATATTTGATCAAATAAATTCAATTCCGGGCTTAAATGACCCCCTAAAAATGATTCATTTTTCGCCTCATCATTGACTATGTAATAAAATACATATTGTTAACCACAACCTTTTCGACTGTTGTCAATAAAACCCTTTTTAATTAATAAAAAACGAGAAGAGAGAAGTTAATGCACATGTCGAGAAAAAGTTGAAGGAAGAAAAAAGAAATATTAAATATTAATGTGGAGCTGATGTGGCAACGAAAACCCCATTTTTTTAACTTTAGAAAAACATTATTGAAAATTTTGCCTTTTAAGATAATTTATTAATTTTATTTTTGATGAAAAAGTCGACTTTGGGAAGGGATCAAGTGAGAAGTAAATTATAATAAAAAGTGGTGAGAAGTAACTACAACCTTACATTTGAGATGCAACAACTTGAATTAGATGCATTTCTATTTATTTAGATGCACGCTCTTGAGTTTTTTAAGTTATTTTGAAGTGTAAATGGTGCAAATTGATTTTTTATGATGTTGTTACATGTAGAGCAACAAAATAAACGAGAAATTATGAAATGCAAATAAATATACGTATATGCATCTAATTAAAAGCTAGAATCCACATCTACATCTAAAATAACAGAAATACATATAATTTTGAAAAAATTACACGAACGGTCCTCGTGGTTTACTCATATTGCATTTTTAGTCCCTAACTCGTTTTAACTACATCATAGATACCTATGTTTGAAACTTGTCACTCATTTAGTCCCTAATTTGGATGGGCCGTTAGTTTATCCGTTAAGTTATTTGCCCGTTAGTCCATCCGTTAATATTTTTTGCACCGTTAGTCTTCATTTTTTAAAAAAGTCATCGTTTTTTCACCGTTAGTCTGAGTAAAGCAGGAAACTTAATTCCAAATCAGGAAACTTAAAAATGCAATCGGAGTAAATCACATTAACAATCCATGTAACTCTTTTTATATTTTTAATAGGTGCATCTAAAATACAGTAAAGATTACTTTTCATAAATCTACTTTAAAGTTTAAAATGAACCCAACTAATTACGACAACAACACAACACCAATCCCAAGGCCATTTCCGTAACTTCCTTCCCCTCTCCACAAAACAAAAAAAACGTAACAAAACAGAAAAGAAAACAAACCCAACTAACCAAAAACCAAATCACCGATCCATTTCTTTTTTTTATAAAAACACATTTCACAACACCCACATTCATCAAATCAAATTTTATAAAAAAAAACCCTGAGGAGAGAGAGCTTAAAATCAAAATCCCTAAAAATCCCAAACAAAATCTCCTCACGGGAATCAACCAATCAATCCAATGGCTTCTTCCGATTCATTCACCGACAAAAACGCTGTTTTCCGGAAACTTAAATCCAAATCAGAAAACAAGGTCACCTTTTATAAAATTTGTTATCAGATCTGTTTTTGTTATTATTATTATTTAATTGAATTGAATTTAATTGATCTAATTAATGACAGATGTGTTTTGATTGTAACGCGAGGAATCCGACGTGGGCGTCGGTGACGTACGGGATTTTTTTGTGTATTGATTGTTCCGCTACGCATCGTAGTCTCGGCGTTCATATCAGTTTCGTTAGGTATATATAATTATTCATTTTTTTATTTTTATAAAATTTTATGTGATTAGGTTTTGTTGAGTTTATTAGGATGAAGTAAGTTCGATTTGACTGAAATGTAGTTAATTATACGCGTAATTTTATTCAAATTTTACCGTCTGCGTTGCGAATTTTTTGCGGTTGTGTAATTTAATGTGCTTTTTAGATCAAACTACACATCTTAGTCTCGGTGTTGATATCAGTTTCGTTAGGTATTATACCTTTTTATTTATTTATTTATTTGATGTTTAAATCAAGTAAGTTAGATTTGACTTAAATGTAGTTTATATTCGCGTTATTACTGCGAATTGTTTGCGGTTTTGTAATTTAATGTGTTTTTTAGATCAAACTAGGCGTTGTAGCCTCGGTGTTGATATCAGTTTCGTTAGGTATATATAATTGTTCACTTTTTTTATTTTATTTGATGTGATTAGGTTTTATTGAGTTGATTAAGATGAAGTAAGTTAGATTTGACTGAAATGTAGTTGATTATAAGTGTAATTTGATTTAAATTTACTGTATGTTGACATTATTACCGTCTGCGTTGCGAATTGTTTGCGGTTTTGTTAGTTTTGTTAGGTATACCTAATTTATGTAATTTACATAGTTTCTTATTTGATGTTTAAATGAAGTAAGTTAGATTTGACTTGAATTTAGTTAATATGCGCGTAATGTGATTTTAAGGTACTGTATGTTGACGTTTACTGCCTGCGTTGCGAATTGTTTGCGGTTTTGTAATTTAATGTGCTTTTTAGATTAAACTAGGCAGCCTTGGTGTTCATATCAGTTTCGCTAGGTATATATAATTTATCTAATTAGTTTTTTATTTGATGTTTAAATGAAGTTAGATTTGACTAAAATGTAGTTAGTTATACGCGTGATTTGATTCAAATTTACTGTATGTTGACGTTTTACTGTCCGCCTTGCGAATTGTTTGCGGTTCTGTAATTTAATGTGCTTTTTGGATCGTGTTCATGTCAGTTTCGTTAGGTATACCTAATTTATGTAATTTATATAGTTTTTTATGTGAAGTAAGTTGGATTTGACTGAAATGTAGTTAATTTACGCGTAATGTGATTTTAGTGTCTGCCTTGCAAATTGTTTGCGGTTTTGTAGTTTAATGTGTTTTTTAGATCAAACTAGGCATTCTAGCCTTAGTGTTCATATCAGTTTCGGTAATTTATGTAGTTTTTTATTTGATGTTTAAATGAAGTAAGTTAGATTTGACTGAAATGCAGTTAATTGTATGTGTAATGTGGTTTTATGATACTGTATGTTGACGTTATTACCGTCTGCGTTGCGAATTGTTTGCGGTTTTGTAGTTTAATGTGTTTTTTAGATCAAACTAGGCATTCTAGCCTTGGTGTTCATATCAGTTTCGGTAATTTATGTAATTTATGCAGTTTTTTATTTGATGTTTAAATGAATTAAGTTAGATTTGACTTAAATGTAGTTACTTATATGTGCAATGCGATTTTACTTTACTGTATTATGATGCTGTTATAACATAAAGCTAGGTTCATTAGTCGTGACTTCTTATTAATTCGTGTATTATTTTATTGATTTAATTGGAGTTTTTTGTTGCATAAATGATGGATTAAGTAACTTACATTCGAGTTAAATTTAGTTATGTATCTGTTAAGTTTGATCGAACCTTTAAGACAATCAGTACGATCAATTGGCGATGAACATACCGTAGGTGTTCGTATTGGTTATGTAGAATGAATTATGTTTGTACATAACTTCGATTCGACTTAAATTTAGTATGCAATCTGATTTAATTTAACTTTGTTTCATTAATCAGTTGTAACAAAACTCAACGTACATTGCTTATCAGTTTTGTTAGGTGTAACTGTATAGACCTTTATATATTCATTTTATGGTTATTTATTTTCTTATTGATATAATCAGATTTTGTGGAATTAATTATGGATTAAGTAACTTATATTTGACTTAAATGTAGTAATTTATCTTTTAAGTAAGATTAAAGTTTACTGTATTTTAGGGTTATTGGTGTAAATTTGAGATATAATATGTTGTAAGATAAGTAGTAGGATCAATTGACGATGATTAGATTTTAGATATATGATGATCAACAGGTGTAGCGAATCGCCCTATTCATTGCATAGGTTTTTTAGGTGTTGTTTCATCTAATTATTTGTTGATAATCATGTCTTTTTTAGAGTGTATTAAGGATTAAGTTACTTAGATTCGACTTAATTGTAGTACATTATATGCTTTTTCTATTCACATGTAATAAGTTTACAAGTAATTACTGTTTGTATACCTTATTCTTGAAGAGATTTGGAATTTAGTTTGCTGTAAGATAAAACTAGGCTCAGTTAGGTCTTTGACAATCAACAGTTGTCGCATATTGTGCTATTTATTGCATTAGGTACGTGTGTTTGCTTGCTATTTTTTTTGAAATGCTTAGCTGACTTCTGATCTCAAGTAAATGTTGTAAGGTGTTATGGCATGGGACAGATCTATCTGTCCCATGGGGTCATAGTGCGTGTATAGTTTACACTACTGCATTTCTATTGAATTATCTAGAACTCGTTAATTTAGCGAACTAGTCATTACCACAGTATAAAGTTGCTGTTCTTTGGGCAATAAGAATCTGTATTATATCTAAACAGGTGATAGTCCTTGTTTTATATGTTCATTTGACAATAATGTGTTGGTTTATTTACCGTAGGTTGGATGTATATGTTGGTTTATTAAACTTTGAATATATCAACTGAAATTTATACGGGAACTATAAATAGGATATAAGTGGTGTCAAATGTAAATCAGGGAACTTAATGTCAAACAATATGCCGTTTGAAAATCTCGGAGGTCTATATATTAGAGCCTTCAAAAGTTTCTCTTTCCGGAATTTGAATGCATAACTAGTGACCCAATGTTATCCTGTAATTCTGTTAACTATGTGGAAGTGGGAGTTTGAGGAAATTTAATGAAAATTTGTCCCACTTTTTCTGGTGGGTGATGAGGCTCAAGTGCCAGAAGCTGCGGATAGATATCACAACTATAAGTTTGATTCAATGTAGCCTTGTCAATCACTCAATCTCCATGTCCGTTAAATACTTGGATTTCTTTTTTGAATGATAATATATTAATATCATAAAATTCTGCATGATAAACTTATAGCACATAGGCACGGTAATAGACGGCATCCAAAAATCTGATATGTTTAGAAACTGTTACTCCATGTTATAAACATGATCTGCAATTTCAATACGAACTCTGACAAGTTTAAACTTCAAATGCTTCAAAAGCACACATAGTTGATTACAGTATCTCTGCAAGAAGCCTATCTTCTTAGACAGGAAATATGGCTCTGGTTTCCTTAGAAAGTAATTATTTTTTACTCATTAAGCTGTTAACTTTTTGCAGGTCTACCAATTTAGATTCATGGACACCAGATCAGCTGAAGATGATGGCATTTGGGGGCAACAATCGTGCTCAGGTTTTCTTCAAGCAGCACGGGTGGACTGATGGAGGCAAAATTGAGGCCAAATACACCTCAAGAGCTGCTGAGTTATACAAACAGCTACTTTCGAAAGAAGTTGCTAAAAGCGCTGCAGAAGATGTTGTCTTACCATCATCGCCTGTTGCTGCAAAAAAAGTTGAAGCTTTTGATGGACCTTCTGATTTCAAGGCCATTGATACCCCAATAGAAAGCTCTTCAGCAAAACCTGACACCAATGGCTCTGCTCCAGTGAAAGCTCCAGCAATTCGTGCAGCTACTGTCAAGAAGCCTATTGGCTCGAAAAAGCCTGGAAAGACTGGAGGGCTTGGTGCAAGAAAGCTTAGCACGAAGGTAAATTCTACGAAACATAATTTTCGGATTTGAGCTTCATCCTTACGATTTGTACAAATCTGTTGCATAGATTTTACATTTTGCTTATCGGAATCCAAAGAAATTGCTGGATGACGAAAATGTCTTAAATTAAAAAAAAAACACAAATTATTTATGATGAGGCGTCAACATGATATAGGTTGTTAAATTGTTGTTGAAGTCTATTTTTATCATCCTGCATATTTTTGGGCCCCGGAATTGGTATTATTGAGACGAGATATATGATTGGGTGGTGAATCAAGTAGCTCTAATAGTTTCTTGGCTTAATGAAAAAAGTCGAATACTTTTGGTTGCCTTCACTTGCATTATCCCATATATTTATATTCTGCAAACAGAGTTTGGGATGTAAGCTTCATTTTACCGATTTGTAGTAATCTATAACTTTACCAATTTTATGCAGACAAGTGAAAGCTTATATGATCAGAAGCCCGAAGAACCAGTAGTACAGGTGTCCACCTCGACCAGCAGCATTCCACCACCATCAGCTGCAACACCTCACATCTCTCGCTTTGACTATACAGATAGTTCCGAAACTGTGGAAACAGGTCCTGGAGGCGTGAATACACTTAGTCATGTTGCACCTCCTAAGTCATCCAGCTTCTTTGCAGATTATGGAATGGACAGTGGTTTCTCGAAAAAAAGCACTTCATCAAAAGTCCAGGTAAACTATATTTTATTAGATATTGGGGACTGATTCTTAGACTAGATTTCTCTCTTGTTTTATTGTATTAGAACCGATCATACAACTTCCTAATTTATTATACTGATGAACGTGATTAACCATATCAATAGGGATCCTACTTGCAGTAAGTAAAACTTTTGAATTTCTGGATGATCCTTATTTGATAAAAATAGCATCTGCGTGCCTCTTTTTGCGCCATGATGATGTCCATGTATATTGCTTTGTAACTTGATCATCACAGATCTATTACTTTGCTCTGTTGAGTGACCTATTACTAAATGAATTGAAAGTTTCTAATACGCATCAACAAGCCAATTTACCCAAATGACAATTGTTTCTTTTTATCACTGTAGGACCACATTCTAAGATCACCACTATTCATTTTCCAATAAAATTGCATACTTTTTGTATGTTTATTATTATGATAGGCATATTTGTATTAATGTTATATGCAACATTGTTATCATGGATGTCCATCAATTACTATCCCTTCAATCTCTAGTTTTATTATTTATCAAATTGCTAGAACCTAGTGACCATAGTTTCGTGCTCATCTGGTCGACGCTTAGGATCAATGTTGATTTTTGCCCCATGTTTTCCATCCAATACTCCCATTTCCACATTTCACTAATATAGCATTGGGCTAGTGCATTTCCATGTCATCCTTTTGGGATCTGGCCTTATATAATGCATGACATATGTTCAGGTACAGGAAACTGATGAAGCAAGGAAGAAGTTTTCTAACGCTAAATCTATCTCTTCCGCACAATTTTTTGGGGACCCGAACAAAGCTGATCTTGATGGCCAAGTCGCCCTGCAAAAGTTTTCAGTATGTGTCTTCTCCTAGTTATTTTTATATGATATATTGAAGTTTAAATTATCTTTTCTTTATTTCATATTAAATATCACGGCATCTCTCTGGTTGGCTACAAATATCATAGAGTAGTCTCTTTTGAACTTTTAATGCAATTTAATGAGCCACGGAGCAGAAGGAATCATCCACATCTGCTAGTGGACAATGACACTTATTTACTTTAATTGGAGATACTAGTGTGATATAGTTTTAGGGATAATAAAGAAACCAGCAATCCATAGATACATCCAAGTGTTTCGTAAAGTACTAAAGCTTGTACGTGGGTCGCCATTTGCGAAAGGTTTAGAAACATGACTAAATCATTTTCTTTTTAATTGGTTTCTAGGGCTCAGCCGCCATCTCAAGTGCTGATCTATTTGGTCACGACGATTCTAACCTAGATTTGAGTGCCAGTGACCTTATCAACCGGCTGTCTTTCCAGGTAAGGACTGTTAAAAATGGATTCATTGTCTTCTCGAAATTTTTTAGTACTATAAAATATCTTGAGAAAAGAGGCAGTTTCATGTATACACCCGCCAAGTTTCAACATTTCTTCCTTCCAAATTTCACAACATCGTATTTATATTTTCAAAAAACACTAAGAATATCAAATTTACTCATCCCATGCTTAATGCTATAAACTTATCAGAACATTTCTCATAATATCTTTTAATTTTAAAAAATGAATGACTTGTAAGAATATATGTTTCATCTAATAATCAAATACGGGTCAGAACAATTATGTGGTAGCCGATTCACAATAATAACTTGTTTTTATATTCTTGTGTTCGGTGAAACAAGTTCTTTAAAGTTACTGACTATTTATGTTATCATATAAAATGAGTAATTATGGTACCTTTGTTTTAAAGGAAGAATTTGATATTTTGAAAACTGGAGGGGAATTATGAAATTCCGAACTTTTAAAAGGCTAAACATGAAACTGATCTTTGAAAAGGATCATCTTCATGAGACTCTTTAAAGTGTACATTATACATAATACTACATTGTCTAGAAAATGGTCCAGTAGGTCCAGACGTCCAGTAGGTCCAGTAATTGGTCCAGGCTGTCATCACCAACGAAAACGGTGCTTTGGGCTTTTATAATAATCAAGGTTTATTAGTAAAACATTATGTTTTTAAATTTATAACTCATTTGCAATTTCAGGCACAACAAGATATGTCATCCCTAAAGAACATAGCAGGAGAAACCGGAAAGAAGTTAAGCTCCATAGCATCGACTTTAATGAACGATTTTCAAGACAGAATCCTGTGAGAGACTATATGAGAAAGGTGTTAATTACAGAAATACCCTTATAAAGATCGTATATGTAAAGGGCAAAAATTCTCTCATATTCTACTCGGCTTCTATCATCGTATTTTGTAGGCGAAAAATTCTTTCTTAAATACTGTGATGTGTGTGTCTTATCGTTTTCGTGTCTAAATTTTAAGATTTAGAGAGCTATAAAGTGAGTCAGGACATTTATGCAGTTGAGACAAGGTGATGGTGATGTATAAGGTTAAATCCTCCGAAACTGGCGTATGTATTTTACATTTTTATTAAGACTATCAAATTTTAAACTGTTGATGAGATTCGTATATTCATTCGTACAATTCATAATCTTGTTTTAAGAGATTAACTTTGGGGAAGTGATTCTCTTAACGAAATCCATTAGTTTCTATAGATTTGTTTTTGTAGTTGTTTACTTTGATTCAACTGTTTTGCTTCATCTGAAAAGAAAGTTATCGTACTTTTTTGTTCACTTCAGTTGTTCATCAATACCAATGTGACAATTGATCACGTGAACTAGACCAAAAACATTGAGAATTGTAGTGTCGCCGAAGGCATGTACTGAGGTGAAGCACAAAATTAGCTTGAACAACCAAACTTAAAGACTTTGATCATGACTTTTTATATAAAAACCATCTCATTGCGCCGATAGCAATATATTTGGCGACACTCCACAGTCTACTGCAATCTTTAGTGATTATCTTGTTGCATCTTCCATACCATCGTGCTACTCACGAACAGTAACTATATCACGTATTCTTAGTCCAGCTGAGACATGATCTCACTAGTATAATAGGTCAATTTAAATTGGTTCATGCTTAATTTTCAAATTTAATTAGCTAATGTGGATGAGAATCAAAGAAACACAAAGCACCTGATATGGGTGAAACTGTATGATCATCAAAATTGAACCCATTCATCTCTTATAAGAACATTATCTTTCTTGCCAAAGATATTCATTTGATGAGATTCTAACTCCATACGACGAAATGATATAAACGATAAGCCAAGAACTAGGTTGTTTGTTTCTGTCCTAAATGATAAATCCGTTGTTTTAGATTGGACACATGCAAAGTTTCGTCCTACATGCTCTTATTAAAAGACTATGAATATGATAAAAAGTGGTTTAAATCAGGTCTTTGTGGGATCAAACCAAAATATTAATCACATCTTAACGACTTGTAGTTGTACATTAATAGTCAATATGACATTTATGTTTATCTTGTATACTTGACTGCATTTTCAATAGGGAAACTGTGGGATCTAGATGCCTCAATGATATGGTATGACAAATATGCAAAATTCCGTCAGTGGTATCTTGTTTAAAACTTACGACTTGCTATTCATTATTCTTAGATTGATTTTGGCACAACATATATTGAATATTCCCAAATATTTATGCCATAGTTACATAGACGGATAGAAATGATTTCATATAGACATTTACCAGAAAAAAATGCAACTCTCTCTTAGGTAAAATGCTCTGTACCACATGGTAAAGCTGTACCAACTTATTATGTGCTGCTTCATTTTCTGAGAAGATGTTTTATATGAAATGCAGAAATCAGCGGTGCATTACGAAAATTGATTGTGGCATCGAGGCTAAAGAGGTTAGTAGTACTTTTTAAGCACAAGAGTTGCACACTAGTATCACTACAAAAAAGTCATTTTACCATACTTTTTTACACACTTTTAAAAAGTGTGTAGAATATTTTGAATTTATTAACATTTATGAATGTGTAAAAATTAATTACATATAAGTGCCGATAAATTTTGAAAAACAAAAGAGTTTCTACACATATGTGTATAAAAAAAGTCCATACTTTTAAGTGTGGAGAAATCTAGAATTTGTCCGCACTTACAAATATGTACTACATTTATAATACCCAAATTATCCACACAAGAGCAAAGTGTAAAGGAATTAGGTGTTATAAATATAGTTCACACTTGTAAGTGGAAACTTTTTTGTTTTTCAAAATTAGTCAGGAAAGGCAGCTCTGATACCAATTTGATATGTGTCAAACTAGAAATCCAAATGGAAATGCAGTCTAACTGATCAAACTTAGGAATTCATACAAATGAGAAAGATGAACTCGAAAAGAATTGATCAATGATTTGTTATAGAATTGTGTTTGAGTTACAAACAGAGAAGAGAAGAAGTGAAATCACAATTACAAGCTTAATAACAAATGAAAGGAAATGGTGATATTTATAGTTGAGTTGAGGCGGGAATTTCTATTGAGGACCCATGTGCTTGCCACGTGATTTATGTTGACTTCCCAAATGACCCATAACATATTTATGTAACCAATTTTTACATTTATAAATGTTAATAAACTCAACATATTTTACACATTTTTTAAAAGTGTGTATAAATTAGAGTAGTAAAATGACAATTTATTTATTTGTTATTATTATTTTATTTTATTTATATATATTTTTTTTGTAGTGAGTGGATTTAAACGCTTAATTTTAGTTTTTCATCTAAATGACCGGTGATAATGAGTTATTGACCTTGTTAATAAGTTAATTCAAAACACCTCAAAACCAAATTTTCATTTTAAGATTGCACACAATTTAAAAAAAGTGATAATGTTATCTTGAGTTTTTAAAGCATATTGATTGGTTAAAATTTAAACGTAAACAAAATCCAAACAAAAAAACCTTAGCAAACCCCAAAATGAAAACTAGTTACACTGGTACACAGTAACAAACAAAAACGATTGCAAATATATATGACGTCATAAATGATTCAATCAACTATTGTTTATTCACCAATTTTCTGATCGCTTTTACACGAGAAAGGGGGACCGTACCCGTGATAGATCTGAACCGACGGTTTCGGAGAATAGGTGCCCCTAGGCGAAAGGGGGCACCATTCTTTTTCTTACTTCAATCCGATGACACTTAAAGCAGGTACTGAAATTACATATCCCTGTCCGACATTCAAGGACCAAATAACCATTGATGTCACGATTACAAGTAGAACACACATACTTGGGAGTACCTTTCTGTCTTCTAACATATGTTAATGGATGTTTGTGATATGAAACAGTTACCTTGCCCTCGTAGAAAATGTTTGCATAAACATCAATTGGACTAAGGCAGTGAAGGTGAAAAGAATTCTTGCAATCGTGACAATGATAGAGTGGGAGTTTGGGGTGCATTTCTTTCTCACAAATATCACAATAGAAGTCTTCGGGGTGATCTTCAACTGGAGGATACGATAATGGGATTTCATGTCCTCTGCAAAACCTGTGACCAAGGGAAAGTGGCGACCTCATTGCACAGTGCATGCCTAGTTGGAAGTCACAAGCCTTGCAAGCATAGCTTATACCAGCATCACACAATTTGTCACAAGCCTTACATAAAGGTTGGGGATCTATAACTTGGATAAGTGGATGGTTGTGGGTTTTGTGTTTGATGATGTTGGGTAGATATGCACAGTTGACACAAAGGTGAAAACCGCAAGTTTCACATCTGTACACGAACGTGTTACCGTCGCTGAAGCAACCAGTGCATTCATAGAATTCATCATCTTCCCATGTGTCTACCAAGTCAAGGGAATGATCCGGGTGAAGTTGATGTTTTAGTGTAAGGGGTAATTGGGCACAATATTTGTAGAGATTGAATGAACATCCCTCTTTGCAGCATCTATAGTACGGAAATGATAAGGGTCGTACACACACATAACATACCTCTATTGGATCACTAACGTCGGGAATATTGTTATCTTCGGGTTTTGCAGTAAGGATTAATGGATGATCGTGACTTGGATGGGTGATTTCTACTTCATCATTGTTATCAAGAGATAAATGTTTGGGATGCACTAGTTTCAACGGATCCACGAATGGTACCGACATTGGAAAATACAGCAAATCGTTTGTGTCTTCATTAGCAGCAGAAGTACTTGGATCCTCTGAAATCACGGATTCCTAATTAGAAAGAGAAAACAAACAAAAATGAAGACAAGTTATAATTAGTTACCTGGAGGAGTAGGCGGCCCTGCATTTAAGGCACATTTGATATGAGTAAAATATCTACAGTTTGCACAATGATACAACCATTCATTCCGTCAAATGTATTTTTTGCAAAACTCGCAAGATTGGGAAAAGTTAAAGGAATGATCTGGAAGCGAATAGACGAGAACAAGTGAGTGTTTAGGGTGATGTGGTAGATTGAGGGTAGGGGCTAAGGTTGTACAAGCCTTGTGGATATAAAAGTCACAGCTATCACATAGATAGAATAAGTCTCTTTCTTCAGTTTTGCAAGCGTCACAAAGGATAGCACCAGGTCTTAATTGGAGGGTTAAATTGTGTTTTGGGTGACCTTTATGTTTCAGCTTGACCTTTGCCTCTTCCTTGATAGCATCAGCTTCTGACTTGTGAGCAAACTCGACAAAACCACAACTTAGGCAAGCCGTAAATGTATCACCTTCATCATTAGGAGAATAACACAACCCATGAGTTAAGCCTTCAAGAAAACAAACATCACAAGTAAAAGATCCGGATCGTGTTCTCCTACTAATTAGTTTTAGTGGATGTTGAAATATGGAAGGGAGGTTAATAGTGAGTGGAAGCAGTGCACATGATTTATGCAGAAAAAAACGACACTCGGCGCAAGCATATGCAGAGCCACTTGAGGATATGGGTTCTTCACATGCAAAGCAGCGAACGACGCCTCCTTTCTCTTCATCGTCCTCACCACCTTCGTTCCAATTCTCGATGAGCTTCAAAGGATGCTCTTGGTGAGCAAAATGATTCATCTCTTCCATTCTCTCAACGTCGAAAGTTAAATCTTTGATATGATCTGTTTGAACGTTGATCTTTGAAAATATGCATACAACTTTCTGGTTAGAAAGCTAATGAAACACAAAATCTTCAAGTCAAAAAACAACATGAATGGCCACCACTATTGGACGTGTAAACCAAATATAGTTTAGTTATAAAGTATAGGGGTCTTAGTGTCATTAGTTAAAGTAAAGTTTAGTAAGTATTGTGTCATTGTAAATAGATTAAGGGTATAATGGGTCAAACTGAAAGTATGTAACGGGTCAAAACCAGTCACAACGTTTCATCAATGTTTGTGTCGGTTGGTTAGTATAAACAGGGTCAAAGTCTTTGTAAACATTAGAAGTATTCATATCGTAATAGAATTCCAAAATTATTTGTGTATCTTAAAGATCTTATAAACAAAGAAGTGCTAACAATTGGCATCAGAGCTTACGGTTTCAATCGATTCAAGGGAGGCAGAAGTGGTGTTTGTTCGAAGGTTAAAAAAAACAGAAGTTCGATTCCTTGTTGTTCTGTTCGGAAGAAGGAGACAGAGGAAAAAATTATTTTGATTTGCGGTTCGAAGAAATCAAAGGCAGAATCGAGAATTACAGAACCGAACACAGTTAGATAAGTTTTTTTTTTCAATTTCAAATTGTTTATTTAGTGTAGGATTTTATTATTACGATTAGGAAAAGGATTAAGAATAGTGGTTTGGATTTGTTAGATAACCAAAAAAAACTAGGGTATTGTTTCTTAGTAAATTGAAGCGATTGGTTTTTGGATTTGTCTTGCAACCGGAAAAAAACAGGATACTATTTTTAGGATTTGTAAAACAATAGTTTTTCAAGTTGGAAAACAGGGAATTGTTTTAGTGGGTGTGAAAGCAATAGTTTTTTAAAACAGGGAATTGTTTCGAGTTAGTATACAATAGTTTTAAAGAACAGGATTATTGTTTTGGTGTTAGGACAATAGGTTTTGAAAAACCAGGGGATTGTCTTGGGAGATAATAACATGTTACGATAAGACCAGGGGATTGTTTTTGGAGCGTTGTATTGGTGGAAAACAATAGGTTTTTGGGAAAGTAACCAGGGTGTTGTTTTGGAGTAAGCAATAGGTTTTAAAAAAACCAGGAAATTGCAGTTATTTAAGAGTAGTTGGTTAATAGGAACTAGGGTACTATTCTTGGAAGATACAGTAGGTAAACCGTTGGTTAACCAGGGCGCTGTAGGTATTAGGAACGTTTGGTTTAGATTAAGAATTTAAGATTGGTAGAAAGAAGAAAAGAAACATGACTGGGGATTCTTCAAAAAAGAATGAAAATGTAGCGAAGGAAGGAGGATTGACAATGAATTTCCAGTATCCAATGTTAAACTCTACAAACTATACGATTTGGGCTGTAAAGATTAGGGCGTTATTTAATGTCCATGGAATTTGGGAAGTGATTGAACCAACGCAAGGAACCGAGGTCGATAAGAAGAAGGATAACTCGGCAATTGCAATGCTATATCAAGCAATTCCAGAAAGTATGGTATTGCAAGTTGCTAACCTTAATTCGGCAAAGGAGATTTGGGATGCGTTGAAGATTCGACATGTTGGAGTTGACAGAGTTAAGGAAGCGCGTGTTCAGACCCTTGAATCAGAGTTTGAACAGTTGAAGATGAAAGATGGTGAGTCTTTAGATGTGTATGCCGGGAAGATTAGTGAAGTTGCATCACAAGCAAGCAATTTGGGGCATACAGTGGAAGATAAAAGAATGGTGCGAAAACTCTTGAGTTCAGTGCCAGAAAAGTTTATGCAAATAGTCGCAGCAATAGAGCAGTTCGCAGATTTGAATACTATGCCATTTCAAGAAGCCATTGGAAGATTGAAAGCCTTTGAAGAACGGACGAAAAAGGCAGTTAAGGAAGAAGATGGGTCTAATAGCCTACTTTTCAGCAATGTAGATGAAAAGACCAAAGAACACAAATGTGAACAGTGCGGTCATGTGAATTCAAGTCAAGAAAGAACCGAACGTGGCAGAGGCAAGAATTGGAAACCATGGAAGAAAAAGGATGGTGATCAAGACAAAAGTCAGATAAGATGCTACAAGTGCAAAGAACTTGGACACTACAAAAGCGAATGTCCAAAGTGGGAAAAGGAGCATGAGGCAAATTTGATCCAAGAGGACGATGAGCTAACACTGCTATGATAGGAAGACGGATCAAGAAAGGATGAAGACCTTACTTAAACTATATTTAGTTTAGGAGGGAGTATTGGACGTGTAAACCAAATATAGTTTAGTTATAAAGTATAGGGGTCTTAGTGTCATTAGTTAAAGTAAAGTTTAGTAAGTATTGTGTCATTGTAAATAGATTAAGGGTGTAATGGGTCAAACTGAAAGTATGTAACGGGTCAAAACCAGTCACAACATTTCATCAATGTTTGTGTCGGTTGGGTAGTATAAATAGGGTCAAAGTCTTTGTAAACATTAGAAGTATTCATATCGTAATAGAATTCCAGAATTATTTGTGTATCTTAAAGATCTTATAAACAAAGAAGTGCTAACAACCACTTCAATCACACCCGCAACTTTAGCAGCTACCTACCCCACTATCTTTCTTTTTTCACGTGATGTATTTTGGCTTGTCTCCTCCTTTTTTTTAACCAAAAAACTCAAAAAGGCTTGCCTTCTTTTTAAACAGTGTAAATTGCAAAAATACTCCCTGTAGTATGTTCAAATTGCATGCACAGTCCTTACCTTTTCAAAAGTCAGGCGTCGTCCCTGTGAGAAACCTTTGGTATGGATTTCGTCTCTGCCTCAAAGCGAAATGACTAAAATATCTTTAACTTAAGTGAGACTTAGCAATCACTTTAGGGCATTTCAGTCATTTCACTTTTAAACCTTTGGGGACTTGAACAAAGCTGATCTTGATGGCCAAGTCGCCCTGCAAAAGTTTTCAGTATGTGTTTTCCCCTAGCTATTTTTATTTGATATGTTGAAATTTGAATTATCTTTTCTTTATTTCAAATTAAATGTCATGGCATCTCTCTAGTTGGCTACAAACATCATAGAGTAGTCTCTTTTGAACTTTTAATGCGATTTAATGAGCCACAGAGTAGGACTTATGCACATCTTATAATGGACAATCACATTTATTTACTTTAATTGGAGGTGGGCGTTATCCGAAGACGGGGAGTTCAAGGTCAAAAAATTGTCAAGATTAATAGAGGAAAAGATTCTAATAGTGGAAAGTGGTGGTAAAGAAACAATTTGGAATAAGTTGGTGCCGAAAAAAGTAAACATATTCGTATGGAGAGCTTTAAAGGGTAGACTTCCGGTGCGCGTGGAGCTCGATAGAAGAGGTGTGGACTTGGATTCGGTTCTTTGCCCAAGTTGTAATAATGTTGTTGAAACATGTGCTCATAGTTTGGTCACTTGTGATCTTGCTATGAGTGTGTGGTTCAAGATTTTTAGTTGGTGGAAGGTGGGGATTGTTAATGCTTTCTCTATTGATGATTTTTTTTCATCATACGGAAACGTTAATGTCCCTACTAATATTTCTCGTGTTTGGCAAGCGGTTATTTGGACATCCGGATACTTCATTTGGAAAGAAAGGAATGCACGTGTGTTTGGAAAGAAAATGTCAAGTACTAATAAAATCGTTCAAGACATTCAATTAAAAAGTTACGAATGGATGGTGAGAAGATCGAATAAATACAAAGTGATAGATTAGCAGCAATGGTTGTTTGACCCTATAAAATGTCAGCTACGATAACAGGTTATGCTTAGTTCGTGTTTTTTCAGTTTGCAATCAAGGTCTGGTAGCTTCAGTGTGACAGCAGTTTTGTGAGTTATACTAGTGTGGCTGTTCTTCTACTACTGGTGTGTCTACATTTTGGTTACATCTCGTCTACAAGATCATTGTCAAGAATATTGTTTGCATCTTCCATACCATCGTGCTACTCACGAACAGTAACTATATCACGTATTCTTAGTCCAGCTGAGACATGATCTCACTAGTATAATAGGTCAATTTAAATTGGTTCATGCTTAATTTTCAAATTTAATTAGCTAATGTGGATGAGAATCAAAGAAACACAAAGCACCTGATATGGGTGAAACTGTATGATCATCAAAATTGAACCCATTCATCTCTTATAAGAACATTATCTTTCTTGCCAAAGATATTCATTTGATGAGATTCTAACTCCATACGACGAAATGATATAAACGATAAGCCAAGAACTAGGTTGTTTGTTTCTGTCCTAAATGATAAATCCGTTGTTTTAGACTGGACACATGCAAAGTTTCGTCCTACATGCTCTTATTAAAAGACTATGAATATGATAAAAAGTGGTTAAAATCAGGTCTTTGTGGGATCAAACCAAAATATTAATCACATCTTAACGACTTGTAGTTGTACATTAATAGTCAATATGACATTTATGTTTATCTTGTATACTTGACTGCATTTTCAATAGGGAAACTGTGGGATCTAGATGCCTCAGTGATATGGTATGACAAATATGCAAAATTCCGTCAGTGGTATCTTGTTTAAAACTTACGACTTGCTATTCATTATTCTTAGATTGATTTTGGCACAACAACATATATTGAATATTCCCAAATATTTATGCCATAGTTACATAGACGTATAGAAATGATTTCATATAGACATTTACCAGACAAAAATGCAACTCTCTCTTAGGTAAAATGCTCTGTACCACATGGTAAAGCTGTACCAACTTATTATGTGCTGCTTCATTTTCTGAGAAGATGTTTTATATGAAATGCAGAAATCAGCGGTGCATTACGAAAATTGATTGTGGCATCGAGGCTAAAGAGGTTAGTAGTACTTTTTAAGCACAAGAGTTGCACACTAGTATCACTACAAAAAAGTCATTTTACCATACTTTTTTACACACTTTTAAAAAGTGTGTAGAATATTTTGAATTTATTAACATTTATGAATGTGTAAAAATTAATTACATATAAGTGCCGATAAATTTTGAAAAACCAAAGAGTTACTACACATATATGTGTATAAAAAAAGTCCATACTTTTAAGTGTGGAGAAATCTAGAATTTGTCCGCACTTACAAATATGTACTACATTTATAATACCCAAATTATCCACACAAGAGCAAAGTGTAAAGGAATTAGGTGTTATAAATATAGTTCACACTTGTAAGTGGAAACTTTTTTGTTTTTCAAAATTAGTCAGGAAAGGCAGCTCTGATACCAATTTGATATGTGTCAAACTAGAAATCCAAATGGAAATGCAGTCTAACTGATCAAACTTAGGAATTCATACAAATGAGAAAGATGAACTCGAAAAGAATTGATCAATGATTTGTTATAGAATTGTGTTTGAGTTACAAACAGAGAAGAGAAGAAGTGAAATCACAATTACAAGCTTAATAACAAATGAAAGGAAATGGTGATATTTATAGTTGGGTTGAGGCGGGAATTTCTATTGAGGACCCATGTGCTTGCCACGTGACTTATGTTGACTTTTGGGTTGACTTCCCAAATGACCCATAACATATTTATGTAACCAATTTTTACATTTATAAATGTTAATAAACTCAACATATTTTACACACTTTTTAAAAGTGTGTATAAATTAGAGTAGTAAAATGACAATTTATTTATTTGTTATTATTATTTTATTTTATTTTATTTTATTTTTTTTTTATTATTATTATTATTATTATTATTATTATTATTATTATTATTATTATTATTATTATTTTGTAGTGAGTGGATTTAAACGCTTAATTTTAGTTTTTCATCTAAATGACCGGTGATAATGAGTTATTGACCTTGTTAATAAGTTAATTCAAAACACCTCAAAACCAAATTTTCATTTTAAGATTGCACACAATTTAAAAAAAGTGATAATGTTATCTTGAGTTTTTAAAGCATATTGATTGGTTAAAATTTAAACGTAAACAAAATCCAAACAAAAAAACCTTAGCAAACCCCAAAATGAAAACTAGTTACACTGGTACACAGTAACAAACAAAAACGATTGCAAATATATATGACGTCATAAATGATTCAATCAACTATTGTTTATTCACCAATTTTCTGATCGCTTTTACACGAGAAAGGGGGACCGTACCCGTGATAGATCTGAACCGACGGTTTCGGAGAATAGGTGCCCCTAGGCGAAAGGGGGCACCATTCTTTTTCTTACTTCAATCCGATGACACTTAAAGCAGGTACTGAAATTACATATCCCTGTCCGACATTCAAGGACCAAATAACCATTGATGTCACGATTACAAGTAGAACACACATACTTGGGAGTACCTTTCTGTCTTCTAACATATGTTAATGGATGTTTGTGATATGAAACAGTTACCTTGCCCTCGTAGAAAATGTTTGCATAAACATCAATTGGACTAAGGCAGTGAAGGTGAAAAGAATTCTTGCAATCGTGACAATGATAGAGTGGGAGTTTGGGGTGCATTTCTTTCTCACAAATATCACAATAGAAGTCTTCGGGGTGATCTTCAACTGGAGGATACGATAATGGGATTTCATGTCCTCTGCAAAACCTGTGACCAAGGGAAAGTGGCGACCTCATTGCACAAAACATGCATAGTTGGAAGTTACAAGCCTTGCAAGAATAGCTTATACCAGCATCACACAATTTGTCACAAGCCTTACATAAAGGTTGGGGATCTATAACTTGGATTAGTGGATGGTTGTGGGTTTTGTGTTTGATGATGTTGGGTAGATATGCACAGTTTGGACAAAGGCGAAAATCACAAGTTTCACATCTGTACACGAACGTGTTACCATAGCTGTAGCAACCAGTGCAGTCATAGAATTTATCATCTTCCCATGTGTCTACCAAGTCAAGGGAATGATCTGGGTGAAGTTGATGTTTTAGTGTAAGGGGTAATTGGGCACAATATTTGTAGAGATTGAATGAACATCCATCTTTGCAGCTATAATATGGAAACGATAGGGGTCGTATACACCCATAGCATACCTCTATTGGATCACTAACATCGGGAATATTGTTATCTTGGGGTTTTGCAGTAAGTATTAATGGATGATCGTGACTTGGATGGTTGATTTCTACTTCATCATTGTTGTCAAGATATAACTCTTTGAGATGCAGTAGTTTCAACGGATCCATAAATGGTACCGACATTGGAAAATGCAGCAAATCGTTTGCGCCTTCATTAGCAGCAGAAGTACTTGGATCCTCTGAAATCATGCATTCCTAATTAGAAAGAGAACACAAACAAAAATTAAGACAAGTTATAATTAGTTACCTGGAGGAGTAGGCGGCTCTGCATTTAAGGCACATTTGATATGAGTAAAATATCTACAGTTTGCACAGTGATACAACCATTCATTCCGTCGAACATATCGGTTGCAAAATTCACAATATTGGGGGAAGTTATAGAAATTATCTGGAAGGGAATACACGAGAAAAAGTGAATGTTTAGGGTGATGTGGTAGATCGAGAGTAGGGGCTAAGTTTGTACAACCCTTGTGGATACAGAAGTTACAACTATCGCATAGATAGAATAAGTCTTTTTCTTCAGTTTTGCAAGCATCACAAAGGATTGCAGCAGGTCTTAACTGGAGGGTTAAAGTGTGTTTGGGGTGACCTTTATGTTTTAACTTGACCATTGCCTCTTCCTCAATAGCATCAGCTTCCGACTTGCGAGCAGACTCAATAGCACAACAATTAATGCAAAAGGCGTATACAGGCTTATCACTTTCAACATAACACAATCCATGAGTTAAGCCTTTAAGAAGACACATATCACAGTTAAAAGATCCGAATCCTGTTTTTATTGGATTAACGAGTGTTAGAGGGTGGTGAAATATGGAAGGGAAGTTAATAGTGAGTGGAAGCAGTGCACATGATTTATGCAAAAAAAAACGACACTCTGCGCAGGCATATGCAGAGCCACTCGAGGATATGGGTTCTTCACATCCAAAGCAGCGAACAACGTCTCCGTTCTCTTCATCGTCACCACCTTCCTTCCAATTCTCGATGAGCTTCAAAGGATGCTTTTGGTGAGCAAAATGATTCATCTCTTCCATTTTCACTCTCAAACCTTAGATTGATGATGTATAAAAACTTTGACAATAGTTTAGTATATAAGAACGACGATATTCAAATAATTTAGTGATGTTAGGTAGATCTGAATAAGATGGGATAAATATACATATATTAAATAAACTAGTCGGATACCCGCGCACAGCTGCGGCGAAAAATATAGTAATATGGTTAGTAAATGAATTGCTAGCCCAACTCTCCCCGCAATTCCCTACCCGCTTAGTGAATTCGTTTCACAACACTCCGAATGTATATGTGTTTGTTTGGGTTTTCCGTAGCTTTCTCGTGACATCATTATTACCGTATATAGAAAGATCATCGCAATCTCTTTCCCGTCAAACACTCACCCAAAAGTATATGATTTTAACGAATCAAGATTGTATTGATTGAAATAAAGGTTAAAGTTGTAAAATTTTGAATAAAAAACCTACTAAAAATCTACAAAACTAAAAACTTGTAAAAATATATCAAAATGGATGTTGAATTAAAGTGCATAAAATTTTAGAAAATATGGTGAAATTAGATAACAAAAAAAAAAAAAAAAAAAAAAAAAAAAAAAAAGATAAAAAGATATTTCAATTTGAAAATAAAAGTGAATTTTAAGTTGGGAAGTGACACATGTCACCTTATTATTAGAGCTCCTTATCTTAATTTTTGATTAGGAGTTAGGCTTGGAGTTAGCTGAGAAGTGACACATGTCACCTCATGATTGGAGCTCCTTATCTTAATTTTTTGTTAGGAGTTAGACTTGGTTTATCCATGCATTATATAGTAGTATAGATTAGTATTAAATTAAGAGTAAATTGCAAAGTTTGTCTCTGGTTGCCAAGTTGGTTTTATCACTAACTTTGAATTATAGTTTCATCCCTACGTTGCAATTTTTGATAAGGGCATTTTAGTCATTTTACTTTGGACAGGGATGAAAACTGCAACCAAAAGTCCCCACAGGGACTTTGATTGTATTTTCAAAAGGTTAGGGATGAAACTTGCAACTTTACCAAACCACAAGGACGATTTTTTCAATTTACTCTTAAATTAACTGTTACATGTTCAATAATATGTACTTTGCAAATAATTTGTTTGCTAAGTTTAAGAAGATATATATATATATATATATATATATATATATATATATATATATATATATATATATATATATATATATATATATATATATATTTTTTTAACGGCGGGTTAGTTGTTAGATGTTAGTTGTTAGTTATTGGCTCGAGTTAGTGTCGCATCCTCGGGCAGAGATACCAACCGCGAGCCTCTCCTTAGGGGATAACCCCACTCCTATTCCCGATTCGCCTGATATCATTAGAGCTTGTGGTTCCCAAGTGAGGACTTCCCGGTCGGTCACCCAAACCGGTACTACTCTCACTTGGGCTCGCTTAACTACTTAAGCCTTTACCACTAGACCACAAGCCCCATGATAAGAAGAAAAATAATTGTTACATGTTCAATTTGTAACTTTGACTCTATATACACGGTGTCTGTTTGCTAAGATAACTTTTCGAGGTACACTAGTTTCAGTGTATCCGTAAATGCGTATGGCATTGGATAAATCATCAAACCGTTTACGTCTTTGTTAGTAGCAGAAGTACTTGGATCATCTCTACAATCACGCATTCCTAATCAGAAAGAGCAATAAAATACAAACAAAAATGAAGGCAGGTTCTAATTAGGTACCTTAGGCAGTAGGTGGCTCTGCATTTAAGGCACATTTGATATGAGTAAAATATCTACCGTTTGCACAATGATACAACCATTCATTCCGTCGAATGCATATTTTGCAGAACTCGCAATAATATGGGTAACTATATGTTAATTCGTGGATATATTTAATATACGTATGACCGGATTCGAACAAGAGACTATGAGATTGCACACTTTACGTATGAGAATAGATGTCTAATAATTAATATATACTCCCTCCGTCTCAAAATTATTGTCTATATTTCATTTTTAAGATGTCTCAAAATAATTGTCCAATTTCCTTATTAAGTAAAAATTAGAAAATCTAGTGAAGAAATATTCATTTTAGTGGTTATATTTAAAAAATACTTAACGGTTAATGATCTAACGGTCGTTAAATATTAAAGGGAAGAAGTGAATACTAGCCAAGAGAAGGTTCTAGAACCCCTCTTGGGCTAGTATTCGGCCGAGTATGGGTTTCCCAAAGGGAATCCTACTCAAACTTGGACACCAAGTTTACCGCACTATAAATACAATCCCTTGTATCATTAGTTGGTTAATCTTGGTTCCTTAGCAAGCCAAACTTCTTCTTCTTCTCCCTCTTTTGCTCTTGGCCAATCCACTACCCTAAACTCCTTAGGGATTCGATTTGTCTTGATCAACAAAGTGTTTGATTTGTTATTGTGATCAAGAAACTAGCATTTGCATCGAATCGCTATTAATACGTATGTATAAGACCATAGATAAAATCCTAATTGGATTTTTACATAAACCCTAAATTTGATTTAGGGCTAATCGATTTTAATCAAACCCTAACTTTTAGGGTTCTTGATTCTTGATCTTGTGTTTGCTTGGATTGCTAAAAGGTATGCTTACTTTTACATTTAGTTAATTAATTACAAGTATTTGTTTAAGTCTTCCGTTGCATGCTCTTTGTTATTTAGGTTTATAATATACATGTTATGATTATTAATTCAAACACTGTAAAAAAATATTTGGAAGCGAATAGACGACAACAAGTGAGTGTTTAGGGTGGTGTGGGATATTTTGCTCGAAGTGGAATATGACTAATTTGCCCTCGTCTTCTTCCACTTTAATTTTTTTTTGAATGTATATATGTTTTTTTTATTTCATATTAAAAACCATAAACCATTTCTCATATAAAACTTAAACCATATCACATATCAAAATTAATTCAAGAACTTTAAAAAATTTAACCTAAATCAAAACCCACAATCTTTAAAACAAAAACTCTATTTATTTACTTCTCCTTCATCTTCAAGACTACCAACACACAACACACTTACCAATTACTATCATCCAACCCTTGCAATAGAAATTAGTGTTAAAGGGGTTAGAGTTTCATTCTTGAAGATGATGATTTGTTAAAGGGGTTCTTGAAATTAGTGTTCTTGATTGTTTTGGATGTTGATAATTAAAAGTGATAGACGATAAATGTTTTGTGGATTGTTAATGCTTAATGGTGATATTGGATATGGTCTTCTTTGTATTTTAGTGGTGTTCTTAAGTTTGTTCTTCATGTTGTTAAAAAAAAAATAATAAAAATAAAAAATAAATAAAAATACTGAAGAAGACGAGGACAAATCAATCATTTCACTTCAAGCAGGGACTAATATGAACTTAAGATTTCTCTATAGGGAGGCTGCTTACAATTTTCAAACCATAAGGACTAAACATGCCATTTAGCCAAACCACAAGAATGATTTTTGCACTTTACTCTTAATTAATTAAATATATCTTTTGTTTTATTGTAATTTTTAATTCCAAACCAATCAGAAACGTTGTTATAGTCTTTTGTTATTGTTGGCAGGTAGGTGAGCTTAACAATAATAAGGATTCTTTTAATCTGCAATTAATCCTTTATGATAACTTATAATATATTAAATAATTTTAAATATAATGACATCTTATTTTAACAATATTCAGAAATCTAGATCGAGAAACTATGATCCATGAAGGTGAATTTCGTGTGTGGTCGAGTTTAGAATTGGATTCAAGTTTGGATTTTGATTTAAATTTAGGATAAGTTTTAGAAAATAATTAAGAAAAAGAAAAGTAAAATATAATTTTATATTTTATGTGTTTTAAATTAATATATTCAAAATTCAACGTTTTGAGATTAAAAAATAATAAAAAGAGTGATGAAAAATGGGTCCGGAAATAGTTTTTTAAAAGGTGGACATGTTACTCGGGTTCATGCATAGCAAATATTGAGGACTTATTCCAAGATTTGGGGCCAACAATAATAGACCAAACAACTCATTTCAACTTTCATCCCCAACCCTAAGGCTGCTCGCAGTAATAGAAGGGATTGATTGATCAATCAACTAGGTGATTGATCGCCCTTCAGTGACAGAGCCAAGTAAGACATAGGGTATGCCATGGCCTACCAAAAACTTTAATTAGATACTAGTGGCATGCATATATTAGCATGTATTATATTGTGTTAAACCCATCATATAGTTTTTGGCCCACCCAAATATAAAACAGCTAACTCATCCAAATAAACAATTAGAAGTGTAGTCTCAACTGTCAAGTTATCGAATTTCAATCGCAAATGACAACAAAATAACTGATTAACTGAACCAGTTGCTTTTCATTATATTTACTTTTGTGACTAATGTAATTTTGAATGTGTGATGATCTTTAATTTAGTAATTCATTTTTGAGAAAGATATTGAACAAATTTGCAGTTGAAAAGTTTTCATTGTAAAGACGTACTCTTGAATTTTATACATTTACTTTTCTGAATTCTTTTGTATTTGTTTCGGCCAACCCGGATAAAAGATCCTGGCTCCGTCACTGTCGCCCTTACTGTGGCCGAACCCTTAGAATCTTATAATGAATGCATCTGGTGTTAACCCTTACTATTGGCTAATGCTAGAAGATGGTGCAACCTGGTTATATAATATGAGAATCATATTGTCTATCCTATATGCATTAATGCATACATGATATGTGCATATGAAGTACTGAGATCACAAAAAACAAAAAAGAAATGAACAACGTGAAATTAACTTGTAAAAAACATTGTAAATTGATAGGCTACAAATAGGTAATAAAAGTTGCTTTAAGATATAATTGTTATATACCTGTGACATGCATTTCTATCCATGTTCGACATGATCAATGTACTAAGTTTAATAACTGAAGTGACACGACAATCTGTATTATGACCTATGTGAAATACCTATGTGAAATCATTCATCTATTGCCACCAATAAATTGAAATGAAAATTTCAAGGAGTTCAATATATCAGATGTTTACGTTCTCGGCCATTGATATTTGTTTCATGAGAACCTAACTGTATACAATGAAACTGATACAAACGATAAGCAAAAGAAAGTAGGATTTTTGTTTCTTTCCGAAACAACAAATCCGTTGTAATAAGTAGTGACAAATGCAAAGTTTCGTCCTACTTCCCCTTATTAAAAAAACTACGAATATGATAAAAAGTGGTTTAAATCATGACTTTGTGCTGATTAAATCCAAGATAATTATAGTGTAAAGACTTCTGCATCATTAGTCACGATTTGGCTTTTTTAGTGATGGAAAGTGTTTTGGCTTTCATAAGTTGGAGTAGCACATTTGTATTGTAAAAGTGTGCAATGAATTCCCTAGTGCCCAATATATTCAAATATGCTGTCTCGATCTTTCAAATAAACCATGCATTCTATATATTGTCAAATAAATTTGGTCTATATGCAACGATGTCTGTACTGTTCAAGTGTGCAATGCAATCCCTCCCTAGTAAGGATGGCAAAACCCCAAATCCGAGGGTGAAATCTACAACCTGATATTATCAGCTGGGACCCGGGATCAGTTTTGATACACTGGATCGGAGGACTTATTTTGGTAAGCCCTGCCTATCTTACGCGAAACCAAAACCCGGTTATTTAAGTATTTTATATACAATATGAAACCAAGATATTTCTATTTCAAGACTTTGATACTTAAAACGGTGATCCTCAAGGTTAATTTTTATCTGTAAACCAAAACAAGGACGGGTTTCGTATACGGGGTTGGGACTACCCTTAGCCACCCCGGAACCATTCCGACTCCCATGTTTCCAGCATATACAGACATGCTGTCTTGATATCTCTTAACTATGCATCCAACAGAACAATATCCTATACTCATGTTCTATGAGTAAGGGTATTTCATATTTGTATTGTACAGGTGTTCAATTCTTAAGGTCTTCACAGTATACACTAAGATGTTGTCCTGATTAATGTTTCTTATATACCACACATTCAATTAGTGTCGTTAATTCTTGTTTTATATGTGCAAAACGGTCAAAGTATAGATTCATATATTACAAGTACAACCATAACAAAATTTACACCTACTACCTAATTCATCAAAGAACTTGCAATTAAAGGTGATCATTTCAGCTTGTTAAACTATGAATAGGTTCGACTAGTGTTGTGTTTTATCTCAAGTAGGTTAAATTGATAACCTCAGCCAAAAGGGGACCAAATCAAATCGGACGAATAGATTGATAGTCGTCCAATGTGTATTTTTGTAGCAATACAACATCTACTGTTCTAGTAAAATGCTAAAATTATCAGTAATCAAAACTAATGCATTGATGTTTGTGAATCAACCCGGCTGTACTGACATGTACTAAAAATGACCCATTTCAACAGGAAACTAGTACAACACATAACACAACCACATCCAACAGGCACATTTTGTCACCTACTCACCTATACGATTCTACCTCTTTAAATCTTAGTATATGAAGCACTCACGCTTTATATACTCTTTTTCTATGGTCAAAACCCAAACATTTAGCTGTGAATTTGTAAGCTTACACGTCGAAGTGGAGGTGCCTCTTCGAAAACCATATAGGCAAGTGAATAGAATTAACTTTTACTATAAAACCCAGAAAATACATACCATGTCTTGTCACTTGTGCGTATGCACAAGGATACTTAGTTTGACCTTGGGACTTAGGATGCGTTATAACAACAAAGCTACATCCCTTGCTAATGTCAATGATTTCGTTGTGGTTTGTTTTTTAACATTTCCAATAAAAACAAAAGCTTCATCTATAAGAGGGTTAGAGACCATCAACCGAAATTCTTTTACATTCTCCCCCAAACACTTCAAAAAAGATGGTTTCAGCAGTAAACATGTATTGGCAAAACCACATCCACCAACGCCACTGCCACAAGGACCACCACCACCTGCAACCGGCTTCAAATCAGTACCGGAGATGTTTGGGCCGTGATCTTGGTCCAAGAGAGTCAGAAGAAACATTTGAACGGAAGCACGTGGTGATAGTGATGGATGCCATGAAAGAGTTCTCGGTAGAGACTCTTGAATGGGTGCTCAAGAACATTGCACTCGACACTTGTTGCGCCATAACTATTTTGGGTGTCAAGCCATGGCTAACCTTTGTCTGTAAGTGACCCGGATGTATTATATAATCTTAGTATTCCATATTTTGTATAAAAAATATAACATTTTCTTACATAAATTTTATTCTTTTATATCAAAATACTCCTTTTTGAAACTCATTTTTTTATGGCTTCTTGGTTACAAAGACCAAAATGAGACAGTTACACTCGGATGTACATAAAATAGTACAGTAACTAAAACGCGACACTTGAGAAAGTACGAAGTTATTTCAAGCAAAAAACCCATTTATATTTACCATGGTTTTTTGTAATATAGTATTACGGTTATGTTGCAGTTTCTTGCAAGACCGAGACAGACATATGGACGATGAAGATAGAAGATCTACTGAGTATGAATCAAAGGTGTCAAAAGGCTCAAGCTTTAGTTGATCTTTGCGTCAAATATAAGGTAATGTTACAATGACCATACTTTCTGGAATAGATTGTTGCTAAACGTAGAGGCTTCAAAGATTTTCTGATGATGGCTAGGAGATACACCTATCATCCTGCCCAAGCATTGGTTGATTCAAGTCAAATCAGGAATTATTATCATGTGTTTTAGCTATATTAAAAGCTTAATTTTTACACTGAATAATATACTCAGGTTGCACCAAAAATTGAATGCGAACAAGGGTTTCCAACAAGATTACTCGTTCTTGAAAGAATCACAAATGTCTATGCCACATGGGTCGTTTTCGACAGGTAGTACATGGACTAATTTCTAACATTTCACCTAAAAACTACTCATAAACAAATGAAACATACACAAACATGACTTACAGGCACCATAGCAAGAAGCATATAGATTATGTTGCCAAGAAAGTGCCTTGTAACCTTCTTGTGATGAACAACAAAGGAGAGGCAGATATGATTAAGGGCCGTACAACAACTTTTGACAGTGAAGATGAGAGGTCAGAAACTTTTACAACTTCCACTATTCCAACACCAACTGTGATGCTCTCAGATGAATGCAGAAGAAGGCTAAACCTCGCAAGTGCTTAAAAGTTGTGTTATTATGATCTTATTATACAATTTACAATAAAGGTCTTTGATCACAAAATATCATCTAAGTTCATATCGTTCAAAGGTCTTACAGGGCATAAGGAAATAGACAAGGAAGGAGAAGTTATTAAATAAAAGATTCTTTAGGCGTTATATCTAAGCTCGTGTGTATTGTAACATATTTACGCTAAAATGTTAAAGTGTTTGTTGTTTTCTGTAATGATAAATAAACATGGTTATTTGCACAAGAAGCGAAAAGTTAATGCATTCGTTGTCATTTATGCCAATCAAAAGAAAGTATCAAATTTATTCAACGATAATTTTAAAAGTCTACGAGTAGCTTCTTGAAAGCTAAGATACATCACAGAAAAAACAAAGCACCTGAATTACTAAAAGAAGCGCAAACATACTGAACTAAGATTTGAGAATTTAGACCACTTGCTTTTCTACTTTGCAGCATGCATTAGCTCTTGTTTTTTCATGGCCGGTTTATCAGACTGGTCCTGTAAAAAAGATAGAAGACGCTATAAGTACATAAGCTAAACATGCAACAAAGATCAACCCTATAAATTATTCAATTGGCACAATACTTGATAAATTATATACTACCTCGATTCTAAAGTTAATCACCAAGAGGGTGTTTGCGATTGCTTATTAGAAGTTCTAGTCTTTGGATATGATAGACAAACAATACTGAGTGTTTGGATAAAAGCAAACTGCTTATGATTATCCGGTTATTTGAGGATAAGATAAGGGGGTGTTTGGGAATACGGTTACAAACAGCGTTTTGTCACTAAGAAGTAAGAAAACATAAATAATTACTTTTTTCAATTGGTTTGCCAAACACAATAATCTGATTATCTGCATTTTTGCAAACGTAATGATCAGATAACCTACTCCAAAACCGTCTAAGCAGTTTAGTAGTTGCTTATTCAACTTTTGATATAATTAATCACCTATTAAATGCTTAAAATAAGCAGAATTGCCAAACTACCGAACAAATGCTTATCTAATTATTACAGCAAAAGCAAATCAAAACACTATCTCATACATGGTGCATTGTTACAGCTGATTATTAGTTTCTACTTATTTCAAAAAGCATAAGACGTTTTAAGGCTGTTTGTCTAAGCTTACTTTTGGGCTTCTATTATGCAAAACTCACAAGCCCCATTTTTCCTGGCTTAATTTCCAACTCTTGTGCTCGTTTTCCATATTTAAGTCATAATAAGCTCATAATTCAAAAAATAAGCCCATAAAAACGAACTTATAAAATGGGCGTTTGGATTAGTTTATTTAGCCGGCTTATGGGCTTATTTGATTTTGGAAAAGCCGACAAGCTCACTTTTTAGAGCTTATTAAATCTAGCTTTTTGGCTTAAGCCAATAAGGTGAAGTTTATAAGGTCATAAGCTTCAATAAGTGAAGTTATTGGCTTTTCCAAAGTCAAATACGCCTATAAGCCGGCTAAATAAGTGGATCCAAACACCCCATATGCCAAGTTGAATAAAAGCCCAAAAATAAACTTAAACAACCAAAAATATCGGCTTGTAAAATATAAGCCGAAATCACATAAACTCATAATCCCGTATATAAGCTTAAACAAACATCCCCTAACTCCCTAAGTCATAATAAGTCCAAATATAAGCTTACGAATTATAAGCCGAGTCGAACAAGCAATCCGAAACACTAAAAAAGTAATCATTGCTTGAAAAGGCAACACCAAATTATTGAATATCAACGTGCAAACATTATTAACAATCAATAAAACCAACCAAACACCACATTTCTAAAATTCACAGAAATCCCATTAACAAATACCCAATTTAACATGAAACTGCTTGATGGATCTATTATTAAGCAAGGAATTAGAAATGTTTTGAAACCAGGTTAGACCCCGGCCGGTCAAATGGGTCAACTGGTTTAACCGGTTCCGTAACAAAAAACGGGTCAAACTAGTGTTTAGACACAAGGTTTATGCTGATTTTTACATCAAAAAGTGTTTGAACATGTGTATTGCATGAAACCGGGTTGACCCAGCGGGAATGAGAATGGGTTTTGACTTTTGATACCCATATTTGTGGGTTTGATACCCACCTTTTAGTAATAAACACACTACCCAAATATTATGTATTGGGATAGTCATTCCTATATTTCAAACCCTTAAACCAAATGCACCCTCAAGGATAAACATTAAACATAACTTCAGGACAAACAACTAAAAATCAAGTATAACTTAAAAACAAAACAACTCAAAATACATTAAAAAAAAATAAAAAAAAAATTAATTAATTCTTGGTTTATCACTTATCTTTTGTACTAAATAAAATTTTATTTACCTTCTCATAACAAAGCCAGTCTAGCATGTCCTGTGCTTCTAGGCACAAGGTCATGCTTAAGCACTAAGGGGGTGCGTCTGTCACATGTATTTGAGCCAATCTAGGGTTAACGTATCAGTATGAGCTATGACTCTCATTTGCTTCTCAAGCTGGCCTTTTCATTTGTACCAAAACAACCAACGATTATTATAATAAAATGTAAATTACCAATTCAATTAGCTTCTTTATTACAATGTGTCATCCATGATCATACTCCATCTCACTAGAATATATTAAATAGCTTTGACATTCTCTCCCATTCTCTATTTCATTAGACACACACATGGAGAAATATACATGTCCATTTTTTAATTTTTGGGTCCACAGCTGAGTTCTCTCTGTTTGAAAGCACATAGTGGTTCTGCGCATGGCTGAGAATGGTGGAGGGGTAGCCGTTAATGAACATTATGGGGAGACAATTGACATGATACGTGATACAGTTCCTTCACGTCATCAAACCACACTTTTCACTCTTCCTTTTTGCCAAAAGGTTATTACTTTCTTCTTTCTTTCTTCTTCAGGAGTTCAAATTATATGCCATGACTACCCAGTTCAAATTATAGCTCCTTTGTATTTCTAATTATTGCTTATGGTTTTAACTCTCTGGCAGCTGATAGCAGAATTTTTGGGCACATACTTCATGGTATTTGCAGGTTGTGGCGTAGTGGTGGTGGACTCCAAAAGGGACCATGTGATTGGTCAAATCGGAATCGCCATAGTATGGGGGTTGGTGGTGATGGTGATGATTTACTCAGTCGGCCACATCTCTGGTGCCCATTTCAACCCTGCAGTCACCATTGCCTTTGCCTCTAGCAAGAGATTCCCTTTTAAAAATGTGAGTTCGTTAATATATTTAGGTTACATTATTGCCAATTGATGTTTGTTATCATACTTTAGGTGCCCGCATACATGATTACTCAAATTCTTGGATCATTACTAGCCAGCGGAACGCTACGGCTAATATTCAACGGGAGAAACAATAATCTAGGAGCAACAGTTCCCACGGGATCCGATATCCAATCTTTGGTGCTGGAATTCATTATCACATTTTATCTCATGTTTGTCATCTCCTGTGTTGCCACAGATGATCGAGCTGTTAGTACCGAATTTCAAATTTAACCATTATCTGTATTATTTTTTATTCTTAACAAATTAATTATATATAATATAAATTCGGGTTGACTTAAACAATAACAACTACCAAAATGTCAAATTCATATACAAATACAACTAGAGCTGATATTCTATTTTCGAATTAAAAAAGTTAACTGTATAGTATATTATAACGACTACTCCTTAAATATGTTTGACAACTGCCTTTTTAATTTCAGAATTCAGGAATATTCTTTAACCTTCACATTTCTAATTCTGTTGATGCAGATAGGAGAAGCAGCAGGACTTGCCATTGGATCAACTGTATTACTTAATGCCATGTTTGCAGGGTACAATTCTTTTTATTACTAAAATGTCAAACTTTTTTTGTAATTTGTTTTTCGAAGAGTTCAATTTTTTTCTTTATTTTATTATTTATTTATTTATTTATTTATTTATTTATTTTGGTGAAGACCAATATCAGGTGCATCAATGAACCCAGCCAGGACGCTAGGCCCAGCCATTGTGTCAAACCAATACCGAGGCTTATGGGTCTACATGTTGGGACCAACTGTAGGAGCCATAGCCGGGGCATGGGCACACAATATAATAAGGTTCACCAATAAGCCTCTAGTTGAGATCGTCAAGAATCTATACTCCAAAGAATGGATGCACAATATAATAAGGTTCATACACATCTCAAGATTCAATTCTCTTAAGGCAACTACTTACATATTTATCACAGTATGATTAGTTGTGACTCGTAGCCTAAACTATCAATCAAATAATCAAAGAAATTATCAGTTCAGACAGACAATCAATGATTTCATAAATTTAAGTTGCATAACAGTTTACACATACATCCAAACGCCCTCGTTAACAAAAGTAAAAACAACCTGCTGCAATCCTTATCGCATACCTCGAAAATCCTAAGATTTCTATCGTAGTCCGATTCAGGCAATCGTCAACAAGACAGTTGCTTGCAGTTCATGACCAGACGGTATCACCCGCGTTCCACCAAACCCCCAAATCTTGCTCTTCTCACTCTGTCTAACCGATCCCAACCCAAATTATCCACACAAAAGCCATACGACTCTCTTGCGTATAATCAAAATTCAACTCCTCCGTTACCCTCACGGGCTCCTCCACAACCCGACCCACAACCATCCCACTCACAACAAAAGCCGGAACCAACAACCCACCCGTCACAACCCCGCAATAAACCATCCACAACAACACCTTCCCAATCCTACAATACCATTTCCACGTCATTTTTTTTTTAAAATTATTATTACACCACTACAAGTCTATAACATATCCCCAAACACTAGACACATTCCCAAACATAAACACCGCAAAAGGATCAGTCAACAACATGTAACACGAATGTAACAGACGTATCTGAAATGTAACCGAACTAACTAAATTATTTGCTTGATAGCCTATAAGCTTAAATAAAAATTAAACTAATAACAACAAAATGCTAGGGGAACTATCTGCCGTATCGACTCATCATTTGTTACACCCGTAACGGTCGATATCGCATCATTTTCGCTACTTAAGGAAAAGGAAAAGGATAACCATTATTTTACAGGCAAAAGATTGAATTGGGCCATAAATAACATAAGACACATTAGAAAAACTTCAGTAGATCAACTGGTTTAAGTATGGAGTCTCAGATTGTGAGCCAATCTTCTCCCTGCTGTCCCAGGTTAGGTTATTCATTTTTAAGCTTTTCAAATAAGTTGTAAATTTCTAATTCTATAGGATGCTTCTGATTAAGTTTTCATTTTACTTTTCATTCTTAATCATCATCTGACTATCATCCGAGTTATATTATTGAGTGACACCATTTTCACTTGTGCAGCACTGATAATAAGCCAAATTGTGCATGTCCAGAAGGATGGACATGCACCATCACCAAAACTGAGCCATCTAAGGTCGGCAAACTATACGCAAAATGTGGTGGCGGTAGTTGCTCCTTTGTCACGTACGTTCACTAATCTTCAAAGTTTATCGCTTTAGTATATAAACAAAGATTAATTCAATATGCCAATATGGTGTTGCAGTGAAACAACTTTGAAACAGAAAGCGGTTACCTCAGGAGCCAAGGTATTCTGCGAGTGTGCTGAAAGCTGGTCTTGTGTTGTATCCAAAACCGATGGCCCTGAAGCTGGTAATACCTACTTTGAATGTGGTGAAGGTTGCATTTGTGTGATAGATGAAACAAACAACGTGAAAGTTGTTTGTGCTTAAAAGACCACACGAAAAAGCTATAAACTATAGTGTGTCAGCTTATTAATTTCTTAATATTGGGTGTCCTATAAAATAAGCATGTGAAGTTTGTCCAGTTCTTAGTGTTCATGTGTATTATAATGTGTAATAAGTAGAGCCGTAAAGGATAATCAATGCTGAACTTATAATCGTTGTCTGTTCTAAGTTATGGATTTGTGTATGGATATGAACATGGGTAGATAATTTCTTAAGATGGATTAGAGTACGTACTACCCACAAAGTACCAAAAAATAAACGTTAAAATCGATAGTCAAGGGCCATTTTGTAAGCTAATTTCATACACGAACCACCTTAATTCCTAGATATAGCGTATTCGCTGGACTAAATCAAGTGCAAGTCAATCTGCAGGCGTAGCTCAGAGAAGCCTAAATCTAAGCCATCCGGCTTGACTCAGAGAACCGTCCCTTGGCCTGTGATAGCAACCAAGACCCTGTACCAGGCCAGGCCCTCTATAACACAGAACCTAAATGCAAACCAGCCCAAAGATAGGTCCATATAGACCCTCCGATTGAATCACTAGACCAAGATACTGGATACCAGCCTATCTCAGGTCTGAGGGATCTAGAAGACAGTAGAATATATCACACAGAAAAAAATAGTGGGAGATCAAAGGAGATAGAGAGTTCCCCTCCATTTTGATGATTGATTACAGGTTAGATAATAACAGCCATAAAATTAAAGGAGGATAAATACTAAATACGAAAAGCTATTTCACAAGAAAAAGACTGAACTGGACCAAATCTCTCCACATCAAGCAAAGTGACGATATATAGCATAAGACGCAATACATCCACTTCAAGAAAGTAGATCAGCTTTCCCTAAGCATTTTATTAATAAATATCATATCACAATAAACAAATTAAAAGTCTACGAGTAGCTTCTTGAAAGCTAAAATACATCACAGAAAAAACAAAGCACCTGAATTAACTAACAGATGTGCAAACATACTGAACTAAGATTCGAGAATCAAGACCACTTGCTTTTCTACTTTGCAGCATGCATTAGCTCTTGTTTTTTCATGATCGGTTTATCAGACTGGTCCTATAAAAAGAAAGAAGACGCTATAAGTACATAAGCTAAACATGCAATAAATATCAACCCTATACATTAATCAATTGGCACAATACTTGATCAACTGATTACTACCTCGATTCTAAAGTAAATCACCAAGACGGTTTTTGCGATTGCTTATCAGAAGTTCTAGTCAGCTTATTGTGTCTTTGGATATGATAGACAAACAGTTCTGAGTGTTTGGATAGAAGCAAACAGCTTATGATTATCCAATTACTCGAGTATAATAATATAAGATAATGGGGTGTTTGGGAATACGGTTACAAACAGCATTTTGTCTGTAAGGAATAAGAAAACGTAAATAATCTGTTTTTTCTATTGGTTTGTCAAACACAATAATCTGATTATCTGCATTTTTGCAAACGTAATGATTAGGTAACGTACACCAAAACGTAATCCCAAAAACCTCTAAGCAGTTTAAGCAGTTGCTTATTCAAACAACCGAACAGATGCTTATCTAATTATTACAGCAAAAGCAAATCAAAACACCATCTCATACATGGTGCATTGTTACAGCTGATTATTAGTTTCTACTTATTTCGAAAAGCATAAAATATTCACAACTCACAAGCCCAATTTTTCCTTGGCTTAATTTCCAACTCTTGCGCTCGTTTTCCATATTTAAGTCATAACAAGCTCATAGTTCAAAAAATAAGCCCATAAAAAGAAACTGATAAAATGGGCATTTGGATTAGCTTATTTAGCCGGCTTATGGGCTTATTTGATTTTGGAAAAGCCGACAAGCTCACTTTTTAGAGCTTATTAAGTTTACCTTATTGGCTTAAGCCAATAAGGTGAAGTTGATAAGGTCATAAGCTTCAATAAGTGAGCTTATCGGCTTTTCCAAAGTCAAATAAGCCCATAAGCCGGCTAAATAAGCTGATCCAAACACCCCATAAGGCAAGTCGAATAAAAGCCCAAAAATAAACATAAACAACCAAAAATATAGGCTTGGGAAATATAAAAGCTTAAACAAACATCCCCTAATCTATATTACTATATAATGTATTTGAGACTATTCTATAATTAGAAAGGCTTAAAAATTCAGACTTTTACTTACTAATTATGGAAACAACCACCCCTAACAATTTATAAACACTTCAACAACCACCCACAACAATTTATAATTACCTCAACAACCACCCCTAACAATTTATAACCACCTCAACAACCACTTTCCACCACCCCACCTCCCTCCTCTTCACCTCAACAATCCGCCCCCGCATCGCGCGGGCACCTTTCTAGTTCATAATAAGTCCAAAACATTGATTAGAACTAGGGGTGTCATAAAACCCGACCCGAACCCGACCCGACCCGAACCCGACCGGGTTCGGGTCAACTCGGGTCGGGTCAACTCGGGTCAAAAAACATATTCGGGTCAATCGGGTCAACCCGAATTGACCCGAATTGACCCGAGTTCTAAACAAGGTCGGGTTCGGGTTTAATATATATCTCTTGCTCGGGTTCGGGTCAACCCGAATTGACCCGAGTTTGAATTTTTTTTTTTTTTTTTTTTTTTTTTTTTTTATTTTTAAAATGTAAACTTTGTAGGCTTTTCTTTTATTAAAAGGTCCATGTAGAGAAACGTTCCAAAGTCAAGCCCATGTAAATATGTAATGTAAGTTCATCATACTTTACATAAAAAAAAAAAAAAAAAAAAAAAAAAAAAAAGGCACCTAACTTCTAAAGAACAAGACTAACGTTTCAAACTTTATGCATATCATTTACAAATTAAAGTTATAGGTGTACTCTTTTTTGGCAAGAGTACTATTTTTTGGTGTATAAAAGTTATAGAATGAATAACTGTGATGAATATTTGCAACAAAGGAACAAAATAACATTGAGAACTATATAAACCAATCAAAGATGTGATGTGCTAATCACTAATTCACTATATCTTTTAAGAATGGAATAATGGATAGTCATGTGTTATGGTAAAACTTTATATTCATTATTAAAATACAAATACAAACCGGAGTAAATTGCAAAAATCGTCCCTAAAGTTTGACCAATTTGCATGTTTCGTCCCAAAAATTTCGAAACTGCAAGGATCGTCCTTAAAGTTAACCTTTGGGGCATATATAGTCCTTTTTGGGGACGATACATGCACACGGGGCCAAAACTTTAGGGACGATACATGCACACGGGGCCAAAACTTTGGGGACGATACATGCACACGGGCCAAAATTTAGGGACGATCCTTGCAGTTTCGAAATATTTGGGACGAAACATGCAAATTGGTCAAACTTTAGGGACGATTTTTGCAATTTACTCTACAAACCGAGTGAATCAGATTTCTTATTAAAAAAAAAAACGGCCAGACCCGAACCCGAGTTGACCCGAACCCGAGTTGACCCGAACCCGAATTGACCCGAGACTAAACAAGGTCGGGTTCGGGTATGTTTTTTGGAGGCTTGACCCGAGTTGACCCGAACCCGACCGGGTCAACCCGAATGACACCCCTAAATTTTAGAACTATAAGAAATAATAATAAAATATGGGATTACTTTTTGGCGGAAGATGTAATCGACGGCGATGAAAGCTCCGGCGATGCCACCGAATACGGCTGCCGGACCGGTCAGCAGACTCCATTTCCGGTAGATCATCTTTTCTTCTTCTTTTGTTTGTTTGTTTGTGTTTGATAAAAAAAATTGTACTTTTACCACTTTGGTGTTGGAGTGAATTACATCTTTAGTCCATGTGTTTCTTCAAAACTTTCACCTAGCCAAATATAGTTTGGTATAGGGGTGAGCAAAACCGCCCGAGTCCCGACAACCGACCCGATCCCGACATAAATCGATAGTCCCAAAACCGAATAATAGCTTCTCGAGTCGGCAGTCGGGATGGCTTTTAGAATTTTTGATATTCGGGACGGGTCGGGACGGGCCAAAAACTGACAAAATACAAGCAAAAACCGACTACTTTCGGGACGGGACGGGAAAAAAATCGACTACTTTCGGGGCGGTATTCGGTTTACGATTTAAATGACTTTCGGGATCAGGATTAGTCGGGACGGGTCGGGATCCGGCCCGATGCTCAGCCCTAGTTTGTTACAACCATGGTTCTAAAAAGGGCACAAGCTGGCCCCGTAAAAGCGTGAGTCTTGGTCATGTCATCATGCCACACCTTATACCGCCTTATGTCACGTCTTTTTATAAACCTGATATATATGAAATATGATATAAATATATTTTCATATTTTGTTCCGTCTTATGTCACGCTTTATAAATGCAAAAGCTTCGGCTTAGTCGCTAAGGCGTGAGGGTTGGTTATGCCGTCACGCCACACCTCGCGCTATTTATAACCTTGGTTACAACTACTAGTATCGTGTCGACTTTTCGATTTCATTTCTGTATCATACCTAACTTATTTTTTAATATACAAAGTCCATGTCATCGGCTATGTGTACGTGTCACGTGAGTATGCCACTCCATGTCATGTTGGATTTTGTTTAGTTAATTCTTCATCCTCTACCCACGCTACTTGTAAGGCGGTTTTTTTTTTTTTTTTTTCCTAAATGTACTAAAAGTGTGAATGTGTTGTTTCTATAAAAGTTTGTTTTCATCGGCTAACACTTATCTATCAAACGTTACATTGTTACAACAAGATTAAACATTTCATTCAAACATTATTTAAGTCCATTCCTTATCACATGAATATAGCTTCCTCAGTTTGTTTGCAGATGGACGTCTGATTTAATGCCTGTTAAGTATGACATCTAAATGAAATATGAAAGTATGTATACCATTCTGGTATTTCTTTTAAAAGATTGCGCATGATATTTATATGTTTTTTTTAAAGTATCTTGCTCTTATATAGACTTAATCCAATAAACGAAACTCAGAATATAACCTTCTAATCATGATCTAGCGTGTGATCTTGATCTTGCGTATGCGCATAAATTTATGTCATATTTGTAGTTATTTCTATATATTTAAAATCATTTTTTTTAATAAAAAAAGACAAAACAATATCAAATAGCTAAAGTAGTCAACTTGACTCGATCCTTTTAACACAAAGATTATAATTCTGGCAAATGTATACGATTGGTGTATCATAAAAACATTTCAAGGTAAACTTGGTGTATTTTATGATAAGCCATTTGCATGTAATTAGTGAACGTACAACTGCATGTGTCGCATGTAGTTGTCTCGTGCATATTAAATATTGGTTTACTGATCATATTTCTTTTAAATTGATCGAAACATAGAACTTAAATCAATTTAGAATACAAGATTCAATGATATTTTCTTTTTCAAACGGCAATTTCTTTCACACCTTATACCACTTATCTTACAATACATTTCGTAAATGAGTCCAGCGAACCTTGAACGCACAATTTTTAAGTTACATATCACTAAACCAAATTCTCGGGCTCCATGATACTTATTATTTTGTAGAATAATAAACCAAGAATTACTTAAATATGATAAATCTGTAATTTCATGGAACATGGCCACCATGACCACCACCAGCCCCATTTCCACCACCACCACCATAACCGCCACCATGTTCACCACCACCACCACCTCCTCCCGATCCACCGCCTCCGCCACCACCATACGCACCACCACCGTAACCACCATAAGCTCCCCCGGAACCACCACCTTCTCCACCACCACTACCACTTCCATATCCACCTTCTCCTCCTCCACCACCACCACCATGTCCCCCACCACCTCCACCACCATACCCACCACTACCTCCATACCCACCACCACTACCACTACCACCTCCTGCACCACCACCATAACCACCTCCATGCTCACCACCATAGTACCCACCACTACCACTACCACTCCCTCCACCACCTCCCCCACCATACCCACCACCATGCTCCCCATATCCACCATACCCTGACCCACTACCACTACCACCACCACCACCATAGCTAGGAACATGCTCATAACCACCAGCATACCCACCTCCACCTCCACCTCCTTGTCCACCACCACCACCATATCCACCACCATGATCACCTCCACCTCCATAACCACTACCACTGCCACTCCCTGAACCCTCACCACCACCACCATATGAACCATATCCCGGAACTACATGTTCACCACCGCCGCCGCCACCACCACTACCTCCACCGCCACCGCCACTTTCGTAAGTGAAAAGTGATCTAGTGGCGGAGCAAATGCCAATGCAAAACAAGACAAAGAAAACATTACTAAGGATAACTCTCCTAGTAGCCATTTGTGGAAAGTTAATGACTAATAACAAAGATTTGATATGTTATTTATAGGCATTCTTTTTGGATGGATATGGGTACGAATGGGTAGAAATAGGTTCGGGTCTAAAACTGTTGCTTGAAACCAACTTGGAATTCTGAAAGCGCAACCGGAAGTAGTATTTTAGTAGTATGAACTTGTTTAACTTAAAATTTTATATATAATGGCTGATACAAATAATATACAATAGTAACTCTGGTTACGGTTATAAATATTCTTAAGGTAGAATTTCATGGATGCAAATCGATAACTACACTCATTTAAACTACGTATACCTGTATAACTGCATTCGTATAGTATGATTATTTAAGTTTTTAGCAATCTAATGAGTGATTCTGCACATGGCAAAAAGCCAATATTTGGTCCAGACTCCACACTCTACAAGCACTGAGTCTGCATATATATGGAAAGAGCGGACCATAGCTATATATATAGCCAATATCTATAGTGCATTTTCTGCTGTCACGCACATCTTATCATCGTCTACAATCACTTGGTATTTCACCTAACTTTCAGATCTTAAACGTTTAATGGGGATCGGATTCAATGATGGAAGAGTACAGAAGAACATTGAGTTATGGCCTTTTATGGGGACTCATGGAGATGAGGAAAATTCAATGCTTAAATTTGAACTTAAATCTTGGAGCGTAGGATTTTCATGTGAAGATATATATTCTATGATTCTTCGAGATTTAAAAGAGGCTGCTGAAGCATACCTGGAAAAAATAGTCACACATGTAGTAATTACTGTTCCTGTCTATTTTAGTGATGAGCAACGACAATTAATCAAGGATGCTAGTACACTAGCCGGCCTCAATGTTATGCACTTGATCGATGAGCCAACATCAACAGCAATTGCCTATGGTTTAGATAAGAGTATCGATTTATATTGTCCCAAAGAGAAAAATGTTGTCGTCGTTGACATGGGTGGAAGAACATTCGATGTGTCACTTCTTAATTTGAACAAGGCTGGTACCTTCAGTGTTAAAGCCTCGAGTGATGACCCTCATTTGGGTGGTGAAGTTTTTGACAAGTTGATGGTGAACCATTGTGTACGAGAATTTAAGAAAAAAGAAAGAAGAGACGTGACAAAGAGCGCAAAAGCAATGACGAGACTAGAAGTTGCCTGTGAAAAAGCAAAGAGGGATCTAACCTTAACAACTCAAACATTCATTGAGATCCGTTACAGGGGACTTGATTTATCGATTGGATTTAGCAGGGAAGAATTTGAGGAGCTAAATGCCAGTTACTATAAGGAGTGCATTGAACATGTGAAGATTTGTTTGAGGGATGGGAAAATGCACAAGAAAGATGTTGATGATGTAGTTATTGTGGGTGGATCAACATTGATTCCCAATGTGCAACAAATGCTTATGGAATTCTTTGACGGGAAACCACTTTGCAAGAGTATTAACCCGGAGGAATGTGTTGCTTATGGTGCATCTCTTTTGGCTGCAAACTTAGGCGGTAAAGGTAATGAACTCGTGCAAGATGTCACTCCTATCTCTCTTTGTTATGGGATCGATGAAGATGATACGTGTGTCGTCCTCCCAAGGAACACACCAATACCCACCATCAAGGAAGTCTTTTTTCTTACAGAATGCGACAAACCGGTAAGCCTTGTGGCAATTAATGTATACGAGGGTGAAAGTTGCAAAACCACAGAAAACCACTTACTTGGCTCATTATTGCTCGATGTCATTCCAGTAGTCACTCAAACTGTCAAACTTTGCTTTGCCATAGATGAGAGTGGTATTCTCAATGTCTCTGGGGAGGTTTTATCCACAGGTTGTAAAAAAAGTATAACAATAGGTGGCAGTACTAAAAATTCGTGGAAGCAACTTATCAACAAGATATTTTGCCAAAAGCAGGGTTAAAGCACTTTAGTCACCAAGTCTACAATGGAAACAGCAAAAGAAAATCAACAAGATGTTTCTATTAGCACAGGGTATATTCTACAGTCTTTTATCAATTCTATTCATTAATGTATGTTGCATGTACTTTTATAATGGAACAACAAAGTTTTAGTCACTATGGTTTTGCATGCATACGTCTTTAAACATTACACTAGGTCTTTCGCCTAGTGTCGTGCAATTATAATTCCAGCAGAAACATGTTTCATGTAGGTGCAATATTTCCAGTTGGATCAGGTATATTGACATTGTTTTAGTTATTCGAATACCCAATAATCACAATGCTAGTAAGTAACATTCTAGAACTTAACGCAAATCAGCCCAAATACTGGTCCATATAGAGGCCCAATTCATTCACCAGACCACGAGTCTGCCGAAAGGTCTCATGGGTCTATAGAAAGTGATTGATTACAGGTTAGCTAATAACAGCCACAAATCTAAAGGGAAATAACTACTAAGAGATTACTCGTATTTCACATGAAAATCATTGAAATGGACAAATTTTTCCCACTGAAAGCTAAGTGGCGATATATAGCACAAGACGTAGTAGGAGACAACTTGAAACGAAAAGTAGATCAGCTATAGAGTTCCAGAGTGTGAGGCAACCCTCTCCTAGGAATTCCTTGTTCGTTACAGTTTTTCAAACTTGTTGCAAGTTTACAATTCTGTAAGATGGTTCTAAACTTCTAATAGGTTTCTTGTCTCAGTTTCAGTTTTTAATCATCATGACACTGTCACGTGAATTCATGTTTAAGAACTCATGGTATATCATCTGCCGAAAGCTCTACAGGCCTCTGAATACTGTCATTTAATTCTATAAATTAAAGAACCATATTACAATTATTTTTCTTTAGCCTAAAACACAAAGAAAATCAAATGGGTCAAAACTCGCCTAGAGACCAAGGTGTATGTTTGATGCTTACCCAAGTTGCAACATATATTAGAAAAGGTAGATTATTATTGTAGTTAAATAGTTTACATATTCATATTTATTGGACTCCTTAATGATAGCAAACTGACAAAAGAATGTTTGCTAGTCAAACCAGGCCCGTAAAGCCTGGGTCTGACCCGTCACCCAACCCGCCCGTTTTGCAACTTACACTATTTAGTTACTTGGAACATGTTGTATATTACTTACTACTATTTTACCGATACCTTTTTCACTTGTGCAACACCAGTAACAACACAACTACAAGCGCTCAGAAGGATGAACATGCACCATCACCAAAATTGAGACATCTAAGGTCGGTAAACCATACGCAAAATGTGGTGGCAGTGGCTGCACCTGTGTTACGTCCGTACACATATTCTCAAAGTTAAGTTCTTTAATACACGAACCAGCAGTAATTCAATATGGTGTTGCAGTGAGACAACCGTGCAACAAATAGTGGATACCTTTGGAGGAGCAAAAGTATTATGCGAGTGTGGTGAAGGTCGCATTTGTGTGATAGATGAAACAAACACCGTGAAGGTTGCATATGCTTAACCATCACAAAAGAAGATGCAAACTCTTTTGTGAATATTATAGAAAGTCTATAAATATTGTGATTGCATATAAAAAGCATATAAAGTTCGTGTTTAGCCGCTATTTGTCCCCCTTATTGTATGTATATAGTGCGGGATTGTAATCCATTGTCTCCATAAGTTACATATCATGTGTAATAAGTAACTGGCAATCGATACATAACTTCTTCTAGTCATTGTTGTAGAATGTATAAATGCGTACATGATATCTTAAGATGGGTCAGAGTTAAACCACAAAATCAGAATATAATTCTTGTAAATTGATACAGAATCACAGAGTTTGGACAACAGAACATGCCATCATCAAGATTACAATTAATAAACATGAATCAATGCTGAAGCACACTCATCCTTAGATATATACTTACATTGCAATCTCGCTGCGACTCTTTTAAGATTCACAGAACAATGTCATCCATGCCAAAGCTTGAATGAAAAATTTATTCAGACCACATAGCAACTTCAGTTGCTTCTTCCACAAGCTGTCAGAACAGACATTTAATAATTAAAAATATATTAAAATAAGCACTCTTCAGTGAATGGTTAAATTTTTAAGCATTGAAAGCCAGATATATTCTAGTAAGTATGTATCTGTAAAATTATCAAAACCAGAAATCAGCAATAAAAAAAGCCTGCGCAATATACTGTTTGGATGTGTGTCAGCTGTGTGAAGTGAGATAATCACACAATCAACCGTTCTGACTATGGGACTGAATCTTATACAAGATCTACATATAAAACGACCATGAAACTATCAAATTTCAGAATTTTTGTTGCATCTATTCCTAAATCATTCTTTTCTAAACCCAAATATTTGATTCCTAGTAGAAACTTCCAGGAAATAAAAAAAACTTCGAATAGGGAGGGCAATCAATCTCTCAAATACACATTAAGATGTTGACCCTTTCTCTTTTATTTGCACTGATGGTATACTTAGTGTAAGCGAGCTCTAAGATCCAGTGACGGAGCCAGGATTTTTTACTCGGGTGGGCCAAAATAAATAAACATGGAATTCGAAAAAGAAACGGATTAAAATCATCTTAAACAAAACACTATCTAAATGTTAAAATCTTATAAACAAAAACAATTAGATTTAAAATAAGAAAGTGTCAAACAAAAATAAGTAACTAGTTTCCTTGTAGAAGTAAGAACACAACCAATTTAAATGGGATGCCTTCTAACATCAAAAATAAAAAGCGTTGAACAAAAACAAGTAAAAGGTACCTATCGCACTTCGAAATTTCAATCGGATGCCTTCTAATATCAGTTTGGATGGACCGGTTCTAGGTGGGCCAAAAATGAAGTAGTGAAGCAATTAAATAAGTTAAATACGTTGGAATATACACATTACTTGTACTTGGTAAAAGGTTAGGGTTGGCCATGGCCCATCCCATCTTCAATGTGGCTCCGTCACTGCTAAGATCACATCTGAGATAACAAGAACCCGTTCCACTTTACCTAAACAATCTACAATTTAGAACGCATTACTCTCTTTTAAAACACAATGCATAAGGGTTTCAGTTTCTAAGGGTATGTTTGGGCGCAAAGCATTTTGGAGTACTTATCCACACAAAAAAAAGTGTGAATTGGCGGGAACACCCTGACCCGGGTGCCTTTTTGGCACCCGCCATTGTCCACCCCACAAGGAATAGCACCGGCAACTCTCCTGGCACAGTGGGGCACCATTTGGAGTGACCACGAGCCGATACTCGAACCCGTGACCTTTTTATCTACCAAAATTTCTCTGTTGGGCCCATGGGTTTTTTGGATGTGGGTACCAACTAAGCCAAAGCCCTTTGGTGCATTAACGCTACTTTTACTTCATTTTACACATTAAAATATAATCACACCTAACTTAACAAACACTTTTATATTTATATAACAAAACAGCTACTGCTCAATGCTACTGAAGTTACTTAACAAAAACAAATTAAGCCCAAACCTCATAAACCCTCAGCGCAAAACACCTCAATCATTTCGAGAAAACTCCGATCTTTCGGCCTCAAATCCCTCCTAACCAGGGTTCTAAATAGCGCGCCATAGCGGCGCTATAGCGGCGCCATAGCGCGAGGCGTGGCCTCCACGTTACGAAACAGGTCAAGGCGTCTTCTTAATGCGTAGCGTGTTATGAAGCGCGAAAAAGCGTGGTAAGGCGTGCTATAGCGTGAAGCATGGCGCTTTATTTTGAAGCTTTTGTAGAATTTAGTAATTTACTATTATTGGGCTAGAAGGAACTTGGGCTTGGGCTAACTTTATAAATCAAATGCTAAAAAATAATATAACAAGTGAATGTGAATATGTGAATGTGATGTTTTATACCGTAGTTTTTAGGTTTTTACATTTTATCTTTTAGCAGTTTACTCTCACGGAGAAGGTTTTATTTAAAGAAATGACGAAAAATGCAATTATAGTTTAGCTTTTTGAGTTTATTTCCTATGTATAACGCGTTTTGTAAACTTGATGTATTATATATATATATATATATATATATATATATATATATATATATATATATATATATATATATATATATATATATGAAATATGATATAAATATATAAATCTATAAAAAATTATGCCGCCTTGGTCACGCCTCAAAAAACGCTATAGCTTCGCTATAGCTCTTGTAGCTTGAGGCTTGGCTTCGCCGCCACGCCACGCCTCACGCTATTTATAACATTGCTCCTAACATAACCTTTCTCAACTTCACGATCAAAACATTCAAAACCCTTTTCACCATTCCTCCTCCACATCTCCTCAGCAAAGCTCCTATGTCCAAAATACGCCTCAGCCATAACCACCACTTTCTCACCACAACCACCCACCTGCCTTAAACCAATAGGAAGCCTCTCGTAATGACCCAACGTCACACCTTCAAGCACGTCCAACCGTTGGAGTCCTTCGTCAGAGACGGAGTAGAGTTCTCCCGAGACATGGTACGAGGAGGTCGTGCATGGGAGGTTGAGGAGGAAGGGGACGCCGTGTGGGCCTTGTACGAGAGGGAGTTTGAGGTCTGTGGTGTAGTTCCCGATGAAGAAGGCGTCTTTTTGGGAGATGAGGGTTTGCATGAGTTTGTGATTTGCGAAGCCTTTTTTTAAGGTGCCGTATGAGAATATTAGTGTTTGGTTTTGTTTTTGGGAGATGGTTGTTGAAGAGATTGTCATTTTGTTTTTCTGATGAGGTGTTTTTTGGGGGGTTGTTTATTATTGGAACCACCGTTTAGTTTGTGTTGTTGATGTTGATATATATAGATTATAAAATACGGCACTTTCGATTGCGTATTAAACTATTTCGGCACTAGTTTTTAGACCGGGGACCGTGGTGACTCGGGTATCCTGTCACATCAGTTTTCTCTCTCTGATGACCAGACATGACCAAGTTGCCACGGTTGATGACCGAGTTATTTTTGCTTTAAAGTTGTGTCTTTTTGTTTGTTTGTGTTTTTTAAAAATCGATCGAATTTTAAACTGATAGTTTATTTTTATTTTTTTTGCTCCTCGACCGACATTTGACCAAAACACCACAATGGCCATGACTGACTTCAAAGTCGGTCACCCCTAGACTTCGACCGATTAATTCCTGTCCCATTGTGAGTAGCCTTATGGTTACCTATTTACCACTCTCATCACTTTCTTGTCTGTGCTATATCATCATTCAACACACCACTAATATTACCACTTTTTACATTTTATGGTCACCATCAAACGAAAAAAAAATTCCAATTTATAGAAACATACCCAACAATATACCCTGCACACATTCACAAACTAAAATAAAAATAAAATAAAATAAAGGTCGTACAGATCATCCCTATGTGCAAAAGTGATGCAAAAATAAAGGTGATGATGACGTATTTTATGAAGGATCACTTGTGATAGGTGGTGTAAAGATGATGCTTCACCCCTATAAAATTATTTTCTAGCACACAGTTTAAAAAAATCGCGTCATTACACTCTTTAATCAATCAAATATCATCTTCACCTATTAACTTTTTTCTTTATTAGTTGAAATGAGAAGTGGACAATTATTTTAAGACGGCCCAGAAAAAAAATGAACTCTAATTATGAGACGTAGAAAACAATAATTTGTTGCTTAAATGTTTATCGATTTATTGAAAACGAATGTTAAATATTTTGATGGAAAAAAGTTTCATATTTACTTTAGAACGGATAATTTTTTATGTGTTCAGGAAAACTGTGGAGTGAGTTTTTTTATATACTCAAATGTACACGGCTTGATCGGTAAATTTATGTGACCGTTTCTGACCCTTCGTGACCACCGTAATATATCACTAGTAAGGTTTGAAAAGTTGACTTATTGTGAGGAGGTCAAATGTCTTACAAATGTGGCATATATTAAGGCTCTAAATAAACGACTGTTCAATAAACAATTTATGAACGATTTTAGTGAAAACTTTATTTATGACCGTTCACTCATTAATTAAATGTCAACGGCAAAATTTTGTGGTCGTACAGATATACGAACATGAGCACAAGCTTTGTTTTCTTGTTTTACGTTCATAAACATCTAGTTATACGTTCATTAATGTTCACTAATATACCTTTATTTGTTTATGTTCTAATAAACTTATAAACTCGTATATTAGCTCAAACAAACGCAACTAAGAGTGTAAACTTCCATTTACATAGTCATGTACATCAGTACATACGTTGCTACATTTTACAAGTAGTTAAATAGTCATTGTTTAGGTACCACAATCTATAATTATGTAGAGAAAGAAAATGTGATTCTTTTTTGTTTCAGTGTCATGTTCTTTAGTTTAGATGGGGTGTTATGGTAGACACCACCAAACGCGAATGGATGGTTTGCTGCGCAAACAACCATGACGAGGGAGGTGATGGCGCGGGAAGACCAAGAATTGGGGTTGGTTCAGTGAAACGTCTTCACCCAACCAAAAAAAGAAAGAAAAGGGGTGTGAGGCCCACCCTTTTATTATTAGAGGGTTGGGTGTCATGGCATCAAAGTGGCGCCATTCTATCGTGTCCACCCCATTGGCATCGTCGTTCCAGCGCCAACCCACCCCTGCATGCCATTTCTGATGTGAATTAACAAGTGTCGCGCCAGTTTGGTTAGTGCTTAAAAAAAAAAAAAAAAAAAAAAAAAAAAAAAAATACTAGTTGGGTGTGTGTTTTGTGTTGTGTTGTGTTCGTGTTTGGTGCGTGTGTTTTAGGGTGTGCTTAGTTCAAATTCGGTAATGGAAAAGAGAAAGGAAATGGTAATGCTAAGAAAATGAAAAGGAATCTATCCCCCCCCCCCCCCCCCCCCCCCCAATCCAATTTATTGGGTAATAGGTCATTGCATTATAGTCAACCAAGCACCTTTTTTCATTACCTTACTCATTCCTTACCCAAAAATCTTCTACCAACCACGCCCTTAATGTTTAATTTGTTTGTGTGTGGTTTTGTGTGTGTGCAGCACGAGTGAAAAAGGAAGAAGACCTTTTTGTATATATTTGTTTAATAATGTTACTTGTTGTTGTTGGTTTAGTTACTACTTACTAAGGTGGAGATGATAGATGATATTCGAGTGACCATTTCACCAAGAGCCTTAGAAGAGGTGTTTTTATTTTTATTTTTATTTTGAACGGCGGATTTATTAGCGAGCCTATCAAGGAACTGAAGCTCAAAAAAAGAAACAATTACATAAGAGAAGTCAAAGGACTTTTAAGCCATCCTAACCAATCTATATCTATCTTAGCTCTAGCATTACACCAAACATAAGAATGATGCACAACAAAATCAAATAAGCACGTCTTTGTAGGAGCAGCCAATAAGAAAATCAGCTTATTTCGATAGTTTCAAATTATCCATCATGAAACGAACATCGTACCTTCCAAGAATTCTTTCACCTCCTTCCTCAACTTCACGCCTTCTAACCAGTGTACAACTTTATGACTAACTACACATCAAATACGTGTACTGTATGACAGTTAAAGAATGCTTAATTATACTGACTCATTTGAACATAACCTCGGATTCTCCAACTAAGTGGACCAGATCAGCTTCTCTTTACAAAAACCTGTTAGAAATACAATCGAAATTTTTAATTGAATTGCTACAAATAACGCATCCGTTGAAAGCACCTTTTGCCAAAGACTCGACAATTATGATTCTTCTATATACAATATCCAAAGATACATATAACTGCTCGATAAAGTCTCTTTCTTTTAGTCGGGATCACATTACTATCTTCATGCCGAAACATATCAGCTTGACTAATTTCCAAAGTCTTGCTCTCGGGTTCTTGTAGACGATAACACCCGTAAACTAAAGCTGATTGAAATTAAATATTAGTGCAACAATTAACTTGATTATAAAACGTATGTCAAGTCTCAAATACATATATAACTGAAAACAATATAAAATTTTTGGTAAAGGTTTTATCTATGTTTTAAAAAATTATAAGTGAGCTCTGACCATGCTCATCATGAGTCATGAGGTTGGTGAAAAGTTAAATAATGGATTTTGTATATGCAACTTGGTTATGTATTTTTGCGTGTTACATGCAATTAGTATCCAACTACGTATGCCAAAGAGCATAAAATATTATTTTCCAAATAGAGACTACGTACGTACATAAAACATCTAAAGATGCAAACAAATAGTAACACGACTATATGAAACTCGGCTAAAGATCTCCAGGTTGCATTGACACTCTTATTAATTCATATCTTCGGAAGTCACAACCGTTGAATGATATTATGTATTGTCGATTAATATACGGGTTAAACATTGAGGTACGCTTGTGTTCATTGTCGAAGTACTCTTCGTATTTCAATCGCTATATAATAGAAGTAAATGGAATTTTTGACCTCATCAAGTGAAGGCCCTGTGCAATCTCAACGCTTGCACTCCTTTAAAGACGGCTCTGATTACAAACATTCCTAAATCATATTCTTTCATCGATTATTTAATGAAAGTTCTAGTGACTTTTAAGATTAATGAAAGATCAGGGGACAATATTTAGTGTAACAAAACCCAAAATAAGTAGTTACGGGCAAGGAGTCAAAGGGGCGTGTGTGAAAATGGCCACGAGTGGTGTGCCGTGTGCTTGTTGGGGTCAAGTCAACATTTTAAATTATATATCTCATATATATGGTCCTATTTTTGTTCCTCTAGAAGAAATCAAATGACATAAAATTCGTCAACTTATCTCAAATTTTCACATGTTGAGATGATGTACGTATGTATGCAATTATGCAATACAAGTTGTGTGTTCAGTTGACGGTTTGAGTGGGTCGTTTGAAGCGAACCGTAAAAAAACAACTTACATCGATGTTCAATAGTTAAGAGTCGTGTATTGGGCACTAGACAATTAGACATTATGCACGTAGAACTTGTATAAATGTTTCAGGTTAGATCGACTCGCATATTGGGCACATGGCAGTCTCACTATGCAAATAGATCCATCTATGAGTGAGATTAACTGTGTGAGAAGGATGAGTATATATTGATGTTTTAATTCAGAAGTTAAGCGAAAAGATTACTCTTTTAAACTAAGGTTATCTGTATGCAGTGGTGCAAAATGTTTTAGACCATGTCGCCACGATACTTGCTCCAATAATTGAAGCCGATATCCTTTCACTTTATAACATACAGATTGTAGCTGCATTTGTACAATTGAGATGTAAATTTTAGGATTAGGTATATGTAGTTATCAATCTTTTGTCTAAGAAGGTCTCTCGAAAGTGGGTTATACGAGACATTTTTATCATACAAGAAAGAATCAATCATATGTTAATGTGGAATTTGCAAACAAGTTGTGATGGGTTTTGACTTGTTTGTCATAGTTACACAAGCACATCAATTTCATTCAAGTGGCACACACTAGCATACTAGCTACTACATCAATTTCGTGAAACTTGTTTTTCTATTAGCATTATTGATGTGGATTAAGATGTTGAATATTCAGATGAAATTAGGAAATTTGTTAGTGAAGTCAACTTAAACTAGGTATAATAAATAAACACCAAATATATGACATATTCCTACCCATATAATTGAATCTTGATATGAAACATTGATAGGTTGATGTGTGCCTAACAATATACAAAAAGATATGATAATGGCTTATAGAGAGCATGAGATGCGACTTTCATAGTATATTTATTTTCTTTTTTGCATGAAGTGAATGGCTAGAAATAAAGATACCTTTTCATGAATAAATAAATTAAAGTGGGTCTAAACAATTTTTTATATGAAATTTATAAAGTTGATACATGTTAAATCTTTTTCTTAATACCTGTTAATGTTACACTTCGATCTTTTAGCATCATACTCAAAAGTCAAAACATTGTAATTCGTACGTGTATCATTTATATGGGTATGTGACTATGTTCAATTTGCACGTTGCTAGGCCCAATAGAGCTAATATATATATAACTTTCACACTTCAGTTTTTTGCTTTGGGTTTAGTTTCAAAATAAGGAGACAAAATTTGAACTAAGTGTCTAAGTTGTAATAAGGTACGTGATAACAAAGTTGTTTTATTCTGCTTCACCTGACAATGAAAAATCGGTTTATTAGCATTAAGAGAGTCTCTTACTGATCGGTTTCACGAGTCAAGACTAACAAATGAGAAGTAGATCGTGTAACATAATAACTACAAGAAAATGAGGACGGAGACTAAACACACAACTTCTAAGTTAAGCTACAAGTCCCCAAATGACGAAAACATTGGCTTAGCTTTGCTTAGAAACCCGAGACTAATAACGTTATATAGATTTAATTACATATAAATCAAATTAACTCGATAACTAATAACAAAAGCCGGGTTTAATTACATTTCATTTGGCTTAATTTTCTTTATTTTATCTTCTTAACCAATAATTAGACACACGTAAGGTCCTTTTCTTTGATTAGTCAATTTTATAGTTGTCTAAGGGGGTAGAACAAGTGGTTAACCAAAACGATACTCCATTTTGATGAACATTATTTTTATATTCTATTTATTTCAATAGAATGTTATGGTTGTAGGCTTGTGGCAAGCAAACATTAGAAGCTAATAAAAAATTGGTTATAAAGCTAAAAAATGGCTAATGTTTTGTGTACAATGCAATAACCTGAATGGTAAAAGTCTAGTGGTTGATAAAAGGTAGGAAAAATGCGTGCTACCATTATGGTATGTAAGCTAATTATTTTTCTGATCAACGTCTTAAACAAGTTAATAACATGTCATATTTTCATTTTCATTCACATAACAAGATAGAATAATGTAAAAACTAAAGGTAACAAACAAACTTGCATGGGTTAAATGGGATATGTTGCTAGCTTCACATGGTGAGGGGGGTTTAAACATTGGGTCTCTTCGGGCAAAAAATTGGGCGCTTTTAGGGAAATGGTGGTGGAGGTTTAAGAAAGAAAATGGTACGCTATGGGTTAAGGTTATTAAAAGCATACATGGTGAATGTGGGGGGCTCGGTGGGGTTAGAGGGTTAGGGGGGGACGTGTATGGTGGGGGGGGGGGGGGGGGGGGGGGGTTTGGAGGGAAATTGTCAAAATTGGGGAGGAATTAGAGGGGATAGGTTTAGAATTCTCTTTGTCTTTGAAAGGAGTGGTGGGGAATGGTAAGGACATTGGATTTTGGATAGATAGATGGATTGGCGACATGAGACTTTGTGATAGGTTTCCTAGGTTGTATCATTTGGATAGGAGAAAGGAGGCTAGGGTGGCGGATAGAGGGAGATGGGATAATAACGGGTGGTGTTGGGAATGGGAGTGGGTTAGAGAGCTTAGAGGTAGGGTGGGTAGGGATTTTGATGAGCTCGTTATGTTGTTACAAAATGTTGTGCTTTCTAATGATTGTAGGGACCGATGGGAATGGACGCTTCAAGAAGATAGGGTTTTCACAGTTAAAGCTTTAACAAAGATGGTGGAAGAGAAGACTTTACGGTTCGAGAATGGTGGACAAGAGACTATATGGAACAAATTGGTTCCTAGGAAGGTTAACATCTTTGTTTGGAGAGCTTTGAAAGGTCGGTTACCGGTCCGAGAGGAGTTAGACAAGAGGGGTATTGATATGGATTCAATTTTATGTCCGTGTTGTGATAGCGTAGTAGAATCATGTGCTCATAGCTTGGTTTTATGTAACTTTGCTATGAGTGTATGGGAAAAGGTCTTTACTTGGTGGAAGTTTGGAAATGTTAACGCGTTCTCAATTGGCGAATTGTTCTATTCCAGGGGAAATGTTGATGTTCCAAATCATTCGGTCTATCTTTGGCAAGCGGTTATATGGACTTCTGGGTATTACATATGGAAAGAGAGAAATGCACGGGTCTTTAAAGGGAAAGTCGCAAGTATAAATAAAATTATCCAAGACATTCAACTTAAAAGTTACGAGTGGATTGTTAGAAGATCGAATAAGAGAAGCGGGATGGATTGGCAGCTATGGTTGTATGACCCAATAAAATGTCGGCTGCAATAGTGGTTCTGTCCTCAGTTATGTTCCTCTGCGAGTATGCGTATTGATGTGTGGATCAGCTGTTGATGTTGTTTAAGGTGTGTTTGGATAGTTTTTTTTTTTTTGTAAGTCTTAGGCTGTCTGTTTAATAGTTCTGTTATGGCTTTTTGCTGAGTAGCTCTAGGCCTGATGCTTCAGCTTAGTGTTGGGTCTTTGTTCTTTGTGAGATAGTGTTTGGCTGGAGCTTGTTTTCAGACTTGGTTGTGTTTAGTATGACTGCTTTTTGTTGGCCTCATAGTGGGGTAGGGTATCCTTTTTTCTGTTTTGCTCCAGGTCCCATTTTGCTACAATTTCTTAGTTGTAGCTTTGGTCCTCTTTTTGTTTTGCTCTTGTTTGGTTTTAATACATGCTGCAGTTCAAAAAAAAAGGTAACAAACAAACCGTATTAATATTGAACTCAACCAACCTCCTCACATGCTTAAACACTCACAACAATCAACGTCACAACATCTATCAAACCAACTAAAACCATACTACAATGATCAAGATGATCAAAGAAGTTATGAAAAACTAGACCGAATGATGTGAGATAATCGAGAGAAAACACATATCCCACATGTTTTCACTTCAGACCTATAGAAAGAAACAACATATAACAAGCACAAAATCTATAAAGTTAAAAGCAAATGGCAATATCAATCCTTGTACTTTATAAGTATGAGTTTGCTTAAACCACTCAAACTATTAACACATCTTCTCAAACTCATACACTAAACATATCAACCAAATCCATTTTTTCACAAAACACTTAATGTTGAGCAATATTCAATCCTTTAGTGAACACATCTGCAACCTCATGTGCAGAAAACATCTTTACAGTCTTAATAACACCTTATGCAACTTTCTCTATTACCAAATGAACATCAATTTAAAAGTGTTCGGTTTTTCATGAAAATTGGATTAGCAGCAATATGTATCGATGCACTACTATCACAATATAGAGCAAGAGGAAACAATCCCTTAGCTTCCATATATTTTTGAATATTGTAAATTCAAATAATTTCACACGTAGCTGATGCCATGCATCTGTATTTAGCCTCAGTTGAAGATCTCGATATTGTTGCTTGCATTTTACTCTTCCATGAAACTAACGGTTACACATATATACACAGTAACTAGATATATACTTTCTGAATACATGGCACTTAGCACAGTCTGCATCTGAGAAAGCATGCAGACTGAACTTACTACCTTTATTAAATTGTATACCATTTCCAGGAGCTTGCTTTAAGTACCTCGGGACTCTTAATACAACAGTAAAGTATGACTGTAATGGAGAATGCATGTATTGACTAAGATAATGAATTGCATAAGCAATGTCTGGCCTAGTAATAGACAAATAAATGAGTTTTTCCACAAGTTTTTGATACTCAGTCATATTTGGCGAAAGTCTATCAGTATCATACTCTTTATGACAACATTTTGTTGCAAAGGAGTTCCATATGGTTTGTAAGCTAGCAAACCATACTTACACAACAACTCAAGATAACATTTTATTTGAAAAAGACATATACCATTTTTATTTTCCAAAACTTCAATGCCCAGAAAATTAATCAAAATTCCAAGGTGATGAGGCGAAAAATGAACCGTTTTTAGGAGGTCATTTAAGCCGGAATTGGAATTTATTTGATTAAATATTGCCCTAAATCGTTCCTTTTATGATTTTAGGAACTTTGGAAGTGAATTCTGGAAAAGGAAGCATTTTGGCCGTTTTTGGAGCATAAAAGTGAAGAAAACGGCAAAGTCTTAATTTTTCTTGCTGGGAACAGTACCTGACGGCGTCAAGAAGAATTTGATGACGGCGTCAAGAGCAATTTTGGTGACGACCCAGAGAAAACGTGACGGCGTCAGAACAAGGGCGTCAAGAGTAAAAGTGGTGACGGCCCAGAGCAGAAACACACATGACGGCGTCAGCTCTGGATCTAGGCAGTCCGAGAACTTTATTGGCTGCGAGATGACGGTGTCAGAATTTTCCTCTTGACGCCGTCACCTCCTGAAATCTATATAAACTTTTCTAATTTTCATTCATTGGAGAGGAACTTGTGAGGAGAATTTTAGGGCCGAACTTTATAAACCCTAGCTCGTTTGTAACAGTATTTTCAAGGGTTTTCACCCCTTGAAACCCTTCATGTTCAATTGAGATAAGTATTCTTCCAATTCATTCAATATGTCTATGTGTTGTTTGAATATATCTTACACTTGTCTTAATTTTAACATGCTAGGCTAGATCTTTTGTGTGTTTGCTTAGATATAATGAAACCTAGATGTTGATTATAGGTTGATTGCTTGTTTATAGTTGTAATGGATGAATGATTTCAATGTTAGGCTTAAGAAAACTGGCAGATCTCCATTGTGTAACTTGCTTGAACGTCTTAAGAAACATGAACCGATGTGTACTAGGTTTTTATGGTTGTATTTAATGCATGAGCGAATTCTAGTGATCCCATGTTAGGAGCTTCTTGCAGGCTCGACATAGGAGTGAAGTAGGAGCTTATAGAATTGGGGAAGTAAGTACGCCAACCCATGATTGGTATTAAGGAATATAACCCGTCATCCACGCAACTGTAACAAGTAATTAACCTGTAAAAGATATCTAGGGAGTAGTGAAATCTAAGTAAACACAATTCTCCCATTTATTGTTCACACCACTAGTTTAATTTAGTTTATTTACATTTTTGTTATTTTATTTTGCTTGCATCTGTAGTTATTGGGTTAGTTGACTAGCAACTAATTCCGCCCACTCTTCCAAAACCCGAGATTTTATTTGCTTTTATAAAATATAAAAAATACAAAAAGAATCATCCCTCACCTCTAGATCTAGTTTTTAGGCTTTCTAATCCTAGCGACACTATTCCTGAGTTGAACGATCAATCCCCCGGTACTTGTCACTATACTATACTACAACGATCAGGTACACTGCCTGGTGGGGGTTCTAAGCTTCTCGAGATCCCTCGAGAGGTAAAGCCTGGTGCAATTCCCACGCATCAAGTTTTTGGCGCCGCTGCCGGGGATTGTCTATCTTTACATTTATTCCTCAACTTTCGGAAAAGGGTGTAGCGCCATCAAGTATTTGGCGCTGCAGCCCGGGGAATAGTTATTATCTAGGTTACGATTTCTTTTTATTAGGTCTACTTGCTAGATTCCTTTCTAGTAAGATTTTTATTTTTAGGTTTTCTTTAGTCTATCTTATTTCTTCGTGCCTTTGTTCGTAACTCTTTACCATCCGAAATCATGGAAGGTGGTAACATCTTTGAACCCATCAACCCACCACAACAAGACCACCCACAAAACCCACCACTAGCTAACCAACCTCTTAGTCCCCGAACCCTAGGAGAGTACTCCCGACCTAGCCACCAAGGCTACCGAAACACTATTGAGCTCACCCAAGGAGCCAATGTGTCTCCCTTGCGATCCGACACCATCCGGTTGGTACAAAGCAGACGTGCATTCCATGGACTTCGTTCCGAAGATCCTAATCAACATCTCAAGGACTTCCTTAAAATCGTAGATTCTATAGACCTTGATGTTACAACTAGAGAGTCGACCCGATTACGCCTATTCCAATTCTCTCTACGTGATCAAGCTAGTCAATGGCTTGAACGTTTCCCCGCGGGATCCATCACCTCATGGGATGATCTCACCACTCATTTCCTTGCCCAATTCTTCCCACCGGGGAAGACTGCGATGCTTAGAAATGATATCTTGATGTTTGAACAACATCAGGGTGAAACTATCTACGAAGCGTGGGCTCGTTTCAAGGATCTACTCCACAAAGTCCCTCATCATGGTATAAATCTTTGGTTATTAGTTCAGATCTTCTATGACCATGTCGACTATCACACTAAACGTACCATCGATAGAGCCGCAGGAGGTAGATTGGGTGATAAGAACTCCAAGGAATCTTGGGCAATTATTAACGAGCTTGCCGCCGATAATCAAGAGTTATGGGAGTTTAATCACACTATAAAAGCGGCCATCAACGCAATCTCGACACCTGGAGGGACTAATCAAATCTCTGATGAACTCCTTTGCAAACTTGAGGCAAAAGTAGACTATTTTGAGGAAAGGCAAAAGAGACCCTTAAGTCCTAGACAGGCTGCTATCAATTCTGTCTCGAAAATGACTTCAATGCCGTTATCAAAGTCACCCTCTAGAGAGAATGTTGAGACTTTTCAAAACTATGCCCCACCTTATTCTCCTCCTGAGAAACTTAGCCCGGAATTTGAAGCCAGAATGAGGGAATATATGGCAACCCATCCTGAGCGGCTTGCTAGATTCGAGGAAGCAGTTTATAAACAAAAAGAGGAGATGCAGGAGAAAATGAATGAGATGATGAGCCTAGTGGAGGAGTATGCCAACCAGAAAACCCCTGAAAGGATGTTACTGAGGAAAGAAAGCGTCATCCCCACTACCCGGTTTGTTAATTCCATCACAATTGTCCACGCGGATAATGAGAAAGTAGAAACCCCTAATGAACAAACCACAGAAGAACCGCCAAAATCCCAATCCTTAAGTTACTACCTAAAACATGATATAAACGAAAACACTATAACAAATTGGATAAAGGGTGACGGGCGTAACCAATCCTCCAAATAGGGTTCAGAGAAGGAGGAAGAGGGAAATGATGAGTATGATACATTACCTAGGGGGCCGATATTCGAGAAACTACTGGTACAAAAAGTGGCTACTAAGCAGATGGCATGTGGGAACTTTGAGATACCGGCCAGCATCGGGAATTTGAAATATCTAAACGCTTTCGCCGACCAAGGATCGGAAGTAAATCTTATGCCCCTAACTATCTACACCCAACTAACGTCAAAAATGCCAGCCCCCACTCGTGTTAGGCTATCCTTCGCTGGACACTCTTACGTGTACCCCCTGGGAATCGCAGAAGATGTGTTGGTCAATGTCGCAGGATTCATGTATCCCGTTGATTTCATGATCATCGATGATAAGGGAGGTGGATGCATGCCAATAATCCTTGGGGCACCATTCCTTACCACCGCAAGAGCTGTCATTAAGTATGAAAATAGGAAAATTGAGCTTAAATCAGGAAAAAGAAAGATTAGCTTTCCCATGACCCCGCAATATGCGCAAGAGAGTTTGATGAGGAGAAAGCTCAAAAACAACATTGACACATCACCTATTCATGTTCAGGAAAAGATACTTGCATGGGAGGCAAGAATCAAAAGCTACCAAGAAACTAAACACGAAGGAAGCAAAAGCAAAGGAAAAAGCAACAAAGTTCATGTCGAGCTTGAACATAGTCAACCAACGAGGAACCATGTACCATTCGAAAAGGGGGACTTAGTACTCTTAAGACACTTGGAGATAACGATACCTCCCAATAAACCGAGTCCCTGGTGGTATGGGCCTTTCACAATTGAAAGGATAAGCCAAGATGGGATGGCTAACTTGAGAAGTAACGGAGGAGGTGAGGTGATTGCGAGTATCGACAGATTGAAACACCACCACCACGATAGTAATGATTGCAACTATATGGGGTACATCATCTCGAGAGATGAGGTCACGTAGTAACCCATGACCTTGAGTCTAGCTACAAGACTCGTAAATAAAGAAAAGCGCTTCTTGGGTGGCAACCCATGCTTTGTGTGATTTTTATTTGTTTGATTGATTGTTCCCGTATGCATGCTTTATTTTTATTGTTGGTAGATCATGTTTCAAAACTAAAATGGTGAAAATACTTTATTGTGTCGTTTGGTTTAATCTTAACTTCATCCAAAGGTATTTCGTAAAAGATAAGTGTAAGGGGAAACCCCAAATATGTTTGTAAGAAACAAAATTGATCATGATTTTCCACAATATTAAATGAACATGTATATTCGTATTTGTTAGAGTCAAATGCTTGTATCGAGTAATAATGATGTTTTGCAGATTTTTCAGGAAGTAGGACAAAGTTTTTCCAGAAATTTTCCGGAAACTTAACATAAGGATTTCTGCAGGCCACTTCTGACGGCGTCAGGAAGAAACCCCTGACGGCGTCACGTGTAAAAATCTGGAAATTTTGCTAGTTTTGTTTTTCTAATGGAGTCTTAAAGTTTTTGTTGAATCTTTAGTTTTATAATCTCCAGGAAATCTGCAAACACTCATTCCACAAGCATTATATCTTACTTTGTTTTCTAGGATTTATTATCATATATAGATTTCTGCCGATTTTACGCGAGGTTGCCTTATTTGTTTTCTCAGGTTTAACAGGTTATGTATGACAAGAAGATAATTTATTTTTCTGGAAGGGAAGCTTTGATTGTTCATTTTCTTGGAGGAAGATCTAACCTTGTTACCACACAATCCATACCGAGCGAATCAGGGGAGTATTTGATTTCAATATTTCATTCTTTTACCTGTTTTACTTTTACATTCTTTAATTGAACATTGGGGACAATGTTCATCCTAAGTGTAAGGGGAAGGTAAAATGATGATACCTCATAGGATACACTTTCGCTTGAGTTTGTTTGTTTGATGGTAGGTGTGTAATAAAACTATGAGAAATACTTGTTAGTGTAATTTTAGCGCCAAATTTAAATTTTTTTACAACATTTAGGAGTGAAACTTTAGCCATAGCAAGCGTCTCATTGATAAGAGTCGTATGACTAGCACAAAACCGTACTATTCAGAAAAATTTTCCACCCAAATATGTGAGGTTCGCCTTTTGATTTGATAGGAAAAGCATTTACTATTAGTGCTTATGAGTGTACCGGTAGCATTTAGATTCTAGAACTTGCGTTAGTGAAGCATCCCGAGACCGCTAGTGAGACTACATTCGTGTAGTAGGATTTACTACATGATAAGAGGCATTAGGATCACCCTTGTGTTAAACCCGTATCATAATTACTTGACCATTTAAGTCATATTACTTGGCTAGTAAAGTCAATTAATTTTTCCCACACCATTAGCGTTGTACTCATTTTTAGTACACGAAACCCCTAGTACACCCCTCCGAGCCTATCTTTTCGTTTCTAACTTTAAACATCTTACTTAAAGGAAGAATTTGTTACACACCACTTAAATGTACACCCAAAGCACCTTAGCCTTCCGTGTATGCACTCATCTTTAGTGCATTATTGTTATTTGTTAAACCCTTAGTTAATTATCTAATTGATTACATGGTTGCTAAGTCGAGTCATATGTTGTACATATTGTTTTGGGACGATTGAGACTCATTGGTAAAGTACTAATGTTATGGAGTAATGGGGAAGAACATAATATTATTACCCCCATATGTGTGTTAATCTTAAAAGTACTCAAAGTGTTTTGATTATCTTAATTCGAGTCATTAGATTAGTTTATTGTAAAGTATGTAAAAATTCAAGTGTAAGGGAATGTTCATTCCTTATGATGTATTATTTTGGATAGTAGGGTAAGAGTGTATGCAAAAAAAATAAAAAATAAATAAAAATAAAAATAAAAAATAAAATAAAAATTGAAAAATAAAAAAAAAGAAAAAGAAAAGAGAAAAACATACGGACTACCATCCCGTTTCATTCTATGTTTCTTTTGTGTTTTTGTTATTTTTCATTTATTAGCTTAAGTCGAGTCTATTCTTGGCTTAGCAACGCCATATTGTACATGTAATTAACCAAGATTATTAACTCGCCACCAGTAAAGATTGCCTATATCCAACAAAACCGTGTATTCCATATCCCTACACCTAAAATTACAACCCTTTAAAAGACCTCTTTGATAGTTTATCCTAGGTGCTTACGCCATGTGGTGGAGGTTTGATCCTTTCCCAAGCCTATGGTAATCTATTTTGTTATGACAGGTAGTGAGAGATGTTTTCCATTTCTATATTGTGATATATACTTTATTACACCCGAAAGATGTGAGTATCTAAACACTATTTGTGAGGTGCTAGTGTATGACCTCCGTGCTTGTCTTAGGTCTTTAGTGGAACGATTATTGTTTGTAATTACTTTTATATTAGTGTTAAATGACCCCTAACTTGTATTTTGATTAGAATAAAAGCGCATTTGCTTGAGGACAAGCAAATCTCAAGTGTAAGGGTATATGATGAGGCGAAAAATGAACCGTTTTTAGGGGGTCATTTAAGCTGGAATTGGAATTTATTTGATCAAATATTGCCCTAAATTGTTCCTTTTGTGATTTTAGGTACCTTGGAAGTGAATTCTGGAAAAGGAAGCATTTTGGACGTTTTTGGAGCATAAAAGTGAAGAAAACAGCAAAGTCTTAATTTTCCTTGCTGGAACAGTACCTGACGGCATCAAGATGAATTTGATGACGGCGTCAAGAGCAATTTTGGTGACGACCCAGAGAAAACGTGATGGCATCAGAACAAGGGCGTCAAGAGTAAAAGTGGTGACGGCCCAGAGCAGAAACACACATGACGGCGTCAGCTCTGGATCTAGGCAGTCCGAGAACTTTATTGGCGGCGAGATGACGGCGTCAAAATTTTCCTCTTGACGCCGTCACCTCCTGAAATCTATTTATACTTTTCTAATTTTCATTCATTGGAGAGGAACTTGTGTGGAGAATTTTAGGGCCGAACTTTATAAACCCTAGCTCGTTTGTAACAGTTTTTTCAAGGGTTTTCACCCTTTGAAACCCTTCATGTTCAATTGAGATAAGTATGTGGAAAACTAGAAGGGGGGGTTGAATAGTTTTGCGTCTTTTTCGTTTAATAAGAATTTGCTTTTCAAAGAATTGATGGTAATTGTAAAAACCTTTGAAGCTAAAGTATAGATACAAACTAATTCACATATATCATATATACACTACTTGTTTAAAGTGTTGAATAGAAATTATAATTTCATATATCTCACTTAATTACAAGTTTGTACTAATATAGATATATGTGTCTTAGTAATTGTTTATACTTATATTTTACTAAAGTATAATTAATGTTTTAAATGGAACCTAGTTTGATCTTTATGTAAAATCAATATATGCACAACACACAATATTAACAATATATGAAAAGCTAGTAAGTAAGCAAGCAAAGAGTGAGAGATGGAAAGATCAAACCGAGAGACAAAGGATTTATAGTGGTTCGGCTACAAGGACACCTTCCTTGCCCTACTCCACTCCCCGAGCACTAAACTCGAGAGTTTTCTTCACTAAGTCAATAACCTCCCTTATGGCGGAGAAAACCGTACACACCAAAAGCTTACACCAATTAACGACACAAAGCAAGATGCCGAGTTCTAATCGTAGCTAGAATCAATCTCACACCGAATATCACACCACTTCTTCTTCACACCTTTGCACTACTTCAATACTTCTTCACACCACAAGTATCTTCACACCTTCAAGGCACTAATGTCTTGACACCTTCAAGTCACTAATGTCTTCACACCTTTAAGGCACTAATGTCTTGACACCTTCAAGTCACTAATGTCTTCACACCTTTAAGCCACTAATGTCTTGACACCTTCAAGTCACTAATGTCTTCACACCTTTAAGCCACTAATGTCTTGACACCTTCAAGTCACTAATGTCTTCACACTTTTAAGCCACTAATGTCTTGACACCTTCAAGCCACTAATGTCTTCACACCTTCAAGCCACTAAAGTCTTCACAACTTCAATCTACTAATGTCTTCTAGTCTTCTTCACTTGGAACCCTCAATATCTTCACAACAAGTTCCTATTGCTACAATCTTCTATCACCAATACTATCTAACCCTTCTTCTTCACTTCAAGTTCCACTTTACACTTACAACAATTCTAGATTCTTCAACTAAATCTAGCTAACTAATACATACACCTTATTCACCAAAGAATGAAAGATTTACAAGAAAATATAAACAAGCAATTTAGATAGCAAGATGATACTAAGTTGTAATACTTCTAATAGAAGTATTCTTCTCTTTGCACTTTGAATATTGAGGCTTGAATCACTTTGAAACAAAGATCAAAGTATATAAGATCAAAGGATTTTTAGAGAAAGGAAATGGATGTTTAGATCAGAAAGTTTCTAGTGCAAAAAGGTGAGAAAAATATGTGGAATGATCCAATATTTATAGGGCCAGATTTTACTGTTCGGGAGCGTGCCGGTCCCTTAATTATAGGCCGGTCCCCTTAATGATTAAGGGGGCCGCCTAGTAAAATTAAGGGGGCCGCCCTCCTGAACGTTTGAAAAGTTTTTCTGGATAAAATTTGCCCTTTTTGGTTGGAAATTTGAAATCACATTTTTGTGGTTTAATAAAGCTATACCAAAAATGATTTACAAATATGTATAAAATGTTAAAAACATTTTATAAAATGTTATGTTCTTAAGACAAGATTTCCTTTGATCTTATAATGCACTAATCACTTTGTTTATTCATACCTTAAGTGATTAAATGGTGAAAGTGAGTATTTACTACTAAATACTTGTTTACGTCATAACCTTTGGTTTGATGAGTTTTCGTTTTGTGATTATCAAAACATAGAGATATCGAAAGATATGAATAACGTTTTTAGTCATTTATTTATATCAACAATCTCCCCCTTTTTGATGATTACAAAACCTAAACTCATTAAATCCAAAAATTAATTTTTTAGACAAGTATTTAGTGAGTTTATATTCACTTCTCCCCCTTTTTGTAAAATCAAAAAGGTTTAAGCCAAAAGAAAGGAAGCTCCCCCTTGATGTATGCTCCCCCTCGTTTGAGAGCACCAAGGGTTCAAAAAAAAAATTGGATTCTTGCAAGAAAAATATTAGAAGCACAAGCATAGCACAAGCAAACACATATCTTATAATACTAACAAGTAATAAGCATGGCAAAAGATAATGAGGAACACATATTAAGTCATTCATTGATAGAAAATGATTATGTCAACCCATAATCATTGTTACAAAAGCCGTAAATATAGAATACTAAGACTAAGTATAGCATCCTATTGTGCTAACAAGGAGTGTCACCAAACTTTCTTGAATCCCAAAATGGTTGAAAGGTTTTATTTGAAAATGAGAAACATAAGCATGTAAAATGCTTAGTGGTTTAGTGGAGATAAACTTTTGGTTGCATGGATGTTGGTGAGTTTGGAGATGTGGAACTTGTAGGTGGTGGGTTAGAGATAGGGTTTGTTGATTGAGGGTTTTGATGTTGTTCAAGTGATGATGTTTGTTGAGATCTTGTAAGAAGATACTCAATCCAAGTGAAGTGCTCATTCAAGGCAATGGTTTGTTGTTGAAGGAAGATGCAACAAGGGCAATTATTGACATGCTTCTCAACTTGGTTGATGTTGTGTGGTGATGATGGTGAGCTTGATTGGGTTGGATCCAAATTGCGTTGCGCAAGATGTAATGCTAAAAGAGCACTAAGCTCATGAGCCTCTTTTAGCTCCTCAACGAACTTCAAGTGTTCGGAGGAAGGTGATGATGGTGGAACATGGTAGTTGTCTTGGGTGAAAGTTTGAACATGCAACATAGGAAGGGCATGTGAGGTTGTAGGATGTGGTGGTGGTACTCTTGGTGGTGGAGACATGGTTGAGCTTGGGTAGTCATGAAAACATGAAATGGGTGGAAGAGGTTCTCCAAGAGTGAGTGGTGTTTTTGTTGAATGAGCAACATGTGAAGTATTGATTGAGAGATTGGGATTGTTGTTTTGGGATTGAGCATGCTCATCATAAGAAGAAGCATGAATGAGGGAATGAGTGGGTGATAGGTTGTGTGATGAATCATTATTGTGGGTTTGAGGTTTAGTAGTTGGTTGACTTGGAACAACATCACTTGAGTTATGACAAGAATCAAGTTTCCTCCTCCAAACGGGTTTGACGGAGATCCTTGCGGTTCTTGAAATTTTAGGTTTTTGGTTGTTGGGAGATGACATGTTTGGGTGTGATGGCATTAATGATGGGAAGAGGGTATTTATAGTGTATGAGAAATGTGGTTTAGGAAGGTAAATTTTGAGGGATAGCATGGGACAAAATATGTTTGTGAATTTTGGGAAGTATAGGCTGAAATGGGTCAAAAAGTGATAAAGAAAACAGTATCCCCGACCATCAGATGGCCGGTCCCCTTAATCATTAAGGGGGCCGCCTTATATAATTAAGGGGGCCACCCATCTGGTGATTCCCAGAATGTCAGAAATTGGTTTTTGGCAGAAAATTTTCAAAAAGGTTGTGTTTTTGTTTTTGGATTCAAGTAAGTTCAACTCTTTGAGGCAATATAGGGCATACTATTCATGAATGTAGAGAGTGATATAGAATTAATTAAAATAGGCAATTAATTTCTAATAATCATGCTATCTATTAATTTATCAATTAAGATATGCAACAAAGGAGACAATAAGCCAAATAAGCTAAATGAGCAACTATATGAAGATGATAACATTTAGCCTAGAGCAAACATGTTGATGATTGTTAACAAGTAACAAATAGGTGGATATGATTATATGGACTTCAAGACTTGTTACAAACAAGATCCATATGGGCAAGTCATGATTCTCATGAAATGATTTGATTAAATTGTGAATGTCATTTTCAATAGAAGTGTATGACACTTGTGAGAAAGTTAAATGTGTTTTAAGCAAAACGTTTTTAGTTTTATTCAACAATGTTTTGAAGTAAATTCAAGTATGCATTACACTAACATAGATTGAATTTTGTTTCTTAACGTGTAACAAAGAAAGAAAGAAAAAAAAATTTAATCTTGTTTTTGATTAAAATAATGGTTATGAAAGAAATTTTAGTCAAATAAATTGTTAAAGAAAATATTTCATTCAAAAAGAGAGAAGTTTTGAACATGATGTTTTGATCATGATAATCAAGAAGTTTCAAGTGAGGGATTTGATATGGAAACTTATCATGCTCAGGAGAATCAATTAAGCCCATCGTCACACATAATCATCTTTAATGATACCTAAAGATATTAAAGTGAAATGATAGATATTTATGATCTAAATGCAATGGGACAGGAAGGAGCAAAGTAAATAGTTCATGAATACAAGATAGACATGTGTGTATATATATATATATATATATATATATATATATATATGTATACAAAGAACATCATAATATCAAGTTGCAAGCAAATATCAATTATAATACATCTATTAATGCAACTAGTAAGATCATATAGCATAAGTGGAAGGGTTCTACTATAGATCATAGAAGATTAAGAAAAATGATAATAGACTAAACAACAAGAAGGTTAATAATGCTAATATCATGTATGCATATATTAGTGTTAATAATCTAAAAGCATGGCAACTTATCAGTTAAATCGTATTGACACACTAATTAAAACATTCTAAAATATAATGTAACATTGACAAGTTTTTGAAAAGAAAACTTATCTCAGGTCCAGCTTTTCAAAAAGAGTGGGCATGACGGTGATAGAAGAAATCTTAAGAGTTAGTCCAAAACATGTCGAAGTAGCCAAGTAATATTCCCATGAATAGAAATCAAGGGAACTAGATCCGAGATGCTCAATCGATCACACCAATCATCACAAGTCGTGAAGGTTAATAGAAGTAGCACGTAGGAGGCTTCAACTTGAAATAGTAACGGACACACCATGATACCAATGCTCCAAGAGTGAATAGCACAATGCCGAGACAAGAATATTCCCTCAAGAACGTCATAGGCGAAACATTTGCAGAATGTGAAACAACGTGATAGAAACCAATATTCGTCAAAGGTAATAGAGCGAGATGAGTAAATCAACACGTAATAGACTCTTCACTCGTTAATTACCTAAACATGATAAACAGCTTGGTACCCAGATTCTCATGGGTCCTAGTTGGTTAGATGAGAACATCCATTGCATTTGAATGCACATGATGGGGATGTCGTCGATAGGTACAAGAATTCATCAATAGTTTGTTTTAATTAACAAACAATGACTTTCTTGACTAGAATAATAAGTAATGAATGTTAATAGTATTAGTTCTAAATTTATTCACTAGATTTAACAAATTTTATTTGTTTTAATGCATTTGTTGAAGGATCATTTACGATAAATCCTAACCCGGTTTTATCATAAAATGGCTTTTGAATGTCGAGAAGATATTTTAAAAATTTAGAGCTATTTTCGAATTTTGCCAATGTTTTTGCTTTTTCATTTTCAATTTTAATTTCATGTTTGTAGTCTCGACATTTTTTACATTCAAGATCGATTTCAATATTACTTTTAAGTCTAGACATTTTATCTTCTAAAATGATTTCTTTTTCAAAGTTGTTTTCAGCGGATGTTGAAAATTCGTTCTTAAAAATAATTTTTGAGTCAATGTTGCAAAAATGTTTGAAGTTGTTTTCCATTTTTAAAAATTCTAATATAAATTGATCATAGCAAAAATGTTTAGTTTTGGATTGTACCTTTTTTGTAGTTGTACATTCCTCACATGCTATACGGTGATCAATTCCATCTTCCATGTCGCTCCATGTTTTGTTTGTAGTTTCACTTGGATCTAGAAACATGTAGTTCTTGCCATCAATACTTGTGTTCTCATTTGTTTGAATATTCTCATAAGCCGTATTATCATCGTCTTCTTTGCACTTGTTGCACCATGATTTGTTCACGCTCTTTCTTCGGATTTGGCTCATGTATTCTTCGTTGTAGATACCTTCAATGATCACATTTGAACTAGTAGTACATGTGTTTATTTCAACTAAATATTTATTTACTAAATTTTCTAGATTAACTATTTCTTGTGCAATATCAAGTTTATCATCTTTGGTTTTACATTCTTCTTGGTGAATCTTTAAAAGACATTTCCAAATATCATTTGCCGTTTTACAACGAAATAATCTTTCATATTTAACTTTTGGTAGAGTTTTGAAAATAAGTAATTTGGCTTTAGTGTTTTTATCAATTTTAGTTTGAAGATTATTATTTTGATTTTCAAAATCTGTTTTGGTTGGTTAAAGATCACCAATTGAAATGATATGCCAAATATCAAGATCTATTGATTTCACATAATTTTCAAATTTGTTTTTCCATTCAAGAAAATGATCATTTTGAAATAAAGGTGGTTGTTGTGCAAATTTCCCTTCTTCATATTTTTCAAATTCCATCGACCGTTGCAAGTTTTAAAATACAATCTATTTTAAAAATCTTGCTAGACGTGGCTCTGGTACCAATTGTGGAAAACTAGAATGGGGCGTTGAATAGTTTTGCGTCTTTTTCGTTTAATAAGAATTTGCTTTTCAAAGAATTGATGGTAATTGTAAAAACCTTTGAAGCTAAAGTATAGATACAAACTAATTCACATATATCATATATACACTACTTGTTTAAAGTGTTGAATAGAAATTATAATTTCATATATCTCACTTAATTACAAGTTTGTACTAATATAGATATATGTGTCTTAGTAATTGTTTATACTTATATTTTACTAAAGTATAATTAATGTTTTAAATGGAACCTAGTTTGATCTTTATGTAAAATCAATATATGCACAACACACAATATTAACAATATATGAAAAGCTAGTAAGTAAGCAAGCAAAGAGTGAGAGATGGAAAGATCAAACCGAGAGACAAAGGATTTATAGTGGTTCGGCTACAAGGACACCTTCCTTGCCCTACTCCACTCCCCGAGCACCGAACTCGAGAGTTTTCTTCACTAAGTCAATAACCTCCCTTATGGCGGAGAAAACCGTACACACCAAAAGCTTACACCAATTAACGACACAAAGCAAGATGTCGAGTTCTAATCGTAGCTAGAACCAATCTCACACCAAATATCACACCACTTCTTCTTCACACCTTTGCACTACTTCAATACTTCTTCACACCACAAGTATCTTCACACCTTCAAGGCACTAATGTCTTGACACCTTCAAGTCACTAATGTCTTCACACCTTTAAGGCACTAATGTCTTAACACCTTCAAGTCACTAATGTCTTCACACCTTTAAGCCACTAATGTCTTGACACCTTCAAGTCACTAATGTCTTCACACCTTTAAGCCACTAATGTCTTGACACCTTCAAGTCACTAATGTCTTCACACTTTTAAGCCACTAATGTCTTGACACCTTCAAGCCACTAATGTCTTCACACCTTCAAGCCACTAAAGTCTTCACAACTTCAATCTACTAATGTCTTCTAGTCTTCTTCACTTGGAACCCTCAATATCTTCACAACAAGTTCCTATTGCTACAATCTTCTATCACCAATACTATCTAACCCTTCTTCTTCACTTCAAGTTCCACTTTACACTTACAACAATTCTAGATTCTTCAACTAAATCTAGCTAACTAATACATACACCTTATTCACCAAAGAATGAAAGATTTACAAGAAAATATAAACAAGCAACTTAGATAGCAAGATGATACTAAGTTGTAATACTTCTAATAGAAGTATTCTTCTCTTTGCACTTTGAATGTTGAGGCTTGAATCACTTTGAAACAAAGATCAAAGTATATAAGATCAAAGGATTTTTAGAGAAAGGAAATGGATGTTTAGATCAGAAAGTTTCTAGTGCAAAAAGGTGAGAAAAATATGTGGAATGATCCAATATTTATAGGGCCAGATTTTACTGTTCGGGAGCGTGCCGGTCCCCTTAATTATAGGCCGGTCCCCTTAATGATTAAGGGGGCCGCCTAGTAAAATTAAGGGGGCTGCCCTCCTGAACGTTTGAAAAGTTTTTCTGTATAAAATTTTCCCTTTTTGGTTGGAAATTTGAAATCACATTTTTGTGGTTTAATAAAGCTATACCAAAAATGATTTACAAATATGTATAAAATGTTAAAAACATTTTATAAAATGTTATGTTCTTAAGACAATATTTCCTTTGATCTTATAATGCACTAATCACTTTGTTTATTCATACCTTAAGTGATTAAATGGTGAAAGTGAGTATTTACTGCTAAATACTTGTTTACGTCATAACCTTTGGTTTGATGAGTTTTCGTTTTGTGATTATCAAAACATAGAGATATCGAAAGATATGAATAACGTTTTTAGTCATTTATTTATATCAACAAAGTATTCTTCCAATTCATTCAATATGTCTATGTGTTGTTTGAATATATCTTACACTTGTCTTAATTTTAACATGCTAGGCTAGATCTTTTGTGTGTTTGCTTAGATATAATGAAACCTAGATGTTGATTATAGGTTGATTGCTTGTTTATAGTTGTAATGGATGAATGATTTCAATGTTAGGCTTAAGAAAACTGGCAGATCTCCATTGTGTAACTTGCTTGAACGTCTTAAGAAACATGAACCGATGTGTACTTGGTTTTTATGGTTGTATTTAATGCATGAGCGAATTCTAGTGATCCCATGTTAGGAGCTTCTTGCATGCTCGACATAGGAGTGAAGTAGGAGCTTATAGAATTGGGGAAGTAAGTATGCCACCCCATGATTGGTATTAAGGAATATAACCCGTCATCCACGCAACTGTAACAAGTAATTAACCTGTAAAAGATATCTAGGGAGTAGTGAAATCTAAGTAAACACAATTCTCCCATTTATTGTTTACACCACGAGTTTAATTTAGTTTAATTACATTTTTGTTATTTTATTTTGATTGCATCTGTAGTTATTGGGTTAGTTGACTAGCAACTAATTCCGCCCACTCTTCCAAAACCCGAGATTTTATTTGCTTTTATAAAATATAAAAAATACAAAAAGAATCATCCCTCACCTCTAGACCTAGTTTTTAGGCTTTCTAATCCTAGCGACACTATTCCTGAGTTGAACGATCAATCCCCCGGTACTTGTCACTATACTATACTACAACGATCAGTTACACTGCCTGGTGGGGGTTCTAAGCTTCTCGAGATCCCTCGAGAGGTAAAGCCTGGCGCAATTCCCACGCATCACAAGGTCTTTTTAGAAAGACAAAAATACATCGTTGGTCCCTAGACTTTCCACAAAACATCGCATGGCACCCTAACTTTTAAAAATCGTCGCCTGTCGTCCAAACCTTGTGTATTTTAGGTCGATTGCGTCCCTTGACCATTTTTGGCTCGGTCAACGCACGTTTTTTGTTAAAATATGAGGGGCATAATAGTCCAATCACGTTATAGCCAGTAGTTAACCCAAGCTAAACCAGAGATACAACTTGAGGGAGCATCGGTGTAGTCACACATTAACTATGTAACTTTACCGTATCTTCTGTGATACGCATATTAATATTTTCGCTGGAATCAATAAACCCACACCCAACCATTGACAGTTGAGTAAAACCCGGTCATCTACCACACACATTGTCACTTACAACCTCAACCCAACATAACCCTCAACAAAGTACCCATATTCTATATTATCGAATCCCGTCTAATCACACACCCACAAACAATCGGTACTTGCAAGCCTTGCAAAATCAAACAACACACATACGAGGTAACAATATTTACTAATTTTTGTTTAATTAAATCGTTATTTGTGATAATGTTAATCGTTAATGCAGAATGTATGTATGTGAATCAATTTATTTGCGCTTTGGACGATCCTGGAGAGGTTTTGGATGAGTTTGTAAGTTAACACCATATAAGAATTAACTGTTATATCTCTAAGAAAGTAGTTGTAAGAAATTGATAATGCTTAAAACTTAATATTGATATAGAGGAACTGCATCATGATTTCATGTTAGGAGGATCCTATCATGGGAATCGGTATATTTACTTAGTTAACTATGAGGGGACTAGATGGAGAGTTAGTGTAAGAAGAGTATCACAATTAGTGTGTGTTGTTGAGGGAGCAAGGTGGAATGATTTTGCGATGCACAACATCACCTGTTCGGATGTTGCTTACTTACATTTTATAGAAGAGGGTTAGGATGTGTTTTATGTAGCTACCTACAATGAGTATGGGGAGGAGTTGCATAATTATGAACAAGTCCATGATCAGTTTTGGAGATGTATGGTTGATGTGACAGACACGTCTCATCTTAGCCGGCCAATGCTAGAAGATTTTCTAGCATATATGCATGGTCCAGCAGCTACAGAGTCGGTCATGGTTACTAGTAACACCACTGATTACCAAGTAGAGCTGGAGGTTACACAAGATTGGTATGATCGATATGTCCACACAGCCCTGTGGGGGTGTGGTTGGGAGAAATTGTCCCAAGACTTGAATATGTCACCTGGTCAAAAAATGATGTTTACTCAGGTTGTCTCGGGGGAGGAGTATAATGTCATGTTGTTTTACCATGATGGAGGGGCCATCACAACAGTGGAGATATACAGCACCAACATATCCATGAATGCCCTTTGTCACCAACCAACTGACTATGGTATGTTTTAGTTTTTTAACTTTAACTACACCAAGTATCTGACAACAGTGTAAGTTATTTGATTATATGTAATATTAAATTCAGATCTTGAAGCCCCTCGGATGAATTGGATATGTAATTGGGAACACCACACAGCCCATGACCAAGAAGAAAGGGCATTCTACAGGAAGATGACTGCATCCTTCTGGAGAGATGGCCGACTTGTAAGTCTAGTGACAGAGTTGCTTGATAAGATATATGAATGTCATTTGTATCATATATTGTGTTTCTTATATAAAGATTGATGGATCATAATGTGTATCAGAAGCATCACATGAAAAACTAATGATAAGTTTTGTACATTTTTTATCAGTCCATTCCATCAAGAATTGTTAAGAAGTACAACTTGTGTGGGTTCTCTAGAGCGGCTGTGAAGCATAAAAGCATAGAGAAAGAGTTTGAAGTTCGTGAGAGGACACTTCAAGTTGGTCAAGGGAAGGTCAGGAGGCAAGTGGCTATTGTTTCATTATCTAGTTTATGGCAATTAAGGGCAGAAGCACATTTTGGTCAAGGTTCAATGGTCTGCTTCTTTCTAGGTGCTGAAACTAACAGGTCACAAAGAGTTTTACATTTTGATGTGTGCTGATGGAGCTTTAAATTTGGATGAATGATATTATGTAAATAAATTTTGTAGTTCATATGTATGGTGGATTTGTGGGCACAAATCAACTTGACAATGCTTAGACAATTGTTTTGTAAACTATATGTGTAGGATAAACCATATGGGTTTGTCCATACACAATTTTGGAAGTATGATGCAATATATGTATGCTTAACTTTAGGTTTTATAACGGTTAATTAGTAACACTTCGTGTTGTATGTGTTGACTTTATTAGTCAAAAGGGGTTATATGACTCATGAAATTTTAATTATGACTTTCGATAGTCAAACTTCAAATTGAAATTGCCATTTACCAATTGACTCATTAATTGAAATGTTGCTTTCTATGGATCATAATGTATATGCTAGTTTCAACCTACACTTTCTAATACCAAGTTGAAGTGCTATATGTAACTTTCACTTTTAAAAGTCAAATTTTCATATCCACAACACACCCACAATATTTCAAACAACACCATTCAGGGTAATTACAAGCTAAACATTAAACAAACCATAGAATGAAACATGAACAGCAAAATACGTCGTTAATTGTCTCAGGGTACAAGCTAAACATTAAACAAACCATAGAATAAACATAAAAAAAAAAAAAAAAAAAAAAAAAAAAAAAAAAAAAAAAAACTAGAAGAATTCCACTTCAGCTGTGGGGGAAGCTCGATGGAGTTTCAACAGCTCCCTAGCCAACTCCCAATTCATCACCACATTTTCAGCATGATCATGATTCAGAGTGCAAAGCTTGATATAAAGTTTCTTCAACAAGGGGGAACAAGCAAGAACAAACTTGATTATTGTTAATTCATTAACTGATATAGGAAAAGATCGAAAACCACACTCTCGAGCTGGCCCGACCCCATTTTGTTGCTTCCTAAATGTAATGAATAATTTTCCAAAGGTAGATCACTTTCGAATGAAGCCTGCAAATTGAGATAGTATTGAGATGCATAACCATGGCAATTTAGGTTGATGTGAAGCAATTTGCAATCTTGGAGCTCCACGAATCATTTGAATGATGAATGCTACCATTGCATTGTTCCTAAAATTGACTCCGAATAGACTTAGATTCTTGAGGGATACAAATGCCACAGGTACATTCATCCATGAGCTACCTTCTGCCAATAACTACAACATGTAATTTTTAGAATTTTTAAATATTGAATTTGAAGTGTGAAACTCAAATTGGTCTTACCTTACACTCCTGAAAATCCAATGTAAGGGACTCAAGTTTGGGAAGACTTCTAAGCTGATATACATTGTAAGTTGTGATTGTAGTGACCTTGTTCAAAAGACTAAATGACAAATACAACTTCTTCAGGTTCCCAAGTTGTGCAATATCCAATAGTCTTATCTCTTTTATATCAGTACGATTGATTTTAAGAGACTCAAGTAAGGGACAACCAGCAACAAAGTCCCAAATTGTACCGGTCAGAAATTTGACGGATAACAATTCTAAGGTCAATAGATTTGGGAAACCTTCAAAGGATACCAAACTAGGTAACGTACAGCAATGAAGTTCCAGATGTTTCAACTCCAAACGAGTGTACATTTGGGTTGGCAAGATAACTGGTTTGAAGGACCAGTTATGTATAAGGATCTCCTCAATTCCTCGTTGACCCAACAACAACAGCCAAGCATGAATCTCTTCATAATTGAAGTAATCTTGTCTAGACAAGGGTTTAAGCTCTACAGAGAAGACAACCCTTCTTATGGGACCTTTGAGCTGAAGCAGCAATCTAGTAACATGCATCCCTTCAAACTTATTTGTCAAAATATAAAAGAAATCCTCATCAAGTATGACATCGGTGAGCAACATCCACTTATACCTCCAGTTTGTCGCTAAACTGGATGTCGTCACCGCCTCTTTGAGTGGCAAATGGTTCAAAATATTGGTGATAACATTATCTGGCATGTTGCTAATATAATCCAGCATGTCATTCATAACATTCCGTCCAAAAGACATGGTGAGTTATGAAAAATGAGGGCTTGGATTTTCAGTAAACGAGTTTTTTTTTTGTTTGGATTTGGTTTTTCAATAGGTCTATGTAATTATGGTAGGCATAGGGGTTTTGGTGGGTGGGTTTTGTAACACCCCCAATTCAATGATGCAGCGGAATTCAAACTAGGTGTTACTCGACGACACAACAGTCATAATAATAGAAAACGATCTCTAATAGAAAACTGGGTGTTACTCGACGGCACAATTGTCGTAAAATGAGAGAAAATCATATTTCTATTTTTTATAGTGTTTTATGGACATATCGGGATGCTGGAATGACGTTTAAACCTAAAAGTAAATCTCGGACACGGTTTCGTGATTTTTGCAGAAATGATCCGACGAGTGTCAAACTCTTGGATTATCATTAAAATAGTTTAACTTACGAGAATATGAAATAAAAATTTCGGGAGTTAATAGTGAAAGTGAATAGTAAAAAGTGAATAGTAAAAATGAATAGTAATCTGAAAATGTGAATTGTTACAGTCTCTACCCCTTAAGGGAACTTCGTCCCGAAGTTCAGTTTATGTCAGGGGTTGAAGTGACGTCGTTGAAAAGATAGGGTTTCTTGTGGCGAATGGTTTCTAAGGTAGCTAGTGATATACTTTGATTCATTGTTTCAGTGTATGGCGTAGGATGAGGTTTACTTTTATGTGGGAAAGGTGGAGTGAGAGTGATTAATTGTCGTACTCTATCGTATGAATACTTATGAATTTCCTATACTCACACGAAATTTGTTTTAAGATTATAGGTGAAATGTTTGTTTCTAATAACACATACAGGTGACTATTCCCAGCATAACATGATCCCTCTTAAATTAGACATAGGTGATCAGGCTATGTATAATTTAGGACCGATAATGTGATGTTCAGTTTAGTCATGTAGTACTGTATTTCTTAAAAGTTTTTAGATGATATTCAATCTTGTAAAGCTGATGAGGGTGCTTGTGGTGTAACTATGGATGATTTGAGCTTTAAAAGTGCATCAAGATCTGTTAATGAGCTTGTGGTTGCAACGGTTGTGAAGATAATGATGGTGAAAAGATGAACGAGGCTTGTGTTCTTCATTTTGGTTTGATGAGCTGGTGAGTGCTTATTCACTCACTGTTTTATGGCTAATTATCGACCCAAAACAACTATTTGAGCTAACAAATGCCAAGAAAACACGTGTTTTTGTATTTGTGATATGCAGGTACGGATATTTAAGAAAATGACAAAAATCACGAGAAAACAAAGAAACCGAGCACGAGAGTGGAAGACGGTCAATTAATCAAAGTTGTGATCTTAAAAGTCAATTTTGGACCCTGAAGAATCTTACTTTGTCAAGATTAGCCCTTGGATCAAATTATTAGGAAATGGTAGATTTAGCCCTTATAGTTTCATAAATTACACTATTGGTCCTTGTATGTTATAACAAGCTGAAAATAAAAACAAAGTTTGGTCCAATAGTTGTACAAATCCAAATTATACCAACAGCCTGATCCAGATCCACAATAATAAACACCCAAGCCCAATTCATAAAATAAACCCGAGCCCACCTAGCCATATCCGGTCAAAACTCCCACTTTTGGTCAAAGGTCAAATAAATAAAAATAACATACCCCGTACACTTACCCGCCCTTATTCACCCCCAATTTACCCCAATCCCATAACCACTATTCAACCAACAGTAAAACAAGAACCCTAATTCCCCAAACCCAAAATTAACCACAATTAAGGGCATAAGGGTCAAATCAAAAGGTTTCTAGAAGTATTAGGTGATGTCAGAGGTATGTCAGAGGCTCAAGAAGCACAGATATGGACATGTGGCAGCCTCTCATAGGTGGAAACGCGTCATAAATCTTATCCAAGGGCTATGGATAGATGAGGAATGATTGAAGATGATCATGTGGTCCTGAGGTGATTGAAAGAAACACAAGCACACGGATTGCCAGCTTGGCAATCCGTGACCCCCAACTCTTAGTTTAGCTATAAATAGGAGATATGTTAGCTTGTATTAGTGTGGAGTCTTGGAGTAGCCAAGCTCTGCCAAATTTTCCTCTCAACTTTTATTAGTGTAATTTCAAATCTCAATGTATTAGTTTTAAATTTTAGTTAATGAATTTAGTTTTATATAATCCATTTCAGCTTATTATTGTTTATTATTCATCTTTACTGTTTTATTTAGAACAGCTTATTTCAGTTAGTTTTATAGTTAATTCAAGTTCTGTGTAAAAATTTAGTTTTACATTTTCATTCAATAGTTTTGAGGAAATTCAGAAAATAGAAAAACAAATTTAGTGTAATTAAGCTTTCAATTAAGCTTGTTTTTAAATGTTTACATTTTTTTCCAGCTTCATATAGCCTCTGAGATCATTGTTTTTCAGTTACTTAAACAAAAGTTTTTTTTGGTCCAACATAGTTTTTGAGTTGATTCAGTTGATCCTTGAGGTGAATTTTTGGCAAGCCAAATCAGAGAAGGATGGATTTGAGCCTGTCAAGTGACAGGCTAGCATAGTGAACACCTCTTTTCTAAGCTGAGGTGATATAGTTGGTAAGTACTGTAGTTACTTTTGCATTCATAAGTAGCTTGGATCTGTGTTGCTCTAGTATAACTGTAATAGTTGGTTATCTGTTTCATTGCATCACTGTCTGATTTGTGAGTTGATAAGTATTGTGATATTGTTTTATTAGTGATTTTAGATAGTAATTGATAGTTGTAGTTGTATTTAGTAGATCCTATCAAATAGTTGTAGTGAAATCAGTAACTGGTTCAGGGGTGTTTGGATATGATATATGTTGAGTATTGCAGTAGTTTAATTGGAGTTTTATTATCATTCATAAGTCACTTTAATATAGTTGTAGCCATTTAACCATTAAAACAGTAGTTTATAACACATAAAGTCAAAATGAGATAGTTCTTAGCTTACTGTTAGCGTAAGTTGTTTTCAGTTGGTGATTTGGTAGGAATAGATGCATATTAGATAACTCTAGAATAATTTAGCTTAAATACAGCTTATTACTTCATCTAGACATAGTTGTGATCAACTGAATTTGGAATTGGTCAAAGTTGAGTTGCAAATAAAAAGTCAAAAATAAAGTTGAACTCAGTTTTTGGTAAGATTTTTACAAGTAATTGTAGGACTTATTAGTAGTTAGAAATAGATTAGGTTTGTTGATTTGTATTCTCTAGTAGCTAGTTAAACATAGTCAATAAGTAAATCTGTGTTTTGAGCTTTATAGCTTATCTGAATTTTGGTTGGAAGTTGTATGATTGAGCTTATTTCTCCCCTGCATCACAGGTTTAGGCCCACTTTCATGGCACCATTTAGAGTAGTATTAGATAGTTTATGAATGTCATTCTTGGTTTAGAGCATCTCAGTAGTATAGAGATTGGTTTGCCCCACTTAAATTGTTGATTTGAGCTTTTTAGCTGCAGCTTATTGGTATTGCTTTTCAGGTGTTTAGACTAGTTTTCTGCAATTATACATAGGGCTGCTAGAGCTCATTTGAGTTTGTGTTTGTGCTTAATTGTTACTTATGAGCTGTTTTAGTGGTATCTTAGCTGTTTCATATCAGTTCTTGTACCTGGCTTATTTCTGTCTGCTTATTGATTTTCATTAGTTATAGCTTTATTGCTTATTGCATGTATCTTATGCTTCTGTATGATCTCTGTTCTTGTTATGAGCATTTCTGAGTTTAGTTTTACATATTACATCTGTGGTATTATTTTGGTAAAGTTTTGTGGCAAGTGCTTATTAATAAGCACTTGCCATAAGCTGATTTGTCCTGAATAAGCTCTTCTGCTTAATTTTTCTTTTCCAAAATTTTTCTATAAGCTCATTAGAATATTTTAGAATTTCTGTAAAATTTTCATAATTTTCTGAGTTCATTTACTATTTTTCTTAATTTCTTTTAGTTTAAAATCATTTTTAAATCAATTTTAAATAACAAAAATCCATAAAAATACAAAAAAAGTCTTGAAAAATACAAAAATATTTTTATATATTCTTTTATAATATTTTAAAATTTTTAGAATTAAATTTTCATTTTTCCAATTTATTTTTCTATTTTTCTTTATTTTTAATTCATTTTAATTCAATAAATTCTAGAAAATAAATAAAAACTCAAAAAAATATTTTTCTTTTTCTTAAAATTCTTTTTAATAGTTTAAGATTTTTAGAAAATATTTTCAAGTTTGTAGAATCATTTTTCATTAAACGTTACGTTTCAAATTTTTCGGTTGCATTTCCGTTTTCGCGTTTTTAACATCGGTGCATATTTAGCTTGTACATTCTGGTTATTTCACTATTACTTTTTATTATTTGAATTCAAAAATCATATTTTTCACTTTACCACTTTTCACGACTCGATTTCGCGATTCGAAAATTCACGACTCTATTCTACCTTCGTTGGGAAAACGACCCGGGAAATACTTTCACCGGTATTTCTTCGGAATAATTATATACTACAAAAAGACTTTATCAAAATGGCGCCGCTGCCGGGGGAGGTCGAAGTGAGTTTTTGAATATCGTTTTGAAAAATCGTGTTTTGTTAAGCCTTCCTCTATTTTGTATATATTTTTATAAAAATAAATAAAAATTGAAAAATCAAAAACACTTTTCCTAAAGTGTTTTCAAAAATACCAAAAAAATAATAAAGTTACAGCTTCGACTCGACCGAAAGGAAGGGCGTTGTAAACCAAATAAGTCTCACAACATAACAAAAATGTGAAATTAGTTGTTTATCGGATTACTTCAATTCAACAACCGATTAAGCGGGAAAATTCGTTTCTCTCGTTTCGTCGCACGTGGTTTTGAAAGAAACGGTTTCAATTAACGTAGCGTTTTACAAAAAGAAAATAAAAGTTTTTGTGATTTGTTTTTCTTTAAATATCAAAAACAAAAAAATAATCTTCTTATCCTCTAAATTTTGATTCTTTTTCTCAAACCCTCTTACGTTTAATTCTTATGGATACGATTTGTTTAAATTGTGGAGAACCGTTTTTCGGAGGGTTGTGTGTGTGGTGTACGTGCGACGAATGTGGAGATAATATTCGTGATGGCGTTTGTTTGAATTGTAATTCTCATACGTATGATCAAAATTCGTTTAACAATTCGTCAAATATTCCCGATTTTTATACACCACCACCACCTTCGTTTTATTGCTATAATTGTGGAAACCCGTCCGAAGAAGGAATGCCGTGTGGGCGATGTTTTTGTGATGTATGTGGATACACCGATTGTATGTGCTATGCCCCGAGTGCTGACACGTCTTACGCTTACGATCCGAGCTTTGATTGTTATCCTCAAAATAATTTTTATGAGCCAAATTCGTATTACAATGGTGATTCTTTCCAAAATACATCAAATTTAGAAAATTGTGGGGGATCGTTTGAAAATTATTATCATGAACCTAATCCTTGTTAAGATTTTAATAGTTTTTACCAACCCCCACAAACTTCCGAATTTAATAATCAAATTTTTGAAATTAAATCAATGATCGATAAGTTGAAAGAGATGGTGACTAGTCGTTATACATCTACTCCCGAGCTTAATGAGAAATCGATGGAAGAACCTCTTGTTGAAGAAAGAAAGTTCCAATTTTGTGAGTGTTGTTTGTATGATGATAGTTCCACGATCACGATCAATCTAAATCTTCAAAATGATTCTATCTCTTCTCTCGTAGAACCAGTGGACTCTCTAATAATGGGGGACGAGCCTCTTGACACTATTCCGGCAACGGAATCTGACGAATTCAATATATCTAGTGTTGAGAACCTCATTCCAATCCAAAGTGAGTCCGGGGAAAATTCTAATGGTGATTCTACTTTCCATCCTTCTTTCACACCGGTTGAAGGGAGTGATGCCGTTTTAGATGAGATCGAGGCATTTCTTGCTAGTGATGCCATTCCGACAATGGTTGACGATGCTAATTTTGATCCGGAGGAAGATATTCGTGTACTTGAAGAGTTATTGAATGAAGAACCGTTAACTTCTCTTCCTCCGATGAACAATGATGATTATGATGAAGTCGAAAGTTATTCCGATTCTCACAATGAGTACACTACGAGTGATGAAGATTCTTGTGGAGATATCGATGATAATGATGAAGATGATGATGCAGAAATTCAAGATGAAACTCTTTGTGACAAATTATCCAAAGTTTATCTTCTCATTTCTAAGATCGAGGCGTTGAATGATTCACCGACTTCTTTTCCTATCCCCGATATGGATAGTGATTTCTTACCCGAGCTTGAAATTTTTCGATTTGAAGAGACGAGTACTGGCAATCCCACTATTCATGCTGATATCTCTCTTCCGGATTATGAGCGTTTTGATTTTGAGATTGATTCTGTGCTTATTTCCGATAATCCGTTACGTGACCCTCTTTTAGAGGATGTCAATTTATTTCTTGCTGCAGATGACTCGAAACCACCGGGTATTGAGAATGACGAGAATGATATTCTTTTCGATTCTTTTTCTTCTCGTCCACCCGAAAAACCACCCGATGAAGTTTTTGAATCCGGTACGAATGAAGTTATTTTTGGAATGGTGGACAAGATTTTTGAACAAGATGTTCCGGTGCTTAATATTTTACCCACCCTTGATTCTGAACTCGACTTTCCTTTTATCATCCAAGTGTTTAAACCATTATTTGTTTATCCCATCACTTCGTCACTTTTCCACTCCACCGGGAGTGAGGACACCATATTTGACCCGGGCATCTCTATTTTTTGTGCCAAGTGTCCGTTTCATTTGCTATCCCCAAGGACGAATTAATTCAGGGATCGAGTCAAGCTCATGTGACTCGGTGAACAAAAACAAGCGCTTCGTGGGTGGCAACCCATGCTTATCCAATTTCATCTTCTTAAAAATTTTTATTTCTAACAAATGACGTAAGGAGGGGGTGCCTCTTCTACTCTTGTGTTCTGTGGTTGTTTGTGATGTTTGTTCAGGATTGTCCATGATTTATGATGACTCTCGTGCTCGTTATCTCTTCACTTGGAGTCTCATTCATCAGTGCTACTTGGAAATCCTATATCCGTTAAATCTTATCGACTAACGTTTTCTTTGGCATAATTAATAAACGGCCTAGAATTTTGTTAGGATTACCTTAACCCGTAAAACATTGAGGACAATGTTTTGTTCTAGTCAGGGGGAGGGTGAATCTTCGATTCGATTTTGACCTTGCATTTTTCACAAGTCGTGTACTCTTGCAACTCCGTTTTTCCACCAAAAATAAAAAAATTGAAAAATTGCAAAAATTTTAATGAAAAAAAGCAATGAAAAAGTACAAAAAGATGAGAAAAAGTTGAAAAGTTGTACAAAAATATAATAAAGTTTGAATAAGTGTTTTGACACCTTGTTGACTTTCTTGCTGGCGAGAGTAGGAATAAATATTTTGACTTGACCGGGCGTGTTGAGCCCTAGCTTGTTCCCTTAACCAATGATAATCACATAAGCTTGTGCTAGTTTTGTACACTAGGAGCTATAAAATGCGAATTCTTTCTTAAGAATCTGCAAGTTCCCGTACTTGACTTTATACATGCGCAGCTTAAAAGCTTTCGCTAGTCTTTTACATCTGGAGCTAGAAAACGCGAATTCTTCTTCTAGAATTTGCAAGTTTCCGTAATTGACTTTATATATGCGTGGCTGATTATCGGCTAAGTATTCGCGGGTTTCATTATTTGGAATCTTAAATTGCGAAGAGCGAGAAATGATAGAGTTTATTTAGAAGTTAGATGCTAAACATGGAGTAGTGGTTCTCTTTAGAGCTCATGAGAGGTACTTGTGGCTTTTTACTCCCATCAGAAACGTCACCAATATATAATAGATGTTCTAGGTTAATTAGTGGTATTTCGGTTTGAATAATATTTAGTTCTTTGTTTTCTTAAGAGAATTTTTGCTTTAGAAGTTGGGTACATATCAAGGAACACCAAAAATAAGAGCAAAAAGTGAAAAAATCAAAAGTCAAAAGTTGATTATCTATGTGGTTTTGGAGCTACCCGATAAGCTTCCATTGATGTTATGAAAAAAAGTCAAGAAAGAAAGAAAAAAAAAGTGAAAAGTATGAAAAAATAAAAAAAAAAATGAAAAAAATGAAAGTTGAAGTATTATTGAATATAAGCTATGTATGTATCAATAAGTTGTTGGCGCGTGAGGTGCATGTGATAAGTGATTAGTAATCAGTCACATGAGGTGCACGTGATCGTACTCCACAACTTATATCCTTGATATTGTATGTACCCCAAAATTCCTTGATGTGGACCGAATTTCTATTGCAGTAGTTCTTAAGAGAAAATGAATAACTACTTATCCTTTTAACTTAGGTATCACTATCGGACTAAAAATTATTGAAACGAGAAAATATGAAGCAATTCATTTCTCAACAAAATAAAATATTGAGATACAAAACCTAGGATATGGGAGTAAGAAGTTTCAACAAGTAACTGTTATGAGTAGTGTTAGCATCTAATTTGTAGATAAGTTGTGATCTCGTTTGTACGCTTAGTTTGGGAGCTCGTGAAAAATCAAGGATGGCGATTTTTATCCGTATGGTCACTTCTTAAATAGAAGTGTTTCTACTCGTTGACCCTAATAATTATTGCAAAAATAATGAAAGTTCAACAAACCGTCACAAATGTGAAGTATGGAAAAGTACAAAATAGAAAGTATAAGTGGAATAAAGGAATAAAAGGAAAATTTTAGAAAACGGAGCGTTTACGGGAATAAATGATTTTATTACTTCTTTCGAACCTCCTTGCTACTTTTCAAAGTTAGTAAAAAGAGTTTTGAAATTATTTATCCCAAAAGCGTGAATTGATCACATTGCGTGAGGACACGGCAATACCTTAGTCGAGGGGATTTTGGTGAGTGCTTATTCACTCACTGTTTTATGGCTAATTATCGACCCAAAACGACTATTTGAGCTAACAAATGCCAAGAAAACACGTGTTTTTGTGTTTGTGATATGCAGTGTGACAACCGGCAATTTAGGGAGTTATTTTGAAAACCCGCATTACGTTAAAGTTCGTTTATAATTTTTTAGTTGGAATTTCATTTCACAACGAACTTGTAAGACCTATTTTATGGATAATTATATTTTACGTTGTTATGGAATTTGTAAATTATCTTAATAATTCATTATGGAAATTACGTGATGATGTATGTTTTTTAAAAATTCTCACTGTTACTACGTTGACTCTGGCACTAGGTTTACCTAACGGGAAATGTTATGATTCGTTTTACGAGTCCGACGATATTTAATTATTTATGAGATGTTTCGCGAGATATTAAACGTTTTGAAATGAGTTTCGGGTTTTGGACCGTGTATTTTACACCCACTCATGTTACCACTCATACTAATAATAGTATTATTATTATTATTAATATTATTATTAAAAATAATTTTTTTTTAGTAAATAATACAAAAACCGTCCTTGTGGTCCGGTTCCTCTCACAACACACCCACTCTCACCCTCACTTCTCTCTCTCATTTCCTCACCACTTCAAACCCTAGCCGCCGGCCCCCTTTTTTTCGGCTATAACCGTCGCACCACCGCCCCCACAACAAAACCACCACCACCATCTTAACCCTTATCTTCTCCTCTTTCATTTGAACTATAACACGCGCCCTAAAACGCATTATAACACCACGAAATCTTTGTAGATTCGATCGAGTTTTTATTGTTTTCACTAGATCCGCAAGTTTGGAGGTTCAAGAAGGTGAGTAAGCTCGTTTTGGTACCTTGGGTGCCTCGACATGGTGTTAAATCCATGGCTACACGGATGATTTTTGTGGGAATCGAATACATTTTGTTGGGAAATGATGTTTTATTGCTAAAAAGATGGTTTGGTATCCGGGTATCGGTGTTTGGTCGTGTTCCTTTGCGTGGTCGACCCGTAGCCGAGGGCCTCACCCTCGACTTTTTGATGATTCCGAGTTATGGTCGACCTTTGACCCGATTTCATGTTGTTTGACCTCATTTGGTCATAGTGGTTAATTGTTAGTTGGATTCTTGATTGTTGTTCTTGTTGTTTCGACTTGGGTTGGAGCCGACGACCCCCTTGGGTCGGTTTGGTTATTTATTTTTGTTTGGGTCGAGCTCCCTTGAGCTAGCCGCGACCTTGTGGTCTCGGGTGGGACCCACGTAACACTTGGTATATGTTTTCGACTCGGGTTGACTTGGTAACTTGACCCGAATACGGTTATTTTTGAGAACCGTTGGTGATGTCGAAATATATATATTTCAGCTAAATTCAATTTCATGGTTATTATATATTGTTATCTATTATTATTATTGTGGCTTAATTGATTTTTGAAGCGGTTGACGAGTATTATGGACTCGTGGTATTATTTGAAGTTGTGTTGACGATAAAGTGGTTTTGGGGACCGATTGTGAGACGGTCACTTAGATTGACGGAGATAGGTTAGTCGGGTGCCGTAGTCGGACCCTATTGTTGTAGCACGTGGATTGGGATTGATTGGACGGAGATGTATTGATTGTTATGACTTTTACATATTACTTTGGACTTGGACAATGAGCCGAGAGTCATGACTCGGACATGTGACCATTTCGTATGACTCGATAACTAATTACAAATAAAACATAAATAATAAAACTCGTAATAATAGTTATTGATAATATAAACGTTTATATGAATATATAGACGTGAATAACGGATATATAATTATATAAGCGCGTATATTAATAATAATAATAATCACGAGTCGTATTATAAATAATACGACTAGATATATATTAGGCTACGAAAGTGGCGTAATATTATTGAACGTATTATTATTATAAAGAAATTGTTATAAAACGAGGAATCCTCGACAATTCTCAAATATTAAATAAAAATGTCATTTTGTATATATACTAAATAAACTTATCGAGTTATGCGGAGTCGTTGTCACTCGAGTTCAGGTAAGTTTTATTTGTGACTTTCGTGTTGTCACGGATATATGGCGATTAATATAAACGTTTTCTATAACTAAATAACCACTTAACCGTAGGGTTGAATCAGGTTATTTGGCTATATAAAATGAATATATTAATGGGCATCGTATCCTACGACGCCCATAGGTTGTGGTATATGTAAAGTGTAATAAATTGCGAATATATATATCGGGAAATCTGGCCAATTTGACAATATATATGAGGAATTTATTAAACTATGATATCTACCATATAGTATTTATGTGCTATGTGCTTTAGGATGGGGTGTAATTTTGGAACAGTATGTTACGTAAATAAATATGAGGATTATCAAATCGACGGATTTGATAAACTTCGGCGATTTATTTAAATGATATATTGGGCTAATATTAGATCCATAGTTTATTTTATTATTCTTTGTGTGACCTTTTGGTTTGTTTTGAGTCGACCCACCACCCGTATGGATACCAAACGTAAATACACCAAACTAATACGAAATGGATTTTCGGAAATAAAACGGATTCTCGTCCGGGTTTGGGAATATTTTGAATTTGAGGAAATGATTTCTGAACGAGTTAATATTGTTAGGTCGTGCCGAGTCCGTAGTTGTTGTTTCGTGAGTTATTATACATCTTATTTCTACCGACTTCGTCTTGCTATTTTCTGGACTTGAGGTGAGTCATAGCCTCACTTTTTCTCTTGAACTTTGTTTTCAATACTTGGGGTGAGAAACGTGCAAATTATTTTATGTGGACTATTATCGCTTTTATATTCTTTCTAAAACTTGCTATGCGTATGGACTAGGATGTATTGTCAGCTTTAGTCACACGGTTTTGTGTGTACTATTCAAGGTTGGCTTATTTGGTTATTGGTGGATTGTCAGCTTTAGTAACACGGTTTTGTGTGTACTATTCAAGGTTGGCTTATTTGGTTATTGGTGGATTGTCAGCTTTAGTCACACGGTTTTGTGTGTACTATTCAAGGTTGGCTTATTTGGTTATTGGTGGATTGTCAGCTTTAGTCACGCGGTTCGTGTGTACTATTCAAGGTTGGCTTATTTAGATACTGTAGCGTGCACCTATAGGTTATTGATAGTTCGGAGGTTATCCGAGTATTTATGATATTGCGGGGGTTACCCGAATATCTATGTTAGAACGGAGGGTATCCGTGTGTTAGAATTGGAGCGGAGGGTATCCGCAGGCTTTTAGCGAATCCTTAGTCTAGCTAGCAAGCATTTTGCGTATATGTCCACTATATTGTTAGATAAATTTAAACCTATGATCTCACCAGCGAAAGCTGACTTTTAGCACGTTTTCTCAGGTAATTAAGTTATGATACGGATGCTTGGAATGGAAGGCTCGGCCAAGGCTCATGGTTTATGGATCTATTTTTCTAAACTCTGATAATTAATTTTGGACCTACTGTTATGTTATTTTGGGCCTGAATCTGAATGATGTTGGGATAAATGTAAACGTTAAAACCCCGTTTTGGTTGTGTTTTTATTATGTTTACCTTATCTCGTTCTATATTGTCTTGTGTTGGATACCAATCCCCGTAGCACCCCAAAAGCTTGTTGAGTCTTCCGCTGTATCAAATTTTGGGGGTGTTACAGATTGGTATCAGAGCCAAGGTTATAGAGAACTAGGTAAATAAACGCCTAAACTATAACCGTGTTTTTATAGAAAATGATCCTTGACCACCGCCCGCCAGCCCGCCAAGCCGAAGCATCTTCTATTATTTGAGGTACTATGAGATATTTGAGATGATTGTTAGATTTGGGATTTATTGAGATGATTTGAGGTTTATGGATTTTAGTAATAAGATGGCGTTTCGAGGAATTATATGGTCTATATGTTTTATAAACATTTTAGTAATGCGGTGTTTGAAATTCTTTTTATTGAGATTATATGTTTGAACTATTTGATGAGGATTTTTAGTATGGTATTTTGAGTTGTGATTTAGTTGTTTTGAAACACTTACACCTACCCTACGCCGTTGTCGCAGACCATGGCCTCCCATATGCCCGATGTTGTCGAGGATATTCTTACTGCACCGGTTTTACCTGCACAGTTCACTATGGCATCTGATGATCCTTACCAGATGGCCATGCTTTCAGCTACTGTATCGCAGACAGCTTTTACTTCAGCACCACCTGCTGCATCTACGCAGGGACCCTCATCTTCTCTAGGGCTCCCTGGTACATCGAGGCAGCTTACTCTTCATCAGTCTTTGGCTCGCGTGGCCCCACGCTTTGCCCACCGAGCTACGGCACGCATGTCGGTACGCCCTACTCCATCACCTTTACAGATTGATGCTCACTCTCTCCTGTCTGAGGCGCCACCCACATCATTGCGTCGTCGTCCTAGATCACCTACCACATCTCTACATGGTTCACCTAGTAGGAGACGACGATTGATGAGGTACTCTTCTAAGGAGGAGGAGGAGGAGGAGTACGAGGGTGAGGATGAGGCTGATGACCCTGAGCAGGAGGATGACCCTCAGGAGGCTGAGCAGGGTGATGATGATGACCCTGAGGAGGAGGATGACCCTCAGGAGGATGAGATGCCTGATGATGATGATGTGTTAGTACCACCAGCTCAGGCTGAGGAGCCTGATTCACCTGTACATCCGATTGAGCTTGATTCACCTGATCATCCATTTTTGGTTGAGTTGCCACCCGGTAGTCCCGATGGGTCGGATGCATCTTCTGAGGTTTCTGCTGAGCATGCAGAGTTAGGTGAGATTGGCAGGTTATGGGCTCGGATTACTGAGCTTAGTGAGAGAGTTGCACGTGTATCTGATCGACTTGAGAGAGTTATTGGAGAGTTTTTAGCGGATTTGAGAGTTGACATGACTATCGTTGTGGGCAGGACTACGGAGATGAGGAGAGTTTTGATGGAGGTCCACGAGCATATCGATAGTTTGCAGCGAGGTTTTGTTACTGCTCGAGAGGCCGACCGCAAGCTATGGCAAAGGAAAGCCGAGCTAGAGAAGGAGGTGGCTGACCTCTAGAGAGACCGAGACACCCATAGCGTGGAGCTAGGATCGTTATGGAGGGATCTTGATGGCTTGAGGCAGGAGTTGAGGAGCCTCCGCCAGCAGCGTGGCTAGTTGCTTGGGTTATGTTGTCTTATTGCTTTCTTAACCGAGTAGTGTTCGGTTAGAAAAGCTAGTTATCATATTTTGATGTATTTTGTTCAGTATTCGTCTCTTTTGGAACGATTAGTACGTTATTGTGTTTTCTAGTAGTTGGAACGATGTTAGATCGCTATTGTATGGTTGATGGTTATTAGTATATGGTATTATGTGATTTTGAGTGTTATGGAAATTGAGTTCTTATTCGCTTTATTGATGTTACGTGGTGTATTGTGCTATCCTTTCCATGACTTGGCTCCGTTGAATTGCTTTTGTTGAGCATATTGATAAGTTCTATTGGAGACTCATGAACTTGTGTGATGTTTCAGATCAATGGCCACACGACGAAACCCTGTTAGAGCTACCAGAACTGGCCCTGCAGTGACTACTCCTGGTCGCCGAGGACGCCGACCTACTCGAAATGTTGAAACCCCTACTCCTAACAACCTGGACACTACTAACCGCAACAACAGGAATCAAAATGTTGATGTTCAGGGAGACAATGATCATGTTCCACTTAATGCACCTACTGTGGATCAAGCAATGATCAATCAACTTGTGGAGCAAAGAGTTGCTGAGCTACTAGCTGAGTCAAATCATTCCAACAATTCTGCTGGAACATTTCCACCTGTTCGTGCTAACGGATGTCAATACAAGGAATTTAAGATTTGTGGACCTATTGAGTTTGGTGGAACTGAAGGAGTGGTTTACTTGGTTAGGTGGATTGAGAAGACTGAGTCAGTGTTTAATGTCAGTGGTTGTGCGGAGAACGCGAAGGTAAAGTTTGCTTCTTTTACTTTCAAGGATGAAGCTTTAACTTGGTAGAACAATTACCGAAATGCAGTTGGGAGTGATGTAGCTTATGCCATGACTTGGGAACAATTTAAGTCTCTGCTGATTCAGACTTATTACCCAAGGAATGAGGTCAAGAAGCTAGAGATTGAGTTTTGGAACCACAAAGTGAAAGGTAATGATATGACAACTTACAATCATCGTTACCAGGAATTAGCCTTGCTTTGCCAAGATATGGTAAAAACCGAGACTTAAAAGATCGAGAGGTATACTGATGGGTTGCCTGTAGCTATGACAAATGATGTGATTTCTGCTAGGCCTGCAAACATCCATGAGGCAATCACAATTGCTCAACAACTTATGGATTCGTTGGAATTAGAAGAAGCTGATAAGGAGAAGAATGGAAAGAGAAAGAGAGACCGTCACTCTAAGGGTAATGATCACCGAAGCAAGAGACAAGCTAAGGCTTATGCCATTGGGAATGGAGATAAGAAGAATCAGAACGGTGATGCACCCAAGTGTGATCGTTGCCACCAGCATCATACTGGATGGTGTAGTGTGAAATGCCAGAACTGCTCAAAGAAAGGACACACAGCTAGGGATTGTAGAGCTCGACCTCTTGCTATGGTTCAGGCTGCTCCTGAGATGAGAAACAAGGCAGATGTTACTTGTTATGGGTGTGGAAAGAAGGGACACTATAGGAATGAGTGTAGAGAATCGTGGAACCGTAGAAACCAAGGCTCGGGTGGTAATGGGTACAATCACGGAAACCGTGGAGCTGGAGGAAACCGTGGACGACAAGATAATGGGGACCAACGTGTGGAAGCTGGAGCTGCTCAGGGAAGAGTGTATGCACTCAGGAACGAGAGAGGAGAAGATCCGAACATCGTTACTGGTACGTTCCTTCTCAATAATCGTTATGCTTCCATACTATTTGATACTGGTGCCGATAGGAGTTTTGTGTCCACTACGTTTGCAACCTTACTCGAGAAACCCCCGATGGCCTTAGGAATTGGATATGATATTGAGTTAGCTAATGGGAATATAGAAAGGATTAATACCATCATTCGCGGTTGTACGTTAAATTTCTTGAACCACCCTTTCAACATAGATCTTCTACCCGTCATGTTAGGAAGTTTTGATGTTATCATTGGTATGGATTGGCTGTCGAAGTATCGTGCTCACATACTTTGCGACGATAAGATCGTGCGTGTACCATACGAAAAGGAAATCCTAAATATATTAGGAGATCGAAAGGATTCTAGGAGCCCATCCCGATTAGCAGTCATTTCTTGCACTAAGTTACCAAAGCTAATGGAGAAGGGATGTTACCTTTTCTTAGCTCAAATTTCTGAGAAAGGAGGGACGAAGAAAAAGGAAAGGTGCATTGGAGATGTGCCTATAGTTCGTGATTTTCCTGATGTGTTTCCCGATGATTTGCCGGGGAATCCCGCCGACTAGACAAGTGGAGTTTCAGATTGAGTTGATACCTGGTGCTGCACCTGTAGCACGAGCGCCTTATCGTCTTGCACCTACCGAGCTAGAAGAGTTGTCAAAACAATTGGCGGAGTTAGCCGAAAAAGGATTCATAAGACCAAGTTCTTCACCTTGGGGAGCCCCAGTCTTATTTGTGAAGAAGAAGGATGGATCGTTCCGTATGTGCATTGATTACCGAGAGTTGAACAAGTTAACGGTGAAGAATAGATACCCGTTACCTAGAATCGACGACTTGTTCGATCAACTCCAAGGATCGAGTGTGTACTCGAAGATCGATTTGAGATCGGGATATCATCAACTTCGAGTTCACGAGGAAGACATTCCGAAAACGGCTTTCAGAACCCGTTACGGGCATTACGAGTTTCAGGTGATGCCGTTTGGGTTGACTAACGCACCGGCAATATTCATGGATCTCATGAATCGGGTGTGTAAGCCTTACTTAGATAAGTTCGTGATTGTATTCATCGATGACATACTGATTTATTCAAAGAGTGAGAAGGAGCATCTAAGACTCATCTAAGAATTGCTCAGGAAGGAGAAACTCTATGCCAAGTTTTCGAAATGCGAATTCTGGATTCCGACGGTACAATTTTTGGCTCATGTGATTGATAGACAAGGAGTCCATGTGGATCCTGCTAAGATTGAGGCGATAAAAGATTGGGCTGCACCTACAACCCCAACCGAAGTTCGTCAATTTTTGGGTTTGGCTGGTTATTACCGAAGATTCATTGAGGGATTTTCGAAGATAGCTAAACCATTGACCAAATTCACTCAAAAGAGTGTTACGTATGAATGGGGAGATAAAGAAGAGGAAGCGTTTCAATTGCTTAAGAAGATGTTGTGCAGTGCTCCTATCTTAGCGTTACCGGAGGGTAACGAGGATTTCGTCGTCTATTGTGATGCCTCACATAAAAGATTGGGAGCCGTATTAATGCAACGAGAGAAGGTGATAGCTTATGCTTCCCGACAGCTCAAAAAGCATGAGAAAAACTACACCACCCATGATTTGGAATTAGGTGCTGTGGTTTTCGCCTTAAGAATATGGAGACATTACTTATACGGAACCAAGTGTGTTGTATTTACTAACCATAAAAGTCTACAACACATCTTGAATAAAAAAGAGCTCAATATGAGACAGCGACGTTGGATTGAGTTGCTAAGCGATTATGATTGTGAAATTCGCTACCATCCTGGTAAAGCAAACGTTGTCGCTGATGCTCTTAGTCGAAAGGAAAGAATACCACCGTTACGAGTTAGGTCATTGGGAATGACCATCGTATCGCCATTACCGTCTCAAATATTTGAAGTTCAAACGAAAGCGTTGAAAGCAGAAAACAGATCTGCTGAGAATATATTTGGGATGGCTGAGAATGAGAAAGGATTTGTTAAGCGTTCTGATGGATTGCTATGTTTTGGAGATCGGATTTGGGTACCTTTGTATGGAGGAATTCGGGAGTTGATTATGCATGAGTCGCATAAGTCAAAGTACTCTATTCATCCTGGGTCCGACAAGATGTACCAGGATTTTAAGAAGTTTTATTGGTGGCCAAATATGAAGGCAGATATAGCATCGTACGTTAGTAAATGCTTGACATGTGCTAAGGTTAAAGCCGAACACCAGAGACCGTCAGGATTACTAACGCAACCAGAACTTTCAGTCTGGAAATGGGAGCGGATTACTATGGACTTCATTACCAAATTACCGAAGACAGCTAGCGGTTGTGACGCTATCTGGGTAATAGTGGACCGTCTGACAAAGTCTGCTCATTTCCTGGCAATAAGCGAAGATGATAGTGTGGATAAACTTGCGAGGTTATATGTGAAGGAAATTATTTCGCGTCATGGAGTCCCGATATCTATTATTTTGGATCGCGATAGTCGTTTTACGTCAGCTTTGTGGCGATCACTTCAAACGGCTTTGGGGACGAGACTTGATATGAGTACTGCGTATCATCCTCAAACCGATGGTCAAAGTGAGAGGACCATTCAGACATTGGAGGATATGCTTCGTGCATGCATCATAGACTTTGGTAAAGGCTGGGAGAAGTACTTGCCCCTCGCGGAATTCTCCTATAATAATAGTTACCACACAAGTCTTAAGGCTGCACCATTCGAAGTTTTGTATGGCAGAAAGTGTCGTTCGCCTATTGGTTGGGCAGAAGTTGGAGATAGCCAACTCACAGGCCCTGAGCTGATTTTGGAAACTACTGAGAAAGTAGCTCGGATTCGTGATCGGTTGCAAGCAGCCAGAGATAGGCAGAAATGTTACGCCGATCAGAGACGTAAACCCTTAGAGTTCCAGGTTGGAGACAAAGTGATGCTGAAAGTCTCGCCTTGGAAGGGTGTGATACGTTTCGGGAAATGTGGTAAACTCAACCCACGCTACATTGGACCATTTCTGATCTTAGAAAGAATTGGGCCTGTGGCTTATAGGTTGGAATTACCACATGAACTGAGTAAAGTTCACGACGTGTTTCACGTTAGTAATTTGAAGAAATGTCTTTCCGATGAGATGCCTGTCATTCCAATGAAGGATATTCGTATTGATAAGAAATTGAACTTTGTGGAAGAGCCAATGGAGATTTTAGATCGTGAAGTTAAACGACTCAAGCGAAGTCGCATTCCGCTCGTCAAGGTTCGTTGGAATTCCCGACATGGACCAGAATTTACGTGGGAACGTGAGGACGAGTTCCGGAAGAGATATCCGAAGCTTTTCACTTCGTTGATGAATTTTTCCGAGTGAAACCCGGGACGGGTTTCTTCTGAGACTGGGAGGATGTGACAACCGGCAATTTAGGGAGTTATTTTGAAAACCCGCATTACGTTAAAGTTCGTTTATAATTTTTTAGTTGGAATTTCATTTCACAATGAACTTGTAAGACCTATTTTATGGATAATTATATTTTACGTTGTTATGGAATTTGTGAATTATCTTAATAATTCATTATGGAAATTACGTGATGATGTATGTTTTTTAAAAATTCTCACTGTTACTACGTTGACTCTGGCACTAGGTTTACCTAACGGGAAATGTTATGATTCGTTTTACGAGTCCGACGATATTTAATTATTTATGAGATGTTTCGCGAGATATTAAACGTTTTGAAATGAGTTTCGGGTTTTGGACCGTGTATTTTACACCCACTCATGTTACCACTCATACTAATAATAGTATTATTATTATTAATATTATTAAAAAAAAATAGTAAATAATACAAAAACCGTCCTTGTGGTCCGGTTCCTCACACAACACACCCACTCTTACCCTCACTTCTCTCTCTCATTTCCTCACCACTTCAAACCCTAGCCGCCGGCCCCCTTTTCCCGGCTATAACCGTCGCACCACCGCCCCCACAACAAAACCACCACCACCATCTTAACCCTTATCTTCTCCTCTTTCATTTGAACTATAACACGCGCCCTAAAACGCATTATAACACCACGAAATCTTTGTAGATTCGATCGAGTTTTTATTGTTTTCACTAGATCCGCAAGTTTGGAGGTTCAAGAAGGTGAGTAAGCTCGTTTTGGTACCTTGGGTGCCTCGACATGGTGTTAAATCCGTGGCTACACGGATGATTTTTGTGGGAATCGAATACATTTTGTTGGGAAATGATGTTTTATTGCTAAAAAGATGGTTTGGTATCCGGGTATCGGTGTTTGGTCGTGTTCCTTTGCGTGGTCGACCCGTAGCAGAGGGCCTCACCCTCGACTTTTTGATGATTCCGAGTTATGGTCGACCTTTGACCAGATTTCTTGTTGTTTGACCTCATTTGGTCATAGTGGTTAATTGTTAGTTGGATTCTTGATTGTTGTTCTTGTTGTTTCGACTTGGGTTGGAGCCGACGACCCCTTTGGGTCGGTTTGGTTATTTATTTTTGTTTGGGTCGAGCTCCCTTGATCTAGCCGCGACCGTGTGGTCTCGGGTGGGACCCACGTAACACTTGGTATATGTTTTCGACTCGGGTTGACTTGGTAACTTGACCCGAATACGGTTATTTTTGAGAACCGTTGGTGATGTCGAAATATATATATTTCGGCTAAATTCAATTTCATAGTTATTATATATTGTTATCTATTATTATTATTGTGGCTTAATTGATTTTTGAAGCGGTTGACGAGTATTATGGACTCGTGGTATTATTTGAAGTTGTGTTGACGATAAAGTGGTTTTGGGGACCGATTGTGAGACGGTCACTTAGATTGACGGAGATAGGTTAGTCGGATGCCGTAGTCGGACCCTATTGTTGTAGCACGTGGATTGGGATTGATTGGACGGAGATGTATTGATTGTTATGACTTTTACATATTACTTTGGACTTGGACAATGAGCCGAGAGTCATGACTCGGACATGTGACCATTTCGTATGACTCGATAACTAATTACAAATAAAACATAAATAATAAAACTCGTAATAATAGTTATTGATAATATAAATGTTTATATGAATATATAAACGTGAATAACGGATATATAATTATATAAGCGCGTATATTAATAATAATAATAATCACGAGTCATATTATAAATAAAACGACTAGATATATATTAGGCTACGAAAGTGGCGTAATATTATTGAACGTATTATTATTATAAAGAAATTGTTATAAAACGAGGAATCCTCGACAATTCTCAAATATTAAATAAAAATGTCATTTTGTATATATACTAAATAAACTTATCGAGTTATGCGGAGTCGTTGTCACTCGAGTTCAGGTAAGTTTTATTTGTGACTTTCGTGTTGTCACGGATATATGGCGATTAATATAAACGTTTTCTATAACTAAATAACCACTTAACCGTAGGGTTGAATCGGGTTATTTGGCTATATAAAATGAATATATTAATGGGCATCGTATCCTACGACGCCCATAGGTTGTGGTATATGTAAAGTGTAATAAATTGCGAATATATATATCGGGAAATCTGGCCAATTAGACGATATATATGAGGAATTTATTAAACTATGATATCTACCATATAGTATTTATGTGCTATGTGCTTTAGGATGGGGTGTAATTTTGGAACGGTATGTTACGTAAATAAATATGAGGATTATCAAATCGACGGATTTGATAAACTTCAGCGATTTATTTAAATGATATATTGGGCTAATATTAGATCCATAGTTTATTTTATTATTCTTTGTGTGACCTTTTGGTTTGTTTTGAGTCGACCCACCACCCGTATGGATACCAAACGTAAATACACCAAACTAATACGAAATGGATTTTCGGAAATAAAACGGATTCTCGTCCGGGTTTGAGAATATTTTGAATTTGAGGAAATGATTTCTGAACGAGTTAATATTGTTAGGTCGTGCCGAGTCCGTAGTTGCTGTTTCGTGAGTTATTATACATCTTATTTCTACCGACTTCGTCTTGCTATTTTCTGGACTTGAGGTGAGTCATAGCCCCACTTTTTCTCTTGAACTATGTTTTCAATACTTGGGGTGAGAAACGTGCAAATTATTTTATGTGGACTATTATCGCTTCTATATTCTTTCTAAAACTTGTTATGCGTATGGACTAGGATGTATTGTCAGCTTTAGTCACACGGTTTTGTGTGTACTATTCAAGGTTGGCTTATTTGGTTATTGGTAGATTGTCAGCTTTAGTCACACGGTTTTGTGTGTACTATTCAAGGTTGGCTTAGTTGGTTATTGGTGGATTGTCAGCTTTAGTCACACGGTTTTGTGTGTACTATTCAAGGTTGGCTTATTTGGTTATTGGTGGATTGTCAGCTTTAGTCACGCGGTTCGTGTGTACTATTCAAGGTTGGCTTATTTAGATACTGTAGCGTGCACCTATAGGTTATTGATACTTCGAAGGTTATCCGAGTATTTATGATATTGCGGGGGTTACCCGAATATCTATGTTAGAACGGAGGGTATCCGTGTGTTAGAATTGGAGCGGAGGGTATCCGCAGGCTTTTAGCGAATCCTTAGTCTAGCTAGCAAGCGTTTTGCGTATATGTCCACTATATTGTTAGATAAATTTAAACCTATGATCTCACCAGCGAAAGCTGACTTTTAGCACGTTTTCTCAGGTAATTAAGTTATGATACGGATGCTTGGAATGGAAGGCTCGGCCAAGGCTCATGGTTTATGGATCTATTTTTCTAAACTCTGATAATTAATTTTGGACCTACTGTTATGTTATTTTGGGCCTGACTCTGAATGATGTTGGGATAAATGTAAATGTTAAAACCCCGTTTTGGTTGTGTTTTTATTATGTTTACTTTATCTCGTTCTATATTGTCTTGTGTTGGATACCAATCCCCGTAGCACCCCGAAAGCTTGTTGAGTCTTCCGCTGTATCAAATTTTGGAGGTGTTACATGCAGGTACGGATATTTAAGAAAATGACAAAAATCACGAGAAAACAAAGAAACCGAGCACGAGAGTGGAAGACGGTCAATTAATCAAAGTTGTGATCTTAAAAGTCAATTTTGGACCCTGAAGAATCTTACTTTGTCAAGATTAGCCCTTGGATCAAATTATTGGGAAATGGTAGATTTAGCCTTTATAGTTTCATAAATTACACTATTGGTCCTTGTATGTTATAACAAGCTGAAAATAAAAACAAAGTTTGGTCCAATAGTTGTACAAATCCAAATTATACCAACAGCCTGATCCAGATCCACAATAATAAACACCCAAGCCCAATTCATAAAATAAACCCGAGCCCACCTAGCCATATCCGGTCAAAACTCCCACTTTTGGTCAAAGGTCAAATAAATAAAAATAACATACCCCGTACACTTACCCGCCCTTATTCACCCCCAATTTACCCCAATCCCAGAACCACTATTCAACCAACAGTAAAACAAGAACCCTAATTCCCCAAACCCAAAATTAACCACAATTAAGGGCATAAGGGTCAAATCAAAAGGTTTCTAGAAGTATTAGGTGATGTCAGAGGTATGTCAGAGGCTCAAGAAGCACAGATATGGACATGTGGCAGCCTCTCATAGGTGGAAACGCGTCATAAATCTTATCCAAGGGCTATGGATAGATGAGGAATGATTGAAGATGATCATGTGGTCCTGAGGTGATTGAAAGAAACACAAGCACACGGATTGCCAGCTTGGCAATCCGTGACCCTCAACTCTTAGTTTAGCTATAAATAGGAGATATGTTAGCTTGTATTAGTGTGGAGTCTTGGAGTAGCCAAGCTCTGCCAAATTTTCCTCTCAACTTTTATTAGTGTAATTTCAAATCTCAATGTATTAGTTTTAAATTTTAGTTAATGAATTTAGTTTTCATATAATCCATTTCAGCTTATTATTGTTTATTATTCATCTTTACTATTTTATTTAGAACAGCTTATTTCAGTTAGTTTTATAGTTAATTCAAGTTCTGTGTAAAAATTTAGTTTTACATTTTCATTCAATAGTTTTGAGGAAATTCAGAAAATAGAAAAACAAATTTAGTGTAATTAAGCTTTCAATTAAGCTTGTTTTTAAATGTTTACATTTTTTTCCAGCTTCATATAGCCTCTGAGATCATTGTTTTTCAGTTACTTAAACAAAAGTTTTTTTTGGTCCAACATAGTTTTTGAGTTGATTCAGTTGATCCTTGTGGTGAATTTTTGGCAAGCCAAATCAGAGAAGGATGGATTTGAGCCTGTCTAGTGACAGGCTAGCATAGTGAACACCTCTTTTCTAAGCTGAGGTGATATAGTTGGTAAGTACCGTAGTTACTTTTGCATTCATAAGTAGCTTGGATCTGTGATGCTCTAGTATAACTGTAATAGTTGGTTATCTGTTTCATTGCATCACTGTCTGATTTGTGAGTTGATAAGTATTGTGATTTTGTTTTATTAGTGATTTTAGATAGTAATTGATAGTTGTAGTTGTATTTAGTAGATCCTATCAAATAGTTGTAGTGAAATCAGTAACTGGTTCAGGGGTGTTTGGATATGATATCTGTTGAGTATTGCAGTAGTTTAATTGGAGTTTTATTATCATTCATAAGTCACTTTAATATAGTTGTAGCCATTTAACCATTAAAACAGTAGTTTATAACACATAAAGTCAAAATGAGATAGTTCTTAGCTTACTGTTAGCGTAAGTTGTTTTCAGTTGGTGATTTGGTAGGAATAGATGCATATTAGATAACTCTAGAATAATTTAGCTTAAATACAGCTTATTACTTCATCTAGACATAGTTGTGATCAACTGAATTTGGAATTGGTCAAAGTTGAGTTGCAAATAAAAAGTCAAAAATAAAGTTGAACTCAGTTTTTGGTAAGATTTTTACAAGTAATTGTAGGACTTATTAGTAGTTAGAAATAGATTAGGTTTGTTGATTTGTATTCTCTAGTAGCTAGTTAAACATAGTCAATAAGTAAATCTGTGTTTTGAGCTTTATAGCTTATCTGAATTTTGGTTGGAAGTTGTATGATTGAGCTTATTTCTCCCTTGCATCACAGGTTTAGGCCCACTTTCATGGCACCATTTAGAGTAGTATTAGATAGTTTATGAATGTGATTCTTGGTTTAGAGCATCTCAGTAGTATAGAGATTGGTTTGCCCCACTTAAATTGTTGATTTGAGCTTTTTAGCTGCAGCTTATTGGTATTGCTTTTCAGGTGTTTAGACTAGTTTTCTGCAATTATACATAGGGCTGCTAGAGCTCATTTGAGTTTGTGTTTGTGCTTAATTGTTACTTATGAGCTGTTTTAGTGGTATCTTAGCTGTTTCATATCAGTTCTTGTACCTGGCTTATTTCTGTCTGCTTATTGATTTTCATTAGTTATAGCTTTATTGCTTATTGCATGTATCTTATGCTTCTGTATGATCTCTGTTCTTGTTATGAGCATTTCTGAGTTTAGTTTTACATATTACATCTGTGGTATCATTTTGGTAAAGTTTTGTGGCAAGTGCTTATTAATAAGCACTTGCCATAAGCTGATTTGTCCTGAATAAGCTCTTCTGCTTAATTTTTCTTTTCCAAATTTTTTATGTAAGCTCATTAGAATATTTTAGAATTTCTGTAAAATTTTCATAATTTTCTGAGTTCATTTACTATTTTTCTTAATTTCTTTTAGTTTAAAATCATTTTTAAATCAATTTTAAATAACAAAAATCCATAAAAATACAGAAAAAGTCTTGAAAAATACAAAAATATTTTTATAAATTCTTTTATAATATTTTAAAATTTTTAGAATTAAATTTTCATTTTTCCAATTTATTTTTCTATTTTTCTTTATTTTTAATTCATTTTTAATTCAATAAATAGAAAATAAATTATAGAAAATAAATAAAAACTCAAAAAAATATTTTTCTTTTTCTTAAAATTCTTTTTAATAGTTTAAGATTTTTAGAAAATATTTTCAAGTTTGTAGAATCATTTTTCATTAAACGTTACGTTTCAAATTTTTCTGTTGCATTTCCGTTTTCGCGTTTTTAACATCGGTGCATATTTAGCTTGTACATTCTAGTTATTTCACTATTACTTTTTATTATTTGAATTCCAAAATCATATTTTTCACTTTACCACTTTTCACGACTCGATTTCGCGATTCGAAAATTCACGACTCCATTCTACCTTCGTTGGGAAAACGACCCGGGAAATACTTTCACCGGTATTTCTTCGGAATAATTATATACTACGAAAAGACTTTATCATGAGCTTTAGTGGTTTGAGATGAAGCTGTATAAAGAAGACATGGGAGATACGATAAGAGGGTTTTTGATAATGGTGTTGTGTTTTATAAAAGATACGTCGTGAGTAGAGAGTTGTGAAATAAGCATGATTTTTTTATGGGAACTGATAGAATAATTACGTTGGAGGTTTGAATCATAACACATGATAGCATAAAGCAAGATTTTTATTCATAAAACGTTGATTGATTACAAGATTGAAATTTATTACAAGTTTCTTCAAAATCTACTAACTGATACTTTCAGTTTAGTAATTACAACGTTTTACAACTACTGCTAGCTATTACATGGATTCTACAGAGTTTACTAACTGAGTCTATTCAGTTTAGTAGTACAAAAGATAACTAGTATCATCACACTAGTCTATTGCAGGTTAGAAGGTCCTAGCAATCGATTGGCAACTTCTTGGTTTAGTGTGTCATGGAGGTACGAGTCGATGAAGTTTGAGAGGCTATAGTGTTCATGCTGACTTTCTTGTTGGATCAATGGTGGTCGTGATACGATCCATAATGAGTGATCCAACTCATCACATGTAGGGATATAAAAGGAAAGTGATAGTGGTGGTGATAATGGCGCCAGTACATATTCATACTCATCATCCTCCTCGGAGTCTGCCTCAACCCAATTTTGTTCAAAATAATTAGAAGTATTCGATGCAAAATTAGTCGGCATTGGTTCCTCCTCTTCTTCGTCGGTTAAATCTTCGAAAGGTTCTTCTTCGTCATCAGAAGCGAAGGCATTTACGAAGTCAAATCCGAACTCGGGTGAGGGTGGTAAGACTTGGAAGTTATTAGGTAGAGTGGGAACATAATCAGGAGAAGTGGGTGCGCACATGACTTCTATGAGAAGAATTACAATGTTAAAAAAATTCTAAAACTTACGGGGAAATGCTCAATTATGCTAAGGGTACATATATCAATATGCTAAAATGTTTGCGTTGTATAAGATGTCTAAAATGTCCATAATCATCCGGAGGATGGAAGGCACGAAGATCGGAAGGCTATAAAAATGTTTTTGCTTGTAATTGTGGTTATAGTTTAGGTCTCAATTAGACCCGTTTCTCTATAACCATGGCTCTGGTACCAATCTGTAACACCCCCAATTCAATGATGCAGCGGAATTCAAACTGGGTGTTACTCGACGGCACAACAGTCATAATAATAGAAAACGATCTCTAATTGAGTCGTTTTAAAGGATTTATCATTCAAATTATATAAATATCAGAGATTACAAAATGAGGTCCCAGATGGTTCCATGTTTACAATTTACATTAAATGAGTTTTCGAATGATAATAAAATTTATAGCCCTCTTGAATATCCGTGCTCCTCCCTGCCATCCTCGTCCATTATGGACCTGAAATACATGCTTAAAAGAGTCAACACAAAGGTTGAGTGGAATTCGTAGAGTTTGTAGTTAAATCGTTGAACACAATAATCGTAGTGTGAGCTATAGACTCACACTCATAGTTAGAAAACAAACCGTTATTATTGCACTAAGCTCATGCAACCAAAGCATTAACATCGAACCAAAAATTGGCATTATAGAATCCCTACCAAGGTAATATTGCCATTATACCTCTAACTATCAAATATAGTGCATTTGTTTGAACTCGTAGTTGTTCAATACAAATGGGATTCGTCAATCCCAATAGATCTATTCACAATATTTGCGCTCACTATAGCTAGTGACTAATGGTTCATGATATAGGGACTTCGAACATGGCAATCGTTACTTAGTGACAATAAAACATAGTCGGGTAAACATACAGTAGAAAGCATTGTGTTCGAGTAGAAAAATAGTAGCATGTATCCCCCCATGGGTTTGTAAAATAATTAAACAATAGAAAGTGGTGCTACGAACTCACCGTGAGTTATGTAGTAAGTAGTGAAAATGGTAGTAGAATCGCGAAGGTCTCTATGAGCAACCTATAATAGAATGTTGCGACTTAGGATTGGAGTAAGGAATATGAAGAATTGCCTATATATGTCTTGCATCTAGTCCATGATGTAGTACTTAGTATATAGTGTAAGTCTTTGAATAAAAATGGTTTATGAAACATGTATAGTTTGTATATCGCTTACTACCGTTCGGGCCGACATAATTCAGAGGTCACGTAGTAAACGTTCGAGGAGCCAGGACACTTTAATTCGTAAATCCATAACTCATCTTGACGGTTTACTTTAATGAACCCCTCACATGAGGCTCCCTACTATTGTAGTATTTGATAAAACATATATAAGTTTTTGATCCGAAAAGTTACATGTCCAAATAATTGAATAAACTTAGGAAAGTTTACTTTTGGATGAAGATTATTATTACAATGAGTTTCTTAAGTCTAGAAAGAATATTACTTGAAAAGTCTCATGGTCATTTTGATGGAGTAGATCCAAATTGTTTTGTTTTGTTAAGACTAAAACTTTAGTCAATGATTTCGGTTTAGAAAGCTTTAAGGTCTTAGTTGTGGCCTTGTCGTGGCTTTGGTCATGGCTACCATGGTCTTGAGACTCATCCTTGGCCTTAGCCATGGCTGTGGTCTCGGCTTTAAGGTCATTAGACCTCTTGGTTTTACTTAGCCATAACAAATACATGGTCATTTGGGTATTAAAAAGGGTTGTTAAGAATTTGAAGAAAAATATCACTCGTTATGCGTTTTCAGGGCTCGAGCTTCATTTCCCTTAAATGAAAACGTCGTTCCGGATAACTTTCGTGTTTTAACTTTTTGATGAAGCGGAGTAGAAGGGCCTTAAAAAATACGGATTTTGATCAGAAAGTTATTAGGCAGTTTCGGGTTTTTAGGTTCGCTAACTTCTTTTGGCCATAACTTTTGACTCGTGTACTCGTTTTAGGTGGTTCAAATTGCTATGTTTTCCTTTTTAAGTCCTCTATAACAGTAGGTAAGTGTTTCATATCATGGTTACTCTATTTTGGTCGTGGTTCTCAATATAAGTCACTAGTTTTCTTGTTTACTTAACATAAGTTAATATATAGTTTCCAAAACTTGTTTTAATAGTTTTTATACATCATGAATATAATAACAAGACCATATATAGCATGAATGAAATATAAATAGCATGAAAATGATATTGAGCAAGAAAGTGTATTAGGGTTTCTTACAACTTTTGGCTTTCTAAAGAAAGGAAAGTAACTAGTAAGGATAGGACTTTGATTGAACAAGCTTCTCTAGCTTCCAACTTCTTCAAGCTCTTGACACCAACTTGTGACTACTTGAGAAGGCACTTGAAGTCTCTACAAGACACTTCTTGTGTGGATGGAAGATCACCAAAGGATGGAAGAAACAAGGACTTTGGATCAATCAAAGCTTTACAAGAGCTTTGAAATTGATATGGAACTTGTATTCTTGAATAATACTTGAAGTAGAGAGAAAACCATGAATGTGTTTGTGTTTGTGATGGTATGAACGACCAAAAGCGAGGGGAGGGCTTATATAGAGCTTTGAGGAGGTGCAAAAAGAGTGACTCATCTTACTTGCTAGCTAAGGGTGTGTATGTGTTGCAAGATTAAGCAATACTTAGGCATTAAGTTAACATATGTGTAACCAATCCATCCAAGATCAATCCTAAGCATGCCATATGCCCTTGTGAGTCATGAGAAACGCCACATAGAGCTGAAATTGAGGAGGTGCAAGTATTAGATATTTAGGAAGCTTAGTGAAGAAGTTTGGTAAGTTTAGCTAGCTAAGTAAACACATGTAACCATCCTAAGTGAACAAGGCTTATCACAAGCCAACAAGGCTTATGACACACCATAATACACGTTCAAATGGGACAAGGGATGACTAGATGCATAAACTTGGTATTATCTAATTTACGGAGTGAGTTTCGGTCCCGTTAATTGCAATCCGTAAGTCGTTAAGTCATGAAACTTAAAATCGGGTATCCTAAAAATATGAAACTAATAAATATATTAGAACTTATTAATATAACCTATCTTAGCATTTTAATGAGTGATAAGTTCTATCGAGTTGCTTAAACACTGTTAAAACTGGAAACGCGGGTCTAAAACGCGTAATTCGCGTAAAACGCTGAACTGGAAAACGTACAATCCCAAAACTTTTGGAATTGTCGTAAAATGAGAGAAAATCATATTTCTATTGTTTATAGTGTTTTATGGACATATCGGGATGCTGGAATGACGTTTAAACCTAAAAGTAAATCTCGGACACGGTTTCGTGATTTTTGCAGAAATGATCCGACGAGTGTCAAACTCTCGGATTATCATTAAAATAGTTTAACTTACGAGAATATGAAATAAAAATTTCAGGAGTTAATAGTGAAAGTGAATAGTAAAAAGTGAATAGTAATAGTGAATAGTAAAAATGAATAGTAATCCAAAAATGTGAATTGTTACAGGTTTATTGATTCGTGCACAAAATAAGTTAGCGTATCAGAGAAGGTAAGCTCAAGTTGCAAAGTAAACTTCATGAATCGTCCCTAACGTTAACTATTGGGTTAACTCAGGTTTGTAGGACTGGTTATAACGTGATTTGACTATTATGCCCCTCATATTATAACAAAAAAACGTGCGTTAACCGAGCCAAAAATTGTCAAGGGATGCAATCGGCCTAAAATACACAAGGTTTGGACGCCAAGCGACGATTTTTAAAAGTTAGGATGCTATGCGACGTTTTGTGGAAAGTTTAGGGACCAACGATGTATTTTTGTCTTTTAGAAATTTTAAACTTAAAAACCTTTTGAAACTCTCAATTTCTTGAAACATCATTACATGTGATAAGAATATCATCAATATATACTAACAAAACCAAAAACAATGAACCCTTTCTTTCTCTTTACATACAAAGAACAAGGGAGTAAAAAGAGCTAGGCGCTAGTCGGGCGATCGATCACCGCCTAGCGCATAGGCGGATTGAACTTTTCTATATAAAAAAATTAAAATCATATATATTTGGTATAAAATATGCATAATTAATATAATTTTAAATATTTTTATTAATGTTTTCCTTTTTTTAGTTATATATTTTTTTGTATATATTGCAAATTTACATGTGATTTTGATTTTTTTTTTTTTTTTTTTTTTTTGTCTACTTTTATTAAAGCCCACTAAGTTATTTGTTGGGCCTATTGTATTAGCTTTTTAATGAGCCAATAAACCTAATAATATATTAGTGTTACACAACAAAAAAAACACAGCCTCCACTTCACCATCCCATTTACCTTCTTCTCTTCTTTAACTCTTCTGCAACAGTTCTACTTCACCTAAAAAAAATAGACTACTCGGGCTCAACTAAAACAAAATCAAGTAGATCGAAACTCCAAAAATATGTTCCGGTTAGTGCTAATTTGAAGTTGTGTGAAAAGAGGCGTGAATATGGGGGGGGGGGGGGGGGGGGGGGGAAAAAAAACCCTAGATATGAAGTTAGAGGAGTGTTGACTGGCCCGCCGCCTAAGCCGATTTGTCCCTCATAGGCGGTTCGTTGACCGCCTTTTGACCAAAACACCGAATTTGGCCGATTTGCAGTATACCTATAAGCGTTAAATAGTAAATACCACGGGTATTCCAATAAAACTATTGCCAAAAATAAAACATCCAACAATGTCTTCCCAAACAGGAACTTCACGTCTAATACGAAAAAGATACATATATTAAATAATTATAATGTGAAATGTTTTTTAAGACACTTGACGTCAATGTATTAACATCATATAAAACAAGAAATACAACATATTTAGGTTTCTAATACATATGATTCTGATACTATAACGTTGCGTGAACAAAATATAACACACCACATTAAATTCTTACACAATCAACTAAGTTCGTCCATATCAGTTAAGAATCAAAAACATCTTTATAAATTAGTTATATACATGAGAGACACACATAACCAAAAAAAAATATAATGTAAACATTATATGGTACAATTGGTTAACATTGGATAACGAAACAGAAACATATAATTTGGGGTTTTTTAACATACCAAAAAAAATGTATACATCAAAATCACTTAAACACAAATGATACAAACGTAAACATTAAATCCATTTTTATTTGTGGAAAATATACAAACATATCCACATGAATACAAATTCAAAAAACTAACAGTTTTTTTCCTCGGCAGCCACATCCTCATCAGAAACATCAGAAAACCCTTTTTTGTATTCCATGGTTACCTTCTTAACCCTAATTTTATATAAATCATCAGCCATTTTGAGAATCTCAAATTCATTATCATCACCATCCTGCAAGCTGTGAAAAATAGAAAAATATAAACTATTAATTAAGAATAATATAATATATCACGTAAGTAAAAGTAGTGTTTTTTTAATACATCTTGTTACGTGAAAATCATATTCTTTTAGCAAAGTTAAATCACCTAATCTAAAAGTAATATAAAATTGAATGATATATTAATTAATCATCTTAATGACTTACAACAACATGTATCATGATAAAAGCCACGTTACACAAATATGTGCATGGGATTGTGACATATCTATATAAATCAACAACAAAAAAATCAACATAATAGTATTTTAAATAAATTTATAATTAACTTGTTACCTTAAATCTTGTAGCATAAACCTTAAACATAATTTAGGATCATTTTCTGGATCTAAAACCCTGATAATAAACTCTGCGGAAACAAAACAAAAGTTATACATAAACTACTAATCGAGCCAAATATAACTCAAACGTTTGCACTCACCAGAAACGCTAGCAGAATCAGAAACCGAAATCATGAACATGCTTCCGCCTGCAATAAAAAAACAAACACAAAACGATTAGAAGACCGATGAACAATAAACACCCATATTGGGCGACTATATATAGGCTCCGGATTATGGTTTCGCAACCGTGGGCCTGATGCGTGGTTTTGCGCCCTCGCAAAAGGTTTTACCTCTCAAGTGATCTTGAGAAGCTTGCAATCCCCACCAGGCAGTGTACCTGACCGTTGTAGTATAGTATAGTGATAAGCACCGGGGGATTGATCATTCAACTCAAAGAATAATGTTCGCTAGGGTTAAAACTCAACTAAACTAGGTCTAGAGATGAGAGATGATTCTTTTTGTATTTTTATATTTTGAATGAAAGCAAGTAAAATCTCGATTTTGGAAGGAGTGGGCGGAATTAGTTGCTAATCAACTAACCCAAATAACTAAATATGCAATCAAAATAAAATAAACTAAACTTAAACTAAATTATGGCGAAAACAATAATGAGAGAAAATTGTGTTTACTTAGATTTCACTACTCCCTAGCTATCTTTTACAGGTTGATTAGTTTGTTACAATTGCATGGATGACGGGTTATATTCCTTAATACCATTCGTAGGGCCGTGTACGATCTTCCCTAACTTTATAAGCTTCTACCTCTTCCTATGTCGAGCCAACTACTAGCTCCTAACATGGCCTCATTAGTAGTTACCTACGCATTAAATACAATCAAAATATCGTAGTACACCTCCGATCATGTTTCTTAAGACTTTCAAGCAAGTTACCAATTGGAAGTCTGCCAGTTTTCTTAAGCCTAACATCGAATTCATTCATCCACAACAATTATAAACAAACAACCAACCCATAATCAATATCTAAGTTTCATTACATCTAAGCAAACATAAAGAAAACCTAGCCTAGCATGTTAAAGAGAAGACAAGCGTAAGATATAATCAAACAACACATAGACATATTGAATGATTTGATGAAATACTTATCTTCAATTAAGCATGGATGAAAAAAAGGGTTGAAACCCTTAAAATATATGTAAAATTTGTCTAGGGTTTACTCCCTTCAAAGTTGCACACAATGAATGAAAACTAGAAAACTATATATAGTTTTTTTTTTATCTTGACGGCGTCAAGAAATAGGTGTGACACCGTCAACTTGCCGCCAAAATAATACTCATATTTCCTAGATCCACTTCTGACGCTGTCCCTCTTTATTTTCTCTGGGCCGTCTCTCTTTGCATTTACACGTGATGGCCTTGGCATTTTATAACGTGACACCGTCACGAACTTTTAAGAAAACCTTCTGGCGCGTCACGTGTATTTGATTTATCCACCTCTTTTTCAAGTCATGACGCCGTCACTAGCAACCTGTGAGGCCGTCAAGTGCAATTTCCAGCATGATTTTGAGACTTTGTCGTTTTCTTCACTTTTTTGCTCAAAAAACGTCCAAAATGCTACCTTTTGTAAAATTCCTCTCAAAAGTACCTGAAATGACAAAAGGAATGATTTAGGGCAATATTTGATCAAATAATCTCGACTTTGGCCTTAAATGACCCCCAAAAAGCGGTACACTTTTCGCTTCATCAGGTCCAGAAGATAACGCGTAATTCAAATATAGAAAAGATATCGGAGAGGATAACCATCGTTTTTAAAACATTCTAAAAAGTGCCTATCATACTGCCAGAGACCCCGGGAAACTAAAGTTTCAAAAAACACACCCGGTTCCAAAAGGTTTTTTTATTCACGTTTTCGACACGTTTATGTTTGGTGAGGCACCCAAAAAAACACTTTTGACGCTCTGACATTCTCTCGATTGCAAAACCAATTAACCAATGAGAGGCCTAGATTTCAAAGTGGAGCCCTCCCATTGGTTAATCGAATCCCTCGATTTGGCCAAAAGTGAGTTCTCATATTATTAAGCTTTTTAATGAGCCAATAAACCTAATAATATATTAGTGTTACACAACATAAAAAACACAGCCTCCACTTACCATCCCATTTACCTTCGTCTCTTTTTTAACTCTTCTGCAACTGTTCTACTTCACCTAAAAAAAATAGACTACTCGGGCTCAAACTAAAACAAAATCAAGTAGATCGAAACTCCAAAAATATGTTCCGGTTAGTGCTAATTTGAAGTTGTGTGAAAAGAGGCGTTAAAGGAGCGTTGACTAGCCCACCGCCTAAGCCGATTTGTCCCTCATAGGCGGTTCGTTGACCGCCTTTTGACCAAAACACCTAATTTGGCCGATTTGCTGCAAATCAGGGCGGCGGCCAGGGGCCGACTAGCGCCTAGTTAGTCGACTAGGCCACTTTTTACAACACTGACAAAGAATAGTCATTTTTGCTTTGAACTAAACCATGTTCAATCAAGGTAGTGGTAGTTTTTCATTTTATTGCCTAGATGCTTGTTTCAAACTATACATTTATTTTACCAACTTACAACCTTTGTTTCATTTTTATCATAAAACTAGGAGGTAAAAACATATATACTTCTTCATACAAAGGTATCAAACAAACAACACTAATCATGCACTCAAGCAACCTCCCACATGCTTATTATTCTTAACAAAACTAAATCATAGCAATTGGCCTTAAACGAATGCAATCCACATACAAACCAAACAATTGTCTTCAAACAGATGTAATCGAAGAAATACAAACAACTTACAAAAATTAACCTCACTACACCTCTCAAACTAACTAATTGAAACCATACTACAATGATCAAAATGATCAAAGAAGTTATGAAAAACCAGACTAAATGATGTAAGAGAATTGAGAGAAAACACACACAAGGAAAACTGTGAGAAAAAAACCCTATATCTGGGAATAAGAGGGTTATGTATCTCACATATTTCACTTCAGACCCTGTAGAAAGAAACAATACAAAACAAGCAAAAAAGTTATACATTAGAATTAAATGGCAATATCAGTCATCTAATTTTTAACAAAGAGTTTGCTTCTATCACTCATACTTTTAACAAATAAATAACCGCAACTAACTATTCATAATTTGTATTAACATCGTGACTTTAATTGAAAATTTTCTCATACAAAATGAGATACCATTGCGAAATAAACCATTTTTACACCATTTCTATGTAACACAACAAATACTTCAATTCTTATTTAGTCTAGGGGGCCATCTTTTCATTCATTTTGCCAAGCTATATTCATTGAGACTAGTTTGACAATTTGTGGTATATACAAATATATATTCTTGTTACCCTTTTTTTTTAAAGGACGGTTTTTATTTTTATTTATTTGTTTTCACGTTATACCACATATCTCACAATATATCTAAAAAATGCATCAAGCGAGGCTTGAATCCACAACCTTTAGGTTGATAAGCAACTCAAATACCACTAGACCAAATGACTTGGGTAATATATATTGTTATTTGACGAAAATATTATTTATATCGTTATCTTGATTAAATTCCAAAAAGACACATTGCCTAAAGTTACGAAAATTAAATTCATGTACATTCAACATTATCACGACGTAGTTGTTAACTTGTCACAAACATAATGCAATATACAGCTAGAGGATCCTCTTATCTTTTGAGATATGGTCTAAAAAGTGCTTGTTTTATGGTACATTTGGACAAAAAAAGAAGTTTGCTTTCCAAAGAAGAAGTCCATAATTTGGGGCAACTTTAATCAATATAACAAAGAAACAAACAAGAAAAATGAGGGCTAAGATCATAATACAAATATATAATAATCAAAACTATGATTGTTCCAATAAACTAATAATAGCATGCCAAAAAGAAGGCTTTACAAGCATCAATACCATGAAAGCGAATAAGTTTTAAAAATTCTCAAAAAAATCAAAAAAGAATAATGTGCCACCTCAACTTTTGGCATTAACAAATTCATTTTATGGAATGCTTATCTCATTTAGATAATAACTTTATAATCTACCATTAATTCATTTGTCTCAAGACAGTAATTCAATAAACAGGCTAGATACAAAACATCTATTTATTGTACCATAAATAACATTAACCTATTTTTTTAGATAAAATATCTGCTTACATAATAATATTCCTTAAAATACATCATAGCCTAATATCCTCTGAGAATTTGCCCATAAAGCAAAGGGGCAATTGCATATATACTCACTAAAACTTGCATATTTGCATATATATCCAACACATGCTTAATTTGCATTGTACATCATGCATTAAAAACTTATATTTTGAGAAAATATACAAGTTTTTAAATTTTATTGGGTATATTTGCAATTCTCCCTAAAGCAAATACTACGTATAATTGATTAGGACCGTTTATGACCAGGCAATCGTCCATAGGCTAGGGACTGTCACGAGGATTGGTTAATTACCAATTCTAGAAGCATCTTTGTTATATATTCACATTTCAACATCACATAACAGTAATATTTACATATTTATTCTTTATAAATTCAAAGTACTCTATCCACTAATCTATTTTTTATAATGTATAACAAGCAAAACATTATTTGAAGAGCATTTGAGAAAAATAACCTTCCAGTCAAATTAACGAGAACTTGACTGGTCAATAAGTCATTTTGTTTTATAGTCTTGTCAGAATTGATTTTAAAGAAGTCATTTTGTTTTATAGTCTTGTCAGAATTGATTTTAAAGAAAATACGAAGAAAATTAGGATAAGGATTCTCTCATTTATCATTTGAACATGAGAGCTAATTTGTTTTGTGATTATACATTGTCATTATTGCAAAATATTTATTTTATTTTGATTCAAATGTACAATCACAACAAACACAACATTAAAACAACGTTATATTATGATTGTCTAATGTAATTTAAAATTAAGCCCAAAACTTTAATATTAATTTTACATATAATTTTATGCCATTAAATGTAAATAATTTCGTTCATGTAATTATTAATAATTTAATAAGTTTGAAAGATATCATAGATTTAAGAGTTTTTATCTTCAGAAAATAAGATTCATTATTTTAATTATATTGAAATGTTGTAATACAAAAAATTGATTCATTATTTTAATTATATTGAAATGTTGTAATACAAAAAATTCCGCACACACAAAGGATTATAAATATCAAAATAGAAATATAAGTTGATATAGTAATTGTTTTCTTTTTGAAATAGTAATTGTTTTCTTTTTCTTTTATCAAAAAGAAAAAAAAAAATGAAATAATAATTGTTTTCTTTTTCTATTACATAAATATTTCATTCTTCTCAAAAATTATTGTTTACGAAAAGATTGTACTGTTTAAAAAAAGTGATATTATTATTATTTTTTTTAATTTCTTAAGCCAACACCAAAGTTAACTAAGGAAACAAAAATGTGATTTCTTAAAGCGGTATAGACAGGCTGTAAACGAACCGGACGAACACGAACAAAGCCCTGTTCATGTTCGTTCATTAAATTTTAACCGGACAAATAAACGAACACGAACGCTTAAACGGACAAATTTTCTTGTTCATGTTCGTTTATTAAGAAAATGAATTGTTCATGTTCGTTTATGTTCGTTCATTAAGACACTAAACGAACGCCAAACGAACATAAACGATCGAACATAAATGAAAAATAGACAAACAAACTTAAACTTTGTTGAATTCTTCATAATATATTGTTTTATAAGTGTTGCCTTGTTTGAACAAACCAATTTTTAAAATTATAAAATTAAAATATATGATATATGAACATAAATAGATAAATAAACATAAACAAACTTTAACGAATGCCTAATCGGACGTTTATGAACATAAATGAACGAACGAGACTTTTGTTCATGTTCGTTCATTTAACTAAACGAACGTAAAATATTGTTCATGTTCGTTCATTTAATAAATGAACGAACATAAACGAACTTTTTACCGAACGGTTCATGAAATGTTCACTGAACGTTCAGTTCGTTTACAGCCCTAGGTATACAACAAGCTTAACTAAATCCTGGCCAATGGTTTATGTTAAAAGATGGCTTAATATCTTAATAACCAGAATAATTCTTACACTTGTTTCAAAAACAGAAAAGAGCTTAAATTAAGTTAATGTACTTGTCATGCCGTACATGTGAAATAACTTTTTACAATTTAATACGAAAGTTAGATTTTTATCTCGCTTATTAACGATAAGTAAGGTTTTCATGTGAGTTATTAACAATAAATAAGTTTAGACATTGCATTGCAATCAATTTCCATATCCATTTCACCGTACAATTTTAAAATTCGTTCATAAATCAAAATCGTGTAAGATTTTTGTTATCTTAGTTATTAACAATAAGTTAAGGCTTGAATTTCGCAACTTGTTACAATTAAAATGGTTGTAAGATCTTTGTCTAACGAATCTAGGCACGAGTTCAGTAATACGCTGAGACTGGTTTTCGTACTTATCATATCATACATCTTAAATGTCAATAGCCTTACTTCCCATACTATATGTCCTATTAAAATATAATATACGGTTTTTAAAAAAATACAATATTCAACTCCCGGCCGATATGAAGCTAGAAGCACATTTTAGAAATGTTGTGATCGGTTAAAACTTGAATATAAACATTTCTATCACAACAAACAAAAAAGTAAAGTGAACACATATTATAATACAGAAAAATTTAGGGAAAAAATCACCAAATAGTAATGAAGTTTCATTAGTGTTCCGATTTAGTCACTCATACTTTTTTTGATAATGTTTAACCACTCAAGTTTCACAAGTGTTCCATTTATGTGTAATTTTTCAAATCTTTTAGCCATTTTAGATGACATGTCCATTCTTGATGACATGTATGCTGACAAGGACATATGAGTTGGCAAATATGGTTTTTTTTTTTTTTTTTTTTTTTTTTTTTTTTTTTTTTTGGAATAAAAGAGTTTTGCAAATGCCTGAGACACGATCTTTTTATTCACTTCTTAACTTGTATGATAACTCAAAGATAATAACTAACCCTAAATTGGTTACAAGTGAGAAATCAAAAATACATATAAAATGTGGGATTATGAACGACAAGCAATAGGTTAATTCAAAGGCAAGTGTGATTCTACTCTAATATCTAATATCTCAGGTAAGTTGTTAAAGTTTTTGATTGTGTAATTCCTTATAAATATTACAAATGGTTATTATTTCTTTGATTTTCACAGGATGTCATCTTCAAGTTCCAATATCATTACTATTGACGTGAACTATAATGGGAAATTTTCTAGAAATCCATTAAACTATTCACCAGGTGTAGTAAAGACTATAGATCACGTTGATTTTGGAGGGATGGGTTTTAATGATTTAATGGAATTCCTTGAAAACCTAACTAGCTCGAAATGTAGTAGGTTGTATTATTGTGTTCCTAAGAACACTTTTAGCACTGGGTTAAGAATAATAGAATGTGATTTGGATATATATAGATTTTTGGAACACGGGGTTGCAAATGGTAGGAGAATTGGTTTGTATGTTGACCATTATGATGAGAACTTGACAGACTTGGTAGGGAAAGATAAGTTAACAGACCTTATCATGGGTGTTGATAGCGCTATGAGTGACGCGGAAGCAGAAGATTATGATCCTAGCTATCAACGAAGCGAGGATGAGGATGATACATCAGACTCGATATCATTAGCTCAAGATGATGATGATGATGATGATGATGATGATGATGAAGTTATCACTTTGAACCAAACAATCAATGACCCTTTCCTAACCCAACTTTGTTATGACGATATTGGTGATGATGTAGAAGAGCAAGTCGATTCCGATGAAAATATGAGTGCTAATGAAGAAGATGGGGATAGTGATGGCATTGAGATGTATATAGAACGTGGTGTTTGTTATCCTAGCTATGATCCATCCATTAACTGGAAATCAACGAAACCTATACTAGGAATGATGTTCGAGAGCTGTAAACAACTAAAAGAGAGCATGATCGACTATGGTGTTTCAAATGGTTACCAATTGGTGTTTCCAGTAAACGACTACAAAAGACTTTTGGTAAGATGTGGAAAAGAAGAAGTTGATTATGAGGACGGTGTACGAAACAATGATGAAACAGAAGAGGACGCTGTCGAAAAAAATGATGAAAAAGGAGAGAATGGTGTCGAAAACAATGATGGAAAAGGAGAGGATGGTGTGGGAAGCAATGATGAAAAAAATGGCGTGGGAAAGAAGCTAGGTACTGATAGAAAGAAGAAAGTGAGGAAATGCCCATTTAGGCTTTGGGCCTCTAAAATTACAGATGATGGTTCATTCCAAATAAAATCACTAAATGATAAGCATATATGTTCAAGAAAGTTTTCCTTGGGGTCTCTTGTTACACACACTTGGATCGCAAAACGTTATTTCAAACAATTAATTCAGAATCCTCATATGAGTATAAGAGCGATGCAAACGGATATCATGCGGAAATATAAATGCAAAGTGAGTATGGGTCAATGTAGTAGAGCAAAGAAAAAGGCATTACTTGAGTATGAAGGTGGGCTTAAAGAGCACTATGCAAAACTTTGGGACTATCGAGCTGAGATATTAGAAACAAACCCGGGAAGTACCGTCAATATGTTTGTGAATAGATTAGATGGAAATATTTACTTCAGTAGTTATTATATATGTTTTAAGGGTGTCAAAGATGGATGGATCAATGGGTGTAGGAAAGTTATTGGTTTAGATGGTTGCTTCTTAAAAAGTGTATGTGAAGGTCAATTACTCTCGGCTATAGGAAGAGATGCCAATAATCATATTTTCCCAATAGCTTGGGCTGTCGTCTCTGTTGAGAATAAGGAAAATTGGAAATGGTTCCTCACACAGTTAAGAGATGACATTGGAATGATAGATGGAGTTGGACTAACATTAATTTCCGATCAACACAAGGTATGAATATCACCATTTTATGACATTGACAGTGGTCTAATTTTATTATTCTCACATGATGCATATATATTATAATGATATTGATATATATAGGCTAAAAGTATGCACTTGAATAGGAAGTGAGCTATATATTGCCTATCTAATCACTGTTTACTTTTTGAGGTGTTAAAGCTATTTTGCCATTTATTAATAGGGAATTTTGGAAGCTGTGAAGGATATATTTCCTTATGCTGAACATCGACAATGTACACGACACATATATGCTAATTTCAAGAAGAAATTTCGTGGGATTCAGTTCAGGAACTTGTTCTGGGCTGCTGCGTATTCAACAACCGAGCAACACTTTAAGGATAAAATGGAAGAGCTCAAAGCCATCAATAATGATGCATATAACCATCTTATAGAACGAAATCCAAAGAGTTGGTCAAGAGCCTTTTTTGAGGTCGATAGGGCATGTGATGCGTTTGAGAATGGCATAAGTGAAAGCTTTAATTCACGCATTCGAATTGCACGAAGGAAGCCTATCATCACTATGCTAGAAGACATCAGGACATATGTTATGTTACGAAACTTTAGAAAGGCAGAAAAAGCTGCAAAATTAGAGCATGAAGTATGTCCTTCTATCAGAAAGAAACTAGAGAAAATTAAAGTTAAACAAAGGTAGTAAATATCGTATTTTAACAAAAGTACGATTTCAGATTTATTGCTACTAATGTTAGTTTTGTATGTGTAGGAATTGGAGTGTGATTCCAAGTGATTACAACGTGTTTGAAGCAAGGAATGAATACGGTGCATTTGTTGTGGACATTCAGGCACGAACTTGTAGTTGCAGATCATGGCAGTTGTCAGGCATACCGTGTGTTCATACAGTTGCTGCACTAGCATTTCTCAACAAGGACCCTGAGACTTATGTTAGTGATTGGCTTAAGAAGGACATGTTCAAAGAAGCATATAAATACCCTATTAGACCACTGAAAGGCAATTCATTTTGGCCTAAAACAAATGCTATTGAACCCCTACCTCCAAAAGAAAGGCGAATGCCTGGTAGGCCAGCTGTTAATAGGAAAAGACATGCATCTGAGAAAGTGATAAAGTATTCAAAGATTGGGTTTGGAAGGAAAATGACTTGTCAAAAGTGTTACGATAAGGGTCACAACTCAAGGTCTTGCAAGAAACAAAAAGTCGACCCACCACCAAAGGAGGTGATGCCAAGAGGTAGGTCTAAAAGAGTTGTTGCACCTACAAGTGTGAGAGCATCTACAAGTGGGGCTGAAGTTGGTGATCAGATGGTTGGTCGGTAATTTCATGTTTTTAAAAAAAACGAAGTACCATGAAGTTGAAATTGGTTGCCTATTTTTGGATTTTTTGTTACCCGCACTTTGCATAGCTTTATAAGCTTTTGTTTTAGACCTTTGCTGCGCATGTTTATTTTTCTAGACTATCTCACTTTGTTTTGGACCTTTATGTAAAGCACATGTTTTTAAGTAATGGGATTATCCATTTTAGAATAAGTAGCTTTTGGTTGGCTTTGGTTGTACATGACTGTAGGGTAACATATATATTTGTTTTCTTCAGTGTAGTTATGGTGTTTGTGGCCAAACAAAATGCTTAAATTAAATGGGTGTTAATGGCCAAATAAAATGCTTAATTTTTTTTTTGACGATGTCCGGATGGTCAGTGGGTTTCAGGTATGCAGTCCAATGTTTTTATGTCCGTGGGTCTGTTGCTGATCTATTTGTACTGCCGGAAAGTATCCCTTGTGCTATTGCGTGTGGTTTTATTATGGTTGTTGTGGTCTTGCAAAATTGGATTATATTGTATTCTCGATTGCTTTAGTATTGAAAATGTTCATATAATTCAAAGTAGTTTCTCAATCTTGTTTATTGTATATTTAACACTTGTGATTCTATAACAGTATCATATTCATGTAAAAATTGACTTAATGGAAAGGATGTTTGTGTCACAAAACATTGGCATATTAAAAGCACTGGTGTTTGGGATAACTGAAAAAGTGTTGGTACTGGTGTTTAGGATGGTCGTGACATTAATATTCTATGCATCAGTCTTGGTTTGTCATAATTTGTCATTTGGTAATTTGTCAGTTTCATTTGTATTTGTTGAGGATTATTATGATAGAAGTAGAAAAAGACCCATATTTGCCAACTCATATGTCCTTGTCAGCATACATGTCATCAAGAATGGACATGTCATCTAAAATTGCTAAAAAGATTTGAAAAATTACACATAAATGGAACACTTGTGAAACTTGAGTGGTTAAACATTATCAAAAAAAGTATGAGTGACTAAATCGGAACACTAATGAAACTTCATTACTATTTGGTGATTTTTTCCCAAAAATTTACATAGACAACAAGTTAAACATTCAATTACCATAGTCAAAATGTATAGTGCTTATAAAGAAAAAACAAATTTGTTTAAAACTTAAAAAACTTATAAAATTAGTAATGTTGTTAGACTGATATACCCCTGCTTATAAAAGACAATGCATTCTATTATATATTTAAATAGTTAATTGTTGTATAATTTACTTTACTAACTTTTTTTCACCATCACTTACTTCACACTACGTATGCATAAAAAAAAAAATGCACATACAAATTAATGCTACTTTACAACATCGTCGCTATACACAAGTAATTAGGGTGTCATTCGTGCTGACCCGACCCGAGTCAATTCGGGTCGAGTCAATCGGGTTCAAAATTATATTCGGGTCAGTCGTGTCAACCCGAATTGACCCGAGTTCTAAACAAGGTCGGGTTCGGGTATGTTTATTTTAGCCTTAACCCGAACCCGACCAACCTGAGTCAATAAACACTAAACATATTGAAGTAAAATGGACCTAGACCCGAACCCGAGTTGACCCGACCCGAATTGACCATAACCCGAATTGACCTGCCCCAAGTGACCCGAGTTCTAAACAAGGTCGAGTTCGGGTATTTATTTTTGGAGGCTTGACCCGAGTTGACCCGAATCCTACCGGCTCAACCCCGAATGACACCCCTACAGGTAATAGTCTTGTATCTCCAAAATAAATCAATACATTATTAAAGAGAGTTTATTTGCACACTCTTTATTTTGATTTGCACACTCAAATGTATAAACAGATAAAACAGACTGTAAATAATGTACATGCATGTAATGCATAAAATTGAGTGTGCTAATAAAAAAATGTGCGTGTGAAAATTAATTCTTATTAGTAAAAGCATAAACCATACATTGAATTCACAACAAAATCTTGAGACAATAATGTTTATTCCATCACCAAATATTCCAAAATAAGAAGAAAAATAAATCCATTACTAATAAATAAATAAAAAAATAAATAATCAATATTAAAGAAACCAGCCATACCAGTTTGCGTCAAGGGCAATAACCCTATCAGATTGACACATACATCAAGCCCTCCGTCGAACGAGTAAAGTTACATATCAGTTGGATGTAAGAGTTTATTATTATTATTATTATTATTATTATTATTATTATTATTATCATTATCATTATCATTATCATTATTATTATTAAACATCATTTTCATTAGAAACTCATATGATTTAGTGATTTACAAGAAGTTAGTGGGAAGCCGAAATACTAACTAGGCTCCCACTCCTCTAGCTATGGAAAAACTAATCCTACGAAAGATATGAGGATCAGCACATGCTCTAATGTCTTGGGTCATAGAGAACTTTCGGATTCACTTCAGTAAGTTCACTGCATCCTTCTCAAGTTCCTCAAAAGAAGAGAAAGAGAAGGGGAGGGACCCATATCTATTATTATTATTATTATTATTATTATTATTATTATTATTATTATTATTAGAAACTTATAGGATTTACAAGAAATTAGTGAGGACCCGAGATACTATCTGAGCCCCAACTCTTCTAGCTATTGCAAAGCTAATCCTACTAAAAATATGAATAGCAACACGTGCACCAATATCTTGAGTTACAGAGAACTTTCGGATTCGCTTCAGTAAGGTCACTGCATCATTCTCAAGTTCCCCAAAAGAAGAGAATAAGAAGGGGAGAAACCCGTATACAATATTGGCACACTTAGCCTCATATTTGACGCGTTTACGTTGTGCAGCCTTAATCATCGCACGACCCGACACAAAATAAACCATACTAGTTTGAGTCAAGGGCGATGGCCCTGTCAAATCGACACAAACATCAAGACCTCTGTCCCACGAGTAGAGCAACATATCAGCTGGATGTAAGGGATTGTCCCTTTCTCCATTAAGCCCAATATCAACTTCTTTACGAGCCGAAATCCTCGAACGTTAACAGATGTCAACAGGAGTATCGCGCACCACGTTGTGCCGATATTTAATACCAATAATACCAGCAGACGATACACCATTGTACCCATAAATATCCCCCGTAAAGACCTTGGAATAAGCTGAACACGACATCTAAACATAGAACAGGGGAACACCTAGCCGGTAACATAACACACACCGTAGGTCTTAGCATTCATCGTCTGTCCTAACCCAGATATTAGAACCACCCTAAGCTAGTCCAAATTGTAGTACTCCACTTGCGATCTCCATAACGCCATCTGTCTAGTAGATAAGGAAAAAAGTGGATTCAGCCGTTTGGGGTAACATGTATGAAATATATATCTGCTAATTTTTTCATGTGTTTGGGGGCAGCGATACTTGGATTACTCAAAAGGTTAATCTCCATTCTCGAATTAAAAGTACACAAGACATCATCAAACAAAGGCCATTTCCGTACTTGTCATGCCGTACATGTAAAATAACTTTTTACAATTTATTACGATTGTTAGATTTTATCTAGCTTATTAACAATAAGTGAGGTTTTCATCTAAGTTATTAACAATAAATAAGTTTAGAGATCGCATTGCAATCGTATTTACTACACCATACAATTTTAAAAGTCGTTCACAAATCAAAATCTTGTAAGATATGTTATCTTAGTTATTAACTATAAGTTAAGGCTTAAATTTCGCAGCTTGTTACTATCATTTTCCGTACCTATCTTGCCGTACAATTGAAAAAGGATATGAATTAAAACGGGTGTAAGATCTTTGTCTGAGTCTATCACCAACGAATCTAGGGCACGAGCTCAGTAGTACGTTGAGACTGGTTTTCGTAATTATCATACCATACACCTTAATTATCAATATTCTTCCGCCCATACTAAATGTCATATTAGAATATAATACACGGTTTTAAGAAAACACAATATTCAACTCTTGTCCAAGTTAGAAGTACATTTTAGAAATATTATGATTGGTTAAAACTTGAATATGAACATTATTTCTAACACAACAAACAACAATAGTAAAGTTAACACATATTACTCCCTCCGTCATAAACACACATAAGAGAGAAAAAAAAAAAAAAAAAAAAAAAAAAAAAAAAAAAAAAAAAAAAACTCATCATTACAGTTTCCTCTTTATCACATTTTGTAGAATTACAGTTTACCATTAACTAATTAATTTGGAAGTGGACAATTAATTTGGGACAACTTGAAATTAAAATGTGAACAATAAATTTGAGTCAAAGAGAGTATAAAACATAAAAAAATTACGCAGACAACAAATCACAAATCACGAGAAATACTACACTCACAAAAAAACATCCACAAAATGATGTATCAAAGAGTGATTGACTTAATCAAAGAGAAGAAAGAAAAATTATCGCAAAATACACCAATTATTTTCTGACATCTCATTTTGTGGATATTTTTTGTGAGTGTAGCATTCTGATTATACATTCAATTAACATAGTCAAAATACCTCCAAAATACATCAATGCATATTACAAAAATCACAATTCACACATTTAATTCACACCAAAATCTTGACAAAATCATATTTATTCCATGACCAAATATTCCCAAAAAAAGAAAAAAAATAAACCCCCATTACTAAAAAAAGACCAAAAAAAATCAATAAATACAAAAAAGCAATAAACAAAAAGGTGGGTTCCTTGCGCCCGACGTTCATACCCGAACCCAAACCAAAAACCAAAACCCAAACCTTAGCCTCGGATAACACCCACTTTCCAATATAAAAACACCAAAAATAAACAAATACCAACTACTCTATATTTCAATTCAAATTCACTTTTTGTGTGTGTGTGTTTTTAGATAACCAAAAAAAACAAACCCAGCCGCCATCTGAATACCAACAATGGCTATTGAACAACAAGAGTCTAACGTTGTTCGTGACATTAAGCCCATCAACCGCCGTGCTATGGTTAGTCTCTTGTTTTTTTTTTTTTTTTTTGTTATGTTTTTTGGTAATTACAATGTAACCCTTTTTTTCTACATATTTTATAAAAATGTGGAGTTATGTAATTTGAAAATGGGTCACTTATTATTTTTTAAAATATGTGTTTTGTAAATGATTTTTGTATAAAAATGTTACTGTTTATTTATTAGTCAATTGTTTTTTTTAATGGGTTTTGTGTGTTAATTACAATGTAACTTTTTTTTACATGTTTTATAAAAATGTTGGAGTTGTTTTTATAAACTTTATAACTATATGTAATTTGAAAATGAGTCACTTTTTATAAAAATGTTACTCTTTATTTATGGGTTTTGTGTGTTAATTACAATGTAACTTTTATTTTTTTTACATATTTTATAAAAAATTTATTTATGGGTTTTGTGTGTTAATTTGGAAATGGGTCACTTTTTATAAAAATGTTACTCTTTATTTATCAGTCACTTGTTTTTTTCCTATGTTTTTTATGGGTTTTGTGTGGTAATTACAATGTAACTTTTATTTTTTTACAGATTTTATAAACATTGTTACAAAATAAGTATAACCAACTGGGTCATAAGGGGTGTTTGGGATTATGTTTTTTTACTGTTTATTTATTTATTTATTTATTTTATTTATATATATATTTATGTTTTTATAAACTGAATACCAAACACACCTTGAATTACATACACAGTGATTAAAATGTGACATATGAAAAAGTATATCAAGTATCATGTGCAAAGTTGCAACAACACCTTTATTTTGAAATGACCATAAATTTCTCACTTTTTTTAACACATGAAGGGCATTTTGGTAATTTGGTGATTTTTGGTTTTGGTTTGGGGGTTTGATGAATTTTGAGTTGATGATGAGTCAAATGTAGAAGTAATCAAGTACAGTAATTTTTTTTTAATGACCTTAAATTTCTCACTTTTTGACACATGAAGGGCATTTTGGTAATTTGGTGATTTTTGGTTTTGGTTTGGGGGTTTGATGAATTTTGAGTTGATGAGTCAAATGTAGAAGTAATCAAGTAATTTTTTTAAATGACCTTAAATTTGAACTTTTTAATACAGGAAGGGCATTTTGGTAATTTTGTGAAATTTGGGTTTTTGATGAACTGTGGTTTTATGCAAATGCAGGGTGCTGGAGGACTTGAAGATAACAAATGGCCACTATGGTTGAAGCCATTGCTTGGAGAAAAGTTTTTTGGTCAATGCAAGCTACACGCAGATTCGCATAAATCTGAGTGTAACATGTATTGTTTGGATTGTGTGAATGGTCCTCTTTGTTCTCTGTGTCTTAATCATCACAAGGACCACAATGCTATTCAGGTTCTTATTCCACTTTTCGCCATTTGTTCGCTTCATTTATTCACATTATCAATGAATTTATACTTTTTAGGGGGTGTTTGGGTATGTTTGTTTTATATCCTTAGCCAAACACACCCTTGGTATGCAAACTGCTATAGAACTGTGCAAAAATATAAGTATGTTACATAAGAGCGAATTGTATTTGTTGTTGTGATTTGGTGAGCACGTAAAATCGACGGAAATCATATACATTGTCAATACTATTTGCGTAAATTGTCTCTAGTTGTTAATTGCATTGTTAGCGTAAATTTATGGTCCTTAAGTATGTAATCAATTTTAGCTTCTATAAAAGTAGGAGATCAAAATGAATGCCAACTGCGCAATTAAAGGCCATTTATGTTAATAGTATCGAGAATGAAAGATTTTCTTTACTTTCATTAAACCACGCGTGACTTCTGTAATTTACTTTAAATACGGAGTATTAAGCTATACTTTGATGCAATAACTTATATAGTAATCCATTAATTGAATTGTCTGATATTGTTGATTTATACAGATTCGGAGGTCATCATATCACGATGTGATCAGAGTATCCGAAATTCAGAAACATTTGGACATCACTTCAGTTCAGACATACGTGATCAACAGTGCAAAGGTTGTCTTCCTTAATGAAAGGCCTCAAAGTCGACCAGGAAAAGGTGTCACAAAAAGCTGTGTAGTTTGTGACCGTGGTCTTGTTGATTCTGTTCGGTTCTGCTCAATTGGATGCAAGGTAATTACCATAATGCCTTTATTAGTTCAACCTTTATAAACTGATTGTTAGTACACTCTTTTCGACAATTGGATTCTTATGAGTTATTAGCTTCAATATAAATAGATAGACAGTTCACAATTAAACTGATTGTATGTTTCATTCTCATCTCATTGGTCTGTGGCTTATAGTTTACTGATGTGTTTTTAATGGTTGCAGATTGCAGGGACCTCAAGGAACTTTGTGCCAAAAATGAAGGGTGCTTTTGGAAATAAGCATTTGATGACAGCTATGTCGGATTCCGATGACTCTTCCACCAGCAACGGGTTCGGCCTTCGGGTCTGTAACAGCAAAGTTCGTGGCTTGTCTCCGTCAACACCACTAGAGACGCCAGCCGTAGCCAGGATTGCCAAGAGGAGAAAGGGGATTCCTTGTAGAGCACCCATGGGACATCTATTTTTATGAATAATACCCTCAAGTCCCTATAATATTTATTTATTCAAATGCACCCCTTTCTCACTTTGTGTGGGAATATACCTTTATTACCCTTTAGTTTCCTTGTTTGTACAAAGAAGCAGGCTATAGGATAGAGTGGATTAGTACTAGTTTTCTTGTCTCTAAAGGGTAAAAAGGTAAAAAAAAGAAGTTACTTATGATGTTGGTTGGTAAAGGGTGAAAAAGTCCAAATGAGTAGTTGGAGTTGGTTAATACAGTTTTTTCATATCTTTTTCATAAGGAAAACAAAAAACATGTAAGTATGGTGGTGTGGTTGATGAATGGTGGTAATGTACTTTTGTGAATCATGAAATATGTGTTACCTTTTATGAAATGAAATTAGTATTTGTACTATGTTATTTTTGTTTATGGTACTTGTGATTTTTGGTCATCATCAAGGTTTATGACATTTTCTTGATTATCATTGAATGATATTTTGTTGGTATAATATGTTATGGGTCAATATTGTCTAGCACAAGTGGCTATTATTTGATAGGTAGAATGTAGGATAGAGTTGACTTGATGTTTAAAATATCTAGTTTTTGGGAATGACTCTTCCTAGCTTTTTGGGTTATTCATCTCTGCCTTGTAAGACTTCATAACTTGACTTGACTTGACTTGATGTAACCTATGTCAGGGTAAACTAAAATGTAAGAAAAAGTAACTTGAAACAACTTACTGTATTATTTTGCCTTATGTTGCACTAGTATATAGAAAGGGGAGTGATTTGCACACTCAAATTGATTGACACATTATAATATAGAGTGTTTTGACATTTATACCTTCATATTACTTTACCCATTTTTACCTCTGTAAAGGTATAAATGTTAAAACATTTTATATTAGAGTGTGTCAATCAATTAAGAGAGTGCAAATCACCTCACATATAAAAAAGTTTAGTAACATCGTCAAAATCCTCACGGGTTTTATCGATGCAAATTTTCCTGTTTGCATCTTTTGCTTTTGCCCACCAAATGCGGGTTTCGACCAACTTTTTTGTTAAACCCCGGAATAAGGTGATGAATGTGCGAAATGTTATAACCAAAATCCGTGATAAAGGTGTTAAATCCGTGATTCATGAAAACTAAATCAGCAAAATTGTATGCATTTGTGACACATAAACGCATAATGTGAAAACCATGACATAGATACTTTTGTTAGCACAAAACATGTGAAACAAAGCAAGTTTTTCAAATATGGAAATTACTGGTTCAAAAGATAACTATCATTAAAATATGATTCCTTAAAAGTAATTATTCTGAAGTAACACGTTTTCTTTTTCTTTTTTATTTATATGATTACTTTCTAGTGATCGTGTGGATTGGTCCTAGTAATTATCGACATCCTAGGGTATTTAAAACGTGATGTTCTTTTTCCTAAGGGTATAAATGTCTTCCCTTTTTGGTTTTGTTTTTTGTCAAATTTGGCATTAAGTATTGAAAAAAATGAAAATGCGACAAAGAAGTAGAGGAAATGCAAGTCTGCAAAAAAAAAAAAAAAAAAATGCCATCTCAGCTTTTTTTTCTTATAACTCAGAGCTTAAAATTTAAGCAAAAAATATTCTCTTTTTCATTACTCAAGTTATGGGACGCCCTCTAGTCCACACATAACTCCATAAAACATAAATACAACAGTATAAAAATAACAACAAATAAGAAAATACCTTTGGCTTGGCTGGTGGGATGGCTCTATATGATATAACTCAATGGGGATGTCTTTGTTGAGTTATAGGTTCGTGCCTTAAGCTATAACGTTGCCAATGACTTGGTATACCTTATGCTCTAAGAGACACGTCATGGTAGCCATGGTTGCACCACTCTTTTAAAGGGGGTTAATAGTTAACGTGGGTTATGGGTATGTTTCTAATTTTATTATTATTATTATTATTATTATTGTTATTATTATTATTATTATTATTAAGAATTATTTTTTGAAGTTGCGTTATAACAATGTTACTGTATAAAATAAAAGTTGACATGCCAACACTTATAATTTACTCACGTAACTTATGACTCACAACACCTATCACTCTAACGAGTCATTAACAATAAATCAATTATCACACAAATAAAAAAGCTCTTTCTTCAAATATTATATGTTGTTAAAATGATGGAAGTTACGTAGCAATATTTTTCCTTTCAGATAGAAATATATAAAACCAATAAGAAATGATACTCATTATCTATATATATCTAAAGATGAGAATTTGGGCACTGTAGAATGAATAGTAGCAACAGTGGTTCAAACAGTAACTGGCAAAAATAGTCCCTGAGATGTAACTTTCATTGCACGTGAGGTTCTTTAGGACTAAAAATGCAAAATGCACCTCATTATTTAATAGTGGCGAAAAATATAAGTAGTCAACGTCATGCAACTTGGGCGGTCAATATAGTTCAGCTCACCAACATCCTATACCATCAAGCCAATATATAATTGACACGTGGATATAAATGCGTGCCTACGGAGCATCATAACGCGACACGTGCAACTAGCGTGACTCTCCTTTTTCATTTTCTTTTTCTTTTTTTATGTTGAATTATTGATGATTATGTCAGTATGATGGTTAAGATTTAAATAAAAACTATAAAACTTTTATGTTAATATGTGGTTAACTTTTTTTTTTTAGAACGATAAATTTTTTCACATCTGTATCATCTATTTCACAATATTTCTCATAAATGTTTTTAGCAAGATTTAAACTCACACTCTTTATATTGATGAACAACTCACATACTCTAAACTAAAAGCTTTAAATACTTATTGTTAACTTAAAACTAATGTAATGGTGATCAGTATCACCATCGGTACACCAACTACATGTTAGCATTCAACTGATCACTAAACTAGTTGCCCAAAAGATATTGTGGCGATTACCAAATCAACAACGCAAATACACAAAATAACTTAGATATTGTTAAGTGAAGTAGATGACCAAACCTTTCTCAGATCATTGTCTTCACGCATTAGGGGTACCTATGTAATGGTGATGCGTGATGGTGGTGACAACTCACCCAACCACGCGTGCGGTGTTCAATCAGCACCCAATCCAATAGTTTCTTTCGTATGCATATTTTGAAGGTTGTCTACAATAGTGTCACAAATGATCACTAGATACTCCGGTTAGACAATGTATAAATCATTCACCCTCGTCAATTAACTTTGAAAACACCCTCGTTCATTTTGGTTTCAACTATTATTCCTTCACGATTTCCATTTGTTTGAGTTCATATATTTTTTTTTTAATTATTATTTTCTTAATTATGTAATTATTCTATGTTTCATAAGTTAAAACAAAGAAAAAAAAAAACATTAATGGTGTTTCATTAAAAATGATTATTTATTCCTGAAAAACTTAAAAACTTAAAAATGATAACAAAATCCATCAATAAATTGTTAGTTTAAATATTGTTTAATCCTTTAATCTTCAAATTCTTAAACTTTTATCATTTTTCGTTTATAACTTATATTTTTTTCATGCAATGACTACAAATTAAACTAGTAAGTGTTGCATTAAGAGTCACACCAAAACCACAAGTTCGCATGTATAATTATTTGTCGTTATAAACCGTCGGCCCGTCGCTTTGTACGAATATTTGATTTAGGTTGAAAATGCATATACATCAATATTGACGATAAACTATGTCTATGTTTGGTATGCCGTTTTGGGTGATTCTTGTAGTATAAGGACAAATTAAATTAGGTAAAATAACACAAGAAACAGCATTAGTGCTTAAGACAGAATTTCATGGTGATGGACATATATAATTAGGTAAACTGATGAACTATGTCTATGTTTGGTATGGACAAGATATTACACCAATAGTGCTTTTTGCAGAATTTAGTGTCAATCTTTTACAATCAGTTTTTATGCATTATGTTGATAAAAACAACTTTTTAAGGCACTTTGTATGACGGGCAAAGCTTTGTCCTTTTTCTTTTCCTTTCCAAATGTTCAAAGGAATTTTTTTCAAGGAGTTTATTGTTTATATTGCAGATTTTGAGTATGTTAGGCGCAACTAGCTGTTAGCTGGAGCTGTTGTTAGAGCTAGAGTTTATAGTGAAGCATACGATAATCGAAGTTTGAGTTTTTACTTTTAGATATGTTTGACAAAATAGATGAAGCTTTAGATTATGAATCTAAAATGTTAAAAAAAATAATAATAAAAAAATAAAAAAAATAAAAAAGTACATTATAGTTATAATTAGCCATTTTAAAAGTTCAAGCTTCTTTAAAAAAACTACTTTAAGAAGCTTTTGAAATAAGAGATCGTGTATTTTAAAAGCTTTTACTTTTTTTTGTTGCCAAAACAACATTTATGTTATAACCTTAGCTTATGCCAAACACAACCATGTAGTTTTCTTTTTATGTATCGGTCCAGCCTTATGGCCTATCGCGAACAAGGCCTTGTGCGTGACCTCACACACCGACTCGGTATTGTGCACCATCCTCACACTTCGACCTGTGTCCTGGTCTATTGTCGTGCTTGGAACCAGAGACGGAGCCAGAAATTTGTCTTAGGGGGGGCTCAAAAATTTTTTTTTCCCGGTAGTAACATGCAATTTCTTGATTAGTTAAGAAATGAACAAAATAGACAAACATTAGCTTAAGTTGCAGTAAAGATGGAGAATTGAAGAAGATAAAAATATCGTTCTTCATTTGACATTAGCCATTGACAAAAGTTAGATCGATGACTCTATAAAACACACTTTAAAAGCTAGAAGAATGAAAAATAGAAAAGATAATTGCATTAGGTATGTATTAACTGAAATGAAAACAAATAAAAACATACTAGTATCATTTAGTTGATGCCAAAAGCAACTTACTTTAACTAAAGCTAAAATTGCTTTTTCCAAGTAACATTACTACTCTTACTACATTTTTTTTAACACATGCTAGTTTACTACGTAGTACTTACCATTTACCAAACAAAAGCAACTTACTTTTACATTTTTTAAAGAGTATTTTATTGTTATATCCAAGAAAGTTGATTCATCTTCTTTATCTTCTTCACCTAGCTCCTGTAAATATCGCTAATCTCTGGCCGGATTTATTTTATCGTTTTTCTACCTTCTTATTCTTATGGCTACAAGGTGGGCTAGTTAGGTTGGTTGGGGGTGGCCGAGCACCCTCCAGCCCCCCCATTGGCTCCGTCCCTGCTTGGAACACAGTTTACAAACATAGGACTCCCGAGTTCAAACTTCAAAGGGTACGACAAGCTTATACTTTCACATGCATATTATTACTCCGTAATAAAAACCTTTTAATCTTTTTAATGAAAAAGTGGTACAATCGTACAATACATGCACTCAATAATTTATAGAATCAACAGTCAGTTCAACTGTAGCAAAAGTGGTCGACCCACTATTTCATTGATGGTCTTAACTAAGTCTCAACTTTCAAACTACGGATATTGAACTTCATTGCTAAGAAAACTTAGAAGCTTTTAACTTATATTGAATGTACTCATATATGTTAATAAAAGTTTTAAAGTTTATAGATAGCTGAACAAACGGTTTTATCAAAGGACTTTGTGTCTTAATGATACCTCTTGTGTGAGAAGCTCTCCAATCAAATGGTTATAAGTTTAAGTTCTACTTAAACATGTGAGATAATATTGTGAGATTGTTAGTTGACGTTCTATAAAAATAAATAAATAAAAGAAGTTGAACAAACATTTTATGTTATTTTTGATAACACACATGTTGTTACTGGTATTCGCATGCATTGCAACGAGAAAGATTTTTCTGAGATATACCAAATGTAATGGTTATCAAATCACCATTTACACATCAGCCGTCAACGTCACATCATCATTTAGCATATCAAATAATCTGTCATTAAATAGACGTAGTGATGATCACTAAATCAAACACATAAAAATACTAAGGACTGAGTATAACAGATCGCGGACCGAATTAAACCGAAAAACCGCACTAAACATATTTCAGTCCGGTTCTCGATCCGTCTTGACGGTCGATCATCCATGGGTTTGATGACCATTAGGATGATGCTATATAATCTTTCTATAAGACATATTTGCCCAATGACTTTAGTATAGACAAATCATTTACCAAAAATCAACGACAGTACGACACCTATTTATTTCTTTTATGAATTCAATGTACTTCTAGTACTTAATAAAAAGTTGGAAGAAAAAGCATGAAAGATGTCACTTCAAGAAATAGACTTGTGGAGGCACAAACATCACAAAAGTTGACATGAAATGCCGTTAATGAGACGTACAGGAAACAAATACCCCAAATTAGTGAAAGCACCCAATGTCATCAAAACTTTAGAAGAAAAAGTAGCATCTTTAATCATTTTTCTTATTTTCTACACACAACTTGATGTATATTTAATCAAGTAACAATAATTCGGATTTGATTAAGTCAATGTTTCTCTATAATACTGCATTTCAGATTCTCTTTTGTCTTTTAAGTTTTAAGTAGAAAGTCTAGTTAAAATAAACGTTAAGATTAAAAACTATGCCTATAATTATCTTATATAACGAGAGATTTACAAAAAGTGGCAAAAGAAGGTTGAAAACCTCAACTCGACTAATGAGAGTGTATTATTCTGTCTACCCGATAAAATTGAGCATAACAAAATTAGTTTCACTCTGATCAAACTCATTTAAATTTCATTCAATATAATAGATTAAAAAAAAATAAAAATAAAGTGTCAGTTTTGTTAAATGGGAAGAGGTAACTAGTAACACTTTAGTTGTGAAATGTTAAAAAATTATATGGACTCAGATATATATTTATCAGTCACTAATAACTTTATAAATTTAATAAATATTCCTTAAACTTTATACGACATATTTTTATATTTTATAAATAAATACGACATATATGTTGTTATTATTTATAAATATTATTATTAAATTAATGTATTTACATGAAATTCTAAATATAAAAAGTAAAACACGGCATTTTTTTTTTTTTTTTTTTTTTTTTGAGATTAAGTAAGGATATCCAGACAATATTTTTTTAACTAGCCATATTCAATAACAACATATGTTATTCCTCTTTATAAGTTAACCGCACACGAGTTTAAAATTAAATATGGCTTAAAAAATTATTAACAATTATAAAAATATTAAAATGAAAGCTCGGCCTCATGAATTACTATAAGATTAAAATAAATAGATGAGATTGTACTAATTATTATAAAGACACATAATTTCAAGAATCGTTACAAAACTATGAATTTATGAATTGGCACTATATTTAACTTAAAAATAAAATTATAAACATATTATTACTCGTTATATTATGTGCCAAAACCCAGTGGATGCACGTATTTCAACACTAGTTAACAAAGATGACAACAACCTAAGTTGTAGCTTACGCTCGTTACAAGATTTTCAAATAATAGAAGAAAACAATATGAGATGGACAGAACATTATGTTAGTGGACTTATATTACAATTAGACTTGTATTTGCATTTGGATTGCCTAATCCAATTTTTCTGATTCTCTTTTTCATTGGCAGAGATAAAGGGCACAAAGTGCAGGTGCCCTCTTAGCCGAAAAATTTTGTTGTGTAAATTTTCGAAAATATTTGAGATTTTTAGTAATTTGTCCGCTTTAAATATCAATTTATAGTGTAGTTTCTAAAAGTAAGAAAGTGTGCCCCTCGAATCAAAAATTTTAACTCCGCCCCTACTCTTTTCAACGACTTTAACAATAGTCGAGTGCAACAAGTTTTTGTTTAGTCGACATTATATTTTTTAAGGTTACTGTTTCTGACAATTATGTTAGTCGACATTATTCCTTTTCATTTGTCGCCTATTACTTGCTGATAATAGTAGAGTTCACCTGTTGCTGACAATTATCGCAACACAACAAGTCTTTTTAAGGTTACCTTTTAGTCGACTTTCATATTAGTTGACTATTTCTTTTTATGTTATCCTTTAGTCGATTGTTAATTTTACTCATATGACGAACGATGCTCTCCTTAATTACTCCTACCCTATCACATATTCCGATAAACTCTATGCCGTTAACTCAATCACTAATCAAGTTCTCATTAAACTTAGGTGATGTTTGTTTTTTAAAAAGTGCATTTTAACAACATCTTAATCTGACTCATTGAGATGCGGTCAGACATTTGGGTCATTAAAACTGTTTGTTTTTTCATGTCATTCAGAGAGGTGGTAAGAGCCATTCTATGTTAAGAACATTTGTTTTTTTCTCAAAATTAAGAGACAATAAGAGGCATAAACCTCTTATTGAACTAGATGTGTAGGGGCTGGCTTAACACATCTTAATTTTTTTTAATCCATTTTTTGTCTTGTTTCACATTTGTTTTTCGTATTAAAAGTATTAATAGAATCATTTCATATATTTTGTTAGATAAAATATGTATAATATGATATGTGACAATTCATATTTTTTCAAGTTGAAGGGTTCGGTTTCAGACTCATATTTCTCAACTCTAACACGAGCTATATAGTTAATCGTTTTAAAAAGTTCAATTTAAACTCCGACAGGTTTATTTTGTCAAATAAACATGAAATTGCATGTTTTCTTTAAAATCGATTATTTTATTATGGAACTAGCTTAGAAGACCCGTTGACACTGGGTACTTTTTTTAAAGAAATAGAGAAATGAAGAAAAGTAATAACGTAAATTTGTTCCATTTAAAATATGAAACAAAGAATGAGACAATGCGTCAATTATAAGATAAGAAATTGCTTATGTTACAATTATACTAACAAACGTCGAAGCTTGGGATCTCCAAAATTTATTGTGTTGAGTAGCAAAAGACGTGTGTGAGCGCCCATCGATTTACAAATATAGCGTTGGCAAATCTAAAATATATTGACTCGAACATAAAATGATGTGTGTGAGCGCATATCGATTCAAAACCCAATCCTTGCGAATTGCGGGAAACTTTAAAGAAATATTTTTGTAAGAAATTATATGTGTGAATAAAATAAGAAAACAATGAACGTAAACATATTCATTAATATATATGAGAAATAATGAGATGATAAGTGAATTATTCGATTAACAATTGAGTTTCTAACAATTAAAATAATAAACGTCCATGCATTCTCGTCTTCAAATTTGATGGTCTTGAATAGCAAATGACGTATGTGAGCGCTAATTAAGTTAATAGCAAATGTCCATTCCGTGAATACCTAATAGTTCATAGAAAATGACAGCAAAAGTAAGTTGTGATTCATAATCTTTTATAATAATAAAAAAAATGTATGCCTAAAAACCCAAACCTAAAATTATACCCAAAGCTATGATTGGTGAATTTAAAAAATTACAACGAATAAATGAAATAGGTCTATTAGTAGACATTGCAATCTGCTAATAAGATGAATACATATTAAATTTTGCGTCGTCTAATTATACATTATAAAAAATGTTACTTGAGTTCATAGTGAATGAAAATCCATGTACTTGTCGATTGATATTGTTTTACATGCAACTTTGTTGCAATTGGATCATATTTTAGCATCCTAGTAGTACTGTAATAGCACTATCAAATTAGTTATCATAATATATTCACTTAGATGGATAAGGCCTGATCAACAAATAACTTTTGAATTCTAAGTTCAAAAATACAAATAACCTTAAAATAACCGAGATGCCAATTATTATTATATTTATTACTTTTATTTGGCAAAAGAAATGTTGTATTCATTGATATCAATTTGAAGTTACATATAATTGAGGCAATAGGTCATGCAAATTTTACATATAGAACTCTTGATGTGAAGCTACTGAACGTTGCTTAAAACATAACAAACTTAATCTATTGAAAGTAGCATTGAACATGAAACAACTAAAATTGAAAGACTTGATTTTGTGTTAAAACTTGACCAAACTTGAACTTTTAAACATGTGCTTCATCTTCAATACAATTTGCACCAACTACAGTACTCATTCACATTAGTCTCCTCACTTAGCTCAGGATAGATCCATAACATGAAAAATTTATTCGTGACAAACAGATACTGAAAAGGCTTTGACGACCCATTTGCCAATAAATGGGGAATATATTAGATCAACTAATCATTTTTTTTACATAAACATAAATATGTTAACCTGATCACAAATAGGAAAAAAGTGAATGCAGTAATTCTAAAGTTATTCCATCCAGATTGCTAAGACATTTTGCCATTAGTTTCAGACATAAATAGATCTGGTACTTGGTCAAAATCTGTTGGAAATCACCTATAGATACCTGCAGTAATCCATGCATAAACCTGATCCATACATTAGAACTTTTCTATAAGCAACGAGTTTGTTCGTTATAAATACCAAAAATTTACTTTTAGCAAACTTATGATATAGTAGATGATTGAGCTGTGGAGATGGCAAGTTTGACACATTTAAACTCACACTAAAGAACTACCCATTTTGACCCAAACCCATTACCCTACCCACCTGACCCGTTCATTTTGCTACCTCTACAACACATTCCGGGAAGTGAGAACAAATACAAATACTAACACAAAAAACCTCTTAAGAGGTTTTCTTCCTGGTTCAAACCGATCAACAGCTGCGATCAAACTCTTTATGTCTCAAAAATTTTAATACAAGATCATCTCTTCAAATTGATCCTTACACATGATTTTTAGACCTTTACTATAACCACGAAAAAATTAAATATTCTGTTACAAAATATTTATATGGGTGTCGGTTTAAACTTTATTCATGCTGATATACTATGAAGAATAATAACAACCTTTAATTTACAAAGAGTTGAAATTCAACATTGTAGTGATAAATATAGACGGTTTAAACTTTATTCATGCTGATACATAATATGGTTGATACTTATACATGACTTACCATCAAATATGCACTCACATACCAATTTATTTATTAGTTAGCAATATGAGTAAGCACGGGTCAGGAAGTACCTAATAGTCAGTCCATTCAAGGATGTACTGGAACATCTATGTTCCGCTAATCATGTTTTCACAAGCCGCGTGCAAGAGTTGAAGGAACCTGCAATTGCCATACAGATTTAAAATATTTAATATTTCAACATTTATATTGCAGGTCTTATAGCAAAACTTACCCACTTCCCAGTCTGCCTCTTTCTCTTTCGATATAATACATCAACACCAAATATCCAATGGTAAAGGCCTGCACAACAAAGACGATAACAAATAAACGAATCTCTATGCCTAAATTTTACTAAGAGGGTGTTTTGGACTGCATATTTAACAAATATGTGTGTTTAAAGAAAATTCTAAACTCTTTATCTACTTATTTTAGATCAAATAATTACTAAAATAAGTAGATTGTATATACTTACGGATTAATTTAAAAAGAGGATAAGCATTTTCAAAGAAGCAATTCCAAACAGGCACTAATTAAACTTAATCATGTATGCAGTAAACACTTGCTTTCATATTGTCAAGTAAAAACATATCTCATATGAATTATTGATACAAAATCATATGATAAAAATCAAGACTTTACCTTTATCTCATCCTTGAAACCCAATCATCATTCCAAATGAACAGTTACAACCTAAAATGCAAACAAAAAAGATGAATGATTAAAGCTTCAAATAAATAAGAAATTCAAAACCAAACCTAATACATGAAAAAAGTAGATGAGTGATTACATAAATCATGCACATGATTGGATTTCCTCCAATTTTCTTCTCGGGTTCCGGTAAAACACAATCAAATATGAACATAAACAATGGAAAATATCTTATAATTGAATCGAAACCAAATAATTGCAATATGTAACTAATAATTCGAAACCCTTATATTATAATTAAATTAGTACTCACCGATTCTTCCATTGCCCATTTTTGAATATGTAGAATCATTGCCTGATTTTTATTTTAGAACCGAGTAGAATTAATAAGTACCTATGACATAAAAATTAGTACAATCTATATAAACAACATCACTCTCGATATTAATATACTGGAAATATGAATTAAACAACCTTCAACCGCTTGATTTTGATTTCCTTGCGTTTCATAAACTTCTCTTGGTCACGCAAATGTCGAATGATTAACCGTAGCCACACTATTATAAACCTAATTGAAGGAGCAATCGATTAGCAAACAACCTCGTTATTAACAATATCAAGTTAACAAAGAAGGAAATAACAACAGCTTTACGTTCAAATATCTACCATTCTGACCGCTCAGACATACAAACCTGTAAATGAACCAATTGTTGAAAACATAAACCGTATTTCCAAGAGTCCAAAAACATAAACAAACTTAAAATGATATGAAGAATGGGCCTATAACAAATAATGTTATTTACTATATCATTCAAATCGAATATCCTTGATTCACAAAAATCATTCAAATTAAAACACTAACATATTTAATTTGAGTTTTGACAGCATAATCATTTTTCTAAAATGCAAAACATTATTTTTATGAATTAAAATAACTTAAAACAAATTAAAATTTTGCTACAAAAATAGATAACAAAAATACAATTAGAATGCCCTAAATTCACAAAAGTAGTTTTCCCCAAAATTTTTTTAGGGTTTTGATACAATAATGAGTAAATAAGTAATCAATCACATCAAATATATAAAATCTATACCAATATCATATACAAATAAACATTAAAATAAGCAAATCATATCTGTTGAGGAGAGGATGTAAATGAAACTGATGTGTGGTGTTTTTGAATCGGCAATACTCATTATCGATTGTGTCAAAACCGGTTTGTGATGTTTATGCGTGAATCAAATACAAAGAGAGCATTGAATGTGGAATTATTTTAGGATATGATTGATGAGGAGCGTGGAGAGGAAGCTGTAACTGAATGGATCAAATGAAACGCAAAATTAAGAGGAGCGTGGGAGTTTAGATAGGTTTTACTACTTTACAAAATTAAGAAGAAGCGTGTAGAGGAAGGGTTATAGAAAATAGATGCAGAGGAAGGGTTGTACTATGAACTCTAATTTTGGAAATCCACGTCACTGCATTAAACCAATTTTTAATGCTTGGTGCTTAGAAGGGCTTGTACAAAAGCTTATTTTATTAGATAAAATAGATTTGTTTTCTTATATTTAATAAATCTGATTTATTTTGCAAAAACAAACAGTTTTATTCGAGTCGGATTCAGATTTCTCAACCACTTATTCAGATTAAGATTGGAATCAGATTCAGACTTTTCAACCGCATATTCAGATTCAGATGTACGATTCAGATTCAGATGTGCTAATCAGATTCAGATTCAGATTCAGAGCCTCTTAGTAAACAACACCTTAATGTATTAAAATAACTATATTGCGTTGTATTATTTCTACAAGACTCATTATAAAAATTTTGATGTGTTAAAACACATCACGGGCACGTCTTCTAACGCAACTAGTTCGGCTTCTCAAACGGCAAAATGACTAAAAGCGGACTCCATAGTTAAATCTTGGATTTTTCTAACCCCACTGAAACCTTTTAAGGTAACCTTGTTATGGCTAATCGCATGTTTGCTAAGCAAGCATGGGATCTTCTTGGAAGTGTCTTTCTCGATAACAAATGGACACGCACCAGTGCTTTAAAAGGTAAACTTCGTGTCATACAACTTGGTGATCGTATGATTGATGCATAATTTCAAAAGATCGAGTCCATTGTTACTTTGCTTAATGCTCTTGGTTCACCTTTAAGTAATGATGATGTGGTCACGTATGCAATTAATGGTTTGAGTGACAAATTTGATCACATGGTCAGTATAATTGCTCATCAGGATCCCTTGCTACGGTTCGCTTAATAGTCACACCGAAGTGATGCATCTTAACTCCAAGCAACAACCTTTATCTACTGATGTATCACCTTCGGCTCCTACGATGCTTCTAGCCAGGAATGGTACCTCACGGGATAATCATAGCCGCGATACACGTGACTCCCGGGACTATCGTGATTCGTGATCGTTGTTTTTGTCATTTTGGTAACGTTTGGATGTTTGTGCATGATAGTTCAACTCTTGTTAATAACCCCTCTTTATGGCAAAATCAACAATATATGTCTTCTACGAGGTCGAATAACACAACTCCATCTACTCGGTCTTGTTCATATAACGCTACTGGCCATGCCTTAACTTCGACCAACGATCAACAACCTTTTAACTCGCCTATGGAACAAGCGTATGTTAATTCGAATATGGAACAACGCACCTTTAATCAATATTTTAAAAACCGGGTTTTCAATCTACCCGGTCGAGTCACCGGGCACCGATTTGACCGCCGGGTCAACCCGGTTTTCCATTTAAATCTTTTTTTCCCGACCGAGTCAACTGTTTCGACCACCGGGTCGACCGGTTTTTATAAAAATAATTTTGAAAAAACCAAACCCGACCGGGGTTCATGACCCGAGTCACTCAAAACCGGTACCCAGATTTAGAAACCCGGGTTTTTTTGACCCGTTTTTGTGGCCGGGCACCGGTCCGGTCCGACTGATTGAACCGGCCGGGTCGACCCGAGTTTCAAAATATTGCTTTTAATACTTTTATGGATTAGACCCAACTTCTCTCTATTCTTCCAGTCCAACAGAAGCTTATAGCTAATATGGCCCAACAACCCAACAACTTGGTCAAGCCAAATCTTTGTCCGTGACCCAACAATAACCTTCCAGGACTCCTCCAGGTTTTGGACCTCTGTTCTAGAAAGAACCAACAACCTACCAGTCCCAAACACAAGCTTCACAGCCAAGCCAAAAGATGGTTAATAATGCTACTGTTCCTACTCATTTATCTGGTGCTTCTAATTTTTTTTACAAGACATGAGACTTTGCTTCTTCAAGCGTTTAGTACGATGACCATGCATGATCCTAGTAACCTAAACTGAAAAAAATATGGACACATATGCATCCTCTCATCTTAACTATTCTCTTCATAATCTTAGTACTGTTTTTAATACATGCATTTATCCATCTGTATATGTTAGTGATGGTGATAGGAAGTCTATTCCTAACACTAACATTAGCAATAGTTTATTTATTTATTTATTTTTAACGTATTCATTTAAATAATGATTTTGTTACTTCTGATATTGTAACAATATTAATTTATATGCGTCAGTTTGTTCGTGATTATCTAATTTTCTGTTGAATTTGATCCTTTTGTTAACTCTGAAGTTTTGTCTAAGTTTATTAATATTTGTTCTTTTGTAAAAAATAAAGTTAGATGTTAAATCTTTGCAATGTGATCAAAGTGGTGAATTTGAAATTCATGCAATACACGAGTTGTTTGCTACCTATAGCATTACTATCATTTTTTCTTGTCCCAAAACTTCTTAACAAAATGTTAAGTCCGAACGTATGATTCGTACCATTAACAATCTCATTCGTACCATTCTATGTCAAGCCCATTTACCCCCACATTTTGGGTTGAAACACTTCATATGATAGCATATCTTTTATCTTTATTACCCTCCACCCCCATTCATGACGAGACCCCTCTCTTTCGATTATATAAGACTCACCTCGATTATTTCACTGTTCGTGTTTTTGGATATCTATGTTTTCCTCATCTTTTCACCAACAACAAACTCGAGCCCTATGCCACTCCTTCTGTATTTCTTGGTTATCCCACTAGTCACTGTGGGTATCGTTGTCTTGACTTGAAAATGTTTTTACAATTATGTATGTGATCTTTGATAATGTTATTTTCTATTTTCGTTTACATGATTTAAGGTTTTTTCAATCATTAAATATTTAAACTTGTCCATACATATAAAAAAAAAAAAAAAGTTTCCCCCGTTCTTTTGTTATCATCAAATACGTCCAAGTAATTGACCAAACGGAATTTTATTCACGTCTACTGGTGGTAAGGTCAGTAAGGAAAAAACAATGGCACTGGTCCTTAGACGGTTGAATCTAAAATGCACCATAAATGTTCTAAAAATAATGGCGCTCTTGATTTAACACGTATGAAGTACGTACTTGTAGATGTGACCTCTGAGGAGGATAATGATGGCCCTCACGCACTTGTGATTTATGAATGATACCTTCCACAAGGATGACATATACTCTTGCAAAAGGTTGGATGAGCCGTCGAACTAGGATAGTGGAGACCCTTAGTGTGTATATGTGTTTTTCTATGTATTAGGTGGTTATTATCTTTGCAAATTTTTTTATTCACCGATCTTTTATTTTTCTTTTGTAATGATTTAGCTTTCATTAGTGTTTTCTAAACAGTATTTAACCTAAGTTTGTTATTTATATATTTTCGTTAACTACGTTGTTTATGATTATTTTTATATGGATTTATTTTAACTCTCTTTGTTAAAACTATAAGTATATCAATGCAACTAATTCCTTATTATAGAAATAAATGACGTAATTTCACCGATTACTAAAAAATAGTTCATTCATGCAACGTCCGGGTATAACTTCATGTACGCTTTAGCATTTTACCACTATGATGATAAAAATAAGTTACCGGAAATGGCATATAAAAGTCATCAAGTTGAATTAAACAATCGAAAATTTTGATCTCATTTGCTTTTTGTTGAAAAGATGTGAAAATGACGGCTTACATTTTGGTGAAATGTGAGCAAGTCAATTGTTGTTAGAACACTCTACTAAAAAAGTAAATTATATTACATTGTAAACTTTTTAATTGTGTTTTTCCACATGTCAAATGTCTAACCTAAAAGAATCACGAAAAAAAAAATATCTAGTTGACGATAATAACTTTGCATAGTCATTCTTTTATCGTTTGTGTTTTTACTTAGGGCGTGTTTGAAGCAGAGTATTTGTAGCATTTATGAGCGGTGAGCGTTAAGCATTGTAATTTTAATGATGATTTATCAAGCATCAAGTAACTTTATTTATTTTTTTGAAATGCTCATTTTTCAATGCTACATGAAGTAAAATTTAATAGCTGTTTCACACATTATAATTACAACAATGTAACATTTTTATATAAAAACATAACACTGCTTAATGCTATTACTCGTTGCTACTGTTGTTTGTTTTTGCAAAACACACTCAAACACTCATAGACTAGTGTCTCTAGAAGACACATGGACCGTATAAATTATAACGTATAAATATATATGTATTTTAGCTTAGCGGAGTGTGAGTAAGCAATGAGTCAGAAGATTACGGGTTCGTTTGGTTGGACGTAATGAAATGTTAAATGAATGGAATAAACGATGTAATGGAATAAATGATGTAATGTAATAATTCATTACCCTTAATAATAATATTTGGTTGGTATGATAAGACGGAATGCAATCAATAAGAAAAAGAAAGAGCAACAAACCAATTTTTAAACATTAAATATTGTGTTACTTCTTTTCTCGTAATTTTCAAGAAAGTAATAATTAGGTGGTCATAGCCTACATAAGACTCATTATAGAGGTATTTATTTTCTTTTTAATTATTATTCTATACATTAAATATATCTACAATCCTTTTATTCTTTTTATTTTTTCATTGTTACTTGGTTTCATTGATTTTTAACGTTAAAACTAATGTTTCATTGCTATGTCTTGTAGCTGAAGATAATGTAATAATATTCTTTCCATGTTACTAAATAATAAATTATCAATTTCTAATCTTACTCTTGCATAAAAAGTTTATCCGAAGCTTTTAAAAAATTAGTAGTACGAGTTCTTTTAAGGGTAAAAAGAAAAAGAAAAAAAAAGTATCATACTTAAAATTTATTTAAATTTTAGGTACTCAACTTTTGTATCCTCAATTTTAGGTACTCACTGTATATGACAAAAGTAAAAAATAATTATTAAAATAAATAAGCAAGATAAAAGATAAAGAAAATTGTAAAAATAAATAATGATTACTAATAATAACAAAAAGATACAAGATAAAGAAAATTTTAATTATTTATTTTCAGTGTAACGTTTTTATATTGTATTTTTAATTATTTATTTTCAATAAATATTGTATTACTTGTTCACTTATAAATATTATATTATTTGTTTAATAAATATTGTATTATTTGTTCACTTGTAAAAAATAGTTATATAACAAAAAAAAGTAAAAAAATAAATATAATGAGTATTACTTTATGCACAATTAATGAGTACTAATTTATGCACAATTAATAAGTACACATGGACTACTTTATTCTCCATTTTAAAAGTCCCATGTAAAATAGTTAATGATTGAATAATCATATTGGTGTATTTAGAATACCCCAAAAGGAAAAAAATAGTCATAATTAATAAGAAGTGTATTTAATATGGTTAGTTAATGATAGGCTTTTATGTAATTTTGATTATATTACGGACGTAATGAAAAAAAATGAAAGAGCCTCTATGGAATGAAAATGATGATTTTTGATGTAATGAGTGATTACATGTAATGAATCATTGCATTTCGTAATTAAAAACAAACATAATTTTCTCATTCCGTCGTAATGTTCTTTTTCATTCTTACTCTTATTACGATGTACCAAACACTATGTACGTGTTTACAAACCAGGCGAGAAGACCAATGTGTGAGATATTATGACGTGTAAAACATTTGCCAATATGTGTCTTGTTCAAAAGAAAATACAGATATCAATTAGGTACGGTAACTTAAAGAAACGCTAGACACAAACTTTTTATAAAAAGAATCTCACAACGACATATCAACTAAGAGCAAGCACATCAGTAATTCAAGTTATAACTTAACTTAGCGCCACGTCAGCGCCACATCAGCTTTAACACTTTAACCTTAACTCATAAAAAAAAAACATCCATAACAATAACTCAACCTTAACTCACTTTAACTCAACTTTTCATATATTTTCAATTACAACCCTAAACTAAAACTAATACTTCATTTTTTTAAAAACCATAACATTAATTCTTAAAATATATTACATTACGAAAAACCAACAATATATTACGAAATTAAAAATACAATATGAAATTAAAAAAAATTACATTACGAAATAGAAATAAAAAGCATTACGAAATAAAAAGACATAAAAAAAAACATTACACCACAACACATTTATTCATTCCGTACGCTTTGACAACCAGTATTTTTCAATGATACGGTCCTTTTCTATATTCACCAGCGTCACGTAGTAAGGATCTTTCCCGGTAGTGTCGAGCAACACAAATTCAAAGTCCCTCGCCCGTATTGCTGATAATTGATTTTCAGCGGTTGCTTTTTAAGCCAAGGACGCATCTTCACGTTTAGCCCGATACTCCTCGCGCAAAGCGTCCCCGAATTGGGCGGACGAAACAGATCCTCCGGTACTCGCACCCCAGTTGCTTGTGGTTGTCTCAGATTTTTGTTTCTCCGCAGCCCGCTTTTTTCCGATCGTCATGACCAAACAACGCCTCGTTTGCTTGGCTTGGGACATCACCGGTTATATCAACCGTCTCTGGTGCGTCCCATTTCTTATGAGTACGCAAAATACCCCAAGCCTCCTCATTATTAAACGGCGCGTTTTTGCTCTCAGTACGGTACATTTCCTTGGCATGTGTGAGGATATCCATGTCATTTCCCCCACTTTTTTGATCTCGTTCAGCCCGTTTGAAACACGCGTTGAACTTTCCGCAATCACGGTTCAACGTTCTCCACTTTGACTGTATCATATCTTTGTCGCGCTTGTGATAATTTGTTTTGTTGAACTCAGTTTGAACCCGCTGCCAAAACGTAACTTTGGGTTGGGAACGACCGACTTGTTCATCCTCACTTGCGGCCACCCAACACGTTGCAAGTAATTTTTTTTCACTTGCGGTCCAACGTTCATGCCTGTTGCCCCCTGCTTCGATTTCGTCATCTTCAGTGATTGGTTCTTTGTTTTTTTTGGATTTTCGTTTAATACGACCTTTGGTTTTTTTTAAGAGACGTAGGTGTTTCGGGAACTTCGTTAGTTTCCGTTTGGGAATGTTGGGATTGTTGAGTGAATTGGAGATTTTGGAAATTGGTGTTTAAGGTGTTTTCTTGCCAAAATCGTAAAGCTTCATGTTGTTGGTAAAGTTCTTGGTTCGACATACCGAATAGGTTTGGATTTTCCCAATTCGGATTCGGATTCGGATTGGATGATAAACCCGCGTATGGGTTCCCCACCCACCGAGGAGGTTCGTAAACGAGTTAGGATTGTTGTTGTTGCCTTGAAACATTTTTTTTTTGGATATTAGAAGTTGTAGGATAGAAGATATTGAGTAGTGAAAGTATGGGAAAATAAAGTGTGGTAAATGAGTATTTATATTGGTTGAAAAAAGGTTTTGGAAATTTTATTTTATTTTATTTATTTATTTATTTATTTTTAATACAAAGCGCACCCTTAACTCGGCGTTATTATACTAACGTGGCACGTTAACGCCCCGTTAACGCACGAGGTTCCAATGGTTAACGCACCCTTAACGCGCGTTATTGGGCTTTTAACGCACCCTTGACGTTACCATTGCTGCTCTAAATATCGAGAGTGCGTTATAAGAAGATAATAACATTTTGGAGTGTTGCGTATTTAAAAGTTGTTTTACACATTATGATTATACATATAGCTACATTACAAAACATTTTTATATAAAAAAACCTACTGCTCACTGCTAATGCTTCTGTTACCAAATACACTCAAAATATATATTCTAGTATAACTTATTTTTTTTTTTCTGTTGAAAAGATGAATATATTAACATTCAAAGTATAGAACATTTTAAAAAGGGTAAAAGCTATAAAATACCATCGTACTTTAAAAAATGTATCAAATTGAACCATGTATTTTTTTATTGCTTACTTGACCAACGAACTTTCAAAATTTTATTCGACTTGAACCATATCTTATTTATTAAAAAAAAATAAAAAGAAATTACACGTGGATAATTAGAAAAGATATGGTTCAAGTCGAATAAAAATTTGAAAGTTCATTAGTCAAGTAAGCAATAAAAAAAATACATGGTTCAACTTGATACATTTTTAAAAGTACGATGGTATTTTATAACTTTTATCCCTTTAAAAACAAATAACCAATAATGAAGGTTGGAGATGCCCAAAAACCATCATGCAACAACAAACATGAGAGGAAGATACAAAACTCAATACTGAAAACAACACAATGAGCTGAGGCCTGAGGCTATATATCACAAACCTTTAAGCAAGAATCTATATTTAGTTCAAAAAAAGAAGAAGAAGAAAAAATAAGAAAAAAAAAAAAAAAAAAAAAAAAAAAAGGGAAGTAACTAACTTGCAGGCCGGCTTGCAGCATTTTAAATCACAAGTACAAGTGAATACAATAGGCATCATTAGAAGCATTAGTATTCTCCATTATGATCCACCCTTTAACCTCATGACCCTGTGTGGCTGTGTATAATAATTTGCAATTACTGTTAACCTCAAGATTTGTAAGCATAGAATGACTTAACTTGCATATTTGATAGTACACGCGCATTAAGTTGAAAACGACTCTACGATTTCTCGTAGAATTTATATATGTTCATAAGACTCGTACTTTATGAAATATGGTGGATCGAGTAATTGCTTTCCTCTATTCATGCTGCCCTTTAGTTTCATGAATAGGATGATTATTTGACATCGTATTACTGTTTTAATATGGTAGTTTCTTCCACATTCGGCCATTCGGGTACATAAAGTAACGGGGCTTTGTTCTTGTGTTACCAAGCCGCTTGTCTTAGTCGATCATCAAGGCTTTCTAGGGGTGGTAAAGGAAGCCGAGCTATGAACTGAAATGAACCGGGACAAAGACATTTTAGTTGTGAAGCTCAAATTAATACATTGAAAATTTTGAAACTAAAGCCCATAAGACATGAGGGCTGATATTGGGCCTTAAGGATTGGTCAACATGATCAACAATTTCAACATTTCATAAGTTGCTAAAAGATTCACCAACTCCACAACATCAACATCTTTCCAATAAAAGATCATGTCAATATGATCTTAAATTTTTTATTTTCAATCGATATATTTACTAATGTGTACCAGAGGTGATAAAAAAAACCAAAAACCGGTTTATCAAAAAACCGGTTTTTGGAATACTGGTTTAGGTAAAACCGAACCGCCGGTTTAGGAACCGGTTTGCATTGTTTGTTGTCAATCGGTTTGAGAACCGGTTTTGAGTAAAACCCACTTAACCAAGCCGGTTTTTGGTTTAAACCAGACATTTTATCTCCCAAAACCGATTTCAAACTGGACCAGTTTTACAAAAATCGGTTTTTCACTATTTGACTAAAACCGAAAAAAACCGAAACGTGCACTTCTAACGTGTACTACCAACATTTCAGAAAAGAATACATCAATATCATTTTGACAATTCGCATATAGTCCTTAAAGCTCAAGATAGAACAATTTTTTTTTTTTTTTTTTTTTTTTTTTTTTTTTTTTTTATATTATTATTTTTTTTTAATTATTTTTTTATTATTTTGTTGTTGTTGTTAAAGGGATACCGGAAAATAAGATGCCTTTTTTTAGTACACATTCAAAGTTCAACATTGCAATACAATATTTTTGCTTGAAGTGCATTAATTAAATTACAATACATGCACGCATTTAAACATCCAAAAATTGACACTAAAAAAAAAAAAAAAACAAAAAAAAAGAAAAAAAAAAAGCTAGATTATCAACACTCTCTAGTATAAAATTTTTTACCACTTGAATATGATCTTTTCAAACCAATATGGCTCGTTAAACCCTTGGTTCCCTTCGAAACGTTTTCTGATGGTCCGGCATCGCCCTGAAATCCAACTTCTTGCCGTACCATTTTTTCGGCTTGATCAAAGAACAAAACTTGAGCTATTATTGAGACCCGATTTTGGCACAAATAGTGATCCATAGATTTAGATCTTGTGATTTTTCTTTCACCATCTCTAGTCTCAAGTGTCGCATTTCTTCTTAACGACTCACTAGTCATTGGCAGCGGCGGTGGTGGTGGAGGCATTGATGGTGAAATAAGCGACGAATCTTCAACTTCAAAGCTCACATTAGCTCTACATAACGGGCAATTCGAGTGAGTCTTAAACCAAGTATCAATACAAGAGACATGAAAAGCATGGCAACATTTTGGTAAAAGCCTAAGACTGTCATCTTCTTGAAACTCCCCTAAACAAACCGAACAAACGGTGCATGAAACCAAACCATCTCCTCTCTTGTACTTACATATCGTAATTGACTTGATCAAAGCCTCATCCAAACCCTTGCCTAAAACTAGCCAAGGTACGTAATTTGCATGATCATCTACATGATCATTACCATGCACTTCCACAGCTTCATGATCATGTGTTTCTTGATTCTCAACCACTCTTGTTTCAAGCATAGATGATCCAATGTTCCTTGAGCAATATCTCGATAGTATAACGTAGTAACCTATCAAAATTAGCAAGGTTCCGATAAGAGCAACTACTACTATCACTACGGGTGACACGAAGGTAGCACCTAAATGATCCTTAACTAGTGGTGGTGGAGGTCGAGGTCGAGGTGGAGGTGAAGGTAGGATGACAAATTTACACCACTTTGTGCAATATATATTGCACACCTTCTTGGAACAATCTTTAGGGTTTATATGAGGAATCCATGTTTTTGGATCCTTTAAAGACCCCATAAGACAAGAATTTGTATACAAAAAGCGTTGTGTATAGCTAAAATATACATTAAAGAAAGTGGATATTATCAAATTTCAAAAATTTAAACACCAACCATATATGTATATAAAGCTTCAAGAAACTTGGAATTATTGCATCAATAAAGTTGTAGAAAACTTGGAAAGATGAACAAAATGTTTTCGTGTATATCTTTTTCAATATTTTATTTTTTGTTGGTGATATTTGATAAGTGTTGGTTAGGAAGTCATGAAAGTAATCAATGTTCTTTTATTGTTTATAGAAGGCTAGTAGTGGTTGGAAATTTAAATATGATGTCTCCTTATTTTGTCAAAAAGGAAATGTATTTTTTGGCTTAACTTATGTCAGTTGAGAATTCGTTGAACTAAAGATCAAGTTACTAAAATGTTTGGTGAGAAAATTATGTAATCTCTTGAGTGTCTTATTAAAATGTTTATAGCTATGTACCAGGCTTAATAAATAAAGGGCTAATCGCATGATAATGTATCATGGTTGTCATGATTTTCTTATATGTATCGATCAAAATTTTTTAATATTCTGTTTAGTAAATTTGATTTAGTTGTATTTTTTGTGTATTTTATGACAACTATGATACATATAGTAGTAAAAATTGAGGGCCAAAATGGTTATAAAGTACACAAAAAATACAATAAAATCAGGTTTAGAACATAGAATAGCAAAATAATCTGTTCGGTACAAATAGAAGAAATTCATGACAACTATCATACATTTAGAGGCTATTAACCCGTAGATAAAAGAAAGTCATTATACTTTCAATTTTTTTGTTTACTTGAGTTATTGAAATACTTCTAAAGATTTTTAGCTCAATGTATTATACAAAAAACGTTTATTACCTTTATTGTACTAATAGCATCTGCAAATACTGTTATTTAGAAGTTAAAGCTAGAAGATGTAATCAAAATATATTTATGTGGCAAGCTGTTTAGGTCAACTTTTTTTTTTTTTTTTTTTTTAGGACGAGGATATACACCAAAGATTTAATGAAGAAAATTTAATAATTTTTTTTTAAAAAATAACTTATAAAAAATTTGAGTCGACGTTTTAAGGACATGACACGTGATGTAGTGATATTAGACACATTGTTACCGAAATAATCTAAATTCGTCTTTTCTAAAACTATATAACTATATAAATAGTTGAGTGACTTCGATGGACAAGATCGCAAAGCACATTACATTCTTTAGCAAATTTTGATAGAACAATTACTTCATTGAAATTTTTTGATATTTTACAGTGACTGAAAAAACTATAAAAAAATATGGTGATTAAATTGAACAACAACGCAAAATAAAATAACTTTTTTGAATGAATTAACATGATAAGCAAATAATAAAGATATTTATAACTTTTTCTCCTTCAACGAAACTATTACTCCCCATCTTATTTTTGTATTTTTTTATAATGAACCAGCAGCAGCAACAACAAAAACAACAACAATAATAAAGTGATGAACCAGAAGTTAGTATCTCGGCTTCCCACTAACTTCTTGTAAATTCTACGAGCTTATAATAATAATAATAATAATAATAATAATAATAATAATAATAATAATAATAATAATAATAATAATAATAATAACATGATTAAAAAAAAGAAAGGAAAAAAAAAAAAACAATTTTCTTGATTAGGAAATTATGAAAAATTAAATACAGTAGAGCTTATTGGACTAAGCTTTTTATTTTCTTTGTTAGAAAATTATGAAAAATTAAATACAGTAGAACATATTGGACTATTAGCTTTTTATTTTCTTCGTTTGAGCAGTATATAGATTGAATGTTTGATAATGACGGGTACCCAACTAGTCACCTTAAATATATTACGTGACGAGGAATTTATCACGTAAATTGATGTTGGGAAAAGAAAAAAAAAAAAAGTGAGAAGGTAACGAAGCAAGTCAGCAACACTGGGTGTACATTTGGGGTGACCAAGGGGGGGGTGTGGAGGTCTCGGGTTCGAGGATTGCTAATAGAGTTTTCCTCTTAGGCGAAGCCAAAAAAAAGAGGAAGGGGGGGGGGGGGGGGGGGGGGGGGGGGGGGGTGTTATTTCTTAAAGGCGAAGGTTTGAGGAAAACATACTGCCTGCTTGGATGTCACTGCACGACTCAAACCAATAACTACTAACTAGCCGTTTTTTTTTTAAAAAAAGCATGAAATTGTTACTATACTAAGATAATGTCATTAATAAAAATGAAGTGATTTGCACTCTTAAATTTTTCATTGACACACGTCAATGTATAAACACAATAAACATCATGTAATATACATGCAATTGTTTACTATACATGATAGAGTGCGTATCAAAGATTTGAGTGTGCAAATCAAACTCGGTTACTTTTGATTGGTATATTACACGGATGACCACCATTTGAATTTTGGGCTTACTTAAATATATATGAGACTGATAGTTGACTCGAAAGACTCGATCGGTGAAGGAGTAGCTTTCTTGGGCCCATTAGTTAAAGTGTATCGTAAGTTTGAACAATTCAAACTTGTAGCATTAACCAAAATTAATTAATAGTTTCACAAAATGAATTGTATTTCAATGTCAACTTTAATTTATTTATCCTGTTTTTCTTTTCTCATGAATTCAGGTTTTTGTTAGGTTATGCGGAGTGTAGGTGACTTGGGTCGTGAGTGACCAAGTCATGCTCGTGACTTCCAAAACATCAATTTGGGCCTCACTCACAAAGTAAATGTCTTTTTTATATGTTTTGTGAGTGTTTATGAGATATTTAGTGGGATATATTTGTAAAAAGTATGTATTTTAATGAAGTGTGAGGGAGGGTGACCAAAACGAACGTATGGTGAGTGGAGTGAGAGGAGAGAGAAAGCCGAGGTGGCGTTGAATGACTCACTACCACTACTTTTAGCCTTATATCAGCCACGGTGACATGGTAAGTAGGATTATTTTTATTTATTTATTTATTTATTTTTTAATATCCTCTCACATATGCGCTTAAAGATTTAGGTAAACAAAGCGTGTTTTTTTTTTTTTTTTTTTTTTTTTTTTTTTTTTTCATCCCTATTTCAAAATATGTAGTCCGAGTTTACCTGTGGTCAACAACGTTGACTCGGGTCACCGAAGAAACAAAAATTGGTCTCGAATAATACAATTTCCTTCAAAAACATAATCAACCATCATGTTTGTTTGCTTCCACCATAATTCAAAACGTACCGAAAATTATATATATGGCACTTTACCTTAACTAAAAAGTTCTGCAGTTCTGTAACTACTAAATACGACCAGCACAAAACATTTAATTGCAACTAATGCTGACAGTAAATTCACAAAAAACCCCAGAGAAGATGGCATGTACATGCATATGCATCCTTTCTTTATGTTGTGGAATCAAAATGTAGGGTAGCTTTTGCTTAAATAAGTCCAAGTATGCGGTGAACTGCATTTGCAATTTCATCTGCTGAATCAAGACCGCATCCCTCTTCTACCTGCGAAGAAAATGTACATTAGTACAAATGTTAGCAATCGAAAAGAATAGATGTGCCGAGAAACATGTTAAAATAAGGATGAACCAGAGAGATGTTTCTATATGGTATGTCAAAACGGTTCACTTTTTGTTTTGTTATCCATTAAACAATAGAACATTGCCGAAACTAATTATTGGTTAAAGAGTTCATCCTTAACTGCATTCCTAAGTTACATTGCAAGGCAAAACATGGAAAATAGTATAATCGACATCAGAAAATACTAGATCAATAAATAGTGAAGGAACAATTATGCACTCATTCTTTGCATCCAAGTATCGTACATACCTTAAGAATGATGGAGTAGAGCACAAACGGGTCCAAAGTGGTGACATTGAGGTGGAGAATGGTGAGGCAACTTGTTTCCAAGAAACCAACAATTTTAGAGAGTTGAGTTAGCTGTTTTCGCATTAGGATCCTAAGATTGGCATGTTCATTGACTAAATTGACCTCTATATTAGCAATTGTTGAGTTGCTCTTTGAAAGGTTGTTCTTGTAGGGAAGTTGAGACCATGTGTATTGCGGGGAAGAGAAAAGTTTGTGAAAATAGAGGGGCGGTTGTGGCATTTCAGAATCGTTCATATTGTTAGTGGCAATATCACCATTTGGGTCATGAATGATTGCATCCTGTTTTTGTTGTTGGGTTAAGGTAAACTTTTTAGCTTCAAGAGCTTGCAAGTGGTGTTCAAGCTCCTTCACATAGCTTATTGCACCACCGACTATTGAAGCTTGATCAATCTTAAAAAAAAAAATAAAAAAAAATACAGATCTATTAGTATTTACAGTATTAAAAATTAGTAAGTCTTATATTATTCTCATATGAATATCACATATAGTCTATATCCTTTTGGTAGTGTAATGTTACTAATGAGTCCAACTCATATGGTCAACATACACAAAATTAGTATTAAGTAAACAAAATACATATCTAGACAAGTTTTCCATAAACAGCACTAGTGTGTGACAATGTGACATGATAAATCATCGTACTTCACTATGTTGTCAATATCATTACACTTACAAGAATTTTCTAACTTTTTATTTTTATTACTAAAGGGTGTTTAAATAAAGCTTAAGTTTATGCTTTTTGCTAAAACTTCAAATTCGTAATATCAAGTTATTTGATCTCTTTACTCACAAATGCTAATAAGTTTTTAGCATAAGCTTTATCCGAACACTTTTCTTGACCTTGTTGTGGTTTGATACAACACTAAGCTAATAAGCATTAAAAATGACATTTTGAAGCATGGATTTTTGACCAAAATGTAACAGAAAACTAACGATCCCTAATTGCACAAATGGTGGAGAATAATATTCTTAAAAACTGAAGGAGGTGATTAAGATTGTTTGTATAACAATTAACAAGTGCATATATACTTACAAATAAAAAAGGCCAAACGGGCGAGGTTATCTGTGTTCAGGTTACCAAGGAAGGGCGAGTGTTTCACTCAAATGGACTTGGCCTAACCGGGGTATCCCGTGACTATTTCGGCACATAGCACATTCCTTGGCCAACCCCCAGATGTGCTTCTAATGAGGGTTTGAACCAAAGTGTTTATCATATTTTTAAAAGTAAACTTGTAACTTAAAATCCTTAAAATAATTCCTTGAATACAAGTATCTTATGAAACTACATATCCTATAATATCTGCTTATTGCTACCTGCTTATTTTCCAAAAATAAGCACTTTAAAATTATTCAAGAAAGAAGAACAAACCCTTTGGATGTAACATTCTGGCATGAGAGAATGCAATACAGCGAGGTGTTGATTCACCATTTTCCTGCGGTTTTTCTCGACAGCAATGTGATTCATTCTTTGTCTTTCTTTTTCTTCTTTGTTGCTCTTACAAACCATTTGTTTTTTTCTTCTAGCACCTTCTAACACCACATTTTGGTTGTTTTCTTGGCTGTTTTCCGCTGGAGAAGAAAAAGAGGTGGTTTCATGGCAGCTGTTTGCAAAGATGGTGTCATGTCCCATCTCTTTGTCTCTTTCAATCTTTTTTTCACTTTTTACTTTTTGGGGATATATATTATCATTCAAGATTGTGTTTTCAAAATATAATACTCCCTCCTTTCATTTGCTACATACTTTTTTGTTTTTTTAATGTTACAAAAATCGGCCTAGGCAACCTTGTAATCAGCTATTACACGCTACAGGGTGGTCAATCGCCTCACAACCAACTCACGATTTTTGCAACATTTTGTTTTTTCTTTAGTTTTCTTTTTCTCGTTTTGAGTGGCAATTGTTTCATTTGCTACTTAACTACATAAAAAACTTTTTTTTTTTTTTAATAAGTAAAATGATTTTACTATCATATTCTCCAGTCAAAAATTTTACAATGTTAATTTCTCACATATAAGTATATAACACAATTTTTTACATATGTGTTTAAGTGGGTTATAGACTCATTACATTATGTTGATTGTGATGTCGGTGGTGGAGTAAAAAATGACGTTAGCCGTGGTGAACGCAGTTACCATTACATCTCATCTATCAAAGTATAACTAATGAACAAAAACGGTGATATTGTTCCTCCATTGATCAATAATTTGGATTTTTGGCAAGTCTCATTATCATCCAATAATGCATTGGTAAACAAAAAGTTTTAGGAAAAATGTTTTTCGTTTTTTTCATTTTACCCATAAAAAAAGTAATGCAACTTTATGATTCTTGTTATAGCATTTTCGAACCATTCAATTTTTACTTTGTGCAGAACTATCAATGATGGTTAAAACTTAAAAGTGAAACTAGACTAGGGTTGCCCTTTTTTTCATCTGTCTTAAGCATTTACGCCTTTTTTATGTGGTAAAAAATGAGTCCCACAGTGAGAAACAAGTCAACTTTGGGTTGAATCTTTGTTGGAATAATCAAAATTAGACGTTTTTACAGAATCAATGAATAATAGTTGAGGACAGTCACACGGCTTTCATTCATCACTAGCTCTTTCCCTCTTCGTTGCACTTTAGTAGGGCGCAAATTTTCAACACGACACGATAAATGATATGAAATTGGCACGAAGTTAAATAGGTTCAGGTTGAGTATAGAAATGTTTGGGTAAAAAAAAAAAGGCAAGTCTATGTAACCCATTTTATAAACCGGTCGGTGTTTGGGTTGAGTAGTATTAAACATGTCAACCCGCGAACCCGTTTAAGTATATAAAACTACAAAATATAAAATATATAGCTTTGATTTTAGTTGGATTTGGATTAAAGCATTTTGTTATGTACATAATAAGACAATGAACTACGATATCTAAGGGCAGGAAAACTTGCATCGAGCTCATTTGGACGAACTAACAACCTACCGTACCATTCATGTGTGGGATCCACAGACTCAAGAGATGGTCTGGTTTGACTTTTTAATGTCAATAATGTGTTTCCTGTTTTATTATGGAAGATCCCCATCAACATAATAAGGAAACAATGCACAAGCATTAGCAGGTGTGGGTAGCCTTCCTTGGATCAGGGTCCAACCTGTGAGACACACTGCCACCGTATACAGTCATGTGACTTATTGAGTTATCGGTCTCAATTTTCAGTCAAAAACATGGTAAAACTGAGCATGAAATGAAATGATTTTATAGTTGAGAACATGAAACAACGTTGTCACATATCACAACAAAAGCATAAAAAGACATCAAACTTGACAAAACCTCCAAATCCGAGGATCATTAACAACAAAATTCAGAAAACTAAGTCAACCATGGTTTAATAGTAAAAAAGCTGAAATAAGCAGCAACCACAAACAAACTGCAACCAAGAAGGTGGATCCGAGTTTTTCCACTTATTGAAGGATTTGAAAAATATAGAACTTACTCAATGTCAACAATCCACTGATCTCTGCTCAGCACCTTGCAGGTGTGCAGCACCACCTGCGACAGCAGCTGATGAGCCAGTGGCTGCTACAGTGTTTGGAGAATTGAAGCCTTTCTTTCTGGGGTGGACAAGCGCACCACCATATCGCCGCCGTTCTGTTAATAGAAGTACTAGTTCATATTAATTCCTTATACTTTTAGATATTCTTGTACTCAGTTATGGCACTTGCAATGTTTTACAGTATAACTTTTCTTTCCAAAGTAATAAATAAATTATTCTGAAATTTGAAGGTATTCATTTGATGGTCAAAGTCAAAAGTATGCCCGTGAAAACAACAAGTTCATGATCATACAATAAAATGAGGAACACAACCTTTTGGACATGGTGTATTGTTTAACCCCTCTAAAACTCTTACGTGCTTGAATCCCTGTTAGTTCTCATTGTTTGACTTTAGATGTCAAACTTGTATGAGCTAAACTGATAAATGCGATACATCTTTTTACATGTTCTCAAACAAATTGGGGTAAGACAAGAATAACCTAGTGCTATGCTATCGGGTTGTATCTTAAGGACAAGATAAAATAATCTAGTGCTATGCTATCGGGTTGAAACTCTATACTTATACCAAGTTATACCCTTTTTAAGGCTTCTGGTTGATTCATAAAGACTTATCAATCAGTCTTCCATTGTTCCTAAACTATGTCAATATTGCTTTTCTTATGTTCCTAGGCCCCTATACCTCCCTTACGAAGTTATCAAAAAATTAAACTAATTCATTTACAGCGTAAAATCTGGAATCTCAACAGAACTGGGAAAATGTTAGTAGGCTAAACTACTACATCAACAATAAAAAATTCTAATATAACTCTGCAAAGAACAAAAGAGCATAACTATTGTCAACAAGCCTCTTAGCACATGTAATGGTAAACAACAAAGAAGCATAACAGAAGACAAGAAAAACCACTTAGTTATCTTTCATTGTTAACTGCAAGTCTTTCAGTTAACTAGTAATTAGTGGGGAATAAAAGGAGGTGGACAACCTTTACTTTCATGGCATGAAATGCATCGACTATAAAACATGAATATCTAAGTCAAAGTGTCTGTTACAAAATCGTTAGACGGATAATTGCCAAAATTTCAAACAAAGTAACAATCTTTATAACTAGATCTTAGTCAATAGCTGAAGATAGGTAATCAAACCATTCAATATAACTGTAATTTGTGGTTCCCAACATATAACTGAGAAGGAAAATTAAGATTAATAATTAATACTATATGAATTAAATAAATTTAATGAACTATACCTGCTTCACCGTGAGCAAAGTCACACTTGCTACCATACCAGCAGGAGCCTGAATACTTCCATCTCTTACAGATCCTTGTTCGCCAATTCGGAGGCTTCACAGTTGCATCAGCCTCTGCTGCTGGCAGTGGTTGTGGTGCTACTAGTGTTCTTTCACGATACTTGGATTTCAAGGATCTATAATTAACCGTTCCAAATTGAGGAAGCGATTCCGTTAGCTTATCCAAAAGATGTTTATACTCATTGCCAAGCCCAAAGTCTTCATAATTCTCCTCAAGACTTCTGAGTTCTGAACTCCTATGTGCAAAATTGCAGTTGGTGGCATTCTGGCAAGTTCCTGATCCGAATTTAACACACCATTTTGTCTTGAACAACAATTTATGGATGGCGATTGACTCACCGTAACTCAAATTGGAAGTACTACTACCAGACGCCTTATCATACTCATTTCCTGTTGTTGAAACCGGCTTATCATCTCCACCAATTATGTGAGTGACATTTCCATCATCTCGGAAACTGCCCATTTTGGGTGCGGCGGCGGATATTTTTAACAAAAGTTTATACTAAACGAAGTAGGCAAACCCTAGGCTAAACAGGGGTTTAAATAGGTAGTAAAACCTCCAAAAACGACGTCGCACACTAGATTTATTGTTTCTTGCCATTAATTAAAAACAGCTAAGATCCGAGACAGCACAAATATAGGCTTAAATGTTGTTCAATGAACCATTGCTACAAACTATACGATTAGATAAATGCATATAGAAATCCCGAACATCCAAGTATCACTTGCATTCTAATGCAAACAGATAAACCCAAAATTCCATAGAGTTGCAAAAAGCACTATTAGAAAGCCATGACATCTCAACATTTAATATTCAAATTCTAAACAACCGAGGTAGCACAACAAAGATACAATATAATTACCATCAAAACAACCAAATCCAGCATACAAGCAGATAAAGAAAATGAATCTTACATTACAATCTTTGTCAATGGATTTTTTAAGAACTAAGGTTAGAGCTAATGCATTGCAACTGGATTATACGACTAAGAACAGTAATGACTGTGACAAACGGAAAACTAACCAAAAAAACCAGTTGTTATTGAGTGTACTATAGGTAGAAAAATAAGGCAAAAGTTCAGATTTTGGAGCAAATATCACTTGCATCAAGGGAGTTCTGTCAGCATACTGCCGATTTACATGGAAAAACTGAGAACGATCAGGCCCTGTGGTAAATAAACCATATAGGAATATTATATGATAATTGTACGATTATTACCAGTTGAGCCCACTGATCCCGAAAAAGTATATAGTTGTTTTATTATGTCAAAGCTCCATTCGGATTGCAAAAAACAAAACTAGTCCCTTCACTTAACGACAGGGGAACTAAAGGTAACAGCACATTAAGACCCTTACTCGATAAGCTAAATCAGGCTCCCAACCCAAAAGGGTGTTCTAAAACCTATACATCGATGAACCGAATGTAGTTGTAGTAGTTTTAATCTCCATGCTCCGAAACGTGACATGTCTTAGAACATCAATGGAGTCAAGTACAAAATACTAGTAGCATTTAGCAGCAGCTTAGCCTCGCATCGAGTATTTATTCTGTGTCTCAAACTAGTCAATGAGAAACTAAACTAGCTCGAACACAATTCCTCCAAATTCTTGGATATGTTGTGTTAAATGCTTTATCTCTTACATTACAAAAACTATATATCAAAACAAATAATAACATCTAATTTCAACTAAAAAAAAAAAAAAAAAAAAAAAAAAAAACAAACCCTTCATTAATTTGGGGTTACTGCATATATTTGGGGCATGACCGTATGAAAAAGAGTAAAAATGACAAACCCGGGTGGCTGGAATTGATTATCAGGGTCGACCCGGGTCGTTGCAAAAAACCGGGTTTCAAAAGAACAGGGCATTTTCTTGAATCTACCCCATGTCATCTTTGTGAGGCCACACTTGTCCTTAAACAACGTCCCACCACAGTTTGGCTTCCGGTCACGAGTGAGCACCACTATGGGGGTGTTGTGTAGCCCGTGACATAAGGCCAAAAACTCACCACTTGGTAACTACCCTGCAATGGGATGGTTATAATGGGTGATGACTAAAGTTGGTCATTTGTGACATTGAAGAACTTTTTTGATTTGACCATTTGGATCAACACTTCACCCACTTGAGTCCCATCCGTTTATATTACATGCTCACTCCCTCACTTTTCGGATTCTCGTTTGTATAATAACGGGATAATTTCATATTTACCCAATCTAAATATCAAAATTTCATATTTACCCAAAATACAAGTTTTTAGTGCACATGTACAATGCTTTTAAAACATGTGTTGAGGAAATATGGAATTATAAGGTTTAAATTGGGTATATATAGAATTGCCCCAAAATAAAAAATCTAAAAACTCACTATGAAAAGTGCCCCCTTTAACTTTTGTTTGTATTTTTTTTTTCTTTTTCTTTTTCTTTTCTTTTTAAGCATCGGTTCTGAATCGAACCGTACCATTGTCATCTCCTTTTAACTTAACCTATTAAGTACCAATCATTTCTCTAATTTGAGCAAAACTTTCAAAAAGAAGAGGAAAAAAAATGAACGAGACTTGTTGAAACTTGAAAGGGCAAATTACCTGAAAATGTATGCAACTTGCCATTTTTTTTCATTGTATGTAGCTATTTTTTTTTTTTTTTTTTTTTTTTTTTTTTTTTTTTTAACATTCTGTGTATAAACTTGCTAAATCCGTCCATTGTGTGTAGCGAGTCACTTGTTTGGTAAGTTGCCGGTTGCAACAACCATGTTGTCTTTAAAAACATTTCTACGTGTAGCGAATCATTTCTACGTGTAGCGAATCATTTCCACGTGTGTAATTATTTGACACGCTGTTATTTCCACGTGTGTAAACATATCACATATACGCTGGACCACACCCCATTATTTATCATTTGTGGACCACAAGCCTAGGATGGCAATGGAGCGGGTTTGGAGCGGGGTGGCCATCCCCATCTCCGAATCCAATTACCAAAACGTGCTCCAAACCCGCCCCAATCCCCATTGGAGATCTTATTGGGGTGCCCCATTGGGGCGTGATACTCCTCCAAATCCGCCCCGATCCCCATTGGGGATCTTATCGGGTCCTTAATGGGGTGTCTTCTTTGGCATGTTCTAAGCAAAACGAATTCAACGTAGATTGTTTTAAACAAAACAACTTCAAATTTTCCGGTCACACATTACAAGAAACACTTAAACATTAGACATAACAAGGATCGTTCAGTTTTTACAATCTTTTCCATGAAACAAAATAATAAAAACTTAATGTTGACTTGGTCTTTTCCTTCCTTTAAAACAACTCATGAAAGGAAGTCTTCGTTCATTTAATATTCAAAAACAATAGCTTAAATCATCTGTTTAAACGTCTAAACCAAATGTTTAAATATAATAACTTACTTGATATACTAGTTACTAAAGTTGCATACATACACATAAATAATATATAATTTATAACATGTATATATATTATATCGGGGCGGAGTGGGGCGGGGATGCTTGGCCCCAGTCACTGCTCCGAACCCGTTAAAAATCCCCGTTAATGCTCCAAAACCCGCCTCGAAACCCGATAAGCTTGCCCCGCCCCGCTCCAAAAAGTTCGGGTTTCGGGTTTTCCCGTCGGGTTCGGATTTTTTTGCCATCCCTACACAAGCCTCTCTCACTTTTCCCCCTTTCTCCCCGACAAACCCTAATTTTATAACTTTAACAATTGATTGTCATTTTCAATAAATCACTTTAATTGATTGGTGCATAAGGTACGAATTGCTATATTCTCTTTGTCCCCTGTGTGAATTTTGTTTATTTTATGTTTATTATAGTGTACGGATTAGGTGTGTGTTTATTTTATGTTTATTAAATGCAGGCCAAAGAAATGCAGAAGTTGATCAACCAGTTCCAGCAAGACCAAGAGCACCAAACTTCATCAGACCAAGAGCACCAAATGAAAGGATTTTGAAGAAAAAATTGGCCAAGAATGTACCTGGAGTTGGTTCTTCAGGCTCCAATGCTTTGGATATGGAATAGCGTTTAAAAAGTTGTTTGTTTATGTTAGTATTAAAAACAATTTATGCACTTCTTTTGTATCTATGTGTTGTGCAAGTACTAGTATGTGAAGATGTATGCTAAACTATGCAATGCACTTCTTTTGTATGCATGTGTTGTGCACTTGAAAATAGCTTTGTAGGATCCTGTAAACAGTCATATGTGACTATAAACTTTATGCAATCCTTTTGTAAATCTATATTAATCCTTTTCATGTTTTCAGGTTTATATGTTACTGGATAACTGTCTTTAACATACAAAATACTTGTGGCAATCATTGAAAACAAGAAGTTAAGTTGTAAACATGTTAACTGTCTTTATAAAAACAAGAAGTTAAGTTGTAAACATGCATTACATTAACATTGAAAATGTTTTCAAAAGTTGTTAACAACCACAATTAAAACTTAACAACAACCATTACTAGCAACAACAATGACATGTTAACAGCAAACCTAGGAGCTTACTGCTATAACAGCATTAGTACAAACCTAATACATTATTGCTAAAACAAAAGCAAAGAACAATGAAACTGAGAACTAAGAAGACTTTGTCATGAACTTGCATTTTTGACTTGATAAAAGTTAAATCCTCCATCATTTTCATCATGTCAGCTTCTGAAACTACAACTTCATTAGAATTTGATCTCTTCCCCATGTTCTTGTATTTCATCTTGTCATTATGTTCCTTGAACAACAAACATTTGTAATAATCACTTGGAAGCTTTGGGTCTGTGAAGCCATAAAACTTACATTTCTTGTACTTGTCCTACCAAATTAGTGTGTTACAATCACAGGTTAAACATTGTATAGAAAAAAGAAGTATAATAACATGGGGAAGAAAAATTTCTTACATAAATTGGACATGCTTTGAATCGTCTACCCGGATTTGTTACGGTCCAAGCGACTTGTTCTTCAACTGGTAATGGGTCTTTACATTCGCAATGTGTAGCATTTTGGTAGTACTCAATGGTCTTTCGAGCAGATTTGGAAGTAAAAGAAGAAGAGGAGGCCATGGATGGTGGTTATGAAAAAAGTGAAGTAGGTGGATAAGAAGAAGAAAGTGAATTAGGGTTAGTGGGGGCATGTGGGTATATCATATTCAGCAAATAAAAATAAAGGGAAAAAATAAATAATGGTGATATGACATGTGACCGGATCCACGTCGGATGAGCAGGTCAACCAAGTGACTCGCTACACACAATGGACGGATTTAGCAAGTCTGTACACATAATGTTAAAAAAAAAAAAAAAAAAAAAAAAAAAAAAAAAAAAAAAAACACAAACTACATACAATGGTAAAAAGTGACAAGTTGCATACATTTTCAGGTAATTTGCCCAACTTGAAACCATTAATAATATACAAAAAATTCAATATCTAAGTGATAGAGTAATAATAAACAATACTTGCCACAAAGTTAACTTAACTTATAATTAAGTGACAATGATTTTTAACGACTTTCATTCGTAAATTTGAACAAAACTGGAAAACAAGAATAAAAGAAAACAACACTCATCGTTAACTTAACTTATAATTAAGTTCCATCGGATTGAGCTTCAAGCCCAATTCACCTAAGCAAAATATACCTTCCTAAATAACATACACACTCACAAATAAAATAAAATACAATAAAACAAAAAATGGCTCCACTTCACTCGGTTGTAATTAAGGTGAGTGGCTCACCATAAGTTTATTTTTATGCATGTCACTTACTTTGTTTTTTTATTTTATTTTATTTTAAGTCATGTTTAATTAAAAAATGACTTATTAATATTTTCAGTCAACTTTCTTTATTAAGTCACAAAAAACATTTTTCATATAACTTAATAAATTCAATTTTTTTTCATATTATGTCAATTAAGTTGAAATCAAACACCCCCTGATGGACATTTAGAGCTCACCATAAATGCACCTCAGTGAGTATTCACACCCATGTCCTTTAGCCTCATATGGTTTTATCAGTGTGTGTAAGGTATTTTGTAAGCTATATTTATACAAAGTGGTTATTTTATTAAAAGACGAGGGTGGTGTAAGGTATTTTGTAAGCTATATTTATATAAAGTGATTATTTTATTAAAAGACGAGGGTGGTGTGACAAATGTGGGTGAAAAGTGAAAGGGGATGAAGAGAGATAAAATGAAGAGATAAATCTGAGCTTACGCTGAAGTGGAAGGTGAATGGTGACCACTAAAGATAGTCCTAGAGAGAAAAGAATAGGGGATTAAACCACCACCAACATGCCTAGTGGTGTAGGCGCAAGGTTTTCCAAAAGGTCTCGAGTTTAAATCTAAGTCACAAACTCGCACTGTTGAGTAAATTAACAAGGAAAATTTCATTTGTTTACACATTTAAACTAAATTTAGTATAACTCCTCTTTTCGTAAAACTCGTTTTTGACCTTTTAACCGACTAGATAACGCGTTTAAACTTGTCGTCACACAAGCTTATTCATAATACCAATTTATTTAAGAAAGAAAAGTAAACTAGAAACCTCCTAAAATGTTTACATAAACAATTCACCTAATTTTGAATGAAAAAAAAAAAATTAGAATAAGAGTAAATTGCATGGTTCGTCCATGTGGTTTGGGATAAATTCCTAATTGAGTCCATATCTTTTTTTTTTGTTGCATGATTGATCCCTATGTTGAACCCATTGCATACCGTTCGTCCTTATCGCTAACTTTCATTATTTTCTCCGTTAGCTCTCAGTCGTCAAGTGGCAACGTTAGTCCATTAACCAAACGATCATTTGCAACGTTAGTCCTTTACACTAACAGTCGTTTCTAATTAATAAAAATTTGGTTTTCTTACGTAACTCGTCCATTTTCTTACGTTTTTGTCTGCCTTTATACATTTTCGTTCGTTTTTTTACGTTTTCGGCCATTTTGCTACGTTTTTGTCCATATTACTTACCTTTTTATACGTTTTTACACATTTTCATCCGTGTTTATATGTTTCATCCATTTTTACAGGTTTTTGTCCGTATTCACACGTTTTCGTCCATTTTTCTTACATTTTCGCCTGTTTTTATACTTTTTCACCCATTTTGGTACCTTTTCATATTTTTTTACATGTTTCGTCTGTTTTACTTGGTTTTGTCCGGTTTTATACGTTTTCGTCCGTTTTGCACGTTTTAGTCCGTTTTCACATGTTTTCGTTCGTTTTATACATTTTCGTCTGTTTTTCTTATTTTGTTGCTGTTTTATAGGTTTTCGCATGTTTTGTTCCAGTTTCTTCTGTTTTATACGTTTTCGTTCGTTTTACATGTTTTGGTCCATTTTTATAAGCTTTCGCCTGTTTTTAAATGAACAAAAACGTATAAAACTGAACAAAAACATATTAAAAATTGATTAAAACATATAAAAACGGATGAAAATGTATAAAAACAAAAGAAAACGTAAGAAAACATATAAAAATGAATAGATTAAGAAAAACGGGCGAAAACATATAAAAATAGACAAAAACCGTATGAAAACGTAGCAAAACAGGCTAAAATGTATAAAACGGATGAAAACCTATAAAACGCAACAAAACAGGCCAAAACGTATAAAAACGGATGAGAGCGTGTAAAAACGGATGAAAATGTGTAAAAACGAATGAACACGTATGAAAACGGATGAAAACCTATAAAAACCGACAAAACATAAGAAAATGTATGAAAACGTACAAAAACGGGCAAAAATGTATAAAAACAAATGAAAACGTAAGAAAGCATATGAAAACAAGTTAAAACGGATGAAAACGTATAAAAACGGACGAAAATGTGGAAAAACCTAAGTAAAACAGACGACGGACGAAAACGTAACAAAACGGGCGAAAACGGACAAAAACGTAAAAAAACGGATGAGTTACGAGTTATGTAAGAAAACCAATTTTTTATTTAATTAGAAACGACTGTTAATGTAAAGGACTAACGTTGCAAACGATCGTTTGGTTAATGGACTAACGTTGCCACTTGACGACTGAGTGCTAACGGAGAAAATAACTACAGTTAGGGTGTTAGTCGAGTAGGGTTGATCGGATTTAGGTCAATTTGGGTCAGGTCAAAGTCAGGTTGAGGCTAGAAAAATCATACCCGAACCCAGCCCTATTAAAATCTTGGATTAGTCGGGTTCAGGTCTATTCGGGTATGGTCTAATCGGGCCGGATTTATTCGGGTTTGAGTAAAGCCGAATAAAGGTAAAATGATTATAAAAATTTGTCTAGTTCATTAAATACATATATATTTATAAAAATATATCAAAAGATAAAAGACCTTATTCGAGTCAATCTTGTCGATCCGAACTCAAGGTTAGCAAATTTTTTTAATCTGATACCCAACCTTATTTAGTATTCAAGTTACTCGGGTTAATCAAAATAACTCAAATAAAATTATTGACCTGAATAACCCGACTTGAATAAGCTTATTCGGGTTCGGTTCCATTCAATTTTACTTTGTGCAGGACTATCTATGACTTAAAACTGAAACTAGACAATGGTTGCCCTCTTACTTCATTTGTCTATTTACGTCTTTTTTATGTGGTCAAATATGAATCCCAAGGTGAGTTTAGGGTGCATCGTAGTTGGAATATGCAAATTTTTGACATTTTTATTGTGTCATAATCGAGGTCACATAACTTTCAATATTAATAGCTCTTTCCCTCTTCATTGCCTTTTCCATTGCTGTCCAAAATTTAACTTCATAATAGCCCAATGGTTGAGAGTTGGGACATACAGCGTTAATTAGATGTCATGGATGATTATCTTCGTGTCCTCATTCATAGTCTTACACAATTTACATCTCTCATATTAGACGTGAGACCGGTCGATGAGAGCCACCGTTGGTATGTTATATTTTTTTAAGTGTTTAATATACGTTTAGAACATGTTATAACTTTTAAATTGAACCCATTCGACGTACCTCAGTATGAGTTAAAGTTGATAGAAATATATTGTTGACCCGCCCCGGATTCCACCATTGTGATTCCCCCGGCACATGGGACATTATCCCCACTTTTGATGTATACATAAAAATAATGTTTAACCCATGTAATCTCCCTATAAGTATTTTTAACTAAGGGCAGGAAAACTTGCATGGAGCTCATTTAGACAAACTAATGGAAATATGGGCGGGTCGGGCAACGGGGCTCGGGTCAAACGAGTAAAGTTGAAATATGGGTCAAACGGGCACAGGACAAAACGGGTTGCCTTTAACATTGGATGTCGTTTAGAAAAGAAGGATCTCATTTTCATTTATTAACCATAACTAATAAACTAAACTTTATTGCTATATTTATATCACAAAAAATAAGTTAAAAAAATTAAAACGAGCAAAAAAGTTCTGTCTATATATATAAGCCTTACAAAGTTTAAAAACACTGATTAAACAAAAAGGAAAACTAAAACAAAATAAAAACATAAACTATAACAGAGAAAAAAAAAAAAAAAAAGGAAATCAACATTGTGATTCTACCGCAACTAGCTAGAGTCTACCACCCGTTATTAATAAAACATACTATTATCTTTGCCCATTTAGATCCATCGAGAATGTTTATGTTGCCCAAAGAAGCCCCCAACGGCCCAGCTTTTGAAAAATTGCCCATACCAGCCCAACTTTTTGCATATGGGCAGATTTTACCACCTCTACTAACAATCCTACTTGCACCATTCATTGTTTGGGATCTGACAGAGTCGAAAGATGGTCCAGTTTGACTTCTTAATGTCAATGATGTGTTTCATATGTTATTGTCAAAGATCCCAATCAACAGATAACGAAACAATGTACAGGCAATCGCAGGTGTAGTGTGGCCTTCCTTGGACCAGGGTCCAACCTGTGAGACACTCTACCACGTAGTACCACGGTATACAGTCCATGTGACTTCAGGTTCATTTCCTCTATGGAAAGTTGGCCTTATCGAGTTATCGGACTCAATATTCAGTAAAAAACATGGTAAACTGAGCATGACATGAAATAATCTTATAGTTGAGAACACAAAACAACGTTGTCGCATATCACAACAAAAGCATAAAAAGACATAAAACTTGACAAAACCTCCAAATCCGAGGATTATAAACAACAAAATTCAGAAAACTAAGTCAACCATGGTCTTAATAGTAAAAAAAAGCTGAAATAAACAGCAGACACTAACAAACTGCAACCAAAAAGGATTTGGAAAATATAAAACTTACTCACTGTCATCAATCCAGTCGCCGTAAATACGATTAATCTTCTTTGTCATCAGACGTGATCTCTTCTCAGCACCTTGCAGCTGTGCAGCACCACCTGCGACAGCAACTGATGAGCCAGGGGCTGCTACAGTGTTCGGAACATTGAGCCCTTGGTTTCTGGGGTTGACAAGCGCGCCACCAAATCGTCGCAGTTCTGTCAATAGAAGTATTAGTTTATATGAATTCTTTATACTTTTAGATATTCTTGTACTCAGTTATGGTAACTTGTAATGCTTTACAGTATAGCTTTTGACTGAAATTTGAAGGTACAAGTTCATGATCATACAATAAAATGAGGAACACAAACTTTTGGACATTGTGTCGATATTTATATGTATAGGTTTAACCTCTCTAAAACTCTTACGTGCTTGGATCCCTATTAGTTCTCATTGTTTGACTTTAGATGTCAAACTTGTATGAGCTAAACTGATAGTAAATGCTATACATCTTTTTACATGTTCTCAAACAAATAGGGGTAGTGTCGAGCTTGTTGCACCTTTGCTTCTTCTTTTTTTCTTTACAATAAATAACAGTTTTTTAAATTTAAAGCAACTCACTGGTATTAAAATTAAAATTGTAAAGTGATAATCAATTTAGCCACAAATATAGAACCATATAAACTCTGAGAAATATCCACTTTTATCCCAAGGGTAAGACAAGAATAACCTAGTGCTCTTGGATTAAAACTCTCCACTTATTACCAAGTTAAACCATTGTTTAAGCCATCTACTTATATCTTAAGGAAAGGATAAAATAATCTAGTGCTATGCTATCGGGTTGAAACTCTATACTTATACCAAGTTATACCCATTTTAAGGCTTCGGGATGATTCATAAAGACTTATCAATCAGTCTTCCATTGTTCCTAAACTATGTCAATATTGCTTTTCTTATGTTCCAAGGCTCCTAAAACTCCCTTACGAAGTTATCAAAAAATTTAACTAATTTATTTACAGCGTAAAATCTGGAATCTCAACAGAACTGAGACAATGTTAGTAGGCTAAAATACTACATCAACAATAACAAAATTCTAATATAACTCTGCAAAGAACAAAAGAGCATAACTATTGTCAACAAGCCTCTCAGCACATGTAATGGTAAACAACAAAGAAGCATAACAGAAGACAAGAAAAATCACTTAGTTATCTTTCATTGTTAACTGCAAGTCTTTCAGTTAACTTGTAATTAGTGGGGAATAAAAGGAGGTGAACAACCTTTACTTTCATGGCATGAAATGCATAGACCATAAAACAAGAATATCTAAGTCAAAGTATCTGTTACAAAACCGTTACAGATAATTGCCAAAATTTCAAACAAAGTAACAATCTTTATAACTAGATCTTAGTCAATAACTGAAGATAGATAATCAAACCATTCAATGTAACTGTAATTTGTGGTTCCCAACATATAACTGAGAAGGAAAATTTAGATTAATAATTAATAATATATGAATTAAACAAATTTAATGAACTATACCTGCCCGTGAGCAAAGTCACACTTGCTACCATACCAGCAGGAGCCTGAAGACTCCCATGTCTTACAGATCCTTGTTCGCCAATTCGGAGGCTTCACAGTTGCATCAGCCGCTGCTGGCAGTGGCTGTGGTGCTACTGGTGCTGCAGATTGTGGCCATGCTGGCAGCGCCACTACTACCGGTGGTGGTGCTACTGGTGGCAGTGCTGCAGTGTCTCTACCGTCCCTTTTAACCGAACTATATCTGCCACCCGAAACTACTATTGTTGTTCTTTCACGATACTTGGATTCTAAGTCGTGAACATAAGGACAGCCGTCACCAAAAGGGCAGCCCTCTTCACTATAGAACTTCTTGCAGTGTTTCAAAGATCTACTATAATTAACTGTCCCAAATTGCGGAAACGATTCCCTTAGCTTATCCAAAAGATGTTTATGCTCATTGGCAAGCCCAAAGTCTTCATAATTCTGCTGAAGACTTCTGAGTTCTGAACTCCTATGTGCAAAATTGCAGTTGGTGGCATTCTGGCAAGTTCCTGATCCGAAATCAACACACCATTTTGTCTTGAACAACAATTTCTGGATGGCGATTGATTCACCGTAACTCAAATTGGAAGTACTACCACCAGACGCCTTATCATACTCATTTCCTGTTGCTGAAACCGGCTTATCATCTCCACCAATTATGTGAATGACATTTCCATCATCTCGGAAACTGTCCATTTTGGGTGCGGCGGCGGATATTTTTAACAAAAGTTTATACTAAATGAAGTAGGCAAACCCTAGGCTAAACAGGAGTTTAAATAGGTAGTAAAACCTCCAAAAACGACGTCGCATACTAGATTTATTGTTTCTTGCCATTAATTAAAAACAGCTAAGATCCGAGACAGCACAAATATTGGCTTAAATGTTGTTCAATGAACCATTGCTACTAACTATATGATTAGATAAATGAATATAGAAATCCCAAACATCCAAGTATCACTTGCATTCTAATGCAAACAGAAAAATCCAAAATTCCATAGATTTACAAAATGCACAAATAGAAAGCCATGATGAAGGATCCCATATTCAAATTCTAAACAGCAGAGGTAGCACAACAAAGGTACAATATAATTATCATCACAACAACTAAATCCAGCATACAAGCAGAACATTCAAGGCCAATAATGGAGGATCTCACATTCCACCAACCCCAAAACAAGCCAACTTTATCAGAACATTCTCCTTTCAAACACACAAAGGTCAAAACCCTAAAGACACAAAGGTCAAAACCCGAGATGATGGAAATGTCATTCACATAATTGGTGGAGATGATAAGCCGGTTTCAGCAACAGGAAATGTGTATGATAAGGCGTCTGGTGGTACTACTTCCAATTTGAGTTACGGTGAATCAATCGCCATCCAGAAATTGTTGTTCAAGACAAAATGGTGTGTTGAATTCGGATCAGGAACTTGCCAGAATGCCACCAACTACAATTTTGCACATAGCGGGTCAGAACTCAGAAGTCTTCAGGAGAATTATGAAGACTTTGGGCATGCCAATGAGCATAAACATCTTTTGGATAAGCTAAGGGAATCGTTTCCGCAATTTGGGACGGTTAATTATAGTAGATCCTTGAAACACTGCAAGAAGTTCTATAGTGAAGAAGGCTGCTCTTTTGGTGACGGTTGTCCTTATGTTCATGACTTAGAATACAAGTATCATGAAAGAACAACAATAGTAGTTTCGGGTGGCAGATTTAGTTCTGTTAAAAGGGACGGGAGAGACACTGCAGCACTGCCACCAGTAGCACCACCACCGGTAGTAATGGCACTGCCAGCATGGCCACAATCTGCAGCACCAACAACACCAGTAGCATCACAGCCACTGCCAGCAGCAGAGGCTGATGCAACTGTGAAGCCTCGGAATTGGCGAACAAAGATCTGTATGACATGGGAGTCTTCATGGTAGCAAGTGTGACTTTGCTCACGGTGAAGCAGGTATAGTTCATTAAATTTATTTAATTCATATAGTATTAATTATTAATCTTAATTTTCCTTCTCAGTTATATGTTGGGAACTACAAATTAGAGTTACATTGAATGGTTTGATGATCTATATTCAGTTATTGACTAAGATCTAGATATAAAGATTGTTACATTGTTTGAAATTTTGGCAATTATCTGTCTAATAGTTATGTAACAGATACTTTGACTTAGTGAGTTAGTGAGTGTCTGGGATTGCATCTAACCAAATAAGCAGTTTTAGTATGCAATCCCAAACACCCTCAAAACTGCTCATACATGGTCTCAAAACGCAAATTTAGATAATAGTCATATAAGCAGTATGGACAACGAATCCGAAACACCCTCAAGAGATTCCACTCATAAGCTTACCCAAACACCCCCTAAACCGTGTATAGCTTTTTGAAATTAACCACCACCAAATGGCTTGCTTAGTGGTCAAGGCTTCAAACCTCGCTGGTTGTGTACATTTGGGGGTGGCCAGAGAAGGGCTGAATATGGTCCCGAGATCAACCATGTACATATGAGTAAAAAAGGCTCGCCCTTGCAGGTCAGTTAAACATTAAAAACCTCATTAGTTGGTTTTTGTTTTTTCTTATGAATAAGCAGACTCACAAATAATCAGAAACTAACATATTAAATCACAAGGTCTTCTTCTTTCATAGGGGTCATAACCAAGTCCATATCAAGCAAATTTAATATAAATACTAACATTTACCAACTCAAACTCATTTTTTTTTTTTTTTTTTTTCCATAACTACAAAATGGTTTTTTCTCCTGCCGGAACGCGCGGTCATAATATATCTCGTTATTATCAAAATGCATACAGCTGTTACTGGATTACTGCTAAAATTTGTATTTACATTCTCTTAAGATAGCCTACCAGAAAGCTACATGTAATATGACAACTGAATCACTGATTCACTGAAAAGTAAAAACTTATCTGTTATCTCATCTGCTACTGCTACTGGCTTTAACATAAATTTAAAAAAACTGTGAGCTTCGAAGTCCACTTTCTGCATTGTCATTGTAGGACAATTCATCGTCTAGGCTTCTTTAACGGGATTACTCCATTTTTTAGTGCAACACAATACACACATGTCGCACTTTTTTCCGTGCCTTGCCGATTCATCGCTTTAATCAAGACATCAAAGGCGACTCTGTCAAGCATTTCACCTCTTCCTTTGCATACCAAAACCAAAAGTGACATGGCTTTCTCAACCTTTCCTTCAATACAAAGCCCTCTAATGACGATGTTCAATGTGAATGATCTTGGATACAACCCCATCCTTATCATTTCACACAAATTAACATAAGCCTTGTCCATCTCATTCCCGTTACAAAAGGCTTCAATCATTAACTCATAAGCACAAGGGTCAATATCGCAGCCTCTCTTACACATCTCATCGAACACCTGATAAGCATTTTCCAAAAACTCTTTTTCATCTCTAGATCCCCTACATACGCCTCTTAACAAAGTATTCATCATTCGCTCATCAACCTCAAATCCCACATCTAACATCTCATTAAAAACCACAACCCCCGCCCTAAACTCACCCCATTGTAACAACCCATGTAACAATGTACTATAACTAACATAATCCGGAACACAATTCCGCTCTTTCATTCGCTCCAACAAACCAAACCCCTCCATTGGTCTACCTTCCTTAAAGTAGCCATTCAAAACGGTATTATAACTCACTACACTCGGACTCAACCCCATTTCAATCGCTTCATTTAGCAACTCTAACGCCTCCTCCGACCTACCCACTTTGCAAAAACCATCCATAACCGCGGTATAACTATAAACATCCGGCCGCAAAGAACATTTCTTAACTTTCAATAACATTTCTTAAAACCAAACCCATAAGCACATGATTAAACTCTGTTAGGGTCTTAACGTTTCCAGCTTTAAGCCTGTGTGCTAAACCTTGAACTGGGTTGTGTTTTAATGATTGTGGTGTTGGTGTTGTTGTTGTTGCAGAGATGATAAAGTGGGTTGGTCTTTTTTTTGGGTTTAAATTGTGATAAGGTGAAGGAAGTTGAAAAGGAACATGGTGTTGGATGGAATTCATGTTGGACAACAACAGTGAAAAGGTTTCAAGATAGTGTCTTGAAGTAAGAGAGCCAGGCGCCCTGCGCGTCTAGTTCGGTTCGATTCTGTCAAAAGGTTCAGTTCAGTTAGTTCAAAGATTTATAAAAAAAAAAAAAAAAAAAAACAAGTCAAAAGGTTTCAAGATACTGTCTTGAAATAAGAGGGCTAGGCGCCGTGCGCCTCCAACTATTCGGTTCGGTTCTGTTCGGTTCAATTCAGTTAGTTCAAAGATTTATATTATTTGTTTGGACAAGTAATTGATTTTACTATCTCAAAATCGAAAGGTATTAAGCGGGTAACCGGACATGCGGATACTCGAAATGAGCGGTTACATGCGATTCAGGTCATAGTTAACCGTTTTAGAGGTTTAATCGAGTTTAATGTATGAACAATAACATGTTTTAGAACCTAAAATGTCATTTTAGTAAAATTAAATAACACCGGATATATTAAAGTTTTTCAATTACTCCGTACAATAATTGCATTCAAATATGCATACATAACAAATATACAAAAAATATTTGTTCGACATTTATAAGTTACGACCACATAGTGCACATTCAAATGAGAACTCTAAATTTGGTGAGAATGTGAGAACTAATCTTAACCACTCATTTTATCATTTTTTAGTTTTGATCTAATGGCTAATATTAGTTAACTAGTTTTTTAAAATTTTCCAAACAAATCTAAAAAAAATCAAAAAATAAAAAAAAATCAAAATAAAAAAAATCAAAATATTTTCTCATGTGACGATTTTTTTTTACATGTGAAGAAAAAATATTTCGAAAGCATAAAATTCGGAAAAAAAATTAAAAAATAATAATAAAAAAAGAGAGAATTTTAGAAAAAAAAAAATCGAAATTTTTCAGTTTTTACATGTGACTTTTTTTTTTTCACATGTGAAAATTGAAAATTTTCATATGTGAAATTTTTTCACATGCGAACTTTTTTTTTCACAAGTGAAAATTAAGCAAGGCAAAAAAAATTTTCACACATCGACGTTTATTAAACAATTTTCACACATAGACGTTTATTAAACAATTTTCACACATAGATGTTTAGCCGAATGTTTACATTAGGAACAATATAAGCCATCATACAATAAAAGTACCGCATCAATATAATCAAATCTTCTACAATTATTTGAATATTTAGTTTATTTATATTTTACACGGTTCGGTTATGTTAACCACGGATATCCAAAAATAATAAACATCGAACCATGATAAGCGGGTTTCTTCGATTTCGGTTATTTTAGGTTTTAGGTTTTTCAGTTTCGGATTGAGCGGTTCAGCTCGATTTCAGTTTCTTAGGGTTTTTAAACACCCCTAGTTTTTATCTTATTACATTCATATAAAATTGATCACTATGGTCAAAAGGTGAGGGCCCCAACATTACTTTGACATAGGGGTGTTCATCGGTTCGGTTCTCGGTTAATCGGTTTATTCGGTTCGGGTTGTTCGGTTAAAATTTTTTTAGGTCATAACCGAAAACCAAACCGAACCGAAAATATCTATAACCGAACCGAACCGAAGTTTGGTTCGGTTATGGGTCAAAACCGAAAACCGAAATTTGTATTTGAATTATGCTATTTATATTTTTTTTAAATTTAATTATATATATTTTTGGCAAAAAAAAAAATTTCAAGCATAAAAAGTGTTTTTTATATTAGTATAAAATTTTAATGGACACATTTTATATATAAAATAATATAAATATAATATATAATATATATATATATATATATATATATATATATATATATATATATATATATATATATATATATATAAATTCGATTTTCGGTTCAGATAGCCAAACCTATATGCAAACCGAAAACCGAATTTTTAATTCGGTTCGGTTATAAGTTCGGTTCGATTTTTTTCAATTCGATTCGGTTCGGTTCGGTTTTCGGGTTATTCGGTTTTTTACCCGAACCATGAAGTACACCCCTACTTTGACATTTAAAAAAATAAAATAAATTTTATCATTGAACGGATACCAAGCCAAAAGCCATCAAATGATCAAAAGGTGAGGCCCCTAACAGTTACTTTGACATTTAAAAAAATAAAATAAATTTTATCATTTTAGTTACCTATAATAATTAAATATCCCATAACTCATCATTTTTATTCATAATTTCAAGCATCATCTTTCTAAATATCTAAAAAACTCAAACAAAATATTTATCGTTTCTCATTTTCTGAATGGACGCCGAATCATTCATGTTCACCCGGGTCGTTGCTAAAAAAAAGGGTTTCAAAAAAATAGGGCATTTTCGAGTTTTATGGGACAAAACTTGTGTTTTAATACTTGCTTGAATCTACTGCATGTGGGCCCACACTTGTCCTTAACAATGTCCCACCATATTTTGGTTTCCAGTCTCAACTTAGAGAGAAAAGAAGAGAGGATTAAACCACCACTAACTTGGCCTAGTAGTGTAGGCGCAAGGTTTTCCCAAAAGGTTTCGACTTCAAATCTAAGTCACAAACTCGCACTGTCGAGTACTTAACAAGGAAAATCTCATTTGTTTACACATTTAAACTAAATTTAGTGTAAGTCCTCTTTCCGTAAAACTCGTTTTCAACCTTTTAATCGACTAGGTAACGCGTTTAAACTTGCTATCACACAGATTTAAACCGGGTAAAACTATACCTTGATGTGTAAACGAGACGAGACAACTCGCAAGCTACTCGGGATCGACTCGTAAACTACTCGAAATCGACTCGATGTAAACGAATCGAGCTCGAGTTCGAGCTACTCGAGTATATTTTTGAGTCGAGTTCAAGCTCAAAAATACTCTGCTCGTGAAGCTCGCAAGCCTTATTGAGCTTCAACTAAATTACACTTTTACCATTTTATATACATATATGTACTTAATTTTCATACAAAACGAGTCGAGCCGAGCTTGATATGTCGAGTATTTATCGAGCTCGAGCCTTAAATATGAAAATAATTGAGCTCGAGTCGAGCTTCGAGACCGAGCTTTATATAACGAGCTCGAGCTCGAGCTCGAAATATAAAGCTCGACCGAGCTCGAGTCGAGTTTCGAGCTCGAGTTTTAGTATTCAAATCGAGCTCGGCCTTGGCAGTACTCGGCTCGACTCGACTCGACTCGACTCGTTTTCACCTACTAATTTATTTATGAAAGAAAAATAAACTAGAAACCTCCTAAATGTTTACATAAACAATTCGCCTAATTTTAAATGAAAAAGAACAAAAAAATAATAAAGAGTTGCTCGAAAAATATTTACAGAAATAATTCGCCTAATTTTGATGAAAGAAAACTTTTTGTACGTATGCAAAATAGTTTGTTCGATCTTCAAATAATTTATTTTAACAAAAACAAAGCAATACAAATTTCTGCTACAAAATTTTTCAGCCAAATTTTCATCATTTTCCCAATAACTTTTATGTTATTTCATTAGAAAAACCCTCTAAAAATATCGATATTTTTACACTACGTAACAAAATATAACCCAATGCATTAGTCTACAAAAGTTTTAAAAAAGAACTAATTCAGTTTTTTCATTTTACTCATGAAAAGGTAATGCAACTTTTAAGCTGAGCACACTTACATGGGTGTTAGTCAGGTGGGGTCGGGTTGGTCGGGTTGAGACCATTCGGGTCAAGTCAAAGTCGGGTTGAGGCTAGAAAAACCATACCGAACCTGGCCCTATTAAAATCTAGGGTTAGTTGGATACAGGTCTACTCGGGTCGGATCTAACTGGATCGGGTCTATTCGGGTTTGGGTCAACCTAAATATGAGTAAAATGATTACAAAAAATAGATGCATGCTTGGATGTGACCGGTATCTCTCCATTTGTTGGTGGTGGGGTGAGTTCATGGGCTCCTGGGGTAGCCTTGCAAAATGTCGTGGAGAAGAAAAAGATGAAGTATGCGTTCAAATGTGAGGACAACGGATACAAGTTCATACCATTTGTTTTTTCTACGTTTGAGGAATTCGATACGAAGGCTTTGCACACATTTTCACGTATCTAAGTCTATTGCCAATAGCCACTCAAATAATGCTAAGAGCGGTGTTTTTATCTTTCATAAAGTCAGCTTTTGTATTCAGAAAAGAGTGGGAGCACAGCTTGTGTCTAGACTCCCATCCAACTTCATGTAAAATTATTATGTTTCAATAATAAAATCACATTTATAATAATAATAATAGTTATGTTTCAAGAAATCTCATGCTCGTGCAATTAAATTATCTTTGTAAATGTTTTTCTAAAACAAGTTATCTAGTATGTACTAGATTACTTAAGTTTGAAACTAATGTTGATACTTTTTCCCAAAACTTCATAAAGGTTAGATAAACGTACATTTTTAATGCATGAGCAATATAAAACAACGTTATCTCTAAACCTTCAAATCTTTAGAAAAAGTATCACAACAAACAAACTTTTGGTGAGGAAAAACAAAAACAGACAGAGAGAATTAAATCGCATGTGAAAAGAAAAGAGCATGCGCTTATGCTATAAAAGCAATAAAGCATAAGAAAAGAAAATGAAATGAAATATGCTCGAAAAAGAAATGCCAGAGTATGTAAAAACAGACAGAATGAAATAAATGAATTTAAATTTATCCAGGTACTTATCAGATATCAAATCAGTTTCAAAATCACATCTCACAAAAATGGCTCAAGAACAAGAACAATCACCACAACACATTCAGGAAGAAGTCAACGAAGTTTTCCATTCTAAGAGATGAAGAACTTCTTCCATAAAATGAATTTCTGAAAGATTGGAGTTTCTTAACCATCAGTTTATCCCAGAATCCTTTCATAACCCCACAATCGTTAAACTTCTCAAGAATCATTCCATATTTCCCGCAATCATTACATTGTTTCCAACATTATCATACACCTTCACCAATTCTGGCACCACATCCAACTCGTGGAAGACAACAAACCTACAACTCTTACAACAAAATGTGGACACCTACATCTTTGAATTCACAACTTCATTGCAAAAGAAGTCGAAGAAGAAGGGAGAACCATTTGTACCTTTCGTGAAGGTCATCAAGCTCATCATTGCAGAGTTGATGAATAGATGTTATAACATCTCGGCAAAGACATAATGCTACAACACTTAAGCATTATCTATATTTTAAGAGTGTTATTGTATCTTGCTGCTAAAAACACGAAGGTAGTAAAGGAGTTTGTACGGGTAGCTAGCATTTCTATGGAAAGCTCAAAACCGAGCGGACCTACCCAGGAAATGCATAGGGAAGTTGTATCTAGCGCCAAATTAGGTTAAGAAGGGGAGATATAAAATATAAGCATATGTTGGAGACATCACAGAAATAGAAGTCATGAAATGACTAAAGAAAAAATGCTAAAAAGAAAGTGTCAAGTGAATATGGGGAGTTGGAGGAACTTATGGATGATATCGCTTCTACGGAAGTAGAAAATCTTGAGAAAAATAACAAATGGATGCCTTACGGCAAGATAAGGGGTGAATCAAGTGCAAAGTGAACCTTTTAAGGAATATAAGGATAGATTGTTGGATAGAAATAGAAGTGATCGTATGGATGATAAAGATGGAGATGATAAGTAGGTCGGAGCTTAAACAGTTAGAAAGAAGCTTAGGACGTAGAAGAAGTTTGACAACAGTAGTTCTATTAGGACCTCTGAGTTAAACCAACCCATTTTATGATGCTTCTACAAATCCTTCTGTGGATTTTGGAACGGGCGAAGTGGATTCTTCTAAAGAATCTTCACAATGATCACCCGGAAATCCGACCAGAATAAACATCACGCCAGCTCTGAAAGCCGGTCGAACAAGTCATGTATCATGTGTTGTTACATCGACAAGATCGCTAACGAGTACTCTATGTGAGCTCGGTTTGTTACCGATTACCAAGGAAGAAGAAGACCCCATCACCATCATCATCACTAGTACCAATACAAGAAATAACAACAACATGAACAACACCAACAACAACAACATTTACTACAATTCCTACATCAAAGGCACCATCAACTGCAAAAACTCATACATCATCAACATCCACAGTGAAGACTACCAGACAATTACCTCTCAAATTACCACACCTGCAACATCAACAACACTCATTCCAACTGCTCCAAGAAAAACATATAACCTTTTGGTATCATTAAAGGTTTCATCTTTATCTGAACCCCATAGAAATAACGGACAAACAAACTTTCCAAAACCTATCTCAATGCCTTCATCAGGATAATCCCTATCAGGATCATCCTGAGGGGGAGAAATGGCATACGAGATTGAAATCTTCAATAACTGCTGGTACTACAAACATGGAACAATCTACATCATCTCACCAACAATCACAAAAACTCTCATACTCATCAAAACCTGTTGAAGATGTCGAAGAACACTCCACAAAGTCAAATTCCGATAGATGTTTTTGAAGATGTTGTGCAAGAAAATGAAAGGGAAGCAGCTGAAGTATGTTAGGCTAAGTTACATGAAGGGGGAATAAGGTCAAAGTAGGAGTTGGATAAAGATGGGTCAGTTGCAGAAGATAAGGAATTAGAGGTGCAAGATGAAAACCCAACGGTTGAAAAACCCGAGGAAGTATCATCTGAATCTGGTAAGTCTGCTGCTGAAAGTAACGAGGAATATGACGAAAGGGATTAAACATCATTACATGATATCTTCTACAATGAATGAATGATCAAAAGATTGAAGATATTACACTCAGCTGATAACTGATGTGTTTAATGCCTTGTCTACTTAGGAATCATGCAGTCCAGAAGACTTTGACAATGGCTTTATGAGAGATATCTTCAAGAAAGTCAAAGTTGCACCCAAACCTCCCGTTACTCACCAGAACATCCCAAGTGACATTGGAATATTTGTTGGAGTAGATGTTCTTCAAGCAGCTAGAGATGGATGTTGACTATCAATCACTGATAGGTAGAGTTTTGCAGATGATGAAAGAATGACCGGAACTTCGAGCATTAAAAAAATGCTAGAACCAATTCATTGGAGCTCGAAGATACAATGACCGGTTGCCTTACATTGGAAGACCCGAATGATCTACCCTTTGGGGGAGATTGTTGAAACATGAAAAGTATAAATCATGATGTAGGGGCTTCCATGGAAATGTGATTAGGGAACATTGTAACTTGTTGGAACATTGTGATACCAAGCATCTCATTGCTTATCTTCAACGATGCTGCTCACCAAGCTCAGAGCAAAAGATCAAAGCCGAGGTTTATTCGGAAGAGAGAGCTTCAAGGTCATCATCAACATTAGTTGAAGTAATCAATGTTCGCTAATCTAGACTACATGTATTTAGGGAGAGATTGTTGGAACACAGAAATACAAGTAGTTCACTAGATTAGATATTCCTCCCCCGAGACACTTGTATAGTCTCGGGGGGACTAAGAATGTTGTGGTATCACACCTTTTCCTAGGAAAGGATGAGAGGTATCTCATCCTTATGGTTGTTTACTATAAATACCCTCACAAGTCTCACTTGTGAGGTGTGTGTTTTCAATAATAAGAAAAGCTTTGTCTCACCACTCTCTCTTCCTTCTCTATACTTTCTCTCTCTAACATCAACACCACCATGGGTGTGACCGGTTACTATTCCGTCCATCCACCCGACACCACCATAACATCACCTAAACTAGATTTACAAGGACCAACAAAAACATTACATTAAAAAAACGACATAAAGGAAATTACGAAATAAAATACGAAATGAAAAATACGATAAGTAAATAACTAAAACTAGTCGTCATCTACTTCCATAAAATCCTCACGTTCTTTCCAAATATGCTCCATAAGCTGATGTTGGAGATTAAGATGAACATCTTTGCCACATAATTCTTTTGCCTTTTGACGACGCTTATCACATCTATCAATCCATCTTTCTTGCATGTGTCTAGCCGGATTCCTGAACAATGCTTTGTAGTCACTTAGTGCAAACTTTTGATCTTTTAAAATCATGTTATGCAATATGATGCAAGAATACATGATTCTACAGATTCTGTCAACCTGGTAAGCTTGTCCTGGTTACCGTATTATTCCCCATCGTCCTTGGAGAACACCAAAAGCATGTTCGACATCCTTTCTTGTCACTTTTTAAAGAAAATGTGTTTATCGTCCGAAGCTGTTGAGAATGATTTAACGAAAGTAGCCCACTGTGGGTAAATTCCATCGGCTAAGTAATACCCCTTATCAAACACAACTCCATTTACCTTATACGGAGCTACAGGGGCTTTATCATTAAGAATGTCATCGAACAACGACGAATTATCTAAAACATTGGCATCATTATTCGCACCCGCTACACCAAAATATGCATGCCAAATCCACAAATCATGTGACGCAACAGCTTTAAGCATTATAGTCGGGTATTTTTTTTATCACCCCTACCATATTGCCCTTGCCATGACACCGGACAATTTTTCCATTCCCAATGCATACAGTCGATGCTACCAAGCATTCCCGGGAAACCATGTTCACGCTCATGTGCCGCATATAGGTTTTGAACGTCATGCATATTTGGTTTTCTTAAAAACTCAGGGCTAAACAAATCAATAATGCACATTTTGAAATTATCCAGACAATTACGTTTGGTACGTGCACTCATTTGCAAATATTCATCGAGCGCATCCGGTGAGTTGCCGTACGCCAATTGGCGAATGGCCATAGCGCATTTCATGAGAACACCAATAGTCATCCGACCTGTATAATCGGGTGCTTGGCTAAAGTATGCAAAATGATTAGGAAGAGGATCGGCAGTATATGATTCAATCCCGAAAACTATTTCTAGAAATACTTTCCGGCTCATACGAAATCTAGCACGAAAGTCTCTGTGAGGATACTTACAATCTTGATTAAAATAGTTGGACTTAAAACGCTTCTCTGCAAGCTCACGTTCACGGGAAATTGGGTTACGGGTTAACCGGAAAGATGATGGGCTTCTTCTTCTTCTTCTTGTATTCGCTGGTACTCATAGGCGGCAAAGATTGCAAAAGCATCAGTTTCATCTTCGATATCGAAAAGGTTCACATGTGCGGCGTGAGTTGGATGTGGTTATAACGCAGTTTTTTTTGTAAAAGGGTTAGATAAATGGGTATTTATAAGGTTAGAGAAAAAAAATGTTTTATAAAAGCCGTTATATACGGCAGTTTTTTTTTTTTTTTTTTTTTTTTTTTTTTTTTTTTTTTTTTTTTTAATTGATAAACTATCCGTTGGGGTGGAAATGTATTTTCTTTTATATACCACAAAAACTTTACAACGCAAGTTAATTCAGTAACGCAACTCCAACGCACAAGGGGTGGAAATGGTTATAACGCAAGAACAACGTTTTTTTTTTCTTTTTTTTTTTTTTTTTTGCCACATAGACCATAATGCCTAACCGGCGTTATTATTCCCTGAGCTCTAAGTGGAAAGACGGGGGACACGTCTCTTCATCTCCACCTTTTTACGCTTTTTATCTTTTACTCATTTTTTACTCATGATCCCTCATCTTCATTAAAATATGTATTTTATACAAAAATAGCCAACTAAATAAGATACACATACTCACAAATAAAATAAAACAACAATAAAACAAAAAATATTCCACTTCACTCGGTTGTAATTAAGGTGAGTGGTTCACCATAGGTTTAGTTTTATGCATGTCACTTATGGCTTGTTTTTAAATTTTTTTGTTCAAGTCATGTTTAATTAAAAAATGATTTAATGCCAACAACTATAGTTTTATAATTTAATATTTTTAGTCATCTTTCTCTATTAAGTAACAAATAAACAGTTTTCATATAACTTAATTCATTTTTTTCATATTAAGTCAATTATGTTGAAATCAAACACCCCCGGATGGACATAGAGAGCTCACCATAAGTGCACCACAGTAAGTATTCACACCCATATCCTTTAACCTTATGTGGTTTTGTTAGTGGGTCCTACTAAATAAACTCAATCTCCACTAACAAAACACTTATTAAAAGTAAATTAACAAGTCAAAGTAAAGTCAATATGTTGGAAATATAAGTATTACTCCTTTGTTACTACAGTAATAATTAAGTTAAAAACAAGAAGTTAATAATTTACGTTTCATTTCTTTGAGCTCATTTATTACCCGTAATCAATGTTTAATATCAGTATCATATTTGTGATGTATAAAAGAGAACGGAATATATTTTTCTTTCTGATATGGATTAACCAAATTTTGTTTATATAGTTTTGAATAGTCAAAAACTGTATACACTTTGAACAAAATTACACGTTTTTATAGAGATAACAACTTAGAAAACATCTACGCGACACTTTAAAGATGAATTGTATGTAACTATGTGTGCCATGTTTTGTTTATTATGTCTTTGCAAGCCAGACTTGTTACAACAATCTAATAACAAAGTTTCGAGGGCCCTAAAAAACACACGCTTGGTGATGTCGTTAAACTTGCATGTTTATATGCAGTTAATTTCTTTACACGCATTTGGATGTAGAAGTTAATTCTCTACCACAAGCACAACTTAAATCGGATAAAAAACAAAACGATTATTTCTCTAAAAATCTCAGTCTTAGACACAAGCTTGGTTATTGCTTCTGCATATTGTTGTAAATCTATCCGAGTTGGAGGTTGTACTACGGGTTTTCCTCTTTGGTCCAGTCAGTGGCGAAGCTAGAAAATTTTCAGTGAGGGGTCGGGATCTAAATTTTTTTTTTCCTAACGCTATTTTTCGGGTAATACCGAAATTTTGGGGGGTCGAAACCGAATATACCGAAATTTTTCTACACGAAAACTATATACCCCCTATATCGCAAAAAAAATTTCGGGGGGTCGGGCGCCCCCTCCCACCCCTATGTAGTTGCGCCCTTGGGTCCAGTCCACCACAATCAGTCTCACTTGAGACCTTAGTGACTGCCCATGTGAATGATAACCTTTGTATCAGAGTTGCATTATGGAAAAGTTTTCTTTTACCGTTAACTCATCCACTTTGAATCACATGTAGAAGCAATCTTGCATTTGAATGGGAAGGCAAGTGTATTAGTCGTCAAGACGTCAACATGATTTTTGAGAATTTAATTACCGTGCTCATGAAAATTATGATTTAACATAATGTAATTTTGTAACACTCTCGTGATTGGAAAAGTATAAAAATTACTTAATAAAAGTTGCAATATTTAATTATGAATTTTATGTTTTGTTTACTTTTATATATATGTTTGAATAAGTAAAATAAATAAATAAATATAAGAGATGATTGTTGAGTCCTACTAAATAAACCCAACATCCACTAACAAAACACTTTTTAACTATAAAATTTACAAGTCAATGTACTGGAAATATAAAAGGTGCATTAAACTTAAGACTAATAATAACTAGGCCTAATTAAATAGACTTAAATATTTTTCGGCTTGGGACGTATTTTATTTGGCAGTTTTTTGGATGTTAAATACTTAAAGATCTGTTCATTTTTAATGCATTTAAATACCAGGTTAACAGTTTATATTATTTCAAACATGCCTTTATTACAATGTAGCAATCTCAATTTTCTTTTATTTGAATCCTCGACCTCGCATAAGGTCTTCACTCTCGTCACCAAATAATACAAACCCTGTTTAATTTTGCACTTAAGCAAATAGACTATATTTATTAACTTTATGTTTCTGTCGGTGTTGGTATGAGCAAGAGTCGCACAGACATAAATTATTTTAAGTGATATACCCACCCACTTATGCCATATATAATTTCAACTAAAAAAAAAAAAAAAAAAAAAAAAAAAGACGTGGCCTTGTTTAAATTTTTTTTAAGTATTTCATCAATTTGAAACATCAATGGTATCGATTGACTAGTTTAACGAAGAACTAGAGTATTTAGTTTTACACTAGTTATAATATTTGTACATGCACATGATTTCTTTAAAATTTTACTAATGTATTTTTATCTATTTCAAATTAATCATCTTATTTTTTATTTTATTATTATTATTTTTTGTTTAATTATGACTCTTAATTTTACAAAACGAACATAAAGATGCTACATACAAAATGAACATATACAAAATGCCTTTGTTGAGATTGTTGGCATAACTATAACAAGCAAAACATTTTGCCTAGCTTTTGCATTTATAAGAAGAAAATGAGAAAATTATAAGTAGGTGTTAGAGCGGTTAAAGCTGACATTAGAAGGGTGCATGCATCACGGTTTTCCTTTACGAGAAGTGAGTGGTATCCATTATATTAGAGTTGCATTACAGGAAGGTTTTCTTTTCCACTTTGGATCACATATACAAGCAATATTGCATCTGGATGGAAAGAGAAATATGTTAGTCATCAAAATGACTTTCACGAGTATTATTATCGTACTTCTAAAAGTTATGATCTAACTTAATATAATTTTATAACACTCTCGTGATTGAAAAAGTAAATGAGAATTATTTTATAAAAGTTAATATTTAATTTTGAATTTTATGTTTATGTATTTGTTTATATGTTTGGATAAGTTAAAACTTGCACATGTAATTTTATGTGAAAGTTTCATATATATATATATACGAACATACACATGTTAACTACAAATAAAACATATTTTATGTAAAAGTTTTGTTAGTGATTAATTATTAATGACATAGTCATTTGAAAACAAAGAATAAGAAAATGAAAAAGAAAATCAATGATTATTAAATTATTTGAGAACTTTAATGAAAAGTGATAAAAAAAATAATTAATATCATCATTAAGGTTTTGTTAGAGAATAATAATTGCTAATTGATATGGGTTTATCTAGTGAAATAATTAGGTTCATTTAGAAGCACTCTTGTGATAATCATATAGAAACATTAATGAAAAAATAAAAACATTAATGATTAGTATCATAATCAAATAGTTATTAATGATTTGTCAAATACACTAATAATTATATAATTATTAGTGTCCATTTAGTGGAAATAATGTGTCTATTTAGCATGCCCCTTGTTAGTGTGTGTAGGGTATTTTGTAAGCTATATTTATATAAAGTGGTTATTTTATTGAAAGACGAGGATGGTGAGACCAATGTGGGTGAAAAATGAAAGGGAATGAAGAGAGGTAAAATTGAGATATATATGAGCTAACGCTGAATTGGAAGATGAATGAAGGTATTTTTTGGTGACCACTAAAGATAGTCTTAAAGAGAAAAGAAGATGGATTAAACCACCACCAACATGGCCTAGTGGTGTAGGCGCAAGGTTTTCCAAAAGGTCTCAAGTTCAAATCTGAGTCACAAACTCGCACATTTGAGTAATTAACTAGGAAAATTTCATTTGTTCACACATTTAAACTAAATTTAGTATGAGTCCTCTTTTCTGTAAAATTTTATTTTCGACCTTTTAACCGACTAGGTAACGCATTTAAACTTGCCGTCACACGGACTTAAATTGCGTAAAACTATACCTTCATAATACCAATGTATTTAAGAAACAAAAATAAACTAGAAACCTCCTAAAATGTTTACATAAACAATTCGCCTAATTTTAAATGGAAAAAACATAAGAATAATATAAAGAGTTGCTCGAAAAATATTTACATAAATTATTCACCATAAAGAAAACTTTTCCTACATTGAAAAATAGTTTGTTCATATTCACATAATGTATTTCAACAAAGACAAAGCAATAAAAATATATACTATCAATTTTTTAAACCAAATTTTCATTATTTCTCAATAACTTTTATGTTAGTTCATTAGAAAAACCTTCTATGAAAATCGATATTTTTTACACTATGTAACAAAGTATAACCAATGCATTATTCTACTAAAATTTCAAAAAGAATTTTTCCAGTTTTTCATTTTACCTATGAAAAAGTAATGCAGCTTTTTAAGCTGAGTAAACTTACAAGTAGGGTGTTAGTCGAGTAGGGTTGATCGGATTCGGGTTAGGTCAAAGTCAGGTTGAGGCTAGAAAAATCATACACGAACCCGCTCTATTAAAATCTTGGATTAGTCGGGTTTGGATCTATTCGGGTAGGGTCCAATCGGGTCGGGTCTATTTGGGTTTGAGTCGACCCGAATAAGTGTAAAATGATTATAAAAATTTGTCTAGTTCATTAAATACATATATAATATAAAAAATATATCAAAAAATAAAAAACCCTTTATTTGAGTCAATCTTGTCGATCCGAACTCAAGTTAGCAAAAAAAATTTAACACAATACCCAACCTTATTTAGTATTCAGGTTACTTGGGTTAATCCGAATAACCCAAATAAAATTATTGACACGAATTACCCAACCTGAATAAGTTTATTCAGGTTCGGGTCCATTCAATTTTACTTTGTACAGGACTATCAATGACTTAAAACTGAAACTAGACTATGGTTGCCCTCTTACTTCATTTGTCTATTTACGGTTTATTTATTTATGTGGTCAAATATGAATCCCAAGGTGAGTTTAGGGTGCATCTTAGTTGGAATATGCAAATTTTTTACATTTTTATTGTGTCATAATCGAGGTCACATAGCTTTCAATAATCAATAGCTCTTTCCCTCTTCATTGCCTTTTCCATTGCTGTCCGAAATTTAACTTTATAATGCATAGTATATATGGTTCCGCAATAATAGCCCAATGGATCAGAGGTCATGGATATGATTATCTATTCATAGTCTTGCACAATTGTTTAACCCATGTAATCTCCCTATAAGTACTTTTAACTAAGGGCAGGAAAACTTGCATGGAGCTCATTTAGACAAACTAATGGAAATATGGGCGGGTCGGGCAACAAGCCAAACGGGCAAAGTTGAAATATGGGTCAAACGGGCAGCCTTAAACATCGGATGTCGTTTAGAAAAAAAGTATCTCATGTTCATTTATTAACCATAACTAATAAACTAAACTTTATTGCTAAATTTATATCACAAAAAATAAGTTAAAAACAATAATTAAACAAAAGGGAAAACTAAAACAAAATAAAAACATAAACTATAACAGAAAAAAAAAAAAAAAAAAAAAAAAATACAGAGAGGAAATCATCACTGTGATTTTACCGCAACTAGCTAGAGTCTACCGCCCGTTATTAATAAAGCATACTATTATATTTGCCCATTTAGATCCATTGAGAATGTTTATGTTGCCCAAAGAAGCCCCCAACGGCCCAGCTTTTGAAAAATTGCCCATACCAGCCCAACTTTTTGCATATGGGCAGATTTTACCACCTCTACTAACAATCCTACTTACATCATTCATCGTTTGGGATCTGACAGAGTCGAAAGATGGTCCAGTTTGACTTCTTAATGTCAATGATGTGTTTCATATGTTATTGTCAAAGATCCCAATCAACAGATAACGAAACAATGTACCGGCAATGGCAGGTGCAGTGTGGCCTTCCTTGGACCAGGGTCCAACCTGTGAGACACTCTACCACGGTATAAAGTCCATGTGACTTCAGGTTCATTTCCTCTATGGAAAGTTGTTATCGAGTTATCGGACTCAATATTCAGTAAAAAACATGGTAAACTGAGCATGACATGAAATAATCTTATAGTTGAGAACACAAAACAACGTTGTCTCATATCACAACAAAAGCATAAAAAGACATAAAACTTGACAAAACCTCCAAATCCGAGGATTATTAACAACAAAATTCAGAAAACTAAGTCAACCATGGTCTTAATAGTAAAAAAAGCTGAAATAAACAGCAAACACTAACAAACTGCAACCAAAAAGGTGGATCCGAATATTTTCACTTATTGAAGGATTTGGAAAATATAAAACTTACTCACTGTCATCAATCCAGTCGCCGTAAATACGATTAATCTTCTTTGTCATCAGACGCGATCTCTTCTCAGCACCTTGCAGCTGTGCAGCACCACCTGCGACAGCAACTGATGAGCCAGGGGGTGCTACAGTGTTCGGAACATTGAGACCTTGGTTTCTGGGGTTGACAAGCGCGCCACCAAATTGTCGCAGTTCTGTCAATAGAAGTATTAGTTTATATGAATTCTTTATACTTTTAGATATTCTTGTACTCAGTTATGGTACTTGTAATGCTTTACAGTATAGCTTTTGACTGAAATTTGAAGGTACTAGTTCATGATCATACAATAAAATGAGGAACACAAACTTTTGGACATTGTGTCGATATTTATATGTATAGGTTTAACCTCTCTAAAACTCTTGCGTGCTTGGATCCCTATTAGTTCTCATTGTTTGACTTTAGATGTCAAACTTGTATGAGCTAAACTGATAGTAAATGCTATACATCTTTTTACATGTTCTCAAACAAATAGGGGTAGTGTCGAGCTTGTTGCACCTTTGCTTCTTCTTTTTTTCTTTACAATAAATAACAGTTTTTTAAATTTAAAGCAACTCACTGGTATTAAAATTAAAATTGTAAAGTGATAATCAATTTAGCCACAAATATAGAACCATATAAACTCTGAGAAATATCTACTTTTATCCCAAGGGTAAGACAAGAATAACCTAGTGTTATTGGATTAAAACTCTCACACCTATTACCAAGTTAAACCATTGTTTAAGCCATCTACTTATATCTTAAGGACAGGATAAAATAATCTAGTGCTATGCTATCGGGTTGAAACTCTATACTTATACCAAGTTATACCCTTTTTAAGGCTTCGGGATGATTCATAAAGACTTATCAATCAGTCTTCCATTGTTCCTAAACTATGTCAATATTGCTTTTCTTATGTTCCAAGGCTCCTATACCTCCCTTACGAAGTTATCAAAAAATTAAACTAATTAATTTACAGCGTAAAATCTGGAATCTCAACAGAACTGAGACAATGTTAGTAGGCTAAACTACTACATCAACAATAACAAAAATCTAATATAACACTGCAACGAACACAAGAGCATAACTATTGTAAACAAGCCTTTCAGCACATGTAATGGTAAACAACAAAGAAGCATAACAGAATACAAGAAAAACCACTTAGTTATCTTTCATTGTTAACTGCAAGTCTTTCAGTTTAACTTGTACTTAGTGGGGAATAAAAGGAGGTGGACAACCTTTACTTTCATGGCATGAAATGCATGACTATAAAACATGAATATCTAAGTCAAAGTATCTGTTAAAAAACCGTTAGACGGATGATTGCCAAAATTTCAAACAAAGTAACAATCTTAATAACTAGATCTTAGTCAATAACTGAAGATAGATAATCAAACCATTCAATGTAACTGTAATTTGTGGTTCCCAACATATAACTGAGAAGGAAAATTAAGATTAATAATATAATGAATTAAATAAATTTAATGAACTATACCCGCTTCACCGTGAGCAAAGTCACACTTGCTACCATACCAGCAGGAGCCTGAAGACTCCCATGTCGTACAGATCCTTGTTCGCCAATTCGGAGGCTTCACAGTTGCATCAGCCTCTGCTGCTGCTGGCAGTGGTGCTACTGGTGTTGTTGGTGCTGCAGATTGTGGCCATGCTGGCAGTGCCGCTACTACCGATGGTGGTGCTACTGGTGGCAGTGCTGCAGTGTCTCTACCGTCCCATTTAACAGAACTATATCTGCCACCCGAAACTACTATTGTTGTTCTTTCACGATACTTGGATTCCAAGTCGTGAACATAAGGACAGCCGTCACCAAAAGGGCAGCCCTCTTCACTATAGAACTTCTTGCAGTGTTTCAAAGATCTACTATAATTAACCGTCCCAAATTGCGGAAACGATTCCCTTAGCTTATCCAAAAGATGTTTATACTCATTGGCAAGCCCAAAGTCTTCATAATTCTGTTGAAGACTTCTGAGTTCTGAACTCCTATGTGCAAAATTGCAATTGGTGGCAATCTGGCATGTTCCTGATCCGAATTCAACACACCATTTTGTCTTGAACAACAATTTCTGGATGGCGATTGATTCACCGTAACTCAAATTGGAAGTACTACCACCAGACGCCTTATCATACTCATTTCCTATTGCTGAATCCGGCTTATCATCTCCACCAATTATGTGAATGACATTTCCATCATCTCGGAAACTATCCATTTTGGGTGCGGCGGCGGATATTTTTAACAAAAGTTTATACTAAACGAAGTGGGCAAACCCTAGGCTAAACAGGAGTTTAAATAGGTAGCAAAACCTCCAAAAACGACGTCGCATACTAGATTTATTGTTTCTTGCCATTAATTAAAAACAGCTAAGATCCGAGACAGCACAAATATAGGCTTAAATGTTGTTCAATGAACCATTGCTACAAACTATACGATTAGATAAATGCATATAGAAATCCCGAACATCCAAGTATCACTTGCATTCTAATGCAAACAGAAAAACCCAAAATTCCATAGAGTTACAAAAAGCACAAATAGAAAGCCATGATGGAGGATCCCATATTCAAATTCTAAACAACAGAGGTAGCACAACAAAGATCCAATATAATTACCATCACAACAACTAAATCCAGCATACAAGCAGAACATTCAAGGCCAATAATGGAGGATCCCACATTCCATAAACCCCAAAACAAGCCAACTTTATCAGAACATTCCTCTTTCAAACACACAAAGGTCAAAACCCAATAATTATATCATATTGCCACTCGAAATGTTGGATAGGCAACTTAGTGAAGCTTGGGGGAAAATAATACAGCACACACTCTCGTTCCTTTCTAACAGGATACCCAAAATCCCCATCCCAACATCAACCCTTGATGCACAAAGTATGCTGTGAAGTTCTAAATCATTGTTTCAACAGCATCATCATGTTAAGGGCTCTACATAACTACACCCAAAAACTACACAAAAATGAGTATGATAAGGCGTCTGGTGGTACTACTTCCAATTTGAGTTACGGTGAATCAATCGCCATCCAGAAATTGTTGTTCAAGACAAAATGGTGTGTTGAATTCGGATTAGGAACTTGCCAGAATGCCACCAACTGCAATTTTGCACATAGGAGATCAGAACTCAGAAGTCTTCAGGAGAATTATGAAGACTTTGGGCTTGCCAATGAGCATAAACATCTTTTGGATAAGCTAAGGGAATCGATTCCGCAATTTGGGACGGTTAATTATAGTAGATCCTTGAAACACTGCAAGAAGTTCTATAGTGAAGAAGGCTGCCCTTTTGGTGATGGCTGTCCTTATGTTCACGACTTTAGAATCCAAGTATCATGAAAGAACAACAATAGTAGTTTCGGGTGGCAGATTTAGTTCTGTTAAAAGGGACGGGAGAGACACTACAACACTGCCACCAGTAGCACCACCACCGGTAGTAATGGCACTGCCAGCATGGCCACAATCTGCAGCCCCAACAACACCAGTAGCATCACAGCCACTGCCAGCAGCAGAGGCTGATGCAACTGTGAAGCCTCCGATTGGTGAACAAGGATCTGTATGACATGGGAGTCTTCATGGTAGCAAGTGTCTCACGGTGAAGGAGGTATAGTTCATTAAATTTATTTAATTCATATAGTATTAATTATTAACTTAATTTTCCTTCTCAGTTATATGTTTGAAATTTTGGCAATTATCTGCCTAACAGTTATGTAACAGATACTTTGACTTAGTGAGTGTCTGGGATTGCATCTAACCAAATAAGCAGTTTTAGTATGCAATCCCAAACACCCCCTAAACCGTGTATAGCTTTTTGAAATTAACCACCACCAAATGGCTTGCTTAGTGGTCAAGGCTTCAAACCTCGCTGGTTGTGTACATTTGGGGGTGGCCAGAGAAGGGCTGAATATGGTCCCGAGATCAACCATGTACATATGAGTAAAAAAGGCTCGCCCTTGCAGGTCAGCTAAACATTGAAAACCTCATTAGTTGGTTTTTGTTTTTTCTTATGAATAAGCAGACTCACAAATAATCAGAAACTAACATATTAAATCACAAGGTCTTCTTCTTTCATAGGGGTCATAACCAAGTCCATTTCAAGCAAATTTAATATAAATACTAACATTTACCAACTCTAAAACTCTATTTTTTTTTTTTTTTTTTTTCCATAACTACAAAATGGTTTTTTCTCCCGCCGCAACGCGCGGTCATAATATATCTCGTTATTATCAAAATGCATACAGCCGTTACTGGATTACTGCTAAAATTTGTATTTACATTCTCTTAAGATAGCCTACCAGAAAGCTACATGTAATATGACAACTGAATTACTGAAAAGTGAAAACTTATCTGTTTATCTCATCTGCTACTGCTACTGGCTTTAACATAAATTTAAAAAACTGTGAGCTTCGAAGTCCACTTTCTGCATTGTCATTGTAGGACAATTCATCGTCTAGGCTTCTTTAACGGGATTACTCCATTTTTTAGTGCAACACAATACACACATGTCGCACTTTTTTCCATGCCTTGCCGATTCATCGCCTTAATCAAGACATCAAAGGCGACTCTGTCAAGCATTTCACCTCTTCCTTTGCATACCAAAACCAAAAGTGACATGGCTTTCTCAACCTTTCCCTCAATACAAAGCCCTCTAATGACGATGTTCAATGTGAATGATCTTGGAGACAACCCCATCCTTATCATTTCACACAAATTAACATAAGCCTTGTCCATCTCATTCCCGTTACAAAAGGCTTCAATCATTAACTCATAAGCACAAGGGTCAATATCACAGCCTCTCTTACACATTTCATCGAACACCTGATAAGCATTTTCCAAAAACTCTTTTTCATCTCTAGATCTCCTACATACGCCTCTTAACAAAGTATTCATCATTCGCTCATCAACCTCAAATCCCACATCTAACATCTCATTAAAAACCACAACCCCCGCCCTAAACTCACCCCATTGTAACAACTTTGCAAAAACCATCCATAACCGCGGTATAACTATAAACATCCGGCCGCAAAGAACATTCCTTAATTTTCAACAACATTTCATAAGCTTCTTCTACTCTACCAACATAACACAACCCTTTTAACAAACAATTATAAGTATTAATATTAGGATCACATTGTACCATACTCATCATCTCAAACACTTGAAAAGCTTCCTTAAGCTTACCTTTTTTGCAAAAAGAATTAATAACCTGTGTAAAGGTTTTAACTTTATTGTTATCAAACACAAACCCATTATTAATCATATGTTCCAAGACCTTTTTAGCTTCCATTGGGTCATCTTTTTTGCAGAAATAGTTTACAAGTATAGAAAAAGTCAACCCATTAGCACAAAAGTCAAACTTTGATAAACTAGAGTATAATTCATATGCATAGTCTAACTCATCATTTAGAACCAAACCCATGAGCACATGATTGAACTCTGTTAAGGTCTTAATGTTTCCAGCTTTAAGCCTGTGTGCTAAACCTTGAACTGGGTTGTGTTTTAATAATTGTGGTGTTGGTGGTGGTGGTGTTGTTGCAGAGATGATAAAGTGGGTTGGTCTTTTTTTGGGGGTTTAAATTGTGATGATAAGGTGAAGGAAGTTGAAAAGGAAAATGGTGTTGGATGGAATTCATGGTAGTGTCTTGAAATAATAAGACGGCTAGGTGCCCTGCGCGTCCAACTGTTCGGTTCGGTTCACTTAGTTCAAAGATTTATATTATTCATTGCTTGGACGGGTAATTTATTTTACTATTTAAAATCGAATGGTATTAAGCGGGTAACCGGACACGTGGATACTCGAAATGAGCAGTTACACGCGATTCGGATCATTATTAACCATTTTAGAGGTTTAATCGAGTTTAATGTATGAACAATAACATGTTCTAGAACCTAAAATGTCATTTTAGTAAAATTAAATAACACATAATATATTAAAGTTATTCGGTCACAATAATTGCATTCAAATAAGCGTACATAATAGATCAACAAAAAATATTTGTTTAACATTTATAAGTTACGACCATGTTAAATAATTTCACACATAAATATTTTGCGAATGTTTATATTAGGAAAAAAAATCGTTATACAATAAAAGTAATACAGTAATATAATAAAATCTTTTACAATTATTTAAATTTTTATTTAAAAACCTTCATTATATTATATATGGTTCGGTTCTGTTAAATGCGGATATCCATAAATAAAAAACGAAACCGAACCGTGATTAGCGGGTTTCTTCGGTTTTTGTTTTTTCGGTTTCGTTTTTTTTCCTTTTCGCATTGAGCACTTCGACCCGGTTTTTTGATTTCTCATGTTTTTTGAACACCCTTAGTTTTATCTTATAACATTCATATAAAACGTATCACTATGATGGTGAAGCACCACTTGATGATAGCCTCCACCACACGTGAACCACATTGCACCAGACCACCACCACACGCGATGGTGGTTTCTTTCTCATTTTTGGTGGTCTCAAACGTTGAACGAATACCGAATGGGGATTGTCTCAAGTTGGAAAACCAACTTGACTCAAGTTGGGGAAGTGTGAGCAAATTCAATGGCTCACAAATGCCCAATTTGAATCAAGTAATGAGAAAGGATCCTCACCCACGAATACCAAGCCAAAAACCATCAAAGGGTCAAAAGGTGAGGGCCCCAACAATTACTTTGAACTTTGACATTTCAAAAAATAAAATAAATTTTATCGTTTTATTTACCTATAAATTTTATCTTGTTTTTCTTTCTTCATAAATTCCGGTTTTTCTTATATAGGCCATGGTGATATGGTTATAAGTCTGATTGTATTTGTTTATCTTTAAAAAGTCTTTTAGTATCCTCTTAATCTGACTCATACATGGTCTTTAAAAAGTCTTTTAGTATCCTCTTAATCTGACTCATACATGGTTAAAGGTTCAGGTAAAAAAATAAGTGTTTTTTCTATTATTTTTATTTTTATTTTTATTTTGTCGTTAAAGACGATAAGAGGCATTCACAGTTACTTATAGGGGTGTGCACGATTCGGTTTGGGTCGGTTTTTGCCAAAACCCAAACCGAAACCGAAATTTCGGTTTTAGCAAAATCAGAAACCGAACCCAAACCATTTCAGTCGGTTTCGGTTAAAATAGGTTCGGTCTGTTCCGGTTGCAGGTTTCGGTTTTCTTCGGTTATAACCGAATTCATTAATGGGCTTTAAAAACAATGTCTTTGCCCAAGGCCCCAATTAAGATGCAACGTATTAAAGTCATTAGTTGTTAAAAGACTTTACTTATATGAAAATAATTTACTAAAAATATCATGCCTGCAACGATGTGGGACAAATTCCCATTCAACATAAAACTAAACTCAAACTTTGAAAAAGAAGAATGACGTGGAACTCAAACGTCAAGTGATAAACAGGTTACAGGTATTGCCAAGTGATCATCCATTCTAATGAATATAAAGGTAACAGTAGAAAAGTAGCAAATTTCGTTAGAAAAGTAACAGTAGAAAATTTCATCATAGAAGTAGGATATTAGTTTTAATATATAAGTATATAATATATAATATTAGCAAGTAGCAAGTTTTAATATGTAAATACTAAGGAAGCAAGTTTTGATATGTAGATATATTACGTTTTCATGCCAAAAGTTCGGTTATTTGAAAAATAAAAAATCATGCCAAAACCGAAACCGAACCGAACCGAAAGTTTTCATGCCAAAAGTTTCGGTTCGGTTTTTATGATTCGGTTTTCATGCCAAAACCGAAACCGAACCGAAAGTTCGGTTATTTGAAAAATACAAAATCAAACCATCGGTTTTTAGTTTGGTTAGGTTTTTGTGGTTCGGTTTTTTCGGTTTTCGGTTCGGTTTCGGTTTTTCCGGTTCTTCTTGCTCACCCCTAGTTACTTATGGCTCCATTTCATAAGTTGAACTTTTACTCTTTTAGGATAACATGCAAAATAGTATTACTCCTATAATGACACTCCAAAATAAGTGTTTCATGTTCGCATTTCACTATCTTCAAGGCTTCAACTTCAGTGAGCCTATTCATCCCTACCCGATTTCACATGCTTGTGGGGTGGCCCCGAGTTTACCTGGTTAACAAAGTTGACTCGGGTCATCCAAGAAACAAAAAATGTTCTCAAATAATACAATTTCTCTAAAAAACACACTATATTAACCATGATGTTTTTTTGCTTCCACCATACATCTAAACGTACCTAAAACTATATATATGTGGCACTTTACCTCAACTAAAAAGTTCTGAGGTTCTGTAACTACAAAATACCAGCCGCATGAAAACAACTTAATGCAACTAATGTTGTACATTAAAATCACAAAAAAATCCTAGAGAAGATGGCATTGGCATCATAGTATTTAGTTATTTACCCCATCTCTCAAGGTGACATGCTTCCTTTCTTTATATAATGGAATCAAAACACGGGTAGCTTTTGCTTAAATAAGTCCAAGTATGCTGTGAACTGCATTTGCAATTTCATCTGCTGAATCAAGACCGCATCCCTCTTCTACCTGCCGAGAAAATGTACATTAGTACAAATTTAGTAATAGAAAAGAATGGATGTGTGGAGAAACATGTTAAAATAAGGATGAGCCAGGGAGATGTTTCTTTATGGCATGTCAAAACGGGTCACTTTTTTTGGTTATCCATTAAACAATAGGACATAGCCGAAACTGACCAATTTATACAGAGTTAAAATTATTGGTTAAAGAGTTCATCCTTAACTGCATTCCTAATTGCAAGGCAAAACATGGAAAATAGTATAATCAACATCAGAAAATACTAGATCAATAAATAGTGAAGGAACAATTATGCACTCATTCTTTGCATCCAAGTATCGTACATACCTTAAGAACAATGGAGTAGAGCACAAAAGGGTCCAAAGTGGTGACATTGAGGTGGAGAATGGTGAGGCAACTTGTTTCCAAGAAACCAACAATTTTAGAGAGTTGAGTTAGCTGTTTTCGCATTAGGATCTGAAGATTGGCATGTTCATTGACTAAATTGACCTCTATATTAGCAATTGTTGAGTTGCTCTTTGAAAGGTTGTTCTTGTAGGGAAGTTGAGACCATGTGTATTGCGGGGAAGAGAAAAGTTTGCGAAAATAGAGGGGCGGTTGTTGCATTTCAGACTCGTTCATATTGTTAGTGGCAATATCACCATTTGGGTCATGAATGATTGCATCCTGTTTTTGTTGTTGGGTTAAGGTAAATTTTTTAGCTTCAAGAGCTTGCAAGTGGTGTTCAAGCTCCTTCACATAGCTTATTGCACCACCAACTATTGAAGCTTGATCAAACTAAAAAAAACAATACATCTATTAGTAATTATTTACAGTATAAAAAAATGTTACTTATGAGTCCAACTCATATGGTCAACATACACAAAATTAGTATTGAGTAAACAAAATACATATCTAGACAAGTTTTCCATAAACAGGACTAGTGTGTGACAATGTGACATGATAAATCATCATACTTCACCATACTGTCAAAATCATTACACTTACAAGAATTTTCTAACTTTTTTTTATTACTATAGGGTGTTTAAACTTTAAAAAAGCTTAAGTTTATGCTTTTTGCTAAAACTTCAAATTCATAATATCAAGTTATTTGATCTCTTTACTCACAAATGCTAATAAGTTTTTAGCATAAGCTTTATCCGAACACTTTTTCTTGACCTTATTGTGGTTTGATACAACATTAAGCTAATAAGCACTAAAAATGACATTTTGAAGCATGGATTTTCCACCAAAATGTAACAGAAAACTAACGATCCCTAACTGCAAATGGTGGAGAATAATATTCTTAAAAACTGAAGGAGGTGATTACTGAATAGGATTGTTTGTATAACGAGTGCATACTTACAAATAAAAAAGGGTAAACGGGCGAGGTTATCGTGTTCAGGTTATAAAGGAACGGCGAGTGTTTCACTCAAATGGACTCGGCCTAACCGGGGTATGAGGTATCCCGTGACTATTTCCAGCCCATTCCTTGGCCACCCCCAAGATGTGTATCTAATGAGGGTTTGAACCAAAGTGTTTATCATATATTTAAAAGTAAACTTGTAACTTATAATCCTTAAAATACTTCCTTGACTATAAGTATCTTATGAAAGTACATATCCTTTAATATTTGCGTAATGCTACCTGCTTTATTTTCCAAAAAGTACATAACCCGTGATATGAGTTAAAGACTTGTCCTCTCGGTTTATACATGAAAAAACTCATCAGATTATCTGTTTAAAAGTACGAAGCATAAATTAATTTAGTATAAGTCTTTTATACTTTAAACTCATTTCCGACTTTTACCGCGTTTAAGCCTCCCGACACACAGACCGGAACAAAGTAAACCCGGAAATTAAGACCATATAAATTATTCAAGAAAGAAGAACATGTTAGTTTTAACGGATAATAAATTAATATATCATGACCGGACTCGAACTCGAGACTTCGGGATTGCACACTTTACGTATGAGTTTCAATGAATTAATGATTATTGTTTTAGTGACGAATAATTATTAAATACACGAAATATAAACTTAACGGTAACTAACGACCGTTGGACAAAACATGAAGGACTAGAGTTGGAAAAGAGTGAAAGTTCGGTTCGGGTTGGGCTTTTGTAACCCATGGCCGGCCACCCCTATTCCCATAGGGTTTGTGATAGCTTTTGCTCCAAGCCTCTTGATTAGTATATAATGAGACCCCCTCTCATTCATTCTAATCATCCCTTGGTTCCATAGCAACCTAATCTTCTCTAATCTCTTTCTTTGTGTCTAATCGATCTTTGATTGATAGGACCAATAGTTTAATCTTTTCGTGTACTACGAATCTAGCATTTCCATTGAAACGCTTATAGTACGTGTGCGTGAGAACGAAGTGTTATCATACTTTTGCTAACGGTGATCTTGCCTTGTGACTAGCCCTAGTCGATCCATATAAGCCCTCTTCTAGGGTTTATAAGTTCTTGTTCTTGCTTGAATCAAGAGGTACGTATCCATTTATATTTCGGTTAATTTATTATTTGTATTTGATCTATTCCGCTGCGTACTCTTTGATGTTTATATGTTTATTGTTTTATATTATTCATATATTCCAACAGTACGTGGCATCAAGAGCCGTTAATACATTATAATGAATTACCGAAACACATAAAATTGAATCGTTTGATTATAACATGCTTGGTGTTCTTATGTTTTTATTTTTTTCATAAACCCTATTTTTTTTATTTCGAATTTATTTAATTATTTATATATATGTCGAAAGTTTTTTTTTAAAAAGAAATTGGGGTTTGTTGAATTATGTTATAAAAACTTGTAGAAACCCTAGGTTGCATGTAATTTATGTGTATGGATATTGAGATATGCCGTTTGGTTGCGTTCCTTGATTGACATGATTATTTGTATAATATGTGCAATATGGGCATCCATGACAAACTATGCATGTGTTGTTATGGATTTTGATTTGTTTTGATTTCATGCTTATTTATGCGTTTTATTATAATTGATAAATGGTTTAGTAAATATTATGTATAAAGATTACTAAAATTTGATTAATTATAAAATTAGGGAAGACCCTATTAATCGTATATTAAATCAATAGTGTGTTTTATATTGATTGTAATTTGCATGACCATTATTGTTGTTGTTTGTTTATTTTATTTTATTACTTTTGTTTTATATTTTTTGCAACATGATAGTAACAAAGGGTAATTTCAAGAAATAAAATATTAAACGGACTTAATAATGGTGAAATCTTGTTTTGAGCTTACTTATAAATCTTGAACTTTTGGTTGATTGATCGCGACTGTATTAAGTGGTTTGACGGGCAAAGCTAATTATGACAATCTGTGTGGTGGGTATAACTGGAACCAGGTTATTAAGGATCTTCGGACCACCTTTGGTTCTGGGCTTGCTTGGGCGTCATATTTTAGTCTTTACGTTACATCCATGATAACTACGAAGCACTTAAGGCAAAGTTGTAAGTTTCTCAACGCCTCAATCAAAAGTTTGGAGATTTAAGCTCGTAAAGAAACTGATGAGTAAAAGTTTTTTACATGAAACATATGCTACAAGATGAATGCATGACATCTTTGTACATATATTTTGATTACACACATCAAATTTACTACCCTTAAATTTAAGTTATATGCCATCCAATGAAACGGAAACACCTGAAATTGGATTTACGCCAGGGCGTAACCTGACTAGATTGCAAGGAAGGAAAAATTACATGATTCCATCACTTGCAGATCAACTGGTGTGGTGTCATTATGTAAGTTTGTTGTTTCTTAAATTGGTTAACTTAATTGAGTTGATAGTGGGAACTGATCACTCAAGGCATAAGAAGATGGGGATAAAACATGTTTACATTGCAACTGCGGTTGGCAAATAATGTAAATCCCATCGATTCTAGGAATTGCAATTGAATATTGGCAATTGGGACACGACTCGTACCTTATTGAATAACGTCATGACTAGCAGATCAACTGATGTGATGAACTTATGTCAATTTGGATCCTAGTTTTTCAATATAAAATTAAAATGGTTATATGTTTATGAACCAAGGGTATTTAATTTTATTGAAATTTAATTATCGAAAGTACTAACTTTTGAATTTTTTCTGTAGAAATGGCTACACCTGAAAACACTAATATGAGCAACATGAGTTCTGCATTCAAGCAAATGATTGATCGAGACAAGTTGACTGGTGAAAATTTCAATGACTGGTATCGATCTTTAAGAATCACCTTAAGGATGGCCAGAAGATATGATTATCTTGGTGAACCTCTACCTGAGAAACCTGCTGATGATGCAACACAAGCCGTAAAGGATGCATACAACATTGAATATGAGAAGCACAATGATGTGGCTTGCCTCATGTTGGCTGGGATGGATACTCAATTACAAAAGCGGTTTGAGCCCTTTGGTCCCATGGACATGATTAATGAACTCAGACGAATGTTTGAGAAACCACCTGCTGCAGAATTATATGATCTAATAGAATCTCTGCACAATTGTAAGCAGGAAGCAGGAAAATCCGTGAGTGCCCATTTTTTGTCCATGAAATATTATATGGATCAATTGGAGCGACTTGGTTGCGGATATCAGGAAAGTGTGTGCATTGGTCTCATTTTGCGATCCCTTAATCAGGATCTGTATAGTGAGTTTGTACGCAACTATAATATGCATTGCAAGGGGAAGACAGTAAGTGAAGTTCATGCAATGCTTATAGATTATGAGAAAAGCCTGAATAAGAAGGCACCTACACCTGCTGTAATGGCGATACAGGGTGGTAGGATCACCAAGAAACCCAACAAACTGCATAATGCGAACTTCAAGGGTAAAGGCAATGGTACTGGTAAAGGCAAGCAAATTGCAAATCACCAACAGAAGCCTAAGAAGCAAAATCCTCCTTTTCAGAAGAAGAAGGAAAATTTCAATAAGGATTTGGCTAAATGTCACCACTGCAACACTCCTGGTCATTGGAAGAAAAACTGTCCATTGTTTCTAGAGGAGTTGCGCCTCAACAAAAGTAAAATGCCTGGTAACGTCGCAAGCACTTCAGGTATGTTTATGATTGAGTTATTTTCTTTTCCTCGTAAGAATAATTCCTGGATATATGATACAGGATGTGGTACTCACATCTGTAATACGTCACAGGGACTTAGAGGAGCAAGGAAGCTGGCCTATGGAGAAAGATACTTGTACGTAGGAAATGGAGTACGTGCAGCAGTTGAAGCCATAGGGACTTTCGATTTAGTTTTACCTTCGGGAATGATACTAGTATTGAATAATTGTCATTTTGCACCCTCTATTGTTAGGGGTGTCATTTCATTTTCTTTGATGTTGGATAATGGTTTTGTTCACACATTTATTAATAATGGAATTTCTGTTTCTTTAAATAATGTTTTTTACTTTAATGCAATTCCAATAAATGGTGTGTTTGAAATTGATATGGAAGATTCCATGTCCAATAGAAATAATTCTGTGTATAGCATTAACAATAAGAGAATCAAGTCTAACTTGGATTCGTCTTATCTTTGGCACTGTCGTCTTGCTCATATAGGCAAGGATCGCATGCAGAAGCTGCAACATGATGGGCTTTTACAAAAGATCAATGATGAATCATTTGATAAATGCGAGTCCTGCATATCTGGGAAGATGACAAGGAAACCTTTTTCACCACAAGTGGAAAGGGCAACAGATCTACTTGGATTAATACACACTGATGTGTGTGGTCCACTTAGACATGTGTCAAGACGTGGTGCTACCTACTTCATAACCTTCACGGATGATTATAGTCGTTATGGTTATGTTTAATTACTTAAACATAAACATGAAGTCTTTAATACCTTCAAGGTTTTCAAAAGTGAAGTAGAATTACAACTCGGTAAGAAGATTAAGGCACTTCGATCCGATAGAGGCGGTGAATATTTAAGCCAAGAGTTTAAAGATTATCTAGCTGAGTGTGGTATAGTCCAGCATCTCACGGCTCCTTATACTCCACAGCAAAATGGTGTATCTGAAAGGAGAAATCGTACTTTGCTAGACATGGTACGATCAATGTTTAATCTTACATCTCTACCCTTATCCTTTTGGGATTATGCCCTTGAAACTGCTATTCGCATATTGAATATGGTTCCAACAAAGAAGGTTGATAAGACTCCATATGAATTATGGACAGGAAAAGCTCCTAGCTTTTCTTACTTAAAGGTCTGGGGTTGTGACGCGTTTGTTAAACGTGATTCACCAGATAAACTCCAACAGAGATCTGTTAAGTGTATCTTCGTAGGATACCCAAAGGAAACAATGGGTTACTACTTTTACTTTCCACCAGAGAATAAAGTCATTGTGGCTAGGTATGGAGATTTCTTTGAAAAGAATCTTATATCTCAAGAATTCAGTGGGAGAGTTTATGATCTAGAAGATGAAGATACATCACCTTCTGAAAACACTAGCACACTTCCTGTGGAACCTGAAAGTTTAGGTCCTCCACCTGAAGTGGAAGTGGTACCCATTCGCAGATCTTCAAGAACTGTGAAAGCACCCGAACGTCTATGTCTTAACGTAGAGTGTGAGGAAATGATACTAGGGGATCTTAATGAACCTACTAGTTATAAGGCTGCCATTAATGGTCCTGAAAAGGAGAAATGGCAGAGTGCTATGAATGGGGAAATGCAGTCCATGAAAGACAATGAAGTCTGGGAAGAAGTAGACTTACCTCTAAATGCTAAGGTAGTTGGAAGTAAATGGCTCTACAAAATGAAACAAGACATGGATGGCATTGTACACATCTATAAGGCTCGTTTGGTAGCTAAAGGCTATACTCAAACATTTGGTGTTGACTACGAGGAGACCTTTTCTCCTGTAGCTGACATTAGAGCTATTAGGATTCTCTTAGCCATAGTTGCCTACTATGACTATGAGATATGGCAAATGGATGTCAAAACCGCCTTCTTGAATGGTCGCCTAGATGAAGACATCTATATGGCGCAGCCTGAGGGGTTTGTAAATCCAGAATTTCCAAACCATGTATGCAAACTTAAAAGATCCATTTATGGATTAAAGCAAGCATCACGTCAATGAAATAAGAGATTTGACGCAGAAATCAAAAGTTTTGGATTTAGTCAAAATCTTGATGAGCCATGTGTATACCAGAAAGCTAGTGAGAGTAATGTTACTTTCCTTATCCTATATGTCGATGACATATTAATATTAGGAAATCATATACCAAGTTTAAACGAAGTTAAAGCTTATCTTGGTAGATGTTTTTCTATGAAGGATTTAGGAGAAGCAACATTCATCCTTGGAATCAAGATCTACAGAGATAGATCAAAGCGGTTGATTGGATTAAGTCAAAGTACTTACATTGATAAAGTATTGAAGAGATTTAATATGCAAAATTCCAAGAAAGGATATTTGCCAATGCAAGTGGAACATGGCTTAAGTAGCAAACTATGTGCCTCAACACCTGAAGAGGTTGCAATCATGAAGAAGGTTCCGTATGCTTCAGCAGTAGGATCTATCATGTATGCAGTTAGATGCACAAGACCTGATGTGGCGTTTGCACAAAATATGATCAGTCGTTATCAACAGAATCCAGGTGGAAAGCACTGGCACGCTGTTAAAAGCATTCTTAAGTATTTAAGGAATACTAAAGATATGTTCCTAGTGTATGGGGGAAATCCAGAAGCAGAACTTGATGTTACAGGTTACTGTGATGCGTCCTTTGAAACTGATAAAGATGATACAAAGTCTCAGACGGGTTATGTCTTTGTTATTAATGGAGGAGCAGTTGACTGGAAGAGCAAGAAGCAGACAACAATTGCGATGTCTGTTACAGAAGCTGAGTATATTGCTGCATCGGAAGCTGCGATTGAAGCTGTTTGGATCAGGAAATTCATTTCGGGGCTTGGTATTATGCCGTCAATTGAATTACCTATTAATATGTATTGTGACAACTCTGCCGCAGTTACATTCGCCAATGAACCTGGAGTTATGAAGGGCGCCAGACATTTTCCAAGAAGATATCACTATGTTCGAGAACAAGTCGACATAGGTGAAATCAATCTACTCAAAATTCACACAGATAACAATCTAGCTGATCCATTTACGAAGGCTTTATCTAAGGAAAAGCTTACTCGACTTGCTGATGGCATTGGACTTCGTTTAGCTAGTAGTTTCATGTAAATCTGTGGTTAGTATTTGGATAAAGGATTGTAAGCAATAATTATTCGAATGAAATGAAGTATTGTGTTATGTTTATTTCTGTTCATAAATATTGTATCCTATATTTGCATGTTTAATCCATGAATAACTTAAGTTATTCTAAATAGTCCGTTGTCAATTAATGATATGGGAGTATCATTGAACTAAGACAAATCTGAGATTTGGTATAATATATTTAAATTATATTAATGCGTAGACATGCCAAATTCAGATGATATTCAATAATTGAAAAATTGATTATAGGACAAAATCCCAAATGCATGATTGTACTTATGGATGTTGTCATTATAGTAAATCATGAATATTTATCCTCAGACTTGAGATACCAGGTAACTACTGTGGATGTAGCTCATTTTTGTGAGATAATCTAACGCTATCCGTAACTGGTAGTTATAAGGATTATTTTCAGAGGTGATGCGAAGTTCATAGGTTACGCTTGTAGTCAATACAGGATTTGGTTCCTTCAAATTTGTTTTGAAGTATAATACTGTTTGGCCGCTCGTAGGATTAACAAGATGTTTGCATGGCCATGCCCAAGGTCTATCTGGAATACGTTCAGAAGAATTGGTAATCTTGCTTAATCATAAATAACGAGAAACACTAGTTAATTATGGGATGACTTTAATCCATATCCATATTAACATAGTATTAGAATCAAAATGATAAGTATGATGATGAATCATCAAAGGTGGTTTTTTCCAGGAAACCATACTCGAGATCGTTCTGGGGACATTGGCGTGTTATGCTAGACTAACCATTGACATTGTTATATTAATCTATATCCGAGTGGGAGCTGTTAGTTTTAACGGATAATAAATTAATATATCATGACCGGACTCGAACTCGAGACTTCGGGATTGCACACTTTACGTATGAGTTTCAATGAATTAATGATTATTGTTTTAGTGACGAATAATTATTAAATACACGAAATATAAACTTAAAGGTAACTAACGACCGTTGGACGAAACATGAAGGACTAGAGTTGGAAAAGAGTGAAAGTTCGGTTCGGGTTGGGCTTTCGTAACCCATGGCCGGCCAGCCCTATTCCCATAGGGTTTGGGATAGCTTTTGCTCCAAGCCTCTTGATTAGTATATAATGAGACACCCTCTCATTCATTCTAATCATCCCTTGGTTCCATAGCAACCTAATCTTCTCTAATCTCTTTCTTTGTGTCTAATCGATCTTTGATTGATAGGACCAATAGTTTAATCTTTTCGTGTACTACGAATCTAGCATTTCCATTGAAACGCTTATAGTACGTGATGAGTGTCTAAATACTCATCATTTTATACCAATCTGAGCTGCCAAAACATACAAAAACACTCAAATATGCATCATAATACTTAAAATATCTTAGAAGTGTGTTTTATATGTTTCAAATACAAAATATGCAAAAACAAATGAAAAACGAACAAAGTTCGCATAATTGGCAGTTTCAGTCCCTCAAGTTTCAAATATTGTCAAAACTAGTCCCTGGTAAATCAAAACATGAAAAATATCATCAAAGGTCCTTAGGGATTAATAAGTTGTCAAGAAAAGTCCTTTAAAGTTAAAAAATTACAAAATGACAACTTTAGTCCCTCAAGTTTGAAAATTGTCAAAATTAGTCCTTAAGGTTTTAAAAATGGGAAATCAATAAAATAAACCTTGAACTATTCTAAAATGACAAAATTGGTCCTTATGATAACATTTTGAGAAATTACAACCACAGTCCCTTAAAAAATCCAAATTTACATAAATGGTCCCTGGAGTTTGAGAAATTACAGAAAAGGTCCTTGGATATTTTTAAATGGAAAAATCACAAAATTGGTCCTTGGTTTATCATTTTTGGCAAGTTAAGTCCTTGAAAACACTTTGGAAAGATCACAATCACAGCCCTTTAATTTTGCCAAAATTACAAAATTGGTCCTTGATAAATACCACAACAAAACCGGACCCTTTTTATTATTTATCCCCACAACCAAATCCAGTCCAACCTCACCCAGCCCATTCCTAGGCCCAGTCCACCCTCAGCCCAACCCCCTTAATTATTAAACCCGGTTTGACCCCAGTCAAACACCCCAATCCCGCCTTCACTGTTTATCACCCTCACCCTCGCCTGAAACCACCAAAACCAGGTGGTATTCCACCACCACCTCACCTCTCCACCTTACCCCTACTCCCCTAAACCCTCCTTTCCACCTCACAGCAAACCCACACTTCATTAAATGCTATCCACACCAAAATTTCTCTCCAAACCATACTAACTCCTCTGTTTTCTTCCATAAAGCCCCAACTTGCATAAAAACATCACCCTTTGCCTCCTGACACCTCCACAATACTCCAACAATCTTTAATTACTAACCTTTTGCTCCAAGTAAACGTGGAAGACTTTTGGCGCCAATTTCAGTTTAAACGGCTGAGATTGATTCAGAGCATTGGATGGCTGTGATTGAAGTGGGAAAGACTCAGAGCACTTCAAGAAACCCTAATTGAAGCTTATAAAAGGAAGAGAAGAGCAGAAGAGAAAGATATAGTTTATTTTAGCAAAAATAGTCTCGTTAAAATTGTAACTTGTTGTCTCAGTTAGTTTTCAAGCTTTTAAGCTTTGTGTTAGTCAATTAAGGTGTAATATAAGCTTTTGTGATAATCAAATTTAAGTTTCAAGTCAGTTCTCAGTTAATGCAATTTTCAAGTTTATTTCAAATTTCTCAATAAGTTGTATTGTTGTTTGTAGTGGATGGTAATGATCAATAAGCACATGTAAGCTCCCCAGAAGCTCAAATAAGCTTTTAGTAACTTACTAATCAGTTTAAGATAAGAAATTCCATAAATCTCAAATTGGTCAACGAAAGTCAAACTGTCAAAAATCTTGGTGAAAAGCATTGGAGCAGGGTTGATTTTGGAAGGCCTTAGGTTAGTGAATCTGTGGAGATTCTTTAAGATTGTTCTTGGTTCATGGTTTGAGCAGGAAAGCACTTTGTAAGTTTTTGAAATCTCATAACTGTCTTTGTACTATAGCTTTGTTCATTACTTGCTTTTTCAATTGATTAATGCTTATTCAGTCCTAAATAATGATAATAGAACACTAAATTAGTATCTTGTTGTTATAATTCATAGTTACTAAAAAAAAAAAAAAAATTACACAGTCAAACTAGTATAGTAAAGTAATCTTGGTTAATTGTTGTTATTTCATGTGTTTAAATGTTCATTTATACTTAATTAGTCATCATAAGTTGATCTGTATCTGTGTAATAAGCTCTTATGACTTGTTGCTCCATAAATCTTAAAACAGTAAATCTTAGGGAGTGTTTGGAATAAGCTTGTGAGCTTAGCTTTTATTGTCATTTGGTGTTTATTGGTGTTTTAATAGTTTGCAGTAGTGTTACTTAGGTTAATTAAGGCATAAAAGTTTAGGTCTAAACTACAAATAGTCAAAATCACACTCAATCCATCACCGCAGTTAATTGTGGAGGAATTTGAGTCCAAAACTCATCATACCTACTCATAAGTTGTTAGAATAACTTAATTAAGTCTTGTTATAACTTATTACAACATATTCAGTAAGTAGATTAGGCTCAAAGTTCACATAAGTCAAACCAACTCAAGTTTCATAAAAAGTCAAATGGTCATTCCCAGATTTTCTCAAAACTAGTGGGATTTTTATAGATTTGTGTATTGTGATTCAAGCCTTGAGCTTTTGTGGACTTGTTGTCTACCAGCTCTCTTTTAAGATCCTAATCAGCTTATATTTTTAGCAATTTTACCCTGGTCTCCACAAGCTAGGGAAATCACTTGCAGGGCAAGCATCTCCCCTGCTACACAGACCACCATTCCACCACCACAACTTTAGTGGTGGCAGCAGCCTACATCTGTGGACCCCAGTAGTTCAAACTTAGTTTAGACAACCCCCTCCTACCCAGGTTCAATAGTTGACCCTTAGTTTGACCATTAGACCAGTGGACCCCACCTAGAACCACATCAAAACTCTGTCCCATTTCTGAGTCAGAAACCAAATAAGCAAGTGCTTATTTTAGCTTTCCAGCTTATCCTAGGAGCTTATCTCATCAAATCTAGTTTTAATAAGTCCAAATAACTTAGGTGTATCTGATTTAATCAGTGTGGACCCCACATAGCCCAATTTAGCTTATTTCTTAGTCTAGTCAACAATAGTCAACTATATAAGCTAATAAGCATTTACAGTGCTTATTTTGAGGTTCCAAAGTAGTTGTTTTTGTAAAAGTTTCTTATTTTAAGTATTTAAGTAGTTTTATAAAAGAAAAACCAGAAAAAGCAAACTTTAATTATAGTGATAGCTTCTATTTAATAGAAATTATCTATTTAATTTTCATTTAAGCTTATTAATAAGCACTTATCCAATTTTATAATTTTATAAATTTCCTAGTACCTTAAAGTAGTTAAAATAATTTTCTTAGAATTTTCCTAATCTGTTTACTATTTATTAGATTTAAAACTAGTTTAAATAATTAAATAGGTAATATTAGTAATTAAATAGATTTCTTTAATTTTAATTAACAAAAGTAGAATTTTATATTTTTCCTAAGTTTTATAAAGTAGTTAAGACTTTTAGAAAATAGTTTCATAATTTCCACTGTCCATTTTCTAATTTTCTTATTTAAATTAATTAAATTAGCTTAAAATTAATTAATAAGTAATTAATTAGTCAATTAGCTTAAATATAATTTTCAGAAAACTTTTTATAATTTTGTAGTATTCCTGTAGTAATTAAATAGTTTTATAAATTTTGTCATAATTTTCTAAGGTAATTTAGTATTAATAGTCATTTAAAATAGTTTAATTAGATTAATTAAATTAAATAGTTTTTAATTAATAAAATACTAATAAAAAGACAAAAATATTTGTTTTCATTTTTTATACTTTCTTCAAGTTCTTATTTAGGTTTAGAAATTATTTTTGTAAGTTTTTAGGATAATTTGTAATACTTGTCATTTTTAGTTAATTTAAATTAAGTTTTAAATTAGATTTGAATTAGTTTTATTAATTAAATAGTAATTAAATATTATAATAATCATTTTCATAGTTTCAATTTCATTTTCCATTTTCTTTAATTTTAAGTTTTCAAAAGTTTCACTTTTACCCCCTGTAGTTTGTAACTTGTTAAAACCCACTTTTCTCTATTTGTTATCTGATTTTCCAATTTGTGCTTTTGTGCTTATATCTGTATTTCTGTTATAGTTTATATCATTTCATATTATCCAAATATCAAGCAATCAGTAGTATAATCAACCCTCAAATCATTCTTGTTACTGTCCTCAGTACCACTCACTCTCCTAATCGTTTACAAATACAATTTCAATCTCGTTGGGACTTAACGACCCGGGGATTTCCCTGTACTTCCACGGTCAATATTAACTTGCACTTTCTCCCAGGTGGGCCTATCAGCTGCACACGGTTGACTGGTTGGTTTGGGAGGAGTCAAAATTTGGCGCCGCTGCCGGGGAGGTTGTTGCGTATTTCAAAATGGTAAAAGTTTAGTGGTTTTCAAAAACCCTCCTGTACAAATATCACCATTTTTTAAATTTTTAAGAAAATCAAAATCAAATCTGAAAACGTTCATTAACATTTCTCCTGAAGTGTTAACAACACCAAAAAAATCATAAACAACAAAACAAACTGTGAAGTTAAATTACTTCGTTATCTTTACAATTACAACCTATATAGTTGGTTTAAGGTAAGTTCTGACATTAAATTGCGAACTTAAGAGGGATCCATTTATTTCCTCCCGCCAGCCTGCGAGTAATCTTAAAGGAACGATTTCGGTTAACGAATCAGTTTCAAAAATATTGTCCAAGTTTTTTCACCCATACACGAAAAGCCAAAAACATTTTACTGTGAATATAATTACATAAAAGTTTACCACCGCAAACCAAGGCAGAACACCTACCAACTGGGGGTGTGAACATAATAAGTTCCCAAACCTAAGATTTAAAACTTACCATTGTATCCTTGTGAATAGTGTACCTTTTTTAAAGGAGCTGTTTACTTGTGATTATTGGGTTTAAGTTCACTGTAGTTTTGCCTCTATCTTGTGTTGAAAACTAATTTTTGTGCATGCGCACTCGTTCACAAGCAAAGAATAAAAGAAGAAAAACGTACCCGAGTTACGTATTGTTGAAAAAGAACACACAATAAAAATGAACGACAAGCCCCCAATCCCTCCCAAGGAGGAGCCAGTTCCTGACACCCGAACTATGGAGGAACTGTGTCAACCTACCATGCACGGGAGGGGTGGACCAATTGCACCACTCACTATTGGAGCCATGGATTTTGGATTAAAACACCACATGATACAACAGATCCAGAATACGTGCCAGTTCCACGGATTGCCGGGTGACGATGCCAACAGACATCTCGACAAATTTTTAACTGTCACCCAAAGCATGAAACAACATGGCGTCGCCGAAGACAGCCTGCGTTTATACTTGTTCCCCTATTCTCTCACTCATCATGTGACTTCATGGTTCCATCGACTTCCAAAGAATTCGATCCACACTTTTGATGAAATGATCACTAAATTTCTGGCCAAATACTTTCCACCATCTATGGTCACAAAGCTGAGGAATGATATCAGCAACTTCAGACAGCTTCCCGAAGAGTCCTTATTTGAGGCATGGGAACGCTACAAACTTGCCATTGATAAGTGTCCCAATCATAACATGCTTCTTGTCACCATTATTGACACCTTTTATAATGGTTTGACACTCCGTCATCGTGACACCATCAATGCTGCTGCTGGGGGCACCTTTATGAAAAGAACCCCTGAAGAGTGCTATGACTTAATCGAAAACATGACTGCCCATCATAATTTTTGGGACTCCTCTGCTGAGAGGAACGACTCATTTAAGTTAGACACTCCGGCAAGCAATGAAATATCAATCCTAGCTAAAAGGCTGGATGATTTGTCTAAAGCAGTTTTGCGTATCCATCAGAATAATCCTAATCAGGTCAAGACTGTTAACCCAAGTTGTGAAACTTGCGGTGGTCCACATACGTACACAGATTGCCCGGCTTCCGGTGGCTTTTCTCGTGAAAACGTGTCCGCAGCTCAAGGTTCCTATAACACGGGAGGTAATTCTTACCAACCGCAAGGGGATCGAAACCTTTTGAGCTATCAATCTAATAACTATATCGGACCACCAGGGTTTAATCAGCCTCAAAACAGGAACCAGAATTTTAACCAGAATCAGAATCAGAACCGAATGAACCAAGGTTATAACAACCAAGGGAATTTCATCTCTAGTCAAAACCGAGTTAACCAAAATCAAAACCAGGGGAATTATAACAGAAATCAAGGTCAGAACAATTACCCACAGGGTAATTTTCAACAACAAAACCACTTCCAGGGTAACAACAATCAGCAACATGGGAATTTCCAGAACAATCGGGCTCAAAATTTTCCAAACCAAAATCAAGCCATTGTTCCAACTGGACCATCACATGATGAGTTATTAAAACAGTTTATGAAATCCCAAGAAGAACTGAACAGAATGCTGGTTAGTCAAATGTCTAATTTCCAGAAGTCTTTAAATGATCGACCCTCGGGCTCAGGTACCACTTTACCTAGCAACACGATCGCTAATCCGAGGGGCGATGTAAAGGCGATCACCACAAGAAGTGGAGTTTCTTACCAAGGACCTACAGCTCCCTCTACCTCTTCTCCTATCCCTGTAGAGGAATGTGAAACTGAGGATACTACGGATACGGTACTTCCTAAAAATAACGGGGGTACCAATGACATCCCTCCTCCAGTTATCCCGGTCCCAACTCCCCCTAAAAGAGTCGTGTTTGAAACTACCGAAGGTCCTGTTGAAAGTACAAAAGCCAACCCAAAACCAACAATTCCATATCCCTCACGATTGCAAGACCAAAAGCTCCGTGACAAAGCTAATCATCAGATGGAAAAATTCTTTCAGATTTTCCAAGAACTGCACTTCGATATTAGTTTCGCGGATGCTCTTCTTTTAATGCCCAAATTCGCATCGACAATCAAAAATCTGTTGAGCAATAAAGAAAAACTGTTTGAGATGGCACGAACTCCACTTAATGAGAACTGCTCTGCGGTTCTGTTAAAACAGCTTCCCGAAAAGCTAGGAGATCCCGGGAGATTTCTAATACCATGTACTTTCCCGGGTATGGTTGAATGTTTTGCCTTGGCCGATCTTGGTGCAAGCATCAACTTAATGCCACACTCAGTTTGGAAAAAGCTCTCTCTTCAGGCACTTAGTCCCACATGCATGACTCTCGAGCTTGCAGACCGTTCAATTTCACGTCCCCTTGGTATTGCCGAGGATGTATTTGTGAGAGTGGGAAAGTTCCATTTTCCGGCAGACTTTGTCGTTGTTGATTTCGATGCAGATCCAAGAGTTCCTCTCATTCTTGGGAGGGGATTCTTAAGAACGGGACGTGCATTAATCGATGTTTTCGAGATGGAAATCACGTTACGAGTTGGAAATGAAGCGATTACGTTCAACCTTGATCAAACCTCGAGATACTCCTCGAATTATGATGCTGAATCGGTCAACCGAATTGATGTCATTGACTTTGCATCCGAGGAGTATGCTCAGGAAATCCTTGGATTCGCTGATAATTTTTCGAGTGGCAATCCCACTACTTCTTCTGATCCCATAATCGCTAATTCTTCTCCTTCCCTCACTCCATTTGGGGGAAGTGATTTCGTCCTTGAGGAATTAGAGGCCTTTCTCAAAAGTGATTCAGTTCCCGAAAGAATTGATTACCAAGAGATTGACCCGGAGGGGGATATACTTCTCCTTGAGAAGTTATTGAACAAAGATCCTTCTCCCATTCCTGTTCTACCTCCACAACTTCATAAGGTGGAAGTCAAATATGTTGAGAAAAATGATGACTTTCCCGAGGTTGAACTTAAGGACCTGCCTCCTCATCTAGAATATGCATTCTTGGAAGGTAACGATAAGTTACCGGTCATTATTGCAAAAGACTTAAAGGATGAGGAGAAAACCGCGCTGCTCAAGGTTTTAAAGTCCCACAAGCAAGCAATTGCTTGGAAGCTCTCAGACATAAAGGGTATTGATGAGGCGAAAAATGATCCGTTTTTAGGGGGTCATTTAAGCCCGAATCCGACTTTATTTGATCAAATATTGCCCTAAATCGTTCCTTTTGTGATTTTAGGTACTTGGAGAGTGAATTCTGGAAAAGAAGCCATTTTGGACGTTTTTGGAGCATAAAAGTGAAGAAAACGGCAAAGTATCAATTTTCCATGCTGGAAACACTAGGTGACGGCGTCAAGAGTTATACCCTGACGGTGTCAGACATCAAGAATAAAATACCGTAGTTGATGACGGCGTCAAAAGTCATCCTGACGGCATCAAAAGGCCAAGAATAAAATACCGTGGTTGGTGACGGCGTCACATAGGCCGTCATAAGTAGATCAAGGCCGTCCGAGGAAGTATTTGGCGGCGAGGTGACGGCGTCACATGGTTGTCTTGACGCCGTCAGCCCAGTTTTCCTATATATAGTTTTCTAGTTTTTTCATTAAAAAAGAGAGAAGTTTTGGAGAAACCCTAAAGACGAATTTGGTGTACCTTTTACAGGTTTTTCAAGGGTTCCAAACCCTTGATACCTTGCATTGTAATTGAGATAAGTGTTCTTCTAATTCAATCAATATGTCTATGTGTTGGTTGTCTATATCTTGTTCTTGTCTCAATTCAATTATGCTAGGCTAGATCTCCTTTGTGTTTGCTTAGATCTAATGAAACCTAGATATTGATTATGTGTTGATTACTTGTTTATTCTTGTTCTTGGATGAATGATTTTATATGTTAGGCTTAAGAAAACTGGCAGATCTCCAAATGGTAACATGCTTGAACGTCTTAAGAAACATGAACCGAGGCGTACTAGGTCTTTATTGGTTGTATTTAATGCATGAGCCACTGTTTACAATCCCTATAGTTGTGCTGGGTCATGGTGTAGGAGGAGATAAGAGCTCATAGAATTGGGGAGTTATGTATGCCACCCCATGAATGGTATTAAGGAATACGATCCGTCATCCATGCAATTATAACAAGTAATTAACGTGTAAAAGATATCTAGGGAGTAGTGAAATCTAAGTAAACACATTTTCTCCAATTACTGCTCACAACCTTAGTATAATTAGTTTATTTTCATTTTTACTATTTTATTTTGATTGCATCTTAGTTTTGGGTTAGTTGAATAGCAACTAATTCCGCCCACTCCTTCAAAACCCGAGATTTTAACTTGCTTTCCATAAAATATAAAAACACAAAAATAATCATCCCTCACCTTTAGAACTAGTATTTAGGCTTTCTAATCCTAGCGACACTATTCCTAAGCTGAACGATCAATCCCCCGGTACTTGTCACTATACTATACTACAACGATCAGGTACACTGCCTGGTGGGGGTTGTAAGCTTCTCGAGATCCCTCGAGAGGTAAAGCCTGTTGCGATTCCCACGCATCAGGTATTAACCCGGATTTTTGTACACACAAAATCCTAATGGAAGAGGACTTTAAACCTACCGTGCAGCATCAAAGAAGGGTAAATCCAAAAATCCACGAAGTTATAAAAGCTGAAGTTATCAAACTTCTTGATGCGGGATTGATTTACCCTATATCAGATAGTCCTTGGGTTAGCCCAATTCATTGCGTTCCAAAGAAGGGTGGCATTACGGTTATCACAAATGAGGACAACGAGTTAATACCAACTTGTTTGGTTACAGGGTGGCGAGTATGTATTGATTACAGAAAGCTTAACGAAGCCACCCGCAAAGACCATTTTCCTCTGCCCTTTATGGATCAAATGCGCGAAAGACTAGCGGGAAACGAGTACTATTGTTTCCTCGACGGCTTCTCGGGTTACTTCCAAATTCCCATTGATCCACAGGATCAAGATAAGACTACCTTCACATGCCCTTACGGGACATTTGCCTATCGTCGCATGCCTTTTGGGTTATGCAATGCTCCGGGCACTTTCCAGAGGTGCATGATGGCTATTTTCCATGACATGATTGGAAAAACCATGGAGGTATTCATGGATGACTTCTCAGTCATCGGGAATTCTTTCGACTCATGTCTCTCCCATTTAGAAAAAATGCTTCAACGTTGTGAAAACACTAATCTTTGTCTAAACTGGGAGAAGAGCCATTTTATGGTTAAGGAGGGCATTGTCCTCGGCCATAAATTTTCAAAAAGTGGGATTGAGGTCGATAAGGCCAAAATTGATGTTATTGCTAAACTGCCTCATCCCACCACTGTTAAAGGAATAAGGAGTTTTCTAGGCCATGCCGGGTTCTATCGGAGATTCATACAAGATTTCTCCAAAATAGCCAGGCCCATGACTCATCTTCTTGAAAAGGATGCTCCTTTTATCTTTTCCCCCGAGTGCATCGAAGCTTTTGAAATTTTAAAGAAAAGGCTTACTGAGGCACCAATCCTTGTTGCCCCCGACTGGGACTTACCCTTTGAACTTATGTGCGATGCTAGCGACTATGCTATTGGTGCAGTTCTGGGGCAACGCAAAACCAAACATTTCCAGCCAATACACTACGCAAGTAAGACCATGAATGAGGCTCAAACACACTATACCACCACAGAAAAAGAATTATTAGCTGTGGTATATGCCTTTGAAAAATTTCAGTCTTACTTAATCTTAAACAAAAGAATGGTATATACGGATCATTCGGCTCTGAAATACCTGTTCACTAAACAGGATGCAAAGCCAAGACTACTCCGTTGGGTCCTGCTCCTCCAGGAATTCGATATTCACATAAGAGATAAAAAAGGAGCAGAGAACCTTGCAGCTGATCACTTGTCCCGGTTAGAAAATCCTCATCAGGATATTCTCGAGAGAAAAGAAATTAATGAAACTTTTCCTCTGGAGACTCTAAATCTAATCTCTAACCGGGATAATGCTACCACCCCATGGTTTGCCGACTTTGCAAATTACCGTGCAGGAAATTTCGTTGAGAAAGGGATGTCGTCCCAACAGAAAAGAAAATTCTTTAAAGATGTAAAACATTACTTCTGGGACGACCCCTACTTATTCAAAATATGTGCGGATCAAGTCATCCGACGGTGTGTCCATGGCCAAGAAGCCATGGAAATTCTTAAAGCTTGTCATGATGGACCCACTGGGGGACATCATAACCCAAACTACACCGCCAAAAAGGTGTTTGATTCAGGATTCTTTTGGCCCACGATATATAAAGACGCCCATGAACTTATCAAAACCTGTGAGGCTTGCCAGCGTCACGGGAATATTTCTAAAAAGAATGAGATGCCGCAAAACGCCATCCAAGTCTGTGAAATATTTGATATGTGGGGCATTGATTTTATGGGGCCATTCCCGTCTTCACGAGGGAATAAATACATACTCGTGGCTGTCGACTATCTGTCAAAATGGGTTGAGGCAAAAGCCTTACCCACCAATGATGCCCGAGTAGTTGTTAAATTTTTAAAGTCTCTCTTTGCCAGATTCGGGACTCCTCGTGCCATTATCAGTGATCATGGTACTCACTTTTGCAATGAACAATTTGCGAGAGTAATGCTAAAATATGGTGTAACTCACCATCTTTCTACAGCATACCACCCCCAAACAAGTGGGCAGGTGGAGGTCTCAAATCGGGGAATTAAGAGAATTCTCGAGAGGACGGTTGGTGAAAACCGTGCCTCTTGGTCGGATAAGCTGGACGATGCATTATGGGCTTTCCACACTGCTTACAAAACACCCATCGGATGTACTCCATATAAGCTAGTGTACGGGAAAGCATGTCATCTTCCGATCGAATTAGAACATAAGGCTTATTGGGCCTTAAAACATGCAAATTTCGACCTTCAGACAGCGGGTGATCACCGTAAAGTTCAACTAAATGAACTAAATGAATTACGTGATCAAGCTTATGAAAATTCTTTAATCTATAAAGAAAAGACTAAGAAGATACATGACTCTAAAATTAAGAACCGCGTTTTCAACGTTGGTGACAGAGTTCTTCTTTTGAATTCTAGATTAAAAATTTTCTCGGGAACACTAAAAACCCGTTGGTCTGGACCATTTACTATAACCAAAGTATACCCATATGGAACTGTTGAGTTATTGCAACCCGACGGTCCCAATTTTAAAGTAAATGGTCATCGGTTAAAACACTGTTGGGAATTCTGTGAAGAAAGAATTCTGCTGCTGTTTCTGCTGAAAGGATCCTGCTGAAGAGTTGGTTTCTGCTGAAGCAGTGTATCTGCTGAAGACATAGTTCAGCTTTATTAGTTTCTGCGGATATAGTATTTCCGTGTTTTATGTAATGTAGTTTGGATATGCATGAGTTTATTTAGGAAGTGATAATGCATATCGTTTAGAAGTTTTAGAGTATACGTTTCTTGAGAAACGGTTTAGGGTTCCTTGAGTATAAAAGGAACACACGGTTTATGTATTGAATAACTTTTAGAAAATTCTTATTATAATTAAAAAGATCCATAGAGGATCAAGAGTTCTTAGTATCAAGCTTGTGTTTTGTTTCCGCTTTATAAATACAAGTTGCAGAGATTGTCTATTAGTGTGTTATTGATTACAGTAACATTACTAACGATTCTAGAGTGCTCAAGAAGATCTATCAAGGTCTATAGCTCAACAAGTGGTGTCAGAGCCTCGAGAGAGTCTCTGCCATACTAAGAAACACAAATCTTACACCGTTACAATCCAAACAAATCACTAAACATGCCTGGATTGGATGATGATGTTGATACAACCCAGAACATTAACACCACTTCTCTTCAACAACTCAATCTCTCCAACAGTAATGCTAAGTTTCCATACTTGAAGAATGCTGAAGATTATCATCTGTGGTCCATGAAGATGCAGAACTGGATCACAAACATTGATTGGAATCTGTGGGAGGTTGTTAAGAAAGGGAATAGTCTGAAGAAGCATGTTACAGATGCTGATGGAGTTGTTACTATTGTAGGACCCAAAACTGCTGAAGAGATTCTGGCTGTGCAGAGGGAGAGTAAAGTCAGAACTACTTTGCTCCAAGCTATACCAGATGACCATATGGGTGACTTCCATTTTATGGAGGATGCCAAGGATATTTGGATGGCTATAAAAGCAAGATTTGGTGGGAATGAGGAATCAAGAAGACTGCAGAAGTCTATGTTGAAGCAAAAGTTCCAAGAATTTCAGATATCTGAAGAAGAAGGAATTCATAAGGGTTATGACAGGTTTCATCGAATATTGAGTCAACTTAATCAGTTGAAGGCTAGACCCGACAATGAAGACTGCAATTCTAAATTTCTGAGATCTCTGCCGCCATCTTGGTTACAAGTTTGTATTGCTCTCAAGACCAAAGGTGGGTTGGACATGATGTCTTTTGATGACCTCTACAATAGGCTTAAATCACTTGAGCCTGATGTTAGAAGTCCCATACGTCCATCCACTCATTCTGCATTTGTTGGTGCCTCTACTAAACCTGTGCATCAAGCCTCAAGTTCATATTCATCAGGAGCATCTTCTCAAACTTATAATCAAACTGCTCCTAAATCAAGATCAAGTAATGTGTTGGAGGATCTTATTCATTCATTTGTGGCTGAATATGAACCTCAGCAGTTTATTGCTTATGAGGACTTTGAACAGGTAGATCCATTGGAAATGGAGGAGATGCACTTGAAATGGGAGCTTGCAATGATCTCAATGAACATCAGAAGGTTTGAAGCCAAGTCTGGAAGAAAGTTTGGTTTTAATGGAAAAGAAGCAGCAAGGTTTGATAGAAGGAAGGTTAAATGCTACACTTGTGGTCAAGTGGGACATTTTTCAAGAGAATGCAAAGATAGAAAGGCTGGAGATGAAGTTAGATATGGTTCTTATCCATTGGAAGCAGGGAATAACAAGACTGTACCTTCCAAGGCAATGTGACTCTGGATCACCAAATTGATTGGGCTGATCATGAACCTACTGGAGAGGAAGCTTCTACTTCTTCACAAGTGAATCTGCTAGCATTCACACCTTCAGAAGACAAGAAGGAGCAAGTCTCCTTGATGGGAATCTCTCAGGTAACCAACTGTCTGTTTGGATGTAGTGTAAGATACAATGAGCTTAAACAAGAATTTGATGAATTGAAACCAAAATACAATGAGTGTTATGTTGAAGTAGAGTCTTATAAAATGTCTTTAAAAACATTAGAGAAACAAAAAGTATGGTTTCAAAAGAATCAAGTTAAATATGATGAAAAAATAAGAGTTCTAGAAAGTGATTTAGAGGTTGCAAAGATAGAATTAAAACGTACTGAAAAAGAGAAGTCTGATTTAGAAAAAGAAAAACAAGAGTTACAAGCTAAATTAGATAAAGAGATAGCTGGTCGTATGAAATGGCAGGAAGGGGCATCTAATTTAAGTAAATTAATTGATGGTCGCCAATCTGTTAGGTCTAGAAAGGCATTAGGATATGAGAAATATATAGACCCTGAAGAGCTAACCTATCCTAATATGTCTAGTGTTTTTGACCCTGAACCAGCCTTAGCTTATCAAACACCTGTTAAATATGTTAAGGAAGGGGGAATGAATGCAGTGCCTGGACCTATAAGAGGGGAACACATGCCTATAGACTTGTCCAAACCTTTTGACTTTGATGGATCACATCATTTATATGGCAAAAAGTCAACTGACTTGCAAGACCCTATTGTGAAATCTAATGACTTTGTTTCTTATTGTAACAGTGACAAGTCTTCTGATGAAGGGTCTACCTCATTTGCTAGTTGTGATTCAAGTGAGAAGTCGGACCTGCCCAAGACCATGCCCAAGACCACTCCCAAGACCACACCAAAGACATCACCCAAGACTCCCCACAAGCCTTCTAGAGTTGCTGCTGATAACAAGACAGTTTCTACTGAAGACTTGTTTTTAAATTCTTTGCATAATAATACTTTTGGCTTTGTTAAAAACAATTCTGTTTGTCATGGTGATTTGAATACTTTTTCATGTTATGGAAATTCTTTTGGTTTGCATAAATCTTCTAAAAGGAAGAAGTGTTTTGTGTGTGGAAGTAAATATCACTTGATTAAGGATTGTACATATCATGAGCAAAGAATGGGTGCATGTGTTAGTCAAAGAAAAACTAGGCAAATGTGAAAGAATGTTAGTGAAATACCATCTTTTGTTCCACATCAGCAGAAACCTAATTCTGCTGAATCTCATCTTTCATGGAGAAGAACCAATACTAGACCATATGTTCGACCCACTAGTTCTTTCTTTTATAATGGTTATTGGCCTAATCACTTTGACTCAATGTGTAGTGGTGGTGGGAAATTGAATACTGCTGTGAAGCCCTCAGCAGGTTGTTCTTGGACTAAGAAGGGACCTAATATGCATTACAGGCCCAAGAACAATGGTGGATCTAAAACATCTACATGGCCTGTTACTAATGATCCATAAGGCAGGCTCAAGTCAGCAATGACTTGAGTCTCCAATGTGTACTAATTTTGTATATTTTGTTGTTGTTGTAGGAACATCCTTTGAAAAGTACTGAAGTTGGTATTGTAGATAGTGGTTGTTCTAGAAGTATGTCAGGGAACAAGGATAAGATGCATGACTTTGAGCCCATTGAAGGAGGAGGTACTGTAACCTTTGGTGGTGGAGATGGCAAAATTACAGGGAAAGGAACCATAAAGACACCCTTGTTAGACTTTGAAAATGTTTACTATGTGAAGGAACTGGAGCATTTTAATCTTTTCTCAGTATCACAAATTTGTGACACTAAGCATAAGGTTTTCTTCTTTGAAGATGAGTGTCTTGTACTTTCCAAGGACTTCAAACTCCCAGAAGACACAACTGTATTGCTGAGAGTTCCTAGAACCTTCAACTTATACACATTCAATCTGAATGATGTTCAGCCTGAAGGTGATCTAACATGTTTGGTAGCCAAAGCTTCCCTGGATGAATCTAATAAATGGCATAGAAGAATGGCACATGTGAATTACAAGACCATCAACAAGTTATCCAAACTTGGTCTGGTTAAGGGCCTTCCTTCTAAACTCTTCACCAATGAACACAATTGTATTGCTTGCAACAAGGGAAAACAACACAGAGCCTCTTACAAAACAGTCCAAGCAGTGAGCACCATTTCAGAACCTCTTCAGTTGCTGTACATGGATCTCTTTGGTCCAACCCCCATTAGAAGTATTGATCACAAGTACTTCTGCCTGGTTATCACAGATGATTATAGCCGGTTTTGCTGGGTGTTCTTTCTCAAAACTAAGGATGAAACAACTCCAATCCTGAAAGACTTCATTATCTTAGTTGAGAACCAGATGAATAAAAAGGTTAAGGGAATTAGGTGTGACAATGGTACAGAATTCAAAAATGTTGTCTTCATAGAATTCTGTAAGTCTAAAGGGATTAGAAGGGACTATAGTACTCCAAGAACTCCACAACAAAATGGGGTTGCTGAAAGGAAAAATAGAACCCTCATTGAGGCAGCAAGATCAATGCTTGCAGACTCCAAACTACCCACCATGTTTTGGACTGAAGCAGTAAGTACTGCATGTCATGTCTTGAATAGGGTATCCATCACTAGACTTCATGTCAAGACACCTTATGAACTTCTCACTGGGAAAGTTCCACACATACATTACCTTAAGCCTTTTGGATGCAAGGTGACTATTTTGAATACTGCTGATATACTGGGTAAATTTGATGGGAAAGCTGATGAGGGATATATAGTTGGGTATTCAGCTCATAGCAAGGCCTATAGGGTTTATAATATGAATGCTAAAAAGATTGAAGAGACCCTTAATCTGAGATTTCTTGAAGATCAGCCTAATATTCAGGGACAAGGCCATTCTTGGTATTTTGACCTAGACTATTTAACTGACTATTTGGGTTATACTAGGCATGCTTCTAATCCTGATGCAGGTTCCAAAGATTCAAGTTCTAACCCTGCAGGTTCCATGGATGATGACTCAGAATGTGAGTCTGAGCCAGAAGAAAATACCTTTGTTGTACCATCTTTTCCACCTAACCATTTTGTAGGTAATCACTCTGCTGCTGAACAAGTTGATGAGTCACACTATGCAGAAGATCTTGCCAGATTGTAGAAGCAGGAACATGCTGCTACTAAGGAAGCTCAGAAACTCAATGACAAGGTTACACAAGAGACTGAAGCTATCCTACATCAGTCAGCACAAGCAGTCAGTGGAAACAAGGATACTGCTGAAGGCACACCTATTCCCACTGATAAGGTCACAGATGCTGATTCTGCTGATGCTCATTCTCCCATCTCTAATGAAGTCTCTGCAGATTTTGATAAGCCCTTTACCAGATTTCCAAGTCCTTCTGATCTTGGGAATTATCAACCAAAGCCTGGCTTGTTTAACTCAGCTTCTTATGATATTGAGTTTGGGCCTACACTCACCAACATTGATGCCAACATTGATGTTCCACCTACAGCTACCAAAAGGATTCACAATGCTTATCCCCTATCAAAGATTATTGGTGATCCTAAAGACCCTGTTCGAACTAGAAGCACTGTCAAGAATACAAAATATGGAGAAGTTGCTTTTATCTCTTATGTTTACAATCAAAAGAGGAACAATCACACAGACTTCAAACATTGTTTGTTTGCATGCTTTCTTTCTCAGATTGAACCAACTAGTGTTCCTCAAGCACTGGCTGATTCAAGTTGGCTTGAGGCAATGCAAGAGGAGATGCTGCAATTTAAGAATCAGCAGGTTTGGATTTTAGTTCCTCTTCCTGATGGGAAATATGCCATTGGGACAAAATGGATTTTGAAGAATAAAAGAGATGCACGGGGTACTGTGGTGAAGAACAAAGCAAGACTAGTGGCCCAAGGTTTTAGACAAGAGGAAGGCATTGACTATGATGAGGTCTTTGCACCAGTGGCCAGAGTTGAAGCTATTAGGATATTTTTGGCCTATGCCTTTTACATGGGCTTTATGGTTTATCAGATGGATGTTAAAGGTGCTTTCTTGTATGGAGAGATTGAAGAGGAGGTTTATATGACTCAACCCAAGGGATTTGAAGACCCTGATCATCCTGAGTATGTGTACAAAGTTGTCAAAGCTCTCTATGGACTGCATCAAGCTCCCAGAGCTTGGTATGCAAGACTCTCCATATTTCTGCTAAAGAATGGCTACAGAAGAGGTGCCATTGACAAGACTTTATTTCTCAAGAAAGATTCAAGGGATATTATTCTTGTGCAGGTGTATGTGGATGATATTATATTTGGTTCTACCAAAGAAGCATGGTGTAGAGAGTTTGTGGATTTGATGAAGGGAGAATTTCAAATGAGTGCTATGGGAGAACTCACTTTCTTTCTGGGTTTACAAGTTCAGTAGAAACCTGATGGTATATTCATACATCAGGAGAAATATGTAAAAGATATGTTGTCTAAGTTTGCTATGGAAAATGTCAGGACTGCCACTACTCCATATGAGGCTCCCAAACCAAAGAACAATCTTACTCCTGATCTTCCTGTGAATGTTCATTTATACAGGTCTATGATTGGTTCTTTGATGTACTTGACTGCCTCAAGACCTGATATTACATTTGCTGTGAGTGCATGTTCAAGACACCAAGTCACTCCACTTACCTCTCATATGAATGCTGTCAAGAAGATTTTTAAGTATCTTAAAGGCCAACCACACTTAGGTCTTTGGTATCCCAAAGAGTCTCCATTTCAGCTAGCAGCTTATAGTGATAGTGACTATGCTGGTGCCAATTTGGATAGAAGATCCACAACTGGAGGTTGCCAATTTCTTGGAAGAAGACTGATTTCTTGGCAATGCAAGAAACAGACCATAGTTGCTACCTCTACTACTGAAGCAGAGTATGTTGCTGCTGCAAATTGTTGTGGACAGGTTCTATGGATTCAGAATCAATTACTGGATTATGGGTATAACTTCATGAATACTACCATTTTCATTGACAATCAAAGTACCATTTGCATTGTTAAAAATCCAGTTTTTCATAATAGAACCAAACATATTGAAATCAGACATCACTTTATAAGGGATGGTTATGAGAAACATTTGGTTAAAGTGGTCAAAATTCACACAGATGAAAATGTGGCAGATTTATTAACCAAGGCATTTGATGGACCAAGGTTTCAATATTTGGTGGTCCATATTGGAATGCTAAACCCTTAACTGCAAAGTTTAAGGGGAGGCATAAGCCTCAGGGGAGGCATATGCCTCAGGGGAGGATGATGACTGTAAACTTTGTAATATTTGTATAATTTGTATAGTTTCTGAGTTTTTAACAAGTTTTTAACACTAACCCTCTAACAGTTGTGCAAGTTGTTTGGTGTATTTGCTTGTTTGATGGTTGTTTTGCAGATGTTCTGAGAATGAAAGTCCCATGATTAATGTCACCAAGAGCTAAAGTCAAAGGAATGTGGTCAATATGCTGAACATGGTTTCTACTGATCAATTGAAACATGCTGAAGGTCTTACACAATGGATAAATTCAAATAAGATCTTTTCATTCATTCATAGAAACAAGTTACAGCTTACATTCAATATTACAATTGAGATACAATGACCATTCCTAAACTATTGACTAATTCAGTACTACTAGCTTCTATCACTTATTACAAAATACTTGAGGCTATGACAAGTACAATGAAGAAGCTGAAGATGAAAATGTAAGAAGAAGAGAAGGAAGACTGGGAAGATGCTCATGAATTAAAGTCAAGAGAATACTCAAGAACTTTGCCTCATGGTTACATTCCTCAATCATCTACTTCAGCTTCTCCTTTCCCTTACGTATGATCTCAGACTTCTTGCTCTGTCCAATATGTTCTTGATGTGGAAGACCAGGTCCTGGAGCAGGAAGATCCAACACCAAATTTTGTGATGTTGGAAGAGATGGATCCCTAGTAGTTGATCTTGGTTGGGATCTCTCTGGTGTGGAAGGAGGAAGAAAGGATGGATCTTCATGTTCTTCCTCTGAAGAGTCTTCATCAGAGGTATAGATGAAGGGAGAGACATTCTCTCTCTCAGCAGGATTGGGTACATTGCTTGGTTCACCCTTTAAATGAGCATTCCATTGTCTTTCTTGTGCATCCCATCGGTTCTCCAATGCTCTTTCAAAGTCAGAACCTTCAAACCCCCATGGATATGGTGATATATGTTCTTCTGATGATGGAGAAGAGGAATTTGGATCTGAGGTTTCTGGGTGTGAAGACATGCTTTGAATGGTGAATTGGGGTTAATCAAAATTAGGGTTTGAAAGATGATTTGGGGTAAATTGATGACTGAGATGTGTGATTTGGGGTGATTAAATAAGCCAATTTTAGGAGTTACGATATTTAATGCGAGTTGGGTGGCACAGTAAAACCAAGATATTGACTGAAGATATTTTTACCTTTGGTTGATTCTGCTGATGGTTGACTATGCATCAGCAGATTTGACTTTCATTTCTGCTGAAGGGAAAATTTTCAAATTAGAAGTTTTGTCAGACTTGGTCAATAAGTTGTTCCGATAATTTTGACCACGATTGGGAAACTTCCAAATTTAACTCACTCTGCATATCTTTTCAAATCAACACTATTCGCTTATCACTTCAAATAAACCCATTATTCTCTGGAGTAATTCATAACCATCTCACACACATTCAGTCAAATGGCTCAACTTGAATTGAAGGGCGACCATAACAAATATGCTATTCTGAAAACAAAGAAGGGACATGAAGAATTTGATTTGATGGTGGAGTTTCTACAAAGGTCGAAGATTAATTTTGCTTTGACGTATTGTCCCAATTTGGTGTGTGAATCCTTGGTGAAGCAATTTTGGGCATCTGCTACTAAGAGATCTGCTACAGAGATTGTAGCTGAAATAGATGGTGTAGAATATGTGGTGACAGAAGGGTTGATAAGGGCAAAGCTTCAGTTGGATGATGAAAATGGTGTGTATCATTTCAACACTGCAGAGATTCTTGCTGGGCTAAAAGAAGCTGGATATCAAAGTACCGATACATCCAAGTGGCACAAGAATCAATTTTTTCCTAAGTGGAAGTATTTGGTGCATCTGCTACTTCAATGTATGAGCAACAAGTGTGGTGGATGGAATCAGTTCTCTCTGCAATTGGGTTGTGGTATTGTTTGTCTTTCTAAGGGTGAAACTTATAATTTTTATAAGTTTACTTTTGAAAATATGCTAGAAAATATAGATAAGGAACAACATAAGTTTTTAATGTACCCTAGATTCTTACAAATAATCTTAGACATAACCACTGAAGATATAACCCATATACCTATTAAAAGTCTAGGTTCTAAGTTGTTTGCCTCAATGAAAACTAATTATACTGGGGAACATCACCCTATGTTGGAAGCCATGTTGCCACAAGGCAATGCCAATGTAGTTGAGGGTGATGATGCTGGTAATGTGTCTGCTCCTAATGCTGCTGATGATGGTAATCCATCATCTTCTAGTGTTGCTGCTGATGGTAATCCTTCAGTGGTAATGGAGGAAGCGCCAGCTACAACTGCTGAACCTTTACCTGATTCTACTGACTTACCACCACCTACCCCTGTACAAATGTCACCTAGCCCTACCATCTCACCAGTTCAGGATGCTCCAACTGAGCAAATTCATGGGTTTGAAGATGACTTACAGACTTTTGAACCTGATCTTACTAGACTACCTTCACCTAGTTCTTTGGGAGAGCAAATTAATGTAGGTTCTCCTAATGTTGTACATGAGTCTGTTTCTCCTGCTGGGTTCAATGAAGCTCCACATACCACTGAGCAATCTGCTGGTAGAGCAGAGGACCCTATTACTCTCACGGTTGTATATGATTCCCTTAGCATGTACATGAAAATGACTGAAGATCTCCAGAAAGAACTTGCTGAGACCAGGGCTACTCTTGGTAATGAAATTCAAAGTTTGAAAAGCAAGGTTAAAGATTTGGAGGCCCAGATAAATCAGCAAAAGCAAAGCAAAGATGGATTGGATTCTACTGAAGTAGCAAAGGAGGCAAATTTGGATTCTCTTGAGATTCTAGCTGAAGTTGCTAGACAGTCTCATGTTGTTCCTCCTAAAGCTGCTGCATCACCTAAATCTAAACCAATGATACTAGTTCAAAGAAGAAGTACAAGACAGTATTTGGCAAGGAAAGCTGCTGAAGCTTCAAAAGTATCTGATGGTGATAATGATGTGCTGATGACTGAAGCTGTGGATATACTTCAGGAGAAACAATCATTAAGTAGGGTTGCTACTGATCAATCTGCTGATAAAGGAAATACATCAGGAGAAACATACTTTGTAGCTGGGAAAGAATACTTGAATTCTCCTATTCATCATTCATCTGAGAATTTACAAGTTTCTTCTGATAAAGAGGTTCAAGATGTACATGATGAACCTATGGCAGATGTACATGTGCCTAATGATGATGTTGCTGCAGATAATGTTCCTCTTGATGATCTTGTTGAAGGAACAGATGATGATTTGGATGAGCTTGTTACAGCTGAAGAAAGAGCTGGACAAGAAGAACTGCTCCAACAATGGGAAAATTATAAGAAGAATACTAATCTAGCTGAGGAAGTACAAGCTAAGTTTGATGCTGAATTAGATTCAGAGACTCAAAGATATGCTTCTACCTTACCCATTGCAAGACAAAGGGAATTGGATGCAGCTGTTCTAGAGTTTGATGAGTCAGATTGGCAGCTGATTGGAAAACAAATGCTTGCAAATCCTACTATAACTGCTGAACTTATTGGAAAAAGGGTAGATGAACAAGATTATGAATCTGAAATTGTGAAAATGTTAAAGATGAGAAAGAAGGCAGCTGATGAATTAAAAGCTAAAGCTAAAAGAGATAAACCTATGACTCAAACACAGCAGAGAGATTATATGCGAATATATGTGAAAAATCAAAGCAGTTCTTTGTTTAACAGTGCTTGGTCTAAACAACAGGTGTGGGGACTTCCATTTAACAAACTGGTTGAGATTTATAACAGAATCAAGGCTAGGAATGATAAAGATGGAATGGGTGCTTCCAAGAATATTCCTCTCCTCAATGCTGATACTAGTGCTACTGAGAAAGTATCTTTACCTGATACTTCTGCTGATGTACCTCATGTTACTGCTTCAGATCCTCCAACAAGGAAGATTGTGGATAAAGGTAAAGCAAAAGTGATGACAGCAGATCCTCCAACTAGAAAGAGAACTAGGAGACAATTGGAGCAAGAAAGAATGGGTGAAGAGACTGCTAGGAGGTTGGTTGAAGAACAAGAAGCTGCACAAAAGGCTGAGCTTGCCAGATTTCATGAACTGAAGACAAGAGAAGTTGAAATTCAAGCTGCTAGAAATAAACAAATCAGGAAGGCTATGGATGAACAATATGCCTCAGCTGCACTTGAATCTTCTGAAGATTCTGCTGATGAACAATTGGATACTTCATCAGTGGATACTGATGCTGCAGAAGGTGATTCTGCTGAAGCAGCAGTTCATGATGCTATTTATGTTCCTGGAAGAAGAGGAAAGAGAATGGCTAAATTAGGATCATCACATACAAAACAAAGTCTAATTAATGTGAATGATTCTGATGCTTCATTTATAAGGGAAGGATCATCTGATGATTGGCCAGAAGGAACTAGAGTTGTTCTGGTGAGTTGGGAGTTAAGTAAAGATGGTAAAATCAATACCATTTACAGATTGGATAATACTTCCATATCCTTTGTATTTCTTCAGCAGATTCTTCATCTTGTAAATTATCAAGATTTAGTCACTCTATATGAGTTGGTTATTAAGTATTATGCCACTCATACTCCTGAAGGTTCTAGATTATATTTGTTGGGTGATCTTCAAGTGTTGTTTGATTCTTCTACTCCTACTGGTGCAAGTTATGATATATGGAAGAACAATCAGAAATGGAAAGTTCAGAGTTGGAAGTTCTATTCTATGCCTTAAGTTCATGTACTGGAAACTACCACTGGTCTGAGGATTATCATGGATATTACCAACAAATATCCTCTGAAGGTATCTCTGATGGAGAAAATGTTACAACAGAAGTTGGAAATTCCTCCTGATCCAGTTGGTAATACAAGATTGTTTGCTGAATCTTTGGTGAAGGTTTTCAAACAAAGGATTAAGACTTCCAGAGCAGCATCTGAGTAGAGATATTATGTTGTATATTTGTTTTATTAAAAAAAAAAAAAAAAAAAAAAAAAAAAAAAAAAAAAACTAACATTTTGTTGTATAGTATTTGTATGCAGGTTTGGTTATCAACTTGCCTGATGTTGACTATTCCATCATAAAGTTGGCTAGTCCAAAGGGTACAGCTTTGGTAAAGACACATCAAATCTGTTGATAGCTGTAATGGTTTGCTCAAAACCATAGGGTTTTCAACTCACCCATGCTTTATTGCTGAGTAGTTGAAATGGTTGTCAATTGACCATGGATTTTTTCTTTATGGATTCTGAATAATTGGCTAGCCCACATGTATATGGCTTGTGGTAAAGGCAGTGGAAAACCATATTTGGTAATCAGTTAACCAAGATGATTTTCATCAAGATAATTGGCTAGTCCTGAGCAAACGGCTACAGGTAAAGACATCTCAAATCCGTTAATAGCTGATGATTTGCTAAAAATCATGTGGTTATCAGTGTACCTTTGAACACTTGGCTACTCCAGTAGTGATGGCTATTGGTAAAGAGACATCAAATCCATTATTTTCAATGATTCACCTCTCACAGGAGTTAACACACCTGGATAGATCTTCTTGAGCACTCTAGAATCGTTAGTAATGTTACTGTAATCAATAACACACTAATAGACAATCTCTGCAACTTGTATTTATAAAGCGGAAACAAAACACAAGCTTGATACTAAGAACTCTTGATCCTCTATGGATCTTTTTAATTATAATAAGAATTTTCTAAAAGTTATTCAATACATAAACCGTGTGTTCCTTTTATACTCAAGGAACCCTAAACCGTTTCTCAAGAAACGTATACTCTAAAACTTCTAAACGATATGCATTATCACTTCCTAAATAAACTCATGCATATCCAAACTACATTACATAAAACACGGAAATACTATATCCGCAGAAACTAATAAAGCTGAACTATGTCTTCAGCAAATACACTGCTTCAGCAGAAACCAACTCTTCAGCAGGATCCTTTCAGCAGAATTCTTTCTTCACAGAATTCCCAACAAACACTATTTTGGAGGGGACGTACAACCAATGGTTGTCCCGGATCTCCAAACTTACCCCATGGACCAATAAATTCGGGGTCGAGTCAAGTTAGCGACTCGGTTAACAAAAACAAGTTTCCCCAAGGACAATTTTAATTCGGGGTCGAGTCAAGCTAGAGACTCGGGAATCAAAAACAAGCTACCTCATGGACAAATCAATGCGAGGTCGAGTCAAGCTAGCGACTCGGTAATCAAAAACAGTAGCAATATGGGTCGTCACCCATATTTCTGTCTTCTCATCCCTTTCTAACACCCTAGTGTGGGGGAGACGAACCACATGTTGTACATATGTAAAATATTCTTTTCAAAAAAAAAAAAAAAAAAATGGTATAAGACAAATAAAAAGAAAAAAGTGAGTTTGTATGTAAATAGAGTAAAATAAAAAGGTTAATAGTATTGCCTCCTTACGTTCTAAGTCTTGGTGGGACACCAAGTACTGTGAATATTGAGGGCAATATTCAGTTCTAAGTGTGGGGGAGCGTTCTCACGAATGCAAAACACATGTTCCATCAAGAACCCCCATTTGATCAAAATTACCAGTTTTTTCACACTTAGAAATGCAAATAATGGTATCAATCCTCCATGTCTAACCCACAACAGGATTGGCTAGTCCAGGAGCAAATGGCTCTTGGTAAAGACATCTCAAAACCGTTGATGGCTTGCAATTTGCCAAAAATTGTATGGTTCCTCAACTCCCCATCATCCTCAAAAGCTAATGAGTTGGCTAGCCCGCAAGATTATGGCTTGTGGTAAAGGCCGTGGAAAAACCATAATTGGTAATCAGCTCACCAAGATGTTGACTATTCCATCAAGAGTTGGCTAGTCCAGAAGCAAACGGCTTTTGGTAAAGACAAATCAAATCCGTTGACAGCTGGTGGTTTGCTAAAAATCACACGGTTATCAGGTGTGCCACAGTTCTTACACCTGGCTACTCCAGAAGTGATGGCTTTTGGTAAAGAGTAAAAATCCATTAATTTTTTCTCAAATAGATTGCTAGGGACTAGCAATAGTTTAGTGTGGGGGATTGATGAGTGTCTAAATACTCATCATTTTATACCAATCTGAGCTGCCAAAACATACAAAAACACTCAAATATGCATCATAATACTTAAAATATCTTAGAAGTGTGTTTTATATGTTTCAAATACAAAATATGCAAAAACAAATGAAAAACGTACAAAGTTTGCATAATTGGCAGTTTCAGTCCCTCAAGTTTCAAATATTGTCAAAACTAGTCCCTGGTAAATCAAAACATGAAAAATACCATCAAAGGTCCTTAGGGATTAATAAGTTGTCAAGAAAAGTCCTTTAAAGTTAAAAAATTACAAAATGACAACTTTAGTCCCTCAAGTTTGAAAATTGTCAAAATTAGTCCTTAAGGTTTTAAAAATGGGAAATCAATAAAATAAACCTTGAACTATTCTAAAATGACAAAATTGGTCCTTATGATAACATTTTGAGAAATTACAACCACAGTCCCTTAAAAATCCAAATTTACATAAATGGTCCCTGGAGTTTGAGAAATTACAGAAAAGGTCCCTGGATATTTTTAAATGGAAAAATCACAAAATTGGTCCTTGGTTTATCATTTTTGGCAAGTTAAGTCCTTGAAAACACTTTGGAAAGATCACAATCACAGCCCTTTAATTTTGCCAAAATTACAAAATTGGTCCTTGATAAATACCACAACCAAACCGGACCCTTTTTATTATTTATCCCCACAACCAAATCCAGTCCACCCTCACCCAGCCCATTCCTAGGCCCAGTCCACCCTCAGCCCAACCCCCTTAATTATTAAACCCGGTTTGACCCCAGTCAAACACCCCAATCCCGCCTTCACTGTTCATCACCCTCACCCTCGCCTGAAACCACCAAAACCAGGTGGTATTCCACCACCACCTCACCTCTCCACCTCACCCCTACTCCCCTAAACCCTCCTTTCCACCTCACAGCAAACCCACACTTCATTAAATGCTATCCACACCAAAATTTCTCTCCAAACCAAACTAACTCCTCTGTTTTCTTCCATAAAGCCCCAACTTGCATAAAAACATCACCCTTTGCCTCCTGACATCTCCACAATACTCCAACAATCTTTAATTACTAACCTTTGGCTCCAAGTAAACGTGGAAGACTTTTGGCGCCAATTTCAGTTTAAACGACTGAGATTGATTCAGAGCATTGGATGGCTGTGATTGAAGTGGGAAAGACTCAGAGCACTTCAAGAAACCCTAATTGAAGCTTATAAAAGGAAGAGAAGAGCAGAAGAGAAAGATATAGTTTATTTTAGCAAAAATAGTCTCGTTAAAATTGTAACTTGTTGTCTCAGTTAGTTTTCAAGCTTTTAAGCTTTGTGTTAGTCAATTAAGGTGTAATCTAAGCTTTTGTGATAATCAAATTTAAGTTTCAAGTCAGTTCTCAGTTAATGCAATTTTCAAGTTTATTTCAAATTTCTCAATAAGTTGTATTGTTGTTTGTAGTGGATGGTAATGATCAATAAGCACATGTAAGCTCCCTAGAAGCTCAAATAAGCTTTTAGTAACTTACTAATCAGTTTAAGATAAGAAGTTCCATAAATCTCAAATTGGTCAACGAAAGTCAAACTGTCAAAAATCTTGGTGAAAAGCATTGGAGCAGGGTTGATTTTGGAAGGCCTTGGGTTAGTGAATCTGTGGAGATTCTTTAAGATTGTTCTTGGTTCATGGTTTGAGCAGGAAAGCACTTTGTAAGTTTTTGAAATCTCATAACTGTCTTTGTACTATAGCTTTGTTCATTACTTGCTTTTTCAATTGATTAATGCTTATTCAGTCCTAAATAATGATAATAGAACACTAAATTAGTATCTTGTTGTTATAATTCATAGTTACTAAAAAAAAAAAAAATTACACAGTCAAACTAGTATAGTAAAGTAATCTTGGTTAATTGTTGTTATTTCATGTGTTTAAATGTTCATTTATACTTAATTAGTCATCATAAGTTGATCTGTATCTGTGTAATAAGCTCTTATGACTTGTTGCTCCATAAATCTTAAAACAGTAAATCTTAGGGAGTGTTTGGAATAAGCTTGTGAGCTTAGCTCTTATTGTCATTTGGTGTTTATTGGTGTTTTAATAGTTTGCAGTAATGTTACTTAGGTTAATTAAGGCATAAAAGTTTAGGTCTAAACTACATATAGTCAAAATCACACTCAATCCATCACCACAGTTAATTGTGGTGGAATTTGAGTCCAAAACTCATCATACCTACTCATAAGTTGTTAGAATAACTTAATTAAGTCTTGTTATAACTTATTACAACATATTCAGTAAGTAGATTAGGCTCAAAGTTCACATAAGTCAAACCAACTCAAGTTTCATAAAAAGTCAAATGGTCATTCCCAGATTTTCTCAAAACTAGTGGGATTTTTATAGATTTGTGTATTGTGATTCAAGCCTTGAGCTTTTGTGGACTTGTTATCTACCAGCTCTCTTTTAAGATCCTAATCAGCTTATATTTTTAGCAATTTTACCCTGGTCTCCACAAGCTAGGGAAATCACTTGCAGGGCAAGCATCTCCCCTGCTACACAGACCACCATTCCACCACCACAACTTTAGTGGTGGCTGCAGCCCACATCTATGGACCCCAGTAGTTCAAACTTAGTTTAGACAACCCCCCTCCTACCCAGGTTCAATATTTGACCCTTAGTTTGACCATTAGACCAGTGGACCCCACCTAGAACCACATCAAAACTCTGTCCCATTTCTGAGTCAGAAACCAAATAAGCAAGTGCTTATTTTAGCTTTCCAGCTTATCCTAGGAGCTTATCTCATCAAATCTATTTTAAATAAGTCCAAATAACTTAGGTATATCTGATTTAATCAGTGTGGACCCCACATAGCCCAATTTAGCTAATTTCTTAGTCTAGTCAACAATAGTCAACTGTATAAGCTAATAAGCATTTACAGTGCTTATTTTGAGGTTCCAAAGTAGTTGTTTTTGTAAAAGTTTCTTATTTTAAGTATTTAAGTAGTTTTATAAAAGAAAAACCAGAAAAAGCAAACTTTAATTATAGTGATAGCTTCTATTTAATAGAAATTATTTATTTAATTTTCATTTCAGCTTATTAATAAGCACTTATCCAATTTTATAATTTTATAAATTTCCTAGTACCTTAAAGTAGTTAAAATAATTTTCTTAGAATTTTCCTAATCTGTTTACTATTTATTAGATTTAAAACTAGTTTAAATAATTAAATAGGTAATATTAGTAATTAAATAGATTTCTTTAATTTTAATTAACAAAAGTAGAATTTTATATTTTTCCTAAGTTTTATAAAGTAGTTAAGACTTTTAGAAAATAGTTTCATAATTTCCACTGTCCATTTTCTAATTTTCTTATTTAAATTAATTAAATTAGCTTAAAATTAATTAATAAGTAATTAATTAGTCAATTAGCTTAAATATAATTTTCAGAAAACTTTTTATAATTTTGTAGTATTCCTGTAGTAATTAAATAGTTTTATAAATTTTGTCATAATTTTCTAAGGTAATTTAGTATTAATAGTCATTTAAAATAGTTTAATTAGATTAATTAAATTAAATAGTTTTTAATTAATAAAATACTAATAAAAAGACAAAAATATTTGTTTTCATTTTTTATACTTTCTTCAAGTTCTTATTTAGGTTTAGAAATTATTTTTGTAAGTTTTTAGGATAATTTGTAATACTTGTCATTTTTAGTTAATTTAAATTAAGTTTTAAATTAGATTTTAATTAGTTTTATTAATTAAATAGTAATTAAATATTATAATAATCATTTTCATAGTTTCAATTTCATTTTCCATTTTCTTTAATTTTAAGTTTTCAAAAGTTTCACTTTTACCCCCTGTAGTTTGTAACTTGTTAAAACCCACTTTTCTCTATTTGTTATCTGATTTTCCAATTTGTGCTTTTGTGCTTATATCTGTATTTCTGTTATAGTTTATATCATTTCATATTATCCAAATATCAAGCAATCAGTAGTATAATCAACCCTCAAATCATTCTTGTTACTGTCCTCAGTACCACTCACTCTCCTAATCGTTTACAAATACAATTTCAATCTCGTTGGGACTTAACGACCCGGGGATTTCCCTGTACTTCCACGGTCAATATTAACTTGCACTTTCTCCCAGGTGGGCCTATCAGCTGCACACGGTTGACTGGTTGGTTTGGGAGGAGTCAGTACGTGTGTGTGAGAACAAAGTGTTAGCATACTTTTGCTAACGGTGATCTTGCCTTGTGACTAGCCCTAGTCGATCCATATAAGCCCTCTTCTAGGGTTTATAAGTTCTTGTTCTTGCTTGAATCAAGAGGTACGTATCCATTTATATTTCGGTTAATTTATTATTTGTATTTGATCTATTCCGCTGCGTACTCTTTGATGTTTATATGTTTATTGTTTTATATTATTCATATATTCCAACAGAACAAACCCTTTGGATGTAACATTCCGGCATGAGAGAATGCAATACACTGAGGTGTTCGTTCACCATTTTCCTGCGGTTTTTCTCGACAGCAATGTGATTCATTCTTTGTCTTTCTTCTTCTTCGTTGCTCTTACAAACCTTTAGTTTTTTTCTTCTACCACCTTCTAACACCACATTTTGGTTGTTTTCTTGGCTATTTTCCGCTGGAGAAGAAAAAGAGGTGGTTTCATGGCAGCTGTTTGCAAAGATGGTGTCATGTCCCATCTCTTTGTCACTTTCGCTCTTTCTTACTTTTTACTTTTTGGTTATATATTTAGTACCATTTAAGATTGTGTTTTCAAAATATAATTCCCTCCTTTCATTTGCTATTTTTTTGTTTTTTCTTTTAGAGGTATTTGGCTAAGCTTATTAATTAGTTGGGCTTATGTTTATGTTATATAAGCGGCTTATTGCTTCTATAACATAAGCTTATAAGCTCATGCTTAGTGAGTTAGTGTTCAGATTAGCTCATGTTTAATAAGCTTATAAGCTCAAGTGTTTAGTTTAACCATTTAACTTATGTTGGTAAATGAACAAAAAATACATGGTTTAATAATCAAATATTAAATGTCACGATCTCTTTTTTTCAAATGTCACAATCTCTGTTTCACAACTACAACCAATATATCAAGGAAAATAACAGTTGATCAAATCTATACCACTTATAATGGAGGAAGGACTCTCTCTCCAAAAAATTCAGATGTACAAAAAATGATGCATGGTTTACAACACTTTAAAGCAAACAATTTTCATAATTACAACAACTAAAACATTGTATACAACAAAAACTAGCATGAATCGAAATTCAGACCACATTCCTTAGAATTCTACATTTATAGCATTAAAAACACCTGATGAGGCGAAAAATGAACCGTTTTTAGGGGGTCATTTAAGCCTAGAATTGAATTTATTTGATCAAATATTGCCCTAAATCGTTCCTTTTGTGATTTTAGGTACTTTGGGAGTGAATTCTGGAAAAAGAAGCATTTTGGACGTTTTTGGAGCATAAAAGTGAAGAAAACTGCAAAGACTTAATTTTCCTTGCTGGGAATAGTAGATGACGGCGTCAAGAAGGAATTTTTGACGGCGTCAAGTGCAAAATGGATGACGACCCAGAGAAAACGTGATGGCGTCAGAAGTAGGGCGTCAAGAGTTATTTTGGTGACGGCCTGGAGCAGAAATACACATGACGGCGTCACCCATAGATCTAGGCAGTCCGAGAACTTCATTGGCGGCGAGATGACGGCGTCAGATTTTTCCTCTTGACGCTGTCACCTCACAGAATCTATATATACTTTTCTATTTTTCATTCATTAAAGGGAGGAACTTGTGTGGAGAATACTAGGGCCGAACCTAATAAACCCTAGGTCGTTTATAACAGTATTTTCAAGGGTTTTCACCCCTTGAAACCCTTCATGTTCAATTAAGATAAGTCTTCTTTCAATTCATTCAATATGTCTATGTGTTGTTTGAATATATCTTATGCTTGTCTTGATTTTAACATGTTAGGCTAGATCTTTCATGTGTTTGCTTAGATGTAATGAAACCTAGATGTTAATTATAGGTTGATTGCTTGTTTATAGTTGTAATGGATGAATGATTTCAATGTTAGGCTTAAGAAAACTGGCAGATCTCCATTGTGTAACTTGCTTGAACGTCTTAAGAAACATGAACCGATGTGTACTAGGTTTTTATGATTGTATTTAATGCATGAGCGAATTCTAGTGATCCAATGTTAGGAGCTTCTTAGCTGGCTCGACATAGGAGTGAAGTAGGAGCTTATAGAATTGGGGAAGTAAGTACGCCACCCCATGAATGGTATTAAGGAATACAATCCGTCATCCACGCAACTGTAACAAGTAATTAACCTGTAAAAGATATCTAGGGAGTAGTGAAATCTAAGTAAACACAATTCTCCCATATATTGCTCACACCACTAGTTAATTTAGTTTATTTTCATTTTTATTATTTTATTTTGATTGCATCTTAGTAATTGGGTTAGTTGACTAGCAACTAATTCCGCCCACTCCTTCAAAAACCGAGACTTTATTTACTTTTATAAAACATAAAAAAATACAAAAAGAATCATCCCTCATCTCTAGACCTAGTTCTTAGGTTTTCTAATCCTAGCGACACTATTCCTGAGTTGAACGATCAATCCCCCGGTACTTGTCACTATACTATACTACAACGATCAGGTATACTGCCTGGTGGGGGTTGTAAGCTTCTCGAGAGGTAAAGCCTGGTGCAATTCCCACGCATCAAGTTTTTGGCGCCGCAGCCCGGGGAATAGTTATTGTATAGGTTAGAATTTCTTTTTATTAGGTCTACTTGCTAGATTCTGTTCTAGTAAGATTTTATTTTTATTTTTAGGTTTTCTTTAGTCTATCTTATATCTTTGTTTCCTTTGTTCGTAAACTACCTCGATGGCTAACAATAACATTGATCGGTTGATTCCTGTTATTCGTGTTTTTCATCGCAGGATTTTCCAAATGCCTGCCCCAATCCCTTTAGTGGAAAATGAGAACCCACCTAACCTCTCGCCTAACCACCACTTTGACAATAATTCTGAGTTAGAGGAGTTTGACCATGATGATGACCATAGGGCTAGTCCTTTTTACTATTCAGACTCCGATGAGGATCTAGGTGATGGTGATGTGATTAATGAGGATAGGATGGAAGAGGGAGTGAACCCTCTTAGGTATGTCGACCCTAGAACAAGGATTGAGAGTAATAGCTCATTCAATATGCAATTTCCTTGTAAGATTAGATTTAGGAGCTTTGACGCCTATCTTAACTCATCTCTCCCAATGAACATAATCTCGCGTAATGAATATAATAAAATCATGGTAGATGAGTTAGAATACAAAGGAGATAATATTATTGCTAGGGCAATGTCACTGCATGTGTTTGTAGGAAGCTTTGTTTATCTTGTTGAATTCATGGTTATGGAGAATCTAGGAGAATTTATCGATAGTGAGTTAACCCAAGTTGTGTTTGGGAAACCCTTCAAAAGATTGAACAACCTTGATGAAAAACTTATGGAAGGGTTGATTACATTCTCGAATGGGGATGAAGATTTTGTTTACCAAATGCCCCGTGCACACCCTAGGTTCAAGGATTTCTCCATGGAGAGTGTAGTAGGTATCCACCCCTAGAAATGCTAAGTGAGAATGATAAAAGAAAAGGGCTTAAATATACTCATGAGAAAAATAAAATCTATTATCGTAGATGTTTAGAGTTAAGTGATGATTATAAGAAAGATGAGGCGACTATTAGATGGCTCACCCTCGGTTATGTGAGCATAAGCGACACGCAATAACCCATGACCTTGAGTCTAGCTACAAGACTCGTAAATAAAGAAAAGCACTTCTTGGGAGGCAACCCATGTTTTATGTGATTTTTATTTTGTTTGATTGTTATTTGCTTCCGTATGCATGCTTTATTTTTATTGTTGGTAGATCATGTCTCAAACTAAAATGGTGAAAATACTTTACTTTGTTGTTTGGCTTAGTCTTAACTTCATCCAAAGGTATTTCGCAAAAGATAAGTGTAAGGGGAAACCCCAAATATGTTTTTAAGAAACAAACTTTATCATGATTCTCCACAATATTAAGTGAACATGTATATTCGTATTTGTTAGAGTCAAATGCTTGTATCGAGTCATAATGATGTTTTGCAGGATTTTCCAGGAAGTGGGACAAAGTTTTTCCAGAAATTTTCTGGAAACTTAACATAAGAATTTCTGCAGGTCACTTCTGACGGCGTCAGGAAGAAATTCCTGACGGCGTCACGTGTAAAAATCTGGAAATTTTACCAGTTTTGTTTTTCTAACGGAGTCTTAAAGTTTTTTCTAAATCTTTAGTTTTATAATCTCCAGGAAATCTGCAAACATCATTCCACAAGCATTATATCTTACTTTGTTTTCTAGGATTTGTTAGTATATATAGATTGCTGCCGATTTTACGCGAGGTTGCCTTGTTTGTTTTCTCAGGTTTAACAGGTTATGTATGACAAGAAGATGATTTATATTCTGGAAGGAAAGCTTTGATTGTTCATTTTCTTGGAGGAAGATCTAACCTGGTTACCATATTATCCATACCGAGCGAATCAGGGGAGTATTTGATTTCATTCTTTTACCTGTTTTACTTTTACATTCTTTACTTGAACATTGGGGACAATGTTCATCCTAAGTGTAAGGGGAGGGTAAAATGATGATACCTTATAGATACACTTTCGCTTGAGTTTGTTTGTTTGATGGTAAGTGCGTAATAAAACTATGAGAAATACTTGTTAGTGTAATTTTAGCGCCAAATTTAAAATTTTTTACAACATTTAGGAGTGAAACTTTAGCCATAGCAAGCGTCTCATGGATAGGAGTTGTATGACTAGCACAAAACCGTACCATTCAGAAAAATTTTCCACCCAAATATGTGAAGTTCGCCTTTAGATTTGATAGGAAAAGCATTTACTGTTAGTGCTTATGAGTGTACCGGTAGCATTTAGATTTTAGAACTTGCGTTAGTGATGCATCCCGAGACCGCTAATGAGACTACATTCGTGTAGTAGGATTTGCTACATGATAAGAGGCGTTAGGATCACCCTTGTGTTAAACCCGTATCATAATTACTTGACCATTTAAGGCATATTACTTGGCTAGTTAAGTCAACAAATTTTTCCCACACCTTAGCGTTGTACTCATTTTTAGTACACGAAACCCCTAGTACACCCCTTCGAGCCTATCTTTTTGTTTCTAACTTTAAGCATCTTACTCAAAGAAAGAATTTGTTACACTCCACTTAAATGTACACCCAAATCGCCTTAGCCTTCCGTGTATGCACTCATCTTTAGTGCATTATTGTTATTTGTTAAACCCTTAGTTAATTATCTAATTGATTACATGGTTGCTAAGTCGAGTCATATCCTTGTACATATTGTTTTGGGACGATTGGGACTTATGGGTAAAGTACCTATTTTATGGAATAATGGGGAAGAACATCATATATTACCCCCATATGTGCGTTAATCTTAAAAGTACTCCAAGTGTTTTGATTATCTTGATTCGATTCATTAGTTTAGTTTATTGTAAAGTATGTAAAAATTCAAGTGTAAGGGAAATGTACATTCCCTATGATGTATTATTCTGGATGGTAGGGTAAGAGTGTATGCAAAAAAAAAAAAAAAAAAAAAAAAAAAAAAAAAAAAAAAAAAAAAAAAAACGGACTACCATCCCGTTTCATTCTATGTTTATTTTATGTTTTTGTTATTTTTCATTTATTAGCTTAAGTCGAGTCCAGTCTTGGCTTAGCAACGCCATATTGTACATGTAATTAACCAAGATTATTAACTCGTCACCAGTAAAGATTGCCTATATCCAACAAAATCGTGTATTCCATATCCCTACACCTAACGTTACAACCCTTTAAAAAGACCTCTTTGATAGTTTATCCTAGGTGCTTACGCCATGTGGTGGAGGTTTGATCCTTTCCCAAGCCTATGGTAATCTATTTTGCTATGACAAGTAGTGAGAGATGTTTTCCATTTCCATATTGTGATATTACTTTATTACACCCGAGAGATGTGAGTATCTAAACACTATTTGTGAGGTGCTAGTGTATGACCTCTGTGCTTGTCTTTGGTCTTTAGTGGAACGATTATTTGTTGTAATTACTTTTATATTATTGTTAAATGACCCCTAACTTGTATTTTGATTAGAATAAAAGCGCATTTGCTTGAGGACAATCAAATCTCAAGTGTAAAGAGTATATGATGAGGCGAAAAGTGAACCGTTTTTAGGGGGTCATTTAAGCCCTGAATTGAATTTATTTGATCAAATATTGCCCTAAATCGTTCCTTTTGTGATTTTAGGTACTTTGGGAGTGAATTCTGGAAAAGGAAGCATTTTGGACGTTTTTGGAGCATAAGAGTGAAGAAAACGGCAAAGACTTAATTTTTCTTGCTGGGAACAGTAGATGACGGCGTCAAGAAGGAATTTTTGACGGCGTCAAGAGCAAAATGGATGACGACCCAGAGAAAACGTGACGGCGTCAGAAGTAGGGCGTCAAGAGTTATTTTGGTGACGGCCTGGAGCAGAAATACACATGACGGCATCACCCATGGATCTAGACAGTCCGAGAACTTCATTGGCGGCGAGATGACGGCGTCAGATTTTTCCTCTTGACGCCGTCACCTCACAGAATCTATATATACTTTTCTATTTTTCATTCATTTAAGGGAGGAACTTGTGTGGAGAATACTAGGGCCGAACCTAATAAACCCTAGGTCGTTTGTAACAGTATTTTCAAGGGTTTTCACCCCTTGAAACCCTTCATGTTCAATTAAGATAAGTCTTCTTTCAATTCATTCAATATGTCTATGTGTTGTTTGAATATATCTTATGCTTGTCTTGATTTTAACATGCTAGGCTAGATCTTTCATGTGTTTGCTTAGATGTAATGAAACCTAGATGTTAATTATAGGTTGATTGCTTGTTTATAGTTGTAATGGATGAATGATTTCAATGTTAGGCTTAAGAAAACTGGCAGATCTCCATTGTGTAACTTGCTTGAACGTCTTAAGAAACATGAACCGATGTGTACTAGGTTTTTATGATTGTATTTAATGCATGAGCGAATTCTAGTGATCCCATGTTAGGAGCTTCTTAGCCGGCTCGACTTAGGAGTGAAGTAGGAGCTTATAGAATTGGGGAAGTAAGTACGCCACCCCATGAATGGTATTAAGGAATACAATCCGTCATCTATGCAACTGTAACAAGTAATAAACTTGTAAAAGATATCTAGGGAGTAGTGAAATCTAAGTAAACACAATTCTCCCATATATTGCTCACACCACTAGTTAATTTAGTTTATTTTCATTTTTATTATTTTATTTTGATTGCATCTTAGTAATTGGGTTAGTTGACTAGCAACTAATTCCGCCCACTCCTTAAAAAACCGAGACTTTATTTACTATTATAAAACATAAAAAAATACAAAAAGAATCATCCCTCATCTCTAGACCTAGTTTTTAGGTTTTCTAATCCTAGCGACACTATTCCTGAGTTGAACGATCAATCCCCCGGTACTTGTCACTATACTATACTACAACGATCTGGTACACTGCCTGGTGGGGGTTGTAAGCTTCTCGAGATCCCTCGAGAGGTAAAGCCTGGTGCAATTCTCACACATCAACACCCCTACACCCAATATTACAATCATTTAAACACAATGTACAACCCTCATTCTACATTAATAGCATTAAAAACACCCCTATACCCAATATTACAATCATTTAAACACAATGTACAACCCTCATTCTACATTAATAGTATTAAAAACACCCTACACCAATTATTACAATCATTTAAATACAATGTACAACCCTCTATTTTAACAATTATTTAGCTTCATATTTACTAGTTTTAATCTCTGTTTAATCAAAAACTCTTAAAAATTCATGTACTTATCCTCCACCGTCGCTAGAACGACAAAAAGGGTGGTGAATTTTCCTACCTTCGACCGCCGACATCAACAAAACGAGAGAGATGGTTTTGGTGATGAACTCGAGCTGTGGTGGTGTTAATCGTGGTGTTGGTAGGTGTTTCTTGGCGCGTGATGTACGTCAAATGATGGGGAGCTTGTAAGGAGTGTGGTGGTGGTGGCGGTAAGTTTAAGTGGCTGGCGGTGATGTTTGTTTTGCCGAAAAAACGACTGGAGAAGAAGAAGAAATAGGGTGCGGCTGGCTTGAGAGAGAAAGGGTGTCAAACCCTAAATGAGGGTATAATGAGGTTTATATAGGAAAGTGATTTGGACCTTGCGTGAACCCTATTGCACCCTTAGGGACTAAGATTGTAAATAAATGCTAGGGTGGGAAGTGTAGTTTATCAAATCTTTTAGTATTTTATTCTCTAGGCAAATTTAGGTGTCAGAATGACTTCCCGTGACATTTTTATTAATTCTATCAAAAAATTTTATTTCAAGGTACCCGCCGCTGCAACGCGCGGGTACCCTGCTAGTACTAATTATTTGATCTTAAAGAAAAATGAACAAATTTGTGTTAAAGAATTGATGAATACCTGATGAAAAAGATAGGGGCGCGTAACAAATGAGGGTAATGGAGGCGTGTAACAGTAATGAGGTTTATATAAACCCAAACCTTCACAAAAAAGCTATACTTTTGTGGCTTATCAAATTACCCACATATAAGCTCATAAGTAACTCATATAAGCTTGGCCAAACATTTGATTTGAGCTTATATGAGTTATATAAGCTAATAAGCGCATAAGCCTAGTATATAAGCTAAAACAAACAGCCCCCTCCCCGCTTTCTTTTCTCTCTTGAGCGGCAATTGTTTCATTTGCTACTTACCTACATAAAAAAAAACTAATCTTTTAAAAGTTTGCAAAATAAGTAAAATGATTTTACTAAAATATTCTCCATTCAAAAATCTTAAATGTTAATTTCTAATATACAACCAGTGGCGGAACTAGAACATTTTTTGGGGAGCCGAATCGGATATTTGTTTGTAACCTCAACTAAATTATCCCCAAAACCTATAATATTTACACTAGCTGCCGCAATTTTTATTTATTTTTTATTTTTTATTTTAGGGGGGGGGGGGGAATCTTCCCTGCCCCTACATAGGTCCGCCATTGCTTATAACACAATTTAAACACTACCTTTAAAATGTGTGAAGTCTCAAGTTAAATTCATGCTAAGTGTTGGTCACGCCAACCTCTTAAAAAAGGAGGGTTTTACCTAATTTGAGTCTGTGTGGCGATGAGACTCAAATCTCATGAATTAGTCGGCAAAAATTCGAAAACCATAACTAACCAAAAAATATATATATATATAATAAAAAAAATAAATAAAAAAAGACACACACATAAAAAAGCATTTATACTATTTTCAATTTTTCCCCATCGTTACAAAATTGGATTCTCTTATAATAAATATTATCATACATAATTCTACCGTCACTTAAAAAAAAGCTCACACTATATCTACAAAACCAAATTTTATCGAAACTATACATCACCGCCGCAATGTGCGGGTACTCGCTTAGCTTTACATTATCTCCTTAGTTTTACAAGGAAGCGAAGATTGTTAGGGGAACTCGGTCTTTCTTTTTAATGCACGCGATCTAATCGGTACTTTTGTGATCGTTTACAAACTTTTTGTGTTCATGCTAAAATGTACACTCAAATGAGATTTTGAATTTTGTTGTGATACGTTAATAACACATGACCACTAGATCACATACATGTTGTCCTCCCAACTTTTTTGAGATGTTGGTCACTAGCAAGACTGACTTGAAGAGAAGGTGGTGGTGTATTATCTTGTGTATGTGTGTGAGTATATTGTGGGGTATATGTGTGTTTAAGTGGTTTATATTTTATTGTGGCGATAATGGACTCATTACAATTAGACTCGATGGCGTCTTATTAACAAGATAACACTTCCCACCCTTGTCATAAGTCAGTTTTAGTCGTTGGGGACTTGGGGTTCATTGGGGTTTCATAAGAGGTCCTAAGGCTATATAAGCCTCACTTATACCCATTTAATGTTTTGATAACCCCATTTGCTCCCTTAGTCGCCCCCTCCATCTCACCCAACTTCCGGCCATATTCCGGCCACCACCAAGAAACACCACCACCATCCCCCACCCCCCACATCACACCGCCACTACCATTATCCTCCTTGTGATCTCCTCGTCATTTCTAACCACTACACGCGCTAAAAACCTCCACCACCACCACGTACGCGCCAACACCGCCGCGTATACACCACCACCATCAAGAAACTTATAGATCCATTAGTTTTATGAGCTCGTAAAGGTTAGAAACACCGAATCATACCCGAGTGTGACTCGGTGTGAGTCAACTCGTATATAACGAGTTATACTCCTTTTCGTTTCCTTTCTTTTGGTTGGTTTTGGGGATAGAAACACGAGTAATAATCATTTTATTAATTAAAAAAGAGTTTGGTATTGTTTGCTTGGGGTTTTATGGTCGAGTCATGGTTAAGCCGTGAGCTTAAGCTAACGGCCGAGGCTTGTTGAGTCGTTGTCGAGTCGAGGTTAATGTGTGTCGAGTCAAATTAATAGTGTCTTGGTTGGTTTTTTTTGTATACATTTGTGTTCGTAGGATTCGAATTTAGGGTTTTGTAAACCCTCGACATGGCCGAGTTTAGGTTCTAGGATTTGGTTGTGGAGATTGTGGTGAAGTTGTGGTTGTTGTAGGTTGTAGCCGAGGAGGACCGAAGGTCCGTTTGGTGTTGGGTTCTCCATGGCTTCGAGCCGTGGTGGTGATGATGTGACATTGTCGTTGTTGTGATATGGAAGATTGATTTGGATTTGGTTTGTTAGTGATCGAGTCATAGGTTTAGGGTCGATAACTATATCGTTGAGACTTTGAGACTTGAGATAATATTATTGTGAGCTTATAATTATACATATGATGTTTGAGCCAAGTCGAGTGTCGCCGATACTCTATAGTCTCGTTGTGGCCTCGACAAGTAAAAAATGCTAATTAGAGTATATTTGGACTATTGACTATTGAGGTTGACTTGTTTGACCCGAGTCTAGAATATACTCGAAATGGTGACTCGAATAATGAAGATGACTCGTTACATATTAAATTGAAAACTTAAATGACACTAATGAACGATAACTTAAAAATATTAACTAACGAGTACATTGTTACTTAATATTTTGAAGTTAAAAATAAAATGTTAAATGACAAAACAAAATGTTATTTAATATTGTTACAAATAAAAAGAAAATGGTTAACGAAATAAAATGGAATATGTATGAGTTATTTAATGTTTCCAGGACACGCAAGTCGAGAGATACTATTTATGGAAATATTGATGTTTATCTTGACTTAATATCGAGTTATGGATCGGTTGACACTAATAAATCCGAACCACATGGTTATCGGACTTATTGGGCTGACAAGTCCAATAATGGCCCAATAGACATGTCGGAGGAAATTTATTAGTGAACAACTCATCCTTATGACTCAAATCTTAATGAGAATTAGTTTTTGGAATAATTAGTGAGACGAAGGAAATTGTTAGACTTATCGAATTGACGAATTTTGATAAGGACCCTACAATTTGTTCGGATAACTTATTAAACTCTAAACTAAATCAACTAGACCCTGACCTAGTCTTGTGAGTCATTTATGTTTTGGTTATTTGTTTGGCGTGAGTTCACTCGAGTCGATGTTGTGTCACCACTGCACACACGATGATACCAAACATCAATGAAACGAATATAATAAAGAGATTTTGGAATTAAAATAGGATATACTTGGGAATAGTCGATTTATAAGGATTTTTACTCTTTCGAATTAGAGGTTAAGATAAGTTTACTATAATAGGTTGTGCCGGGTCCGCAGTGCAGTGACATTCTAGCTATCGTAGTATCTTCTTCTGTTGTGTCATTTCTCGTCTACTTCTTGAGGTGAGTTCGTAGCCCCACTTTTACTTTAATGATGTTTTATTTAATTTGGGGTGAGAGAAAATGAAAATTGTTATTTTGGACCTGTGTCGTTTTAAATGCTTTATATCGTTTGTTATATTAGCTAGTGTTGGGTCTAATTTTCGAGTTGATAAGACAAAACATTGAAAGATGAGGAACTTATGGAGACAAAGGAAGAAACTTACAAAGAAAGAAAAGATTACAACATATCTTTTATATTATTAGGTTATTCGTGTGTAAACCCTATTTCTCTAGTTTATAAAGAGGATACTGGGAATTGGTTTTACATGGGTGTCAAGATGTAAACCAGTAAATGTGTGTGCATAGGCATAAGCTGTAAGAAAACGCCTATAGTGTTTGTTTAAGCCTCAAGGATCTTAGATCCGTGTTAGAGTGCGACCGTGCTATACTTGATCACATAGCATTGGGGCTTATTGTATTGTTAGTGTTAGGAGATGATGACGAGGAAAACTTAATGATAATAATAATATTCTTTATGTTATTCCGCTGTGCTTATTATTATCATTGTGCTTATTGTTAATCCTAGATCAATGTCTAAACAACATGGAGTCCAAAACGGTCCTAAGAACTTATAGAAGATGGTGTGCATAAGTACTATCAGGTGGAATGAGAGAGGGGGGCTCTCGATCTAGCGATGTTACAAGGTTCGTTGTCAAAGGAAGCAGCTGTGAAGGTTATTAATATTTTTGTCGTACAACAAAATTAATCTGCAGATTCGAAAAACAAATAAATAACCTCGTACTATACATTTAATGGATCGATGCTATTAAGATGTTTGTCGTTTTTACACAAGGGTTATTTTAATTATAAACATGGATCGTCTGTTGCAAGAGACTTCATTGGTTGAGATTTTTAAGTTTGTCGGTATATTGATCTTACTGATTGGGTAAGTTAATTAGATTAAATCTCATACCAATTTGAGATTGACGTGGACTTCATGAGCAGGTGGTCACTTTCTCGTATTGTTTTATATTAATTCGGATCAAAGTTGTGGGACTGTAGAGAAATTTGTTATCTTTTGCAAATACATGAGAATATGGTTTAATATTGCAAGTGATACTCCCTTATCCATTTTGATCGTGGGTCGGTGTAGATAATAGATTAATGATTCTCACCAGGCTTTTGAGAAAAGCAGGAATAATGGGTACAGGTCGAAGGGATATATGACAAAGGTGCGTTGAAACTTTGTACTGCTCTTGATAAGAGTTTACACTGCTACGTTTCGAAAGGTAATATTGATCTTTCCTGTTAGTACTGCCCGAAGCAAAAAAGTACTGCTCGCTCACTTTGGTTACAAGTTTGTACTGCTCTCGTATAAATTAGTCGGCTTCTTGTTTCGGTTTGTACGGCTGATGATAGTTTGTACTGCTACGCATATATGTTCGTACTGCTAGTTCCTGGTCATGAGAGAGACAGCAACAAATATGGTTCTTTATTTGTTTGAAGTTTTTGCATGTGAACCGACAATTAGGTTATCACTTATTGCATGGTGCCTTTGATTTAAATCTAATACTAATTGGTTGATTCTTATCATGGGACGGTGCTTTATCATATATTATATGCATGCTTCTATTTTAAAGAATTCAGTTGATGAAAGCAGCTTGGATATGGTTTGATTAAACACACAAAAGAAGTTATCGATATTGAGAGATGTTGTATAACACACGCAGTTTGGATTATTTGGTCTCAAACAGATTTTAATGGCTCGTTATTTTTTGGTTTAATTGATTACGAAGAAAAGTTTTTATCACCTATTTGAAGTTGAAGTGGAATTATTCGGGTTTGTGTTCTATATCTCAGATGGCCTGCAAAATTTGAAGATAACTTGTTCGTGCGTTCAAGATGTGACGAAGAATTGACAAAATCTAGTTTTCATAGGTCAAGGGGTGGATGGATGAAGACCTAGTTAACTATCACTTGAAGGAGTTACGTTATTGTGCTCAGTGTTTCATTAAAGATGAGGAGTATTGTCAAGAGATTGCGGTCTCCTTATACATCAAGTTTGAGTATATGTTTGGAGTCATGTGGTTAGTACAAGACATAAGACACAAATTTGGGTTGTTCTACTTCAGCATCAAGTTGGTAATACTTAGTTTTTTTCATCAGTAATCATTACATAGATCCTACAAAATTGAAGATTCAAGAGATGGTTAACATATGGGTTTCAGGGGAAGCTTAATGTCTAAATGTTTAACCATTTATATGCTACATCGAGATCAAGGTTGCTTACTTTTGTCCCCTAATTGATGATGCCAAAAAGGGGAAGATTATTTACATAGAAGATTGCAACTTGTAGAGTCTTGGTGGTATTGCATGGATTAAGGGGAAGTTCATTATCTTTCATACATATTAACTTCAGAGGAAGTTCGTGCTTACTTGGTTTTGTCATTATCAACTTGGGGAAGATTGTTGGGTCTAATATTTGAGTTGATAAGACAAACATTGAAAGATGAGGGTCTTATAGAGATAAAGGAAGAAACTTACAAAGAAAGAAAAGATTACAACATATCTTTTATATTATTAGTTTGTTCCTTTGTAAACCCTATTCCTCTAGTTTATAAAGAGGATACAGGGAATTGGTTTTACATGGGTGTCAAGATGTAAACCAGTAAATGTGTGTGTATAGACGTAGGCTATAAGAAACGCCTATACTGTTTGTTTAAGCCTCAAGGATCTTAGATCCCTGTTAGAGTGTGACCGTGCTATACTTGATCACATAGCATTTGGGCTTATTGTATTGTTAGTGTTAGAAGATGATGACCAGGAAACCTTAATAATAATAATAATATTCTTTATGTTATTTTGCTGTGCTTATTATTATCATTGTGCTTATTGTTAATCCTAGATCAATGTCTAAACAACATGGAGTCCAAAACGGTCCTAAGAACTTATAGAAGATGGTGTGCATAAGTTCTATCAGCTAGCTAAGGTTAGAATGTGAATGCCGTAATGTGTAGGGTTATTATATCACAGCTGCAATTGTGTAGGGATATAATTTCACGCTACAAGTGTAGGACAGTACTATAGTGTGCACCTATAGGAATTTTTGCTGGATGTTGTTATGAGATGAGATATTGTTGATGCCTTAGTCTAGTATAGCAAGCTTATGAGCATTTTGGTCCACTTTTACATATTGCTTTGAGTCTAAACCTATGAACTCACCAGCGTTAGCTAACCTTTTAGCATGTTTTCTCAGGTACTGAGTAATATCATTATGGGAGCCTGATTTGGATGGGAGGATTAGCAAGTGGCGTATTTAATGGATCAGTCAAACTCTAATAAAATATATGGGACCTATCTTTTCTTTATTTGGGCTTACTACATACTTTTGGGAATAAATGTAATATGTGATTTGTGACTTAAGATGCTTTATTTAATTTGGAGTTTTTTATTCCATTCTTATAATCGCGTTGTGTGCCAATCCAAGTAGCACCTCGAAACTTTGATAAGTCTTCCGCTGTACCAAATTTTTGGGGTGTTACAATATTACAAGACACATTGACTCGACAATGATCATCACTTTAAGCATTCTTAACAACTAAGAAAGAATATTCCCAGCATATACGGGAGTATCTTTAAATACGGTGTATTGATGAAAGTGATACGCCGTATTCCTCTTGAATCTTGATCATCTTGGCCTGGGGATAAGATCTTCAATACGGCGTATGGCTAGAGTTTCATATGCCATATAAATTCAATGGTTGATGTGGGCTTTGACTGCTGAGCTTCAGATACGGCGTATTGCAAGAGTTTAATACACCATATGACTTAAATTTCATCAATACTTAGTGAATTCTTCCATGTGTTGATACGAAATATCTCCAGAAATGGATATGCCTTATGCCCATTACATGTTGCATACAGATTCTTCATATTAGCTCGAAATCCCCTTGTTTTACGTATCTTTTCTGAAATTGCTCCATAAATACTAAAAATCACAAAAGTAAGCTATTAAGTATCAATTCAGATATAAAAGTGATGTGCGGATTGTGATCTGCACGAAATTTTTACTTCTCAAGGGATTTTGAGAAGCTTGCAATCCCCACCAGGCAGTGTACCTGACCGATGTAGTATAGTGAAGTGGCAAGTACCGGGGGATTGATCGTTCTCCACAGGGAATAGTGTTCGTTATGATTGAAATTAATTTAACTAGGTCTAGAGGTGAAGGATGATTCTTTTTGTATTTTTATGTTTTTTTAGAAAGCAAGTAAAAATCTCGGGTTTTGGAAGAGTGGGCGGAATTAGTTGCTAGTCAACTAACCAAAATAACTACTAATGCAATAAAACTAAAATGACAATAAAATAAAATGTGAAACTATATATGGAAAAAACGTGTTTACTTAGATTTTATTACTCCCTAGTTATCTTTTATTGATTGATAAGCTTGTTACAATTGCGTGGGTGACGGGTTGCATTCCTTAATACCATTTGTGGGGCCATGTTCGATCTTCCCCAACTCTATAAACTTCTATCTCTTCCTATGGCGACACGTTAAGTATCCTTACCATGGCCTCCTTAATAGTCACTTATGCATTAAATACAACCATTAAAATCGTAGTACACATCCGATTCATGTTTCTTAAGACATTCAAGCAAGTTACCGAATAGGAGATTAGCCAGTTTTCTTAAGCCTAACATCGATTAACAATCACCCAACAACAACTAATAACAAACCATCAATCCATAATCAATAACTAGGTTTCACTACATCTAAGCAAACACAAATAAACCTAGCCTAGCATGTCAAAAGAAAGACAAGCGTAAGATAGAATCAAACAACAAATAGACATATTGAACGATTGATGGATTACTTATCTTTAATTAAACATGGAAGAGACAAGGGTATGAAACCCTTAAAAACTTTTGAAATTCGAACTAGGGTTTGTGTGACAAAGTTCCTCTCCAAAGTTGCACACTAATGAATGAAAAATCAAAAACTATATATAGATTTACAAGGGTGACATCGTCACCTTTTGATGGTTGACGCCGTCATCTTACCGCTGCTAGGATTTCTTGTCGCCCAATCCAACTTCTTGACGTCGGCACTCTTTAAGTGTTTTGGGCCGTCACGCTTTAAAGTTACACGTGACGGCCTACTCTTGGTAAAGGGTGACGCCGTCACGTGTAAATGCCCAAATAGTCTTCTGGCGCGTCAAGTATAAAAGTAACTTCCACCTCTTGTCACATAGGTTGACGCCGTCCCTTAGGAATAGCTGACGCTGTCAGGTGCAATTTCCAGCTTGGATTCTTGACTTTGTCGTTTTCTTCAATTTTCGCTCTAAAAACGTCCAAAATGCTATGTTTTCCAGAATTCTTCTCAAAAGTACCTAAAATGCCAAAAGGAACGATTTAGGGTAATAGTTGATCATATTATCACGACTTAAGGCTTAAATTGACCCCTTAAAAGCGTAACAAATTTCGCCTCATCAAAAAGCACAATAATTGAGCAATTTACATGGGATAAATGATAGGTAAATATATGATTTATTTGATATTATCAGGTACCATGGAATAATTAGCCCAACAACACCAACAGGTTCCTTAATTACGTGACATTTAAACTTATCCATTGGAATCTCAATAGGCGCATTTTGCTTTTTATCCAAAGCTTCAGCAAGATCTGCATTATATTTGAAACATCCAGCAACATCATCCTGAAAGACAATAGAGATATTAGTTGGTTATACGTTTCACTAATAAAATATCAATACGATTATACACAATGGACATACAATATCCCATGCTGCTTCATCATATGGCTTTCCACAATCAATCGCTTCAAGTTTAGAGAATAATTCTTTCTTCTCAGTTATCTACAAGTGGATGAAAGTTTAACATCAAAAGAAATAAAAATAAATAAACACAACCAAATCTAGGGGAAATTGTATGAACTAGAAAAGCCATTAGAAAGCTCAAATCAAGCAATCATTAACTAAATTGAGCACGAACTTTTGCAGCAATGGCATGCAGATACTTTGCACGATGTGCTCCAGTAGCTGAAGCCCAATCTTTCCGTCCATTGCGTTTAAGAGCTGCTTTTACAGCAACGTCAACATCCTCAGAGGTAGCTGCTGGCATATCCCCTGTAACCAAATTTCAACCCAACCAATTCTAAGCAAATAATAGTAGATTATATGAAAGATAAATCGATACACCAGATTAACAATCATATAACTTTCGATTCTAAAACCAGGTTAACAATCTTCTATACAATGTTACACTTCTCAAAATGAGAAGTTTGAATACCTAAAATAAAAAAATATTATTTTATAGAGACCCGAGACTTCACATATTTGCCTTCTATTAAACAACATGATAAGGTCTTTGGATATGCTTCTACACCAATTTTGCAAATTTGATTTTAATTCTTACTTTTTGTGGTCAAAATAAGATTTGGACGAGCAAACCAGAATTAACCACTTACCGCTAAAATGTCTATGTGATTAACCAAAATCTTGACTCTAATTGTTATAATCACCTTAAAAACTCAATCTTGACTCTAATTGTTATAATCACCTTAAAAACTCATATCCAAACACTCCCTATGGAGAGCAAGATGTTGTACTTTCTTTACAAATAGTCACATATAAACTAAAATTTTTGGAAACTCTTATGCTGTGCTCATAAGTTGATGATTATAAGATCTTTAGCATCATTCAAACAACTTAAATAAGCTTATGTGGATCATCTTATTATAACATCTTTTATAAGTTGATGATCATACGTTTTATAGCTTTATTCAAACACTCAAAAAGTGCTTATTAGTTATACCAAAATACAAGAAGATGATAGGCTTTTTAATTTAAGCTTATCTAAACACTCGGAAAGTGCTTATTTGTTGTACCAAAACACAATACGATATTTATATGAGCTTATCCAAACACTCAAAACTGCTTATTAACACTAATTGGTTTACTTAAACGTCAATATAAACTCAATCATATATATATATATATATATATATATATATATATATATATATATATATATATATATATATATATATATATATATATATATGAGGATAGATTAGCTACACCAATATGACAATTTGAGGTATAAAACATCAAAATTTATGCTCTTGATGACATCATAAATCCATTTCCACTCCATAATATCTCAGAACTAACATCTATCATTGACATTTACACCAAGTTAGCTATTGTTGCAAATGTAAGATGTTAGTAGACATTTTCGTGACTGAAACAAGATTCAAAAACACACACATAAAAATTTGCAACAATATCAAATAATAGATGTTGGAGATAATAGATTAGGATGGTTAACAAGTTTAAGACGTTAAGATGACATCATAATTGGGGTTTTATGCATAGAATTAACAATATATATATATATATATATATATATATATATATATATATATATATATATATATATATATATATATATATATAGGGAAGGGATCAAGTAAGAAGAATAATTAGAATAAGAATAGTAAGAAGTAATTTTAGCCACACATTTCAAATAAGGAGGGAAAATTTGAAGGAAGATGCATCCACTTTTGTAGCTGCATCTGAAATATGTGGTTGTGATTGCTTCTTATCATTCTTATTTTAATAATTCTTCCTATTTGATCCTAACTCTCTCTCTCTCTCTCTCTATATATATATATATATATATATATATATATATATATATATATATATATATATATATATATATATATATATATATATATATATCAATATATGTATAGATATATATACATATATATACATATATATATATATATATATATATATATATATATATATATATATATATATATATATATATATATATATATATATATAGTGAAGGGATCAGGTGAGAATTAACTTTTAAGTAGGGATGGTGCGGATAATATCACAGTACCATTCAAAAAAATCTGAAAAAATAATAAAAAGAAAGAGGACAAAAAATTATTAAGAATCGCTGAAAAAAGTTCCAGAAAAGAATCGTTTTCATGTTTCAAAGGTATCATGATACTATTTTTTTTTTTTTTTTTTTTTTTTTTTTTTTTTTAATACTCATACTTTCTTAATATCAAAGTTATTTTTTTTTTTAATATCACCTCTACTTTTTTTAATATCGTAATAAAAAAAGCAGGGATATTAAGGGTTTTACTAATATCAAGGTGACTTTTTAAGTAAAATTGTTAATATCTCAGTTACTTTTAATATGTAAAACAACTTTTCTTTATTTTTTTTAATATCACAGTAACCATCATCGTTTTTAAATATCATACTTCTGATATCACAGAAGCCATCATCGTTTTTTAATATCATACTAACTTTTTTATTAAAAGAAATTCAAAAAAATATGAAAAAATTAAAAAACTAAAGAGGACAACGAATAATTAAGAATCGCTGAAACAAAAATTAAAAAAAAACATCGTTTTGATGGTTAAAACTCACGGTGATATTAGGATTAGATCTTAACTTTTTTACAAAAAGTCAAGATCAGATCTGGATTGGACGGTGTAGATTCATCCGTACGTCCGCATGAAAAAATGAAATCCGCACCTGATCCTTGATCTATATATATATATATATATATATATATATATATATATATATATATATATATATATATATATATATATATATATATGAGGATAGATTAGCTACACCAATATGACAATTTGAGGTATAAAACATCAAAATTTATGCCCTTGATAACATCATAAATCCATTTGCACTCCATAATATCTCAGAACTAACATCTATCATTGACATTTACACCAAGTTAGCTATTGTTGCAAATGTAAGATGTTAGTAGACATTTTCGTGACTGAAACAAGATTCAAAAACACACACTTAAAAATTTGCAACAATATCAAATAATAGATGTTGGAGATAATAGATCAGGATGGTTAACAAGTTTAAGACGTTAAGATGACATCATAATTGGGGTTTTATGCATAGAATTAACATTCTGGCGTAGCTAATATATATATATATATATATATATACACACACACACACACACACACACACACACACACACACACATATATATATATATATATAGGGAAGGGATCAAGTAAGAATAATAATTAGAATAAGAATAGTAAGAAGTAATTTTAGCCACACAATTCAAATAAGGAGGGAAAATTTGAAGGAAGATGCATCCACTTTTGTAGCTGCATCTGAAATATGTGGTTGTGATTGCTTCTTATCATTCTTATTTTAATAATTCTTCCTATTTGATTCTAACTCTCTCTCTCTCAATATATATATATATATATATATGTATATATATATATATATACATATGTATATATATATATATACATATGTATATATATATATACATATGTATATATATATATACATATGTATATATATATATATATTCATATATATACATATGTATATATATATATACACATATGTGTATATATATATATGAATATATATATATATATATATATATATATATATATATATATATATATATATATATATATATATATATATATATATATATATATATATATATTGTGAAGGGATCAGTTGAGGATTAACTTTTAAGTAGGGATGGTGCGGATAATATCACATTACCATTCAAAAAAATATGAAAAAATAATAAAAAGAAAGAGGACAAAAAATTATTAAGAATCGCTGAAAAAATTTCAGAAAAGAATCGTTTTCATGGTTAAAAGGTATTACTTTTTTTTTTTTTTTTTTTTTTTTTAGTATCACTTTAATACTCGTACTTTCTTAATATCAAAGTTAATTTTTTTTAATATCACCTCTACTTTTTTTAATATCGTAATAAAAAAAGCAGGGATATTAAGGGTTTTACTAATATCAAGGTGACTTTTTAAGTAAAATTGTTAATATCTGTGTTACTTTTAATATGTAAAACAACTATTCTTTATTTTTTTTTTAATATCACAGTAACCATCATCGTTTTTAAATATCATACTTCTGATATCACAGAAGCCATCATCGTTTTTTTAATATCATACTAACTTTTTTATTAAAAGAAATTTAAAAAAATATGAAAAAATTAAAAAACTAAAGAGGACAACGAATAATTAAGAATCGCTGAAACAAAAATTAAAAAAAACATCGTTTTGATGGTTAAAACTTACGGTGATATTAGGATCAGATCTTGACTTTTTTACAAAAAGTCAAGATCAGATCTGGATTGGACGGTGTAGATTCATCCGTATGTCCGCATGAAAAAATGAAATCCGCAACTGATCCTTGATCTATATATATATATATATATATATATATATATATATATATATATATATATATATATATATATATATATATATATAAAAGACATCCCTTTGAAAATAAATAACTATAGACCTCCCGTTACGATCTCATATAGATAGATGTTAAACAACAAATTGACCAAACAATACTAAGTAACTAACGTTTCACTAAACACAATGTAGGAGATATAAGCTAATTTCAATAGCCAGTAGCACTTTCCAACATAACAGATTAAATAAGTTGATAACCATAAGCTGTTTGCTATTAGTTGTACTAATTCACGATAAGCTAAATAACCTTATCCAAACAGTCACAAGGACACTAATTACTCAAATTAAACAAACACTAACCTCACAGAAGATCCAGTAAATTAAAGGCTAATGAACATCTTAACCAAACAATCACTAAAAAGCCAATTAACAAAACTTTAACTTATCAAAATCAAACAAATCAATTAATGAAACATTTAGTTAAAAAAGAAAGTAAGTTAGTTAGTGTGTGTTAGGGTTTCTAAACAGTTATTTAAATATTCACCCTAGCATACCACATTTTTAGCAAGATGAATAGTTAGGCGTATGTTACGGTTAGGGTTACGATGTGAATCGGTGGTGAAGAAGATGGATAGATAGCTAGTTGGTTGGTGTTAAAAGTGTGTTGTGTGTTTTTGTTTTGTGATTAATTGTTAATGGCACATAAAATAAGATGATAGCATACATAGCAAAAAGAAAAAATGTACTTTCTAACTACCAGTCGTTCAAAAAATACATGAAAGTTGTCACTAGCCTAACTTTTGTACCATTCATTTTGATTATAATTATTTTCTTGAGTTTAATTTTTTTCACTAAAAGACAAAAAATAAGTTGCACAAAATACAAAGGCGTCGGTCGCCTATGAAATTAATTGTCATAATAGCTTACACACTAATTACACAAATCTTACTCTACGTGTACTTGCATGGGATACTTCCAAGTTTATTTTGAGAAGTCACTTTTTTTAGGGCAACTAAAGGACATAACTTTCATTTTTGAGGCAATCATAGAATTGAATCTTATATTATACATCAACAAACAATACAAGCATCCCGCTACCTCAAGAAAAGAATAAAAGTAGTGGGACCTTACAACATTGGAAAAAAAATGCCCGCAAGGCCGATTAACTTTTTCGAGCCACTAACTTTTTTGATTTGTGTATATCGGTCAACGATGGTCAGCAATGGTCAAACTTGCCGAAAATTCCAAATCTTGTCGGTAATTCTCAAAACTCGCCATAAACTTGTTTTAATTACTTACAGTCGCTGTTTATATATATATTACAAGATTTTTTTAAGGAAAATCTTGCCAGGTATACTCAAAACTCGTCGAAAATACCTAAAACTTACCGAAAATGATAATATGATTAATCACCAATTAATCTTGAATAGACCGATTATAAGTTACAAAGAGGTCAACCTCCCAACTGCCAATTCACCAATTTTGTGCTGAGTCAACTCTCAACTCTCAACTCATAATTTATTAAGAAGAAAACTTAAGAAAATACAAGCCCACGATGGGGACAAATCAAAACCATAAACAAAACATACTCTCCCTTGTAAAAGGGTACGAAAATAGCTTTATTAAATATTATTAAAAAAAAAAAAAAAAAAAAAAAAAAGACTGTGATGCCACAATCCAATATAAGGGTATCTATATACGCTACCTTTGTAACTTTGTAAGATAGTATCAATTTTCTATTAAAAAATAAAAAAAGTATCATTTATCCTCTCTGCACTTTGACTTTTAAGTTATTTGGCCCATTTTAACATTTGCTGTTTTTTACGTTTTTACTTTTGACCGGATGGGAATAAGTTACTCCAATCTACCCAAATTCAGCCATAGGCCAAAGTGAAATTTTCTGTATAAGGAACAAAAATCTCAAATTTCTGGTATGCACTTGGAGGAAAACAAGGTTACACCCGTGATACCAAATAGTTTTACTCAGTAGTGTAATTAAAAGGGAAGAAATTGTAAATGTTTAGACAACTTATGCAAATTCTTACTAACACGTGTAAGTTTCATTTGTAGGAAATAAAGTTTATTCGCTCAACAGGTTCACTGCAATGGACAAAGTTGTAGTTCACTTGATTATTAGAGAACCTGAATTATGATAAATCTAACACCATTTGATTTAATGTAATGGAAATTATCTTGTCTAATGGATGAATATACCTGGTTAAGGATTTATCCGTTTTTGATATATAAAAGTGAAACAGAGATACTATCGTGATACATTTTTGTAGCAAACGATATATAAACACAAAGTAGAGCTAAAAGGGTCTCAAGGTCTAACCTGGAATTCGTGTGGGCAAAAAGCACAAACGCCTGACAAATATAAACAAATATAAGAATCTAAGAGGAGATCAATATTTTAAGGATCAGGATATTCTCATCTCATGTTCATTTGAACATGAGAGGTAATGTTGTGCTTGTTGAAATTGTACGCAAAAACATTTATTTTATTTTAATTTAAATGTACAATTACAACAAACACTACTACATTACCTCTCATGTTTAAATGAACATGAGAGGATCATCCATATTTTAACTATACAACACCTAATCTCTATCACCTGTCTTTTTTTTTATGAAGGTAGTCTAAACCACTTTTTGACATCCTCTTATTTCGAATAATCTCTTCGTTTTTGAAGTCTTTGAATACATCCACAAGACAAAATTTGCAACATGGCTTTATTGAAGTTTTTGACGATGACATCTTAAATCATGATGTTGCATAAATGAAACAAATTAACCATTACAACAAGGAACAAACAAAATCGTCAAGAAAACAAGAGGGTTTCTTCCAAAATTCACTTTTAAAATATGGCATGCATGCAATATATGGAAGCTATGGAAAATTACGACAAAAAATGTGTTTAATTGCAAACAAGTAAAATGAACTAATTATTGCTATAACTAAACTACTAGTGATATAATTCTTCTGTGTGGGTGAAAAGATTTATAGACAAAATCTGGATTTGAAACCTTCCATGTTAAACGTGTTTTATATTAGCTGTGCTTGAAAAGAAGAGATAGCAACAAGTGAGGACCAAAAGAGATGGGGACCAACAGCAAATGGCTCCGACGTTTTTATTTTTTAGTTTGTAAAGACGGGACCAAACCAAGATAGCCTTTAGATGAAGGTTTAAGGTAGAAGAACCTGAAGAACTTATATGACAACGTATTGTGTGACCAAACCAAGAAGGACCGGTAACCTTGAAAAGAAGAGATAGCACCAAGTGAGGACCAAAAGAGATGGGGACCAACAGCAAATGGCTCCGACGTTTTTATTTTTTAGTTTGTAAAGACGGGACCAAACCAAGATAGCCTTTAGATGAAGGTTTAAGGTAGAAGAACCTGAAGAACTTATATGACAACGCATTGTGGGACCAAACCTGTTAGTTTTAACAGATAATAAATTAATATATCATGACCGGACTCGAACTCGAGACTTCAGGATTGCACACTTTACGTATGAGTTTCAATTAATTAATAATTATTGTTTTAGTGACGAATAATTATTAAATTCACGAAATGAGCATTTAACGGTACCTAACGACCGTTAGATGAAAGATGAAGGACTAGATTTGGAATAGAGTGAAAGTTTGGTTCGGGTTGGGCCTTGTGAACCCATGGCCGGCCATACACCCTCCCATAGGGTTTGGAATGGCTTTTGCTCCAAGTTTCTTGAATGCTATATAATGAGACCTCCTCTCATTCATTCATTCATCCCTTGGTTCACTTGCAAACCAAATCTCCTTCTCTTTCTCCTCTTGAGTTAGAAATCGAACTACACCCTTATAGGGTTCCTACTAGATTTCTAAGCTCAAAACCATTCTTGATTAGTTGATCAACTACACCCTTCTAGGGTTCCTACGCGATCTTCTAAACATTGTGTTTGGATTAATTGTGAATTAAGAACCTAGCTTTTCTTATTGAAACGCTACTAATACGTGTGTTCAAGAATGAAGTGTTGGCATACTTTTGCTAACAAGGTGATTTGCCCTATTCGACTAACCCTAGTCGATCCACCATTAAACCCAATTAGGGTTTATAGTTCTTGTTCCATTGGTTTCTTGTTCTTGCTAGAAATCACAAAGAGGTACGCATCCATTTATATTCGGTTAATTTATTATTTGTATTTGATTTATTCCGCTGCGTACTCTTTGATGCTTATATGTTTATAGTTTATTATTATTCATATATTCCAACAGTGGCATCAAGAGCCATTAATACATTATAATGAATTACCGAAACACATAAAAATTGAATCGTTTGATTAATCACATGCTTGGTGTTCTTATGTTTTTATATTTTTCATAAACCCTAGATTTTATTTTTTTTTAATTTTTCAAAATTTTTTTTATTAATGTCGAATTTTTTTATTTAAAAAAGGAAATTAGGGTTTGATGAATTATGTGATAAAAACTTGTAGAAACCCTAGGTTGCATGTAATTTATGTGTATATAAATGGATATTGGTGATATGCCGTTTGGTAGCGTTCCTTGATTGACATGATTATTTGTTATAATATGTGCAATATGGGCATCCATGACAAACCATGCATGTGTTGTCTTGGATTATGATGATTTGGTTTTAAGATTTCATACTTATTATGCGATTCTATTATAATTGATTAATTGTTTAGTAAATATTATGAATAAAGATTACTAAAATTTGATTAATTATAAGATTAGGGAAGACCATATTAATCGTGTATTAAATCAATTATGTGTTTTAAATTGATTTTTATTTGCATGTCCATTATTGTTGTTGTTTGTTTATTTTATTTAATTACTTTTGTTTTATATGTTTTGTGACATGATAGTAACAAAAGGGTAATTTCAAAAATAAAATATTAAACGGACTTAATAATGGTGAAATCCTGTTTTGAGCTTATATATATATAAAGCTTGAACTTTTGGTTGATTGATCGCGACTGTATTAAGTGGTTGTAAGGTGAAACTATTTTGACAAACTATAAAGTGGGTATAAGGATGGCTTAGCATTAAATTGCGGCCTTAGTGAGCCTCCATTCTGGCTTGCCGCTCGCCTGTGAGTCAAATTTAGTTTTACCTAACATCCATGATAACTACGAAGCACTTAAGGCAAAGTTGTAAGTTTCTCAACGCCTCAATCAAAACTTTGGAGATTTAAGCTCGTAAAGAAATTAATGAGTATAGTTTTTTACATGAAACATATGCTACAAGATGAATGCATGACATCTTTGTACATATATTTTGATTACACACATCAAATTTACTACCCTTAAATTTAAGTTATATGCCATCCAATGAAACGGAAACATCTAAAATTGGGTCTACGTCAGGGCGTAACCTGGCTAGATTGCAATGGAAGGGCAAGTTACATGATTTCATCACTAGCAGATCAACTGGTGTGGTGGAATTATGTAAGTTTGTTGTTTCTTAAATTGGTTAACTTAATTGAGTTGATAGTGGAACTGATCACTCAAGGCATAAGAAGATGGGGATAAAACATGTTTACATTGCAACTGCGGTTGGCAAATATGTAAATCCCATCGATTCTAGGAATTGCAATTGAATATTGGCAATTGAGGTTCGACTCGTACCTTATTGAATACCGTCATCACTAGCAGATCAACTGATGTGATGAACCTATGTCAATTTGGATCCTAGTTTTTCAGTGAAAATTAAATGGTTATATGATTATGAACCATGGGTATTTAATTTTCTTGAAAATTTAATTATCGAAAATACTAAAATTGAATTTTGTAATTCTTTTTAACGTATTAATGTAACATTAAAGCCGTAAACGTGGTTTGGTCTTTAATTGGTAAATTGATCTAATTCTGTTTTCAAACATAATGTTTGATTGAGAAAAATTTACCGAAATGAAAGAAAGTCTATTTTCCATGAGAGAAGAATAAGACTCAATCCTATTCCTTTTCATGATTGAGAAAGGTATGATAGGAACATAAGAATAAGACTCAATCCTAAGTCCATTTTCCATGAGAAAAGAATAAGACTCAATCCTATTCCTTTTCATGATTGAGAAAGGTATGATAGGAACATTAGAATTGTCTACATTCTAATATATAACTCATAGCAATCTTTAATATTTAAGGATATAGCACATCTTATTTTCCATAGAAATTTCATTACTCTTATTTGGTGAATGAATTCTTCTATAACAAACAAGGCATTTGGTTAAATGGAAAATATGAGTTATTAGAAGCTGGACAGATTACCGCAAAATTGGTAAAAGGCAAAGCTAGTATTTTATCTAGTTGTTGTGCTTTAAAGGTGCTACATACCATTATGAGGATGGAGGCCTATTAAGGAAGAAGCTGCATGCTCAAATTCTTCAAGTTAATATAATTGATGGATAATCCATCATAATTTTAGAACCTGAGTAATTATTACGTATGGGTTTTTCTAAATGTGTAGGAAAGTAAAAACAAGCAAATTGTTTTCACTGGTTATGAAACACATACAATGTTGTCAAATCCAGTGGGAGCTTTGTGTTGTTTACTGAATCTAGAGTTATTGTTATGTTCTCTAATTCAGTGGGAGCTACAAGACTTAATTTCTGTGTAGTAGCCCAAATTATCTTCAAGATAATTACTTTCAAATTGTAGACACTCATGTTCTTAGGATAGCCATATGCGTTTCCTGATAAGACAAAGTAGTCCTACATCTACTTATGACACAAATCATATTGAATCACATAAACAAACTTATGTTGTGTTGTTTATATACTACATGATATTGTTCAATGCACAAGTGGGAGAATTGTTTATTGTGTGCAAAAGAACAATACATAGAAATATGATGATAGGATTCTCTTAATTGCAAGGTAAGAGATCAATGTTCTAATAGGACTTATACATTTAATGTGTAAGATTATCTTATGTAGAACATGTGTCATGATGATAACAAAAGACTACTTTTATGTCTTATGATATTCAAATTAAAAGAAACACTTGAATTTACAATTTACGTCAGGGTGTAACCTGCCTAGATTGCAATAGAAAGGTAAACTACATGATTTCAATACTAGCAGATCAACTGATGTAATGGAATTATGTGAGTTTACAGTTTCTTAAATTGGATAATTCATAAAATGACATAAGCAAATGAAGTAGTAAATTAACTTGAAATTACTATTGAAACCAAGTGGTGGTGTTCACAAATACTTTAGTTATTTATGTTTATATCTTCTTATAAACATGAAGTCTTTTAACTATTACAAGACTTATAATAAAGTAAGACGTTAAACTTGTTATGTTTCAAACAAGAAATCATTGAGTTGATCAATGATGTACAACGTAAAGTGAGAATATAACAGTTTATGTCTTCTTAAGACATGAACATGAAGTAACTTGTTCAAAAGGTACTTATGTTATATAGCATGCAATTGGCTTGGAAATTCTATTGTACCATTAAGTTGACTTAGTTGGTAAATAGGTAAGCCAAAGGGAATAAGTTTATCTTACATATTGTTAGTTTGTCTCACAATATTAATTCTAATGAAACATCACAAGTTGGTGGTGTGTTCAGTTAGGAAAAATCAAACTCTTGTTATATTGTTTGATTAAAAGATAAATATGACTTCTTTTCTTCCAAAAGTTAAGGTTAGAAAATTGAGTATGGATTGAATATACTTAATAAGACTCCAACCTAGAAGATTAAATAAGACATTATGGAATGTGATGAATCACATTAAAGTCTTAAAATGAAGTTCTGATTTTGTTAATAAGTAGTTTTAACAAACAAGAGTCAGGAACTGTAAAATATTTTTGTAATATCCCAAATGAGAACGATTTAGTGTTGCTCATCTTGCTAAAGTATTTATAAAATACAAAAGGCAAGTGGGAGTTTTGTTTAGATCTTGAAAGATCAAAATTACAAAATATATAATCTTCTAAAAACCACACTAGTGAAAATCATGATGAGATTTGAAATGTAAAGGTTAAATCTCAACATGATGAAACTCTCATTCATAGATCCGTAGGGATGTCTCAGATATTTAATTAATATGCTGAGAATTATGAATTACAGGATCAAAGTAAGTCTGTTAATCATAATGACGCATTTACTAATTATGGTAAATTGCTCATACTATGAATGTTAAGATGCTGTCCATAAAGATAAGTCAACTTTGAAAACTTGGTTTATCTTAATGAAGATGAGTTTCTGCAAGAGAAGAAAAACCCTAGAGGTTTAAATCTTTGCATAAAGAATCATATGGACAAAATTGTATACATATTTTAATGTATGTCTTATGACAAGATTATTAATCATACTTAAGTAATTAACTATGATTGAATACTCTTTCCTAAGCACATTAAAAATACAAAGATGGTAATTGTCATACTCATTTTTATGAATATGAAATTTGACAATGGATTATAAAACCTCTTTCTTATATAATTACTTAAGCGAGGACGATGAGTAATTAAGAATTTTATGAATTCATTTAATCTTTGAAAGTATACAAAATGCAAGAATCCAAGTATGGATAGATGCATGCATCAAGGAGATAAATCTTATGTTTAAATATTAAATCTATATTTTGATTTATAATTTAAAATAAGATAACTCCTAAGTAATTCTGAAAGCTAGTAGGAGTATTATGTTTACTTATTTAAATCATATATGTTGTATAACATATAGGAAGTAACATTCTATATAAGTTAAATGGTAAGTCATAACTTGGAATGAAACTTTACTTGAAAGATTTAATAAGTAAAACATACAACCTTGAATATATGTTTATTGATGTAAACATGTGCGGTAAATGAATATAATAGAACATGATATATCATTTAGAAAGTTTAAATGGATATGTAGTACATGAATGAAATTAAGTTGGACACGAGAATTTTTCATGTACATCATGTTGTTGTTATATCATGCTTTGATAAAAGATGATTTAACAACATTGATATCTAATGAAAGATATTAGATAAGTTGTGTAATGAATATTCTAAAGGAATATATTTGGGTATAGAATCACATCCTCAGCCTGGAACAATTTCTAGATTCTATAAATGAACAATTTGTAAAATTGTCATAGCCAACAAACTTGAAAGTTTGGAAGGAATAAAACATTACACATTGAAGTTTACGGAAAAGAGCATATTGTTGTTTGCATACAATGATGCTAATATAAATTGAGATGACACTCAATACTAGTCATGGAAGGATTTCATCCTTGTTAATAGCCATGTGTACTAGTTATGCTTAACGAAAAGCATAGCTGCATTATACGTTAAAGAATAAGAATACTTTAAACTTTAAAAGGTTTGGAAGTTTAATTATCATAAATTGTATGTTGAGGATGTCATACACATTTTATGATGTATTATGTGGTTATATCAAATTATTTGAATGCACATATACAAGAATTTCGTTATTGAAATAAGTATTCTCAAAATTCCGATAGATCAAAGTTAGTTGAATAAATGCCTTGTCAACAAGTATGATTACTTGAGGTATAATTGTCAACAAGTATGATTGGTATTACTTGAGATAAAATTCATTAACGAGAATTTTCATGCATTGATCTATTTAGTATTTGGATAAGGGATGTTAAGCAATTATTATTTAATAATGAATTAAAGTACTGAGTACGTTTGTTTTCATTAATAATAGATTGTATCCCATATTTGCATGTTTAATCCATGAATAACTTATGTTATTCTAAATAGTCCGTTGTCAATTAATGATATGGGAGTATCATTGAACTAAGACAAATCTGAGTTTTGGTATAATATATTAAAATATATTGATGCGTGGACATGCCAAATTCACATGATTTTCAATACTGGATAAATTGGATATAGGACAAAATCCCAATTACATGATTGTACTTATGGATGTTGTCATTAGAGTAAATCATGAATATTTATCCTCAGACTTGAGATACCAGGTAACTACTATGGATGTAGCTCATTTTCTGTGAGATAATCTAACGCTATCCGTAACTGGTAGTTATAAGGATTATTTTCAGAGGTGATGCTAAGTTCATAGGTTATGCTTGTAGTCAATACAGGATTTGGTTCCTTCAAATTTGTTTTGAAATTTAATACTGTTTGGCCACTCATAGGATTAACAAGATGTTTGCATGGCCATGCCCAAGGTCTATCTGGAATGCGTTCAGATGAATTGGTAATCTTGCTTGATCATAAATAACGAGAAACACTAGTTAATTATGGAATGACTTCGATCCATATCCATATTAACATAGTATTAGAATCAAAAGGATAAGTATGATGATGAATCATCAAAGGTGGTTTTTTCCAGGAAACCATACTCGAGATCGTTCTGGGGACATTGGCGTGTTATGCTAGACTAACCATTGTCATTGTTACATTAATCTATATCCGAGTGGGAGCTGTTAGTTTTAATGGATAATAAATTAATATATCATGACCGGACTCGAACTCGAGACTTCGGGATTGCACACTTTACGTATGAGTTTCAATTAATTAATAATTATTGTTTTAGTGACGAATAATTATTAAATTCACCAAATGAGCATTTAACGGTACCTAACGACCGTTAGACGAAAGATGAAGGACTAGATTTGGAATAGAGTGAAAGTTTGGTTCGGGTTGGGCCTTGTGAACCCATGGCCGGCCATACACCCTCCCATAGGGTTTGGAATGGCTTTTGCTCCAAGTTTCTTGAATGCTATATAATGAGACCTCCTCTCATTCATTCATTCATCCCTTGGTTCACTTGCAAACCAAATCTCCTTCTCTTTCTCCTCTTGAGTTAGAAATCGAACTACACCCTTATAGGGTTCCTACTAGATTTCTAAGCTCAAAACCATTCTTGATTAGTTGATCAACTACACCCTTCTAGGGTTCCTACACGATCTTTGAAACATTGTGTTTGGATTGCTTGTGAATTAAGAACCTAGCTTTTCTTATTGAAACGCTACTAATACGTGTGTTCAAGAACGAAGTGTTGGCATACTTTTGCTAACAAGGTGATTTGCCCTATTCGACTAACCCTAGTCGATCCACCATTAAACCCAATTAGGGTTTATAGTTCTTGTTCCATTGGTTTCTTGTTCTTGCTAGAAATCACAAAGAGGTACGCATCCATTTATATTCGGTTAATTTATTATTTGTATTTGATATATTCCGCCGTGTACTCTTTGATGCTTATATGTTTATAGTTTATTATTATTCATATACTCCAACAAAACCAAGAAGGACCGGTAACCTTGAAAAGAAGAGATAGCAACAAGTGAGGACCAAAAGAGATGGGGACAAACAGCAAATGGCTCCGACGTTTTTATTTTTTAGTTTGTAAAGACGGGACCAAACCAAGATAGCCTTTAGATGAAGGTTTAAGGTAGAAGAACCTGAAGAACTTATATGACAACGCATTGTGGGACCAAACCAAGAAGGACCGGTAACCTTGAAAAGAAGAGATAGCAACAAGTGAGGACCAAGAGAGATGGGGACCAACAGCACATGGCTCCGACGTTTTTATTTTTTAGTTTGTAAAGACGGGACCAAACCAAGATAGCCTTTAGATGAAGGTTTAAGGTAGAAGAACCTGAAGAACTTATATGACAACGCATTGTGGGACCAAACCAAGAAGGACCGGTAAACTTGAAAAGAAGAGATAGCAACAAGTGAGGACCAAAAGAGATGTGGACCAACAACAAATGGCTCCGACGTTTTTATTTTTTAGTTTGTAAAGACGGGACTAAACCAAGATAGCCTTTAGATGAAGGTTTAAGGTAGAAGAACCTGAAGAACTTATATGACAACGCATTGTGGGACCAAACCAAGAAGGACCGGTAACCTTTTATTATTATTATTGTTATTATTATTATTGTTGTTATTATTATTACTATTATTGTTGTTGTTATTATTATTATTATTATTATTATTATTGTTATTATTATTTATTGTTATTATTATTGTTATTATTATTGTTATTGTTATTATTATTATTATTATTATTATTATTTATTATTATTATTGTTATTATTATTATTATTTATTATTATTCTTATTGTTATTATTATTCTTATTGTTATTGTTATTATTATTATTATTATTATTATTATTATTATTATTATTATTATTATTATTATTATTATTATTATTAAGGAAATGCTAATGGCAGCCCTTAGGGATGTGGTTCACTACAAGAATCAGGAGAACAGGCGACGAACAGTTTCCCGGCGACATTATGTCGACGGCATAAGGCAGAAAACGACAAAAAAAACGATTGACCGAGGCCAACTGCGTTGAAATTTTCATAATCGTATTTTCCCGTCGACATGTCGACAGGAACCTTTTAGAATATTTTTTTAGCCTCAATAATTCACCAAAGTTGTGCGCGAAATTTACCCGCTAATATATTCCCGTCGACATGTCGACGGGAATATATTAATAACGTTTTATCCCACGGTTAACGTGTGATTAAGCATAATAATTATTATGTTTTAAGATTGCCGTCGACATGTCGACGGGAGTATATTACTAATTATAAACATTTTTAATAAATGGGTAAAATATTGGGCGGGATATTTTCCCGCTTTATTGTTCCCGTCGACATGTCGACGGGAATATATCTTTAAAAATCAGGCTATATATATCCTCACAAATACATTCCCGTCTCCTTTTTTACCAATATATACATTCTCACAAAATTATTTCCGTCTCATTTTACACATCTCACAAATAATTCAATTGTCAATTCTTACAAGATACACATGACTTGGCGTGGTTGCACAGTTGAAGAGGAGTACTCAAAAATCTTGTCACACGAGCTCCTCTTTAATGAAGTTATGTTAACTTTTGGTCATGCAGTTTATGAGGAATATGGTGATTTTAAGGATGCTGAACCGTGGATGAGAGACAAGATTATCGAATGGTGTAGGAAAAAGCCGTACTACAAAGAGTACATGGACGAGCTAGATGCTGCTGAAGCTCAAGCTGCTGCTGAAGCTCAAGTTGTTGCTGTTGGAGGTGACGACGAAGCTGAAAGTACGTTGGAAACAAAACTTGATAATCTGGGAAATAGGATCACAAATCTTGAAGCTACGTTTGCACATATCAAGGAAATGAGAGCAAGGAAGGGAAAAGATGGTGCGAGTTCGAGTAAAGCGGGAAGTAGCCGCAAAAAAAAAAAATAAACGGGTTGTTTCGTTTGATCTGTTGTTTTAGTTGTCGAGTTGTTTAGTTTGAGTTGTTTCGTTTGGTTGTCGAGTTGTTAAGTTTGAGTTGTTTCCTTTGGTTGTTGAGTTGTTTAGTTTGGTTGTCGAGTTGTTTAGTTTGAGTCTGTATGAAAATGCATGTGGTTAAGAACTCTTGCTTGTTTTAAATAAACAGTTTGCCTTTGTGTTTGATAATTATTGCTCCTTCAGTTCTAATTATTGCTCCACAACAACAACATTTTATTAAACAACAACAACATTTTATTAAACATCAAAAACATCAACAACAACAGCAAACAACAACAACAACAACGATAACAGTACTACATATGAAATTTATCCATGTCACCTACAAGGTCACGGAGTATTGCATCCGACTGACATGCGTGGTCGTGGTTGGGATACGTTGCCATGTCAAGTTTTGCCTCCAGCACCCTTAATTTTGTCTCTAACACCTGTTTTTGTGCCTCCAACACCTGTTTTTGTGCCTCCAGCAAGTTTATTCTAAGATTTTTTTCATGACAGTTTGAGCACCTTTTTGGAGCAGATCCAGAACCGCTTGATGTTGAATCTCCCAGAGAACCGATCATCATTTTGGCGAGTCGTTCCTCCTTCCATAAAAAAAAATTACATCCATGGTCGTCTGTCCCAGGCTGTTAAAGAGAAAAAACTATTATTTTTAACAACTAACCAAATTATTTAAAGAAAAAATATGTAATTGTTCACCTGCGAGAAAGGACACGCATAGTATAGTTTACCACGGGAGTAAGATTTACACGATTCTCGCAGAACCACGTCTCCTCGTTCACAAGGACAAGGAAAAGCTTCAAATTCTGCCATCTTCTTCACCATGATAACAGTGTATGTTTGTGGTTGTGAGGTTGAGTGGTTGAATCGTGACCGGTGTGGCCCGATCTACAAGTTGAGGTGATAAAAGGTGGTGGCCAGAAAAAGATTCCGGCGGCCGGAAAATGCTGGTGTCGCCAGAAAACAGAAACTGCTAGAGAGAGATAGAGAGAGAGAGAGATATAGTGAGATGAGTATGTGTGTGTCTGTGTTTATATTGTGAGAATAAGGTGTTAGGTAGAGAGAGAGAGATATAGTGAGATGAGACATATCATGTATAACCATAGCATCTCGACTCGTTCGTTTAACATCTCATGTATAACCATTGCATCTCGACTCGTTCGTTTAACATCTCATGTATAACCATTGCATCTCGACTCGTTCGTTTAACATCTCATGTATAACCATTGCATCTCGACTCGTTCGTTTAACATCTCATGTATAACCATTGCATCTCGACTCGTTCGTTGCATCTCGACTCGTTCATTTAACATCTCATGTATAACCATTGCATCTCGACTCGTTCGTTTAACATCTCATGTATAACCATTGCATCTCGACTCGTTCGTTTAACATCTCATGTATAACCATAGCATCTCGACTCGTTCGTTTAACATCTCATGTATAACCATTGCATCTCGACTCGTTCGTTTAACATCTCATGTATAACCATAGCATCTCGACTCGTTCGTTTAACATCTCATGTATAACCATTGCATCTCGACTCGTTCGTTTAACATCTCATGTATAACCATTGCATCTCGACTCGTTCGTTTAACATCTCATGTATAACCATAGCATCTCGACTCGTTCGTTTAACATCTCATGTATAACCATTGCATCTCGACTCGTTCGTTTAACATCTCATGTATAACCATTGCATCTCGACTCGTTCGTTTAACATCTCATGTATAACCATTGCATCTCGACTCGTTCGTTTAACATCTCATGTATAACCATTGCATCTCGACTCGTTCGTTGCATCTCGACTCGTTCGTTTAACATCTCATGTATAACCATTGCATCTCGACTCATTCGTTTAACATCTCATGTATAACCATTGCATCTCGACTCGTTCGTTTAACATCTCATGTATAACCATAGCATCTCGACTCGTTCGTTTAACATCTCATGTATAACCATTGCATCTCGACTCGTTCGTTTAACATCTCATGTATAACCATTGTATCTCGACTCGTTCGTTTAACATCTCATGTATAACCATTGCATCTCGACTCGTTCGTTTAATAAATGATTTTTTTTAATTATAATATAAGTAATTAATTTTAAATATATATATTTTTTTAATTTTATAAAAGTATTTATAATAAATAATTTTTTTCAATTATATAAATTTAGTTTATTAATTTTATAAAACTTATTTTTTAATATTTTATAAAAGTATTTATAATAAATAAATTTTTTTAATTATATTAAAGTAATTTTATACAAGTATTTATAATAAAAGCTATTTTCCCGTCGACATGTCGACGGGAATAAAACCGCCAAAATTTTTGTGAAAATTTAATACGTCCCGCCAAACGCAAACGACAAAATATTGTAATATTACCGTCGACATGTCGACGGTATGAGTAATAATATAAAAAATTACCTTAATATTCCCGTCGACATGTCGACGGGATAATAAAAAGGAATACCAAAACCAGATCTGGTCAAAATTATTGCTCATAACTTCGAACCATCAAAAAACCATCCCCCCCTCTCGCCGGCGATTATACCACCAATCCTCCACCACTCCTCCACCACACCTCCACCACACCACCACCACTCCTCCACCACTCCTCCACCCCAACCACATTATACTCCACAGCTCACCACACCACTCCACCACTCCGACACTCGCACCACTGTGCACCTCCTCCTCTACCCCTTGCATTTTTTAATTCTCTCCTCTACCCCTCCATTTTTTAATTCTCTTCTTCCCCACTTCTCTTCTTCTTCACTCCGACACAGCAGCAGCAGCAGGTGAGCAAAATTGTTAATAAAATTGTTGTTGTTATTAAAATTTGTTATTATTATTGTTAATAAAATTGGTATTAAATTTTGTTAATAAAATTGTTATTAAAATCTTGTTAATTTTTGTTACAGTAGCAGCAGGTGAGAGCCCAGGGTGAGAGCCGAGGGTGAGAGCCGAGGGTGACAGCAGGGTGAGAGCCTCGTTTTATTTTTTTTATTAACTTTTGGTATCCCGACGACATGTCGACGACAACAGTTTTTTTTTTTAAATTTTGATATAACCATTATATATTGTATCTCTTTTATTATAGCCCGAGCCCAAGACGAGACCACAGCCGAGCCACAGCTGAGCCACAGCCGAGCCACAGCCGAGACCACAGCTGATGCGTACGGTATGTATTCCTTTTTTTAAAATTTTTTTTCTTCTTATTTATGCTTTGTTGTAGCGTTTGGTTACTAGTTTAGTGATTGCAGCCGTATGTATAGTTTGGTTACTAGTATAGTGTTGCGGAATGTGAACTAGCTGTAGGATATTGTGTACCCACGGTGCAAATAGCACCTTGGGGGACTTGTTATTGAACTAGCCGTAGGATATTGGGTGGGTTTGGTTAAATGTTAGTTTGCGTTTGGTTAGTATATATTGGTTAGTTTGGTTTTCGGGTTATATAACGGGCTTATGGTTTGTTTGGTTTTCGGCTTATGTTTCACAAGCTTAATTTTTATGGCTTATTTAGAAACTTTTTAACTTAAATAGTTTCAAAATAAGTAAAAAAAAAATAAGCTTATGAAACATAAGCCGAAAACCAAATAAGCCATAAGCCCGTAGATATATTGTTTGGTTTTCGGCTTATGTTTCATAATAGTTTCAAAAATAAGTCACAAAAACAAGTTTCAAAATAACAAAATAGTTTTATGAAACATAAACCGAAAACCAAACAATTGTTTATAGTCTAATTGTTTAACTTAAAATATATGCTATTGTTAGACTTTTGTGAATGTTTTAGGATTTTAGTGATTAATTTCGGAAAGTCCCCGTCCGAAGTTAATCATCCTATAGAAAACCCGTCCGAAATTAATTTATTAGAAATTAATTTCGGAAAGTCCCCTGTTTGGGACTGCTTTTTGAATGTTTTGTCTCATTTAGGATATGGATGCGTATAATTGATTTACTATTTGAGATGATTTCGACAGTGTTTCTCCTTTACTCCTACGAATATGTCTTTAATGTACATATTTGGGGAGTTGAGGGGAAATGCTGCCGAAATTTTCTCAGATAGTAAATCAGTTATACGCATTCATATATGAGATGAATCATTCAAAGAGTGGGTTAGGATTGCCTTCCATAGTTGCACTAGGTGAACAAAACAACTTTCCTTTATTTTGAATGTGTAATAACTAAGAGTTGAACAAAACAATATGCAGTTATGATACTTGATAAGAGTTGGACCCGTTTAGACACTCGTGTTTCCAAAGAGTTTTTTGATGGTCTTGCCGCATTCGTTGAACATTGCAAGCCGTTATTGAATAGTTACGGCAACATAAAATGTCCATGTCGTCTTTGTTGTAATGTTCCATGGGTATCTCTCGACTTACTTAAAAGCCACATAAGCGAAAATGGGTGGGACCCAACTTATACACAATGGCGTGAACACGGTGAACCGGATCCTCTTCCTATACAAGATAACACAACACGATGTGAGATGAGTGACATGCGTGCGTGCATTAATGATATTTTTGATATTCCTCCAAATAATGAACAAAATGAGCCAACTCTTCCAAATATTGGCGAGACAAGTAACGAGCCAGCTCAAGCAACGACACCTCCTGTACGTAACGAGTATGAAGAGTTACTTGCCAGTTCCACCCAGCCTCTTTACCCGGGTTGTGACTTTATGACAACCTTGGATTTTATGTCAAAGTTTACGCATCTCAAGGTCAGTGGTAAATGGAGTGATACTTCATTTAACAATACGCTAAAATTTCTCCAGGAAGTATTTCCTCCTAGGTTAGGTTACAATCTCCCACCATCATACTCTGCTATAAAAAAAAACATTTAAAAAGGTCGGGTTAGGGTATGAGTCGATACATGCTTGTGAAAATGATTGCTTTTTATATCGGGGGATTGGTGCCGAAGATTTGGAGTATTGTCCGGTCTGTAAAACGAGTAGATGGAAAGACAAGAACACAACGGGGAAGAAAGTTCCTAACAAGGTGTTGCGTTACTTTCCTATCATTCCTAGGCTACAACGTTTGTACAAATCTATTCACACCGCAAAACATATGACTTGGCATGCTACTGGAAAGTCTACGGTAAACGGTATGATGCAATACCCGGTTGATGGTGAAGCATGGCAGAAGTTTGACAGCGGTAAATATTCGGAATTTGCTAACGAACCGAGAAACGTTCGATTAGGGTTGGCTGCTGATGGTTTCAATCCATTCGGCAACCTTAGTCAGACTTACAGCATGTGGCCTGTTATCTTAACAACATACAACTTGCCTCCGTGGTTATGCATGAAAGAGACTACTTTGATGCTGACGTTGTTGATTCCTGGACCTAAATCACCCGCGAAGGACATTGATGTTTACTTAAAGCCTTTGATTGATGACCTTAAGGAATTATGGAAAATACCAGGTATCCCGACTATGGACGCTGTTACAGGCAAAGTATTCAACATGAGAGCGATGCTTTTATGGACCATCAATGATTTTCCTGCTCGTAGTAGTTTGTCAGGTTGGAGTGGGCAAGGTTACTACGCATGCCCTACATGCAAAGTAGGCACTCTGGCTACGCGTGTGATAAGCAAAATAGGTTATGCTGGCCATAGAAGATTCTTAAAAAAAAACCATAAATGGAGGAGGGATACTACTACATTCAATGGTGCACCTGATTTTACAGATCCTCCTAAAAAAGAATGTCCGGCTGATATCTTGACTCAACTTGCAATATTGCCTACACGTTTGCCGGGGAAACATCCAGATTATGGGGGTGGGAAGATAAAACGTAATACTACAACCGACCTGAACTGGACTAAACGGTCTATTTTCTACGAGCTTGAATATTGGTCTTCTCTTACTCTAAAACACAATTTAGATGTCATGCATATCGAAAAAAATGTGTTGGAGAGTATCTTGAACACTTTGTTAATGAATGACAAATCTAAAGACACTGCTAAGGCAAGACAAGACTTGCAAGCTTTGGGCATTCGACAGGAGTTGTGGCTCGGAAATAAACAAAACAGGAAGTGCTCGAAGCCTCAAGCTAAGTACTCCCTCACACCCGATAAAAGAAAACTGTTCTGTCAATACATCAAAACAATTAAACTGCCAGATGGGTTCGGATCCAAGTTCAAGTCGAAAGTGACCAAAGATGATAACAATATAACGGGCATGAAGTCTCATGACTGTCATATAATGATGCAACGGTTACTTCCTTATGGACTTCAGCAATACCTGGACACACCGACTTATACACCATTAATCGAGCTTTGTTCATTCTTTAAGCAAATTTGTGCCCGAACTTTGATGGTGAATGACATGGTGAAAGCTAAAAAACAGTTGATCAAAATTTTGTGCAGTCTCGAGCAAATATATCCTCCTGCTTTTTTTGACATTATGATTCACTTGGTTATGCATTTACCTGAAGAGGCTATTCAAGGTGGGCCTGTTTCATTTCGGTGGATGTATCCATTTGAAAGATACATGAAGAAGCTAAAAAACTATGTACGAAATAAAGCTAAGCCGGAAGGTTCAATAGCGGAGGGTTATGTTGTAGACGAAGCATTAACTTTTTGTTCTCGTTATTTTCGGGGCGAAATTGGGACGAAATTTAATCGTCCCACTGCATCTCAGGGCTGTCCTCTTCCAACAAGTGATTTCCAGGTGTTCCGATCACTATGTAAAATGTCTGGTAAAGTGACAATTATTCGGTTAGGTCTCCAAGAAATGAAGAAAGTGATATGGTATGTACTTCACAACAGTCCTGAGAGCGACGCGTACATGAACGAGTTCGAGAGGTACGCGTTTTTATTTCGAAATTTTTTTTCCCAAGTTATCTTTTCGATTAATTCTAATATCATGTCCATTTTCAGCGAACATCCTGATAGCGACATGCAACAAGAATTTCCTAGATGGTTTCAGACGAAGGTAAACTTATTATATGTAATTCCTTGTATAAATAACGACTATATATATTACTCATCTCCATCTATTCTTATCTTTGTTCATAGATCGGTAAACTTTACACAGACAATGACCCAAGGTGTACTCCAGACTTATTCGCTTTGGCTTGTGGACCATTATCGACCGTAACCTCAGTTCACACTTGCGTAGTAAACGGTGTGAAGTTTGTTGTACACAGCCGCGATGTAAAACGTACAACTCAGAACAGCGGAATTTGTTCTCCTGGCGAGAAGGAAGGAGAAATGTATTATGGCCAGCTAGAAGAAATTCTGGAGTTCGCGTATACCCAGTTCATAGTTGTGTTGTTTCGAGTTAAGTGGTTCGACTTGGTCAAAAGAGGTAGAGTCGAACGTTATAACACTAGAAACAACATGACACAAATTTGGGCATGTAGCACAGCGTTTGAAGATCAACCTTACATTCTCGCAACACAAGCAAAACAAGTCTTCTACCTTGAAGATCCTGCCAGACGACCACTCCATTGGAAGGTCGTCCAAGAAGTGAATCACAACACAACCTGGGATGTCATTGTGACAGAAGACGATGATGATGTGATACATGGCAACAACTCATCGAATCTCCAACTGTCTGCTAATTTGAATGATTTGGCATTTGAAACCTTAAATATCGATGGTCAATCAACGTTAGTTGAGGCACCACCACCAATCATTCAAGTTGATGACGACGGTGAATTTATTGATGATGAGGACGACGATCCTTATGATTTAGCAGACTCTGATGCAAACAATTCTGATGATGAAGTTGAAGATGCGACTCATGCTGTTTATGATAGTGATGTAGATGTAGTAGATTGATCTTAAATTGTAACTTGTAAAACGACACTTAGCTTATTTGAATGAAATTGTTATGGATTTTTTAAATGTGTATATTTATTTTAAATGTGTATGTATTTGAATGTGTGCATGCTTATGTTAATTTGTTCCTGAATTTCTATATGTTAATTCAACTTGTACTTTTACAGATGGCAGCAGTAGCGCGAGGTCACGGTGGTGACGGTGCCGATGACCCACCACCACCTTATCGTTCGATTACTAGCGGTCACCGTAGTGGTAAGAAAATTAAACTTGATAATTTGAATTTTGTTACTTGTTATTTTTTAACGTTTTCACTCACTTCAATTGTAGGTTCGTCACAAAAACCTCGACGAGGAGGTAGAGCGAGACAAGCTGGTGGCAGGGGTGGAGGTTGGGCTGGCGGCAGGGCACAGGTCCGTGAAGCCAACAAAAACAAAGACTTCAGGAAAGCTGTGACTGCCTCGGGCCCGCAATCGATCGAGTTCGAGTGGGGTGATCAGAAGACATTTCATCATGTTGGGCCCAACCGCGCATGGTTCGGTAACTATGTTGGCGAGCTGGTTAGGTCCTTGCCGTTGCACTATCCCTCCTGGCACAACCTTGATGAAGCGACTCGACAGGGCTTCATGAACCGACTCGGGGTCAATTATTTTTTTTTCCTTTTAATTATATCTTTATATTTAATTCTTTGAATGTGTACATTTATTTAAATTTGTTTAATTGTGTATATTTGTTTGCAGGAATTCTTCGACTTCCAGACCCACATGAACTCACCCCATTGGGAAACCATTAAGAAGGGCCTCAATGCATACATTGCTAAGGTCTACTCCGACAACAAGGGCACGATGAAGAGGGTTTACTTCGACGGGGAGGGTGGGCCTGAAAAAGTGGATGAGATACGAAGAAACCCTCCTCCGAACGTCGAGCCATCTGTGTGGGAGGAGCATATCAAGTTTTACATGAATGAGAAGACCCTGAAGCGTGCTGCTGTGAACAAGGAGAACCGAAAGAAGTTGAAGGTGTACAGCCGCCACGGTTCCAAGTCATTGGCCGCTATTCGCCACGACTACGTAAGACACATTTTATTTTTATACAAGTATTTTGTTTTTATAAAATTATTTAATTATAATTATATAAAAGTAATTAATTTTGATTTTATAAAAGTATTTAAGTTTAATTAAAATAAATATGGTGTTTGATTTTCCATTTTTAATTTGTTTCATCTTATATATATGCATGTGTATATACAGTTTCTGAACAGCAAGGACAAAAAATACCCGTCCCTCATCCAGTCGTTTTACGACACACACTGCGACAGTGATGGTATGTGGTTGCAGGATGAGGCTCGTGTTCAATATGTAAGTATCTTTTATTTATTTATTTTTAATTTATTATTTATTTATTTATTTTTTAATTTATATATATATATATATACACACACTTACATATATATATATATATATATATATATATATATATATATATATAAATTTTCTCAATTTTTTTCTCAATTAAATAGGAAGAGATGGTCCGGCTGCGAGATCTGGGAGCGAATACGCCGGAAGGGGTGGCGTACACGGAGGAGCAGATACTTGCTAAGGTTTTGAAGGGCAAGCAACGGGGCCACATCGCCGGACGGGGTAGGGTCGTACCCGGGCTCTCCAGGCCACCGTTACCATACACCCCGCCTCCACCTCCAGGTATGTACAGTTTGATAATATATTAATTATAGATTACTCGATCATGACTCAAATTAAGTATTGCAATAGATGTTTTTTAATTTTGATTGTTTCATTTTCAGAATACGCTGAGATGGAGAAAAACTTGCTGAGGCCGAGAAGAAGATTGCTGAGGTCGAGGAGAATCGCCTTCGAGAAGCTGAAGAGCATAAGAAGTTGAAGGCGGAGATTGCTTTGATCACAGGTTTTATCTCCTCCAACCCGCGATGGAACGAGTATGTTAGTCAGGCGGGTTCTCAGTACGTGGATGGCTCAGGCAGTGACGTTGGAGGTAGTGGCTCAGCTGGAGGGAGCGGGAGTCGCTGGCGATGATGAGGGTCCTACTGATGATCACGAGTGATTTTGGATGTAGAGGTACAAACTTGGGTATTTTGTGTTGTACTTATGCTTGAAACAATATTTTGGCGACCCATATGTTAGTATTGTATAGTTTAACCTTTTGGCGACTTGAACGTCGCGGATATTAAAACATTTGTGGATATGGCAGCTAGGTTTAGACATTACCACACCCCGTTTTGTAGACATTATATGTTTTTATTCATTTTGAGGGTGTTTAGCGATATTTTGCAAGTGTTATAGCCGATGGCGAGTTATACGTTTAGGACATGTTGATATTGAGTGGTTATAGGTGCTTGTAATGTTACAGGTTTTGGTAGATTTTTTCCGGAAAATCCGGAAAAAATCTGGAAAATTGCTATATTTGCAGCCTGCTGTTAGCAGGGTATTAACAATGATACCGTCGACATGTCGACGGCATCATTGAAATATAATTATTGGTTATTTAATGATACCGTCGACATGTCGACGGTATCAATAAAACAAAAACAGTGTTTTTCATATTATGCCGTTGACATGTCGACGACATTATATTAAAAACTATACTTTTGTTTTAATAATACCGTCGACTTGTCGACGGTATCATATAAACCATAATTATATTCAACTAATTAAAACGTTAATCATTTATATGGTACCGTCGACATGTCGACGGGAAGAGTTTGACGGACACAAATTTCTTTGACTGGAAAAACGACGTGGGACCCACAGTGTCGACGGTGATTGTCGACGGGAACACTGTTCCCGTCGAAGCACAGCCGTCAATGTGGTACCGTCGACATGTCGACGGTAACGTATGATTCCGTCGACATGTCGACGGAAAGGTCTTAAAAATGTCGCCGGGGAAAGCCTCGATTGTACTAGTGGTTAAAAGGAAACTTTTTATTACAATTTAATGTAAGAAATGAAGTCATCAAATCGGAATCAAATATTTGTTGTGCATCCAGATTTTTAGGGATTGTATCCATTTTGTTCGGGATTAACATCCAATCATAGTGATTTATAGATGACTTTCTAATAAAATTGATTCTCTTAACGACAACCCTAAGGGTTGTCATTAGCAAAACCCTTATTATTATTATTATTATTATTATTATTATTATTATTATTATTATTATTATTATTATTATTATTATTATTATAAAGACTTTTTTTAGATACCTATGGACTAATCTCCCTCTCCATCTTCCCTCAATCTTTATTTGATCTAATGGATGAGATTAATCCAACAATTTAAAAAACCTACTTTCATCATTTTTCTAAAATATTTATATCTTTCAAACCGTTAATCATTAAGCGAAAAAAATATACCATTACGACGAGTATTTAACTATCTTTTTATAGATAGGCACTTTGATATATTTTCAACAAAAAAAATCATTCTTTTCACGTTTTTTTCGTGGCCGAAAAAATCACATGTGATAATACATATCACATGTGATATGTAATATCATGTAACACCCCCAAAATTTGGTACAGCGGAAGACTAATCAAGCCTTCGGGGTGCTACGGGGATTGGTATCCCTCACAAAACATAAACATAAGTAAAATCAAAACCAACCAGGGTTTTTAAAGTTTACATTCATCCCAATTATCAAAAGTAAGGCCCAAAATAAGTTAAACATAGGTGAGTTGATTGGGGAAGAGCTGGTCGTTGCAACATTGGTACGTAGGATTCCGAGAAGAAAGAGGCGGGCGCATCGAAGTTAGAGAAAGGGCTCTCACAGACCCCTTCATCCAATAAAAAGATATGGGATATGGTATTGTCCTTCCAAGCTAAAATAACGAGTTCTTATTGCAGCAGGATTGTAGCGGTTGGCTTTCATGCAGGTAGCCGTAGCTTGAATATCAGAGTTCGAAAATAAATCCTTTAACCAGATTGCCATGCCAAGCCTTCCAAACACAACCATCCCAAGCCATCACTTAATTACCTGAGAAAACACGCTAAAAGTCAGCTTTCGCTGGTGAGATCATAGGTTTAAATTCTTAATTCAATCAAGTGGACATATACGCAAAACTCTTGCTAGCTAGACTAGGCCTCGAATTACTAAACCAAACCTATAGGTGCACACTATAGTCCAAAACCAATCAAATCAATATGGATTGGAAAGGATGCGACATGCCCAACATTGTTAAGGATACGACATGTTCTTGCATTCGTAAGGATACGACATGCGCTACAACCTACCTAGTTCTATAAGCGTAGCAAGTTTTAAATAAACAGCAATAATAGTCCACATAAAACAATTTGCATGTTTCTCACCCCAAGTATTGAAAACAATATTCAAAAGTAAAAGTGGGGCTATGACTCACCTCAAGTACAAATATTAGCTCAAAAACCGGTAGAATCAAGAAGTATAGCAACTCAAATGACGACAACTACGGACTCGACACTTCCTAACAATATAAACTCTTCTCAGAATCATTTCCTATTGGATTGATATACTCTGACCAAACTACTTTGTAGCTTGTAAGGTTTAACAATATTGAATAAACTCAACACTATTAATAATGAAACACTGTTTTGACCTTGTAAAGTATGCGGAATCTACTAACACAAAGCTTAAGAAGAACTTTTATATTAAACCAAACTTGAACCTGCTTGATTACACAGATTCACTAACAATCCCTAACTTAACTAATATCGACTTGTAAAGCTCTAAGACTTTTAGAAACTTCGACTAAAACTTATATCCCTAATACTATCATAAGGCTCCTTATATAGATAACCTTAAGTCGGTTTACAATACTTGAACGACAAGTAATTATCCCTAACTAATTCTAGAATATTGATACAATATTACATATTAATCCTTTAATCAATATTGCACTTAAGTCCTTATTCTCTTCGAAGTACTTTGAATAATCTTCAATATATAGCAGTACTTTGACCATGTTTGACTTTGATCTTCAAGCAGCACTTTGACACAGCAGTACTTTGAATTACAGAAGTACCTTGATCTTTTATATCCCAACAATCCTCCCCTAACTTGAACTCCACTTGCTTGATTTCAAGTTTCTTTGTTATCTTTGATCTTCAATATCTTAATCATTCAGAAAGATTGTTTCTTTATCTCTTTATCTCTTATCTGTCTTGTGTGTCAAAGTACCCTTTATCAGCAAGATATAATATCTTCTCAGCAATAAACCTTCACAGCTACTCAGCAACATTTTGACAAAATGTACATCAAATCTTTTAAAGTTTCATACTATTCTCATCACTTCCAGGTGTGTAAACTCCTGTGAGAGGTGAATCATTGAAAATTAATGGATTTTGATGTCTCTTTACCAAAGCCATTAACTCTGGAGTAGCCAATGTTTAGGTTAGAACAACCATGGTACATTGATAACAATATGATTTTTAGCAAATCATCAGCTATCAACGGATTTGAATAGTCTTTACCAAGAGCCGTGTCACACCCCGCCACGGTGGAAACGCGCGGGTGTAACTTCATGGATATCATCACAACACCTGGTGCCAACATAGAGAACAACTACATGCACATAAATAGAGCAATGTACAAATATACAGTGTTGTAACAATACCCCAAGATAAATAACCAAAGCAAAATCCAAAAAAATATCTTCAATAAACTCCAAGGTACTAAATGAAAATCGTAATCGTATCACAACCAAAATTTAAACAAAATCAAATCCAAACATAAACCAAATCCTTCCAATGCAAACTAGGTCTCGCCTAATCGATGCTCTCTACCTTTGTCTTAGAATGCTCACCTGAAAATGATGCTTAAAACGTCAACATAATGTTGGTGAGATTCATAGGTTTAGACATACACACCGTAGGCAACCGGTTAACTGTGATTATTCCACATAGCATGACAGCAAGAGAAGTTATTATACACGTAAACACACAATCGCACAATTAAAAACAACCAATGGGATGGAGCGTGTCCCTCGATCCATTTAGTTAGGACGGAACGTTTCCACCGATCCAATTCTTTCATCAATTGAGTCGCATGCGCGAGCAACAGAATAAACATCCTCCCAATTGAATTCCCACACAAATTTCACCACTTGGGTACAGTTCTACCCTTATCATCTACGGTACAGTTCTACCCTCGATTTCCACATAGTTTTCATCACGCAATAATCACTTAGCATGCAAACATATATAATAACACTCGCAAGTCCATGCATTTTAAACACATAATCACAGTAACTTTAACACAAGCATCATTTCCATCCTAAGTTTAAAAATAATATAAAAGTGGGACTATGAACTCACCTCAACTTTGCAGCTTCCAACAAACACAAATCACAATCTATACAACACAAACAAGTTTACGTTACACACGGTCAAGCTACAAACTATAACCCATGTAATACTCATATGATGGATGTCTAAGACTCATATGACCCACCATGGATCTCCTAGACACCATACTAACCACTACCATAACTTAATACTCACTAAATCCCTTGCACTCTTAAAATCAGAAAACGCAGAATTTTTGGGTACATTCGCCCACATAAAATCACGACAAATAAAGCTCAACAACTCACACCAAAAATTCACCATGGTCTCTAATAAGCATAGAAGCTAATCCCAGAAGGCCATGGACCAATAACACACACAAATACTCAAAAGAAAATCAAACTTGTCAACTACTCAAATTCGGATCTGAACGCACACCAAAAAGTTTTGATTTACATAAAATACTTCCAGAAGTTTTTATCGCGAATCCTTTTCGTGGTAGTCTAATATAACCTAATACTTAACTATTGCAGAAGGCCTAGTCAAAATACCACTTTTACAACCACAAAACACCCTCAAACTTTTACCCAAAATCTGTCCTGGTTTGACAGCTTTGACACCTTAACAAAGAAAAATCAAAAGACCGACTTCCCAACCTTAAAATCAATCGTGGCTGGACTTTTTGGAAAGCTCTTTCATTATTCATCAATTTAGACCTAAAATTCGTGACTTAACTCTTCACCATCTGTTATTTACCCTCACATCTTTACAGCCATAGTTTTCTGTCCAAACCCTAACACATAATCTAACGTGTTTAACACTCAATTCCCTTAACCATTAACCATATTATTGACATCTAATCATCCTAACATGTTTTACTTCATTAATTTACAGAAGTATATAAACCCTAGATTCCATCATATTAAATATTACATAAATCATAACAATATTTAATTAATTACACGTAAGGGTTAAAGATTTTACCTTGATTCTTGATTATTGCTAGCAAACTATGAAACCCTAATTTTTTTCTTCTTGTTTCCTCCTTATGTCGACTTTAAATTGCAGGAAAAGGGGTAGGGAGGTTTTGATTTTGTATTTATAATTATATTGGATACCCTTATGGCTTAGAGTTGTATTTGGTATCAAATTTGGTTTCCTTTTTTCCCTTTTATCCCCATAATCGGCCGCCCTCCCTTAATTATATTTATTTATTTTATTAATTTATTTATTACACTCAAAACCTTATACTTTTCATATTTTATGTATTCCCATAACAAAACCTAACGTCTTTCGCGATAAACCTTAATTTTACGACAAACCGGAAAATATTCATTTTCAAAATAAATTTCCAAAAATAGATTTTCACACACTCCATAAGCATTTCTTCACAAAAACAACATTCCCGTAACTTACTAACGCTCAATAACTTGAACGAAGACCCTTTACACAAAACCTCAAAAACGCCAAATATACACAAGCCATTTCTACACCTCATGGGTGATCAAAATGAACTTTCCCAAAATCAACATCATCAAAAATCACAATAACAACCACAACGCGAAAGGGATTTAGTGCTAACCCAAATACTAATGACACTATAACACACCATAACACACATATAACTGCTCAAACAACACCAAACAAAGTTAGATTAACTCAAGGCTAAAAGTCTAACTAACTTGCTAAAATCACGGTTGTTACATCATCCCCCACTTAGGGAAAGCTCGTCCCGAGATTTAATAGCTCGTATCATCAGACTTTTCAGCAAACAACTTAGGATACTTAGCTCTCATTTGATCCTCACGCTCCCAAGTAAACTCAGGACCACGTTTGGAATTCCATCGTACCTTTACCAATGCAATCTTACTACGCTTCATACTCTTAACTTCTCAGTCCATAATCTCAACAGGTTCCTCCACAAAGTGAAGTGTTCTATCAACCTTAATTTCATCAAGGGGCATGTACAAACTAGCATCCGCCAAAAACTTCTTCAAATTAGACACGTGAAACGTATCATGCACACCACTTAATTCCTCAGGCAATCTCAAACGATATGCCACAAGTCCAATCCTCTCCGCAATCTCAAATATCGTCAATGAACACAATCACGAACTTATCCAAATAGGGTCTACATACGCGATTCATCAAATCCATGAATACCGCAGGTGCATTAGTTAACCCGAATGGCATAACCGTGAACTCGAAGTGCCCATAACGAGTCCTAAAAACTGTCTTCGGAATATCCTCTTCATACACCCTTAATTGATGATAGCCAGATCGCAGATCAATCTTTGAATAGAATCGAGAACCTTGCAACTGGTCAAACAGATCGTCAAGTCTAGGAAGAGGATACCGATTCTTCACTGTTAACTTGTTCAACTCCCGATAATCAATACACATTCGAAACGAACCATCCTTCTTCTTGACTAACAATACCGGCGCTCCCCACGGAGAATGAGTAGGTCGAATGAACCCCTTGTCTTGAAGCTCCTTCAACTGTGCAGCCAACTTTTGCATCTCCGAAGGTGCCAAACAATAGGGAGATTTCGCCACCGGTGTCGCTCCTGGGATCAATTCTATACGAAACTCCACTTGTCGTACCGGCTGTAACCCGGATAAATCTTCCGGAAAAATGCCTGGAAATTCACACACTATAGGAATATCCCCCATTTTGAGTTCCCTAGTCTTCGTGTTCATAAGGGATTTTGATTTCTTCTCCACCCTTTCTCCTTGCACTCAAAGTACACCGCCATTTTCTAGTGGAATTCGAACCACCTTCTCTTGGCATACCACCTCGGCCTTATGCTTAGCCAACCAATGCATCCCTACCACTACATCAAAACTACCATGCCCTAAGGGTATTAAGTCGATCTTAAACGGAACACCCTCTAACACGATAGTACACTCACGAATGACCTTATCAACTTCTATTTCTCTACCACTAGCTATTTCGATCACAATGGTAGGTCTAAGTTCACTAAACTCTACACCCAACATTCTAGCAAATTCAATAGTAGCAAAACAATAATCCGCACCCGTATCAAATAAGGTAGTAGCATAAAGACCATTGAGAGAGAACGTACTAGTAACGACGTTCGGGTCTTGACGCGCCTCATTTGCATTCATGGTAAACGCCTTCCCTTTTGATGCATTCCTGTTATAACCTTGACCTCCTTCAATAGCCAGCTGATTTCCCATCTGCCAAGGTGCCCTATTCATCTTGGGACACATGTTGCGGAGATGATCCGTGATACCACACTCATAGCATGCCCTCCGACCAAACCCTGAGCCAACTGAGTTGATTGGAGTCGCTTGGGTAATCACAGCACGACATTCCCTAGCAAAATGTCCAGGTTTGTTACACCTGAAACATACACGACACGACACATGCTTAGGATGCACACCAGTGCACTTATAACATCTTGGGGCACTACCAGCATACCCTCTCCTATCATTGTTCCCTACCAACGCCGTAGAAGTCATCCCCACATAACCCGTCGCCATTATAGGGTTCGCTGCCACGAATCCCTTTCCATTTCATGCCTTCTTACTGTCAACCTTAGAACCAATCGTCTTACTAGTTTCAGCCTCCTCTCTCTTCTTCTCTCCCGACTTTGCTAGTGTTCCACTCCTAACCGCTTAATCCGTTAGTGCCCCAGCCTTTTGAATAGCACTTAGAAGCGTTTTCGGCTCAGTCGCCCTAACCATCGAGCGAATCTGTGGAACCAATCCACATATATACCTCTCAATACGCTTCGATTCAGGAGTTACTAGATGAGGAACCATCCTAGCTAACTCATGAAACCTATCAGTGTACACCATATGATTAGCTCCAACCATAGTATGATTCCACAACTCTTCTTCCAATTTCAGCATCTCCTCCACCATTAATGCTTTGAAGTCCTCCCAAGTCATACCCAATGCCGCAACTCGTCCCCTAGCCTGAAGTTGCGTGTTCCACCAGGTCAACACCTTGTTAACCAAAGAACTAGCCGCATACTTAACTTTCTGGCCCTCACTACATCCACTTATATCCATCACAGACTCCATTTTCTCTATCCATCGAGTGAGTACAATTGCACCACCCTTTCCATCAAATTCCTTAGGCTTACAGGCCATGAACTCCTTGTAAGTACACCCATTATTTCCACCTCCTCCACTTCCAGCACCATCAGGATGAGCTCCACTGCCTAACTGCTCACTCAATTGAGTCACAAGTTCAGGCATTAAAGCTTCTAGCTACTGATTGATCATTTTCTGAAAGATAGGGTTGCTCTCACCAATAACAGGTGTCGACTTTCACTTCTTTGGCGTCCGATAAGGTCCACTTATTGGTGACTTATGAGTAGGACGTCTCGATCTCTTTGGCGCCATTTCCTGAACATGCAGGACAATAGAACCATTAGACACCACTTTCGATATACCACCATCATAACATAATTCCCATCACATGGGACACGCATCACAAATACCGGAAATTAAATCTTACTACACGTAAGCATGTCATTCTTGCTCAACGTAAGATTGACCGTAAGCCCACATGTGTCGTGATACATGCATAACTATGTTGGCCACCATAGTTATAGATGCATCCTTTCACATATGTGCTTGCTTTCAATGCTACGCCTCACAAAATAACACCTTAGCATAATAAACACACAAACTCATACATTAATAACACATAATACACCAATGACCACATAACATACACATAAGATATTCAAACTCAAGCCTTATTATTAATAATGGGGAAAAATTCCCATAATCCATTGGAATCACATTCCAACATACAATCAATGTCAAAATAACTCAACAAAACCATAAACATTAAAAACATAACATTGAAAACAAGTTGTACGCGGTTCGAGTCCTATCTAAGACCTAAAACGGTGTACGCGTAGTGGAATCCAAATCCGAATCCACTTCCTCTTCTTTGCTCACCCATCCATTCCTATTTTCATGATTCTGTGGTAAAGGATGTCTTGCAAAATCATCTTCACGATTTCTTAACTCTTCATCTATCCTATCCACAAAATCATATAAACCTCGGGGTCTAGCCCAAACTACCCCATCATCTTCCAGAAACTGAGGACACCTACACGGGTACTTGGTGGTGAAACCTTCTTTATCAGCTACCTTTGTCTCATATCTCTCCACCATTTCCCCATTCACATTCTCGAGTGTCAGCTTCTCTTCAATCACACATGGTACCATGCTAGCGGGGACCAATATCCTCCTGTTGGTTCTCTTCGTCTTCCCAACTATCTTACGTCCCTTAACGACTACTGTGGTCCAACAACGTGTCTTTCGCGCAGGAGGTGCCGTTATATAAATGACACACACACGATGCTAAGTACAGGGTTCGATAGACGTCTAAAAAACTCTATAAAATAGCTCATATATTAGGAAAATAGACATGTAAAAGTATTATACTTACACATAGGTCCTAAATGCAACTATATGAGGGACTCCTAAGTTATAGACTAGGTTAATCCACCTAGTTCTCTATAACCAAGGCTCTGATACCAATCTGTCACACCCAGCCATGGCGGAAACGCGCGGGTGTAACTTCATGGATATCATCACAACACCTGGTGTCAACATAGAGAACAACTACATGCACATAAATAGAGCAATGTACCAACACACAGTGTTGTAACAATACCCTAAGATAAATACCCAAAGCAAAATCCAAAAAAATATCTTCAATAAACTCCAAGGTACTAAATGAAAATTGTAATCGTATCACAACCAAAATTCAAACAAAATCAAATCCAAACATAAACCAAATCCTTCCAATGCAAACTAGGTCTCGCCTAATCGCTGCTCTCTACCTTGGTCTTAGAATGCTCACCTGAAAATGATGCTTAAAACGTCAACATAATGTTAGTGAGATTCATAGGTTTAGACACACACACCGTAGGCAACCGGTTAACTGTGATTATTCCACATAGCATGACAGCAAGATAAGTTATTATACACATAAACACACAATCGCACAATTAAAAACAACCAATGGGACGGAACGTCTCCCCCGATCCATTTAGTTAGGATAGAACGTGTCCACCGATCCAATTCTTTCATCAATTGAGTCGCATGCACGAGCAACAGGATAAACATCCTCCCAATTGAATTCCCACACAAATTTCACAACTTTGGTACAGTTCTACCCTTCTCATCTCAGGTACAGTTCTACCATCGATTTCCACACAGTTTTCATCACGCAATAATCACTTAGCATGCAAACATATATAATAACACTCGCAAGTCCATGCATTTTAAACACATAATCACAGTAACTTTAACATAAGAATCATTTCCATCCCACGTTTAAAAACGATATAAAAGTGGGACTATGAACTCACCTCAACTTTGCAGCTTCCAACAAACACAAATCACAATCTATACAACACAAACAAGTTTACGTTACACACGGTCAAGCTATAAGCTATAACACATGTAATACTCATATGATGGATGTCTAAGACTCATATGACCTACCATGGATCTTCTAGACACCATACTAACCACTACCATAACTTAATACTCACTAAATCCCTTGCACTCTTAAAATCAGAAAACACGGAATTTTTGGGTACATTCGCCCACATAAAATCACGACAAATAAAGCTCAACAACTCACACCAAAAATTCACCATGGTCTCTCATAAGCATAGAAGCTAATCCCGGAAGGCCATGGACCAATAACACACACAAATATTCAAAAGAAAATCAAACTTGTCAACTACTCAAATTCGGATCTGAACGCACACCAAAAAGTTTTGATTTACATAAAATAGTTCCACAAGTTTTTATCGCGAATCCTTTTCGTGGTAGTCTAATATAACCTAATACTTAACTATTCCAGAAGGCCTAGTCAAAATACCACTTTTACAACCACAAAACACTCTCAAACTTTTACCCAAAATCTGTCCCGGTTTGACAGCTTTGACACATTAACAAAGAAAAATCAAAAGACCGACTTCCCGACCTTAAAATCGATCGTGGCTGGACTTTATGGAAAGCTCTTTCATTATACTTCAATTTAGACCTAAAATTCGTGACTTAACTCTTCACCATCTATTATTTACACTCACATCTTTACAGCCATAGTTTTCTGTCCAAACCCTAACACATAATCTAACGCGTTTAACACTCAATTCCCTTAACCATTAACCATATTATTGACATCTAATCATCCTAACATGTTTTACTTCATTAATTTGCAGAAGTATATAAACCCTAGATTCCATCATATTAAATATTACATAAATCATAACAATAATTAATTAATTACACGTAAGTGTTAAAGATTTTACCTTGATTCTTGATTATTGCTAGCAAACTATGAAACCCTAATTTTTTTCTTCTTGTTTCCTCCTTATGTCGACTTTAAATTGCAGGAAAAGGGGTAGGGAGGTTTTGATTTTGTATTTATAATTATATTGGATAACCCTGAAGGCTTAGAGTTGTATTTGGTATCAAATCTGGTTTCCTTTTTTCCCTTTTATCCCCATAATCGGCCGCCCCCCCTTAATTATATATATTTTTTATTAATTTATTTATTACACTCAAAACCTTATACTTTTCATATTTTATGTATTCCCATAACGAAACCTAACGTCTTTCGCGATAAACCTTAATTTTACGACAAACTGGAAAATATTCATTTTCAAAATAAAGTTTCCATAAATAGATTTTCACACACTCCTAAGCATTTCTTCACAAAAACAACATTCTCGTAACTTACTAACGCTCAATAACTTGAACAAAGACCCGTTACGCAAAACCTCAAAAATGCCAAATATACACAAGCCATTTCTACACTACATGGGTGATCAAAATGAACTTTTCCAAAATCAACATCATCAAAAATCACAATAACAACCACAACGCGAAAGGGATTTAGTGCTAACCCAAATACTAATCACACTATAACACCATAACACACATATAACTGCTCAAACCACACCAAACAAAGTTAGATTAACTCAAGGCTAAAAGTCTAACTAACCTGCTAAAATCACGGTTGTTACAAGCCGTTTGCTTTTGGACTAGTTAGTTCTTTGATCTCAACCATGGTGAACTAATTACCATAAATGGATTTTCCACAGCCTTTACCACAAGCCATTTTCTTGTGGGCTAGCCAACTCTTCACTTTTACAGATATGGTGAGTTGACGACCATACAATTTTTTGTAAATTGTCAACTAAAAATGGATTTGATTATCACATCAGAGCCGTACCCTCATGATGAGTCAAACTCTTTCTTGTCTGTTAAACATGGTGAGTTGATTACCATTTGCTGTGCAGTATTAATACTAACACCATGTGTTTCTCTTCAAATCCTTTTATTTACTTCTCTTTAAACATCAAAAACTTTTAATTTTATTTTACAAAGGACTTATACTGGTTTTATGCAGCAAGCAGTACTTTGATAAAGTACTGTTTGTCTTGAAGTACTTTGAAAAAAATACTTATTATACAAAACAAATCATACCAGTACTTTGCAATATTATTCTTCAGATTTAGTCCACCTGATAAATAGCTTAATCACATCCAAAGCTACATCAGATTCATCTTCAAGCTCCATTCCGTGATCCAACATCCTGAGCATAATTTCTCTTATCATTGGATATCTTCTCTCAACAAGCATGTGAATCATGGTACCATCTTCCATCTCAAGTGAATGAACTCCTGATGACTCAAAGAATCTCCATCTTGTAATTTTCCAATTCTCTTGATCATTCCACAGAGTATCAACACTTGTTTCTTCTGTTTCCCAGATGGTTATCAAATCTCCAAGTAAGATTAATCCCACTCCTGTTGCTTCAATTTCCTCATAGTATGTCTGCACTTGCAAGTATAAATCATATAGATCTTCTCTAGTAATAAAATGCAGAACATCCCATAACATATTAAATACTGTGAAGCTTCCATCTTCTCTGTTGAACATAAGATAATTCCCTTCTTTTGATTCAACCACAGAGAATGAGATAATCTTTGATTTCTTTCTAGAGTCTTCTGTTTTCTTATTCTCAAAATCAACCACTCTGAATTAATTCCTCAGTTCATCAATTGTATCTTCATGAATCATTTTGAGTCTCTTTGACAATTGATCATCTTGAACTGCTTTCTTCCTCTTCAATTTTCTTTTCTCAACTTGTTCTTTCCTTATATCTTCTAACTTCTTCTCTTTATCAGCATCCATGGGTACAAAACTTTCTAACTCTTTCTTGATAGACTCTTGTACTTCATCCCATAGAGCTTTCACTTCTGGATATCTCAATCTTTGCAAATTCTTGCTCTTCCTTTCAAGAAACTAATCATCCAGTTTCTTTCTTGAGCAAATGTCATTGGCTTTCTTGTAATTGGCCTACTTATCTCTTCTAAATACTCTGCATCATACTCAGCTTGTTGCTTTCTAGCAACCTCTGCATCCTCTGATATCTTTATTTCTCTAAGTTGTGCAAGAGTAAATTTCTTCTTTTTCTTCTTAATATCCTTTTGCTTCATGATCCCTTTCCCTTTGTCTTTAGGATCTAATTTATCAGATTCAGAAACTTGTTGTGTAGGCTCAAAAATATGTATACCTCCTGAAGGTCTATCCAAATTAAGCATAATCTGAGCTATAGTTTCATCATCACTTGCTGTATGCACCTTGACTTCTTCTTGCTGTATGAGATTAGAAGGACCAGCTTCATCTTCAAAATTCTTTGTTAATCCAGCTATAGAAATTCCAATTTCATCAATATTCATAGCAGCAGTACCTTGCTCATCAGTACCTTGCAGACAAGTACTTTCGTTAATAGTACTTTGAACATCAGTACTTTGATTATAAGTGCTTTGAATATTTTGTGCTTCAGCATCTTGCTCAATAACTTCTTCTTTTACAATATGTTCATCCTTTTCAATCTTTTTCTCTAGCATAAAATTCAAAGGTTCTTCTGGATTCAAAGATTCTTCTTGATAGTGCCAAAGGTGAGCATCTTCTGAATATTTAATCCCAGCATCATCTTCATTCAAATTATCATCTTGATTCCTCCCCAATTTGAAAGATGATGACTTCTTATGCTTCTTCTTGGATTTAGAAGCTTTCTTGGATGATTTAGACTTTTGCTTTTGAGATTGTTTATTTTCCTTCACATAAAGCCTAAAATTTTGTACAAGAGGCCATACAAACTTCTTTAACCTTCTGAACTTCATTTTAAACTCTTGATTTCTGCAGTCTGATCAGCCATAGCTTTCTTCATCCTCTCTAACTCCCTAGTCAAAGCATAATTATTCAAAGGGCCTTCAAATCCCTCATCTCCTCCAGGTGTTTGAAACCCACCTGTGGGAGTATAATCATTGGGAGAAGGTACTAGAGTATGCTCTGAAGCAGTACCTTGTATAGAAGTACTTTGTGGAGAAGTACCTTCAGCAGAAATAGGTTTTTCCATAGAAGCAGAAACTGAGGGAGTTCTTTCACTTAAGTCATCAGGCTGAGGTGAAACAATAGGTGGTATAGGTGAACGTACTGATGCAGAATGCTCAGAATGATCAGATTGACCAGCATCATCAGACTTAGCAGAACCACTAGCATTATCAACATCATCCCTAACAGCCTGTGCTACCTCTAACATATAAGCATTGAGAGGTGTATTGTTACCAAAAAAATTAACTCCCTTATGAGACATAAAGGTAAACACCTTAGGTGGCATCCTAATAGTAGGTACATAATCCTGAGGTTTTTGTATCCCATCAAGTGGACTCTCTAAGATAAGTTGAACAAATCTAGGATACATCAGAAAAGGTGATCCAGCCTTAATATGTGTGATCATAACATCAAGGATCATGTAGGAAAAGTTGAAAGATTGATTGGTAATTAGGCCAACTAATGCAGAAGCTATAGCATGTCCAAATTGATCCCAAGCAGTACTTTTTGGACTTAAGCAATGAAGGAAAACATGAATAAGATACTTCCAATGAGGACTTACCATTGCTTTCTAAAAAGTGAGCTTGTCCAAAGGTCCTTCATACCCAATATCTCTCAATGCATCCCAAATATCTTGTTTAGCAAACAAAACAAAGCCTCCTTCATCTTCAAACAACAAAACCTCCCTGATTGTTGCTTCAGTAACACGAATAGCTCTCCCAGCAACTATAGCATGAATAACATCCTCTCCATCTTCAATCTCAGCCCTTGCCGTGGTACAAAACGCCTGTATCCAAGGTCCAATAATCTCTGGGTTCACTAAGAGTGAGTAATTGATGGTGGTTCCGGTGAGAAAATCAATAATACCATGAAAGTCAATGTTCCTCTGTGTTTTCTCAAGGTTTGCAATCATGTTGTGTTTGTTGATGGTTGGTCGGTGTGCCATTGTGATAATGATTTGAGAGAAGAGTAGTAATCGTGGATGATATTGGTGGGTTTGATGAATGAGAATGGCGAATGAATATGGGTGTATAAATAAGAAGAAGATATGAGTTATAAAGGGATAATATACAAAAAATCACGGTTAATTAATTATTTTACCGTTATTTTTGGAAGTTATCTTCCCCATATCTTTCGAAAGGTTGTTACCCGCATTTTTGACCGTTGGAACAGTATTCTGACACGTCAATGTAGCCTTCATATCACCAAGCAGTACTTTCCATAGAATATGGAGCAGTACTTTCAGTTGTAAAACCAAGCAGTACATTGAACAAAGTACTTTCCAATCAAAATATATTTAGTGTTGACTGTTTGACCAAAATATCTTTGAAAGTCAACCCGAGGCAATTAATACCTTCCCAAATTAATTCCCAAAACTACCAAGGCAAGTAGAATTCAATGAACTTCATTAATTACCCTTATACCTTTCCTTGCCTATAAAAGGAACTTTCCACCAACATACTTCTTTCATCAACACTTGCAATATACCACAAAAACCCTAGTGATAACCATGAGTCACTTTCCATTGGTGTACATCTTTTCTGATTCAGATGGCTCCACAGACTCAGAGATCAGCTACTATTCTGACTCTGACTTTGAGGATCCAGGATGGAATGGGTACTTTCCTCGTAATGTATCGTCCTCATCAATGAGTGTAGCAACTTCTACCATTACTGATGCAGCAAGCACTACTAATCCAAAGCCCAAGAAGAAAAAGTTTGTCCCTGCTCCTGGTTCATCTTTGGCCAATGAAATTCCACATGCTTTGACCCAAGCCCTTGAATCAGCCATAAAGAATATGAAGTGGCCTGCTCCAAGAAAAGAGAAACCTCCCAAGCAAGTTCTTAGCCTGGTTTGCCCAAGGAAGCAAGCTTCTTTTGATGACAAAAGAAAGACTGCTCAAAAGGAAAAGCAGAGTTATGAGGGCAAAGGAAAAAGGCCAATGGAGTAGGTTCTGCTCAAAAGGGAAAGCAGAAAAAGGCCAACTTGGGTAGGATAAGTAGGTGTGGTGTAGGATGCTTGTGGTAGTTGTCTGTGTGTCTTGTTAGTGTCTGTGGTTCATCTCTGTCTGTGTCATGGTTGACTGTTTCTGTTGGAAGTATGAATGTAACTCTTTGAATCATGATGAATAAAAATCTTTATCTTTTGAATGATACATGTAGCCTCCCCTTAACTAATGACTAACTACTAATGCCTCCCCTCAATAATAGCTTAATTATTTATCATACCAATACTCACAACTAAAAAGGTAAATCTTGAAACATCAAAGCCTTTTGTGAGTAGATCTGCTCCATTATCATCTGTATGGACTTTAACCACATTGATAAGCCTATGCTCATAGCAGTCTCTAATAAAATGATGTCTGATTTGAATGTGCTTTGTTTTGGAATGATAGACTGGATTATTCACAATACAAATGGTACTCTCATTATCAATGTTGATAGGAGTATTCTTGAAGTTGAATCCATAATCCAAAAGCTGATTTTGCAACCAAAGCACTTGTGCACAACAACTTGCAGCAGCTACATACTCTGCCTCTGTGGAAGATGTTGCTGCATTTGTTTGCTTTTTGCATTGCCATGAGACTAATCTACTTCCAAGGTACTGACACCCTCCAGTTGTGGATCTTCTGTCATAGTTATCTCCAGCATAATCACTATCTGAAAAGGCTTGTAGATGAAAAGGGGACTCCCTAGGATACCATAATCCTAGCTTAGGTTGTTGCCTAAGGTACCTAAAAATCCTTTTGACAACATTCAAATGTGATACCTTGGGCTGAACTTGATGTCTTGCACATAAACAAACAGCAAAAGTAATATCAGGCCTAGATGCAGTTAAGTACATAAGACATCAAATCAGAGACCTATATAATTTGACATCAACATCTTCTCCTTCTTCATCTTTTCCCAAAGGCTTATTAGTATCAACAGGTGTAGAAGCTGGCTTGACAGTTGTGAAGTTGAATCTCTTAAGAATGTCTGCAACATACTTATCTTGACTTATAAAAAGTCCACTGCTTGATTGTTGCACTTGAAGGCCCAAGAAGAATGTTAATTCTCCCATTGAACTCATCTAAAACTCTTTTTGCATAAGATCTTCAAATTCCTTTACCATAGATTGCTTAGTAGCACCAAAAATAATATCATCTACATAAACTTGGACAAGCATGATATCCTTCTTATCTCTTTTGATGAACAAAGTCTTGTCAATAGCTCCTCTCCTATAACCATGCTGTAATAGAAAATTAGAGAGTCTTTCATACCATGCTCTTGGAGCTTGATGAAGGCCATACAGAGCCTTGATAACCTTGTAGACTTTGTTTGGATGTGCATGATCTTCAAAACCAGGAGGCTGTTTGACATAAACTTCTTCTGTGATAGTGCCATATAGAAAAGCACTTTTAACATCCATTTGATATACAGGAAATCCCATATAAGATGCAATAGCCAAAAATAGCCTTATGGCTTCAATCCTTGCAACAGGAGCAAAGACTTCATCATAGTCTACTCCTTCTTCCTGTCTATATCCTTGAGCTACTAACCTTATTCTTAATGACATTCCCTCTTTCATCTCTTTTTACCCTGAAGACCCATTTTGTTCCAATCAGTCTCTTACCATCAGGTAAATCACATAATACCCATACTTCTTGAAGTTTAAACTGTAAGAGTTCTTCTTGCATAGCTTCAACCCAACTTTCCTTGGCTAATGCTTATTTTATATTTTTAGGTTCTTCTTGAGACAGAAAGCAAGCAAATAAACACAATTTCTGATCCTGGTGATTCACCCTGTTTTGCTTGTAAATAAAGCTAAGTAAAGAAGTATGTTGTTGAGACATATTTTTAGCTTTAGTTTGTGTGAGCACTCCTGAATCTGAGGGTCCAATTATTTTGCTGACAAGATGATCTTTGTGAATTCTTAGAGTAGGAGTTGGTGAGACTTCAAGATTATCTTCCAAATTAGTGAAATCAGGATCTTCATTAGAAACTGAGAAAATGCCTTCTTGTTCTAATTCATCATTAGTATCTTCCAAGGCAGGCATGTTTGGATCATTTAAATCATCAGTATCTTCTAAGGCAGGCATGTTTGGATCCTTCAAATCATCAGCATTGATCCAATTTGAAGTATCTAATGGTTGAAAAGTACTTTCAAATGGATCAGCAGTACTTTGGGGCAAGGTACTGTCAGTGCCTTTAGCCTTCTTTTTTTCTGCTTCAAAAGCTCTCCTTTAATCATCTTCATAGGACTTAGCCATTGTTTCTTGAATAAGCATCCTATTAAGTTAATCTTGGATGGCTTGGTCTTCATCAGATACTGTAGTCTTTGGTGGAGCAGTACTTTGAGGATCAACAATACTTTGAGGTTCAACAGTACTTTGAGGCTCAATAGTACTTTGCTTCTCATCATTGACTTTATCATTAGACTTATCTTCAGATCTTAAATTAACATCATGAACAATGTACTGTGTTTCTTCTGTAGTGGAAGCAACTTGATTTTCTTACCTAACAAGTATATAATTCATGGATGAAGCCATTAAATCAAGATCAAACATCCAATCAGGACCTTTACCTTTATGATTTTCTTGCTCTTCTAGAAATTCAACATGAAGACATTCTTGAACCTTCTTTGTAGCCCTGTTGTACACTCTGAATCCTTTGCTATTGGTACAATATCCCAATAAGTATCCTTTATCTGACTTCCCATCAAATTTTCCCAAATTATCAGCAGTGTTCAAAATAGTCAGGGGACATCCAAAAGGTTTCATAAACTTGATGCTAGGTTTCTTTCCCATGAGTAACTCATAAGGTGTCTTCATTTGAGGTTTTGTCACTAATACTCTGTTCAACACATAACAAGCAACACTTACAGCTTCAGCCCAGAATGGAATAGGTAATTGGGAATCTGCAAGCATTGTCCTTGCTGCTTCTATCAAAGTTCTATTCTTTCTTTCTGCAACTCCATTTTGCTGAGGACTTCTGGCAATCCTGAATTCTCTTTTAATTCCTTTCTTGGCCCAAAAGTCATCCATTAGCTGATTCTTGAACTCAGTCCCATTATCACATCTAATGCCTCTAACCTTGAGTCTTAACTGATTTTCAAGTGCTATTATAAGATCATGAATAGCATCAAAGGTTTCATCTTTGAAACATACGAAAAAGACCCAACTAAGTCAATTGTTGGGAATTATAGATTTGATGATTACAAAACAACATGTGCTTATATGAAGAAGAATGAAAGTACTTTCTGCTGAACCAAAGTACTGCTGAACCAAAAGTACTTTGAATAAAAGTACTTCTCAAACAGTATATGAAGAAGAATGAAACATGAAGGACTAGCTTGCATGATTCTACAATTGGCATCAGTGTTTAGTTTAGCCTCAAGAATCACTTGATTCTACAGTTGGCATCTTGTAAACCCTAATCCTCTAGTATATAAAGAGGACATGGGTCGTTAGTGTTTAGTTTAGCCTCAAGAATCACTTGATTCCTGTTACAGTTCATTGATGTAACCCTATTATCTTGATCAAATAATATTGGGGCTATGAAGATTGTTTGAGAAAAACCTTGTTCAATAATAATGATGTTTATATATTCCGCTGTGCATTCTTGTACATTATTATTGTGTAATCCTTAGATGAGGTCTAAACAACCTCGAGCTAAATGATTCTACAATTGGCATCAGAGATAGGTTAGCTCGTTACCTAGGGATTCACAAGGTTTTTAGATGACGAATATATGAAGAATAGCAGGTTTGAATTTGTTTTGAAGTTGTCATAGAATTTTAAGGGTATCAAACTGCTCCGAATTGTTTCTGTATGACAAACAGAATACAACAAGGTAAAATTTTACTTTGTATCTGATTGATTGCTTCAAGTAATAAAGTTGCTGTCGGTGTGGAATTATAATCAATATTACGCATGATTGCAAGATTATAGGATTTGTTGTTTGGCGTAATTAAGATGAAGTATTCATCTTAACCTCGTACTGAATTTTTCATATGGGTAAACTAAATAAATTTTGAATCGGAGTATTGTGGGTAAATTCATCAAAGGGTTAATTTGTTTTACTTGCATATTACACTAAATATTGATTATTGATGCACATGGGTCGGTCATTTAAAAGATTATTTGTGGACTGTGCATATCAGTGATACTTAAAGGTTTTTAATTAGCGCTGAAGATTGTTTGTGCTATTGGTTCTAAATATTGGTTCTCCGTATAATTTTGAATCACAAAATCTTTTTTGTGGTTAAGTTATCCTATTGGTGTTGGTGCAAGTATATTCATAAGGAATTGATTGACAAATGATATTGTTGAGGTTTGTTGTTTACTGATTGGATAAACCATGTGACTACGTCTCGAATTCAGTATATTAAATTCAATTGGAGATCAAGTTTGTTAGTGAATATTAAATTTAGTATATGATAATGGATCGGTGGATTTAATTATTGAAGACTCTTTATGAGGTAGTCTATCTCTATATTGTTATATTGTTACTACTGCTGCCATGGTACAATACTGCTGCTATCACATGTTTTACTACTACTTGTTTGAGTTTTATTCCTACTGCTACGCTTAATTGATACTACTGCTTGGTTATCCGATATAAATTGTTTCAACTGCTTGTATTCTTTGATATCGGTCAAGTACATGTGTTTGGTTATGGCAGATTTGGAGATGGTTTACACACACATGGTATTTTGGTTCACACACACAAGGAAGATTGGTTTGGTTTTTGTTCTTAAAGGTTTAAAAAGGCTCGGTATTTTGTTTTAATTGCTTAATTGGTTATGAAGAAGATGGATTATCACTTATTTGATGTTGTAGTTGAGTTTCACAAGTTTGTGTTCTTATCATATCTCAAAGTGCGGTGTTACACTTTGAAGATAACTTGTTTGTTTTATACTGTGGTGACGAAGACTTATCAAATCTAGTTTTCATAGGTCAAGGGGAGGACGGACGAAGACCTAGTTAACTATCACTTGAAGGAGTTACGTTATTGTGCTCAATGTCTCATTGAAGATGAGGATTTGGTCAAGAGATTGCGGTCTACTTATATATTTGGTTTTGGGTATAAGTTCAAAGTCACGTGGATAGTACAAGACATAAGACACAAGTTTGGGTTATTCTACTTCTTCATCAAGTTCGTTATATTTGGTTTTCTTCACATGTGATCATTACAAGGAGCCTACAGATTTGAAGAATCATGAAGATGATTAACACATTGGTTTTAGGGGAAGTATCTTATGATATGTTTAATCATTTGATGTTCATGCACCACTCAAGGGGAATTTGTTGATTCTTACTATTGCTGATTAGTACTACTACTGATGGTTTAGATTTCTATTGTTTCAAGTTCATCTATAGTTGCGGAAAACTTCATGGAGGGTAATTTGAGACATTGGAAGGATGAATTGGATGTGGTATTAGTTCGTGGTGGTAAAGACATATTTCATATGTTCCCTATTTGTTGATAACAAAAACGGGAAGAGATGTTAGAGTGGTATAGCATGGATTAAGGGGAAGACAAGATTGTTTCATTCATGGCGAGATTTAATTATCTAAATTTCTCTACTTCGTCTAGGAAAGTTTGTACAAGAAGGTATTTGTTTTGTCATCATCAAATAGGGGAAGATTGTTGGGAATTATATTTATTGATTTAACGATACAAAACAAGAAGAATGAAACATGAAGGGCTTGAAGTGACAAGAAGGAATTCTACAAAAGATGGGAAGGACTTGCTTGCAAAAGAAATTTTATTTATTAGTCCTTCGTAGTATTTTGTAAACCCTAATATCTCTCTATATAAAGAGATCAAGGGTGTAGGATTTTATCATGCAAGGTCTTCCATAATGTAGTCGACTAAAGGTGTGTGTATGTGTGTTTAGCCTAGACGTAGGGAAAACATCTAGGGTTAGGGTTTAGTGTTTTAGTTTAGATAACGTGTTCTATTTGATCAAGGTAGAACATGTTAAGTAGTTTGTAATCATTAGAGAAGTGAATGATAATGAAAAACCTTGTTCATAATAATGATTGATTCTATGTTTGAATATTCCGCCTTCATTATTATGTGTTCCTAGATATAATATTAGACCTCGTCTAAGAGCTACAACGATCTTATCAATTGGCATCAGAGATAGGTTAGCTCGTTATATAGGGATTCAAGGTTTTATTTTGTCGAAGTGCAGCAGGTTTGGAAAAGGGTTATTGGTTTAATCAACTTTGGAAAAGAATACTGGAGTAATTAAACCTCATACTTCTTTTTGTTCAAACTAACAACTGAAACAGGTCCAAACAGATCCATATGCAGCAATTCCAAAGGCTCTCTAATGGTTTTCTCTTCAATCTTCTTACAGGAAGCCTTGTGTTGTTTACCCTTTTTGCAAGCAAGACATGAGTGATCATTCTTGAATGTTTTAGAAGGTAAACTTCTAACTAAATTCCCTTTGACCAACTTGTTTATGTTTTTTAAATTCACATGTCCTAATCTTCTGTGCCATTGATGTGCTTCCTCCATTGTTTCCCTTGCAATCAAGCAAGTTGCTCTTTCAGCAGAATTGATGTTCTTCAAGTCTATGCTATAAACATCATTAGTTCTTGGTGCTCTCAGCATCACCAAGTTTCTATCTTCCAACTTAAACTCAGGAGAGAGTATAAGACATTCTGTGTCAAAGAATAACACAGGATACTTCTTATCACAAATCTGAGAGACTGACAAAAGATTGAATTTAAGCTCCTTCACATATCTAACATTCTCAAAATCATTGTTTCCAGGCTTGATAGTTCCTTTGCCAGTGATTCTTCCTCCATCAGGATCATTCCCAAATGCAACTTTTCCTCCAAAATAAGCTTTAAAATCTGACAAGAGCTCCTTTTCTCCTGTCATACTCCCAGAGCAACCACTATCAACAATAAGATGATCTTTAATCTCCTCTTCTGGGTTGCCCTGCATACACATGAAAAAGGTTAGTGATGAGGCGAAAAATGAACCACTTTTAGGGAGTCATTTAAGCCCGGAATTGAATTTATTTGATCAAATATTGCCCTAAATCGTTCCTTTTGTGATTTTAGGTACTTTGGGAGAGAAATCTGGAAAAGGAAGCAATTCGGACGTTTTTGGAGCATAAAAGTGAAGAAAACGCCAAAGACTTAATTTTCCAAGCTGGGAACAGTATGTGACGGCGTCAAGAGTACCATCCTAACGGCGTCAAGAGTAAATTGCATGACGGCCCAGTACAGAAATGAAGGCGTCACAAGGAAGAGCGTCAAGAGTTAAATACATGACGGCCTGGAAAAGTTTAATACATGACGGCGTCAGATGTAGATCAAGGCAGTCCGAGGATTCTTTTGGCGGCGAGATGACGGCGTCACCCCTTTGTTCTTGACGCCGTCAGACTCAATTATCTATATATAGTTTTCTATTTTTCATTCATTAGGAGGAACAAGTTTGGAGAAACCCTAAGGCCGAACCATATACGAATTTCACAGGTTTTTCAAGGGTTTTCAGCCCTCGAACCCTTGCATGTGTAATTGAGATAAGTGTTCTTTTAATTCAATCAATATGTCTATGTGTTGGTTGTCTATATCTTGTGCTTGTATTAATTCCACCATGCTAGGCTAGATTTATCTTGTGTTTGCTTAGATCTAATGAAACCTAGATGTTGATTATGTGTTGATTACTTGTTTATGGTTGTATTGTATGAATGATTTCAATGTTAGGCTTAAGAAAACTGGTAGATCTCCAAATGGTAACATGCTTGAACATCTTAGGAAACATGAACCGATGTGTACTAGGTTTTATTGGTTGTATTTAATGCATGAGTAAATTCTAATGATCCCATGTTAGGAGCTTCTTAGCCGGCTCGACGTAGGAGTGAAGTAGGCACTCATAGGATTGGGGAGTTAAGTACGCCACCCCATGAATGGTATTAAGGAATACAATCCGTCATCCACGCAACTATAACAAGTAATTAACGTGTAAAAGATATCTAGGGAGTAGTGAAATCTAAGTAAACACAATTTCTCCACTTATTGCTCACAACCTTAGTTTAATTTAGCTTTATTTTCATTTTTAGTATTTTATTTTGATTGCATCTTTAGTATTGGGTTAGTTGACTAGCAACTAATTCAGCCCAAATACTTCAATCCCGAGATTTTTACTTACTTTCTAAAAAATATAAAAATATAAAAAGAATCATCCCTCATCTTTGGAACTAGTATTTAGGTTTTCTAATCCTAGCAACACTATTCCTAGCTGAACGATCAATCCCCCGGTACTTGTCACTATACTATACTACAATGATCAGGTACACTGCCTGGTGGGGGTTGTAAGCTTCTCAAGATCCCTCGAGAGGTAAAGCCTGGTGCAATCCCCACGCATCAAGTTTTTGGCGCCGCTGCCGGGGAATAGTTATTGTCTAGGTTAGAATTTCTTTTTATTAGGTCTACTTGCTAGATTCCTTTCTAGTAAGATTTTATTTTTATTTTTAGGTTTTCTTTAGTCTATCTTATTTCTTTGTGTGTTTGTTCATAACTCTTCACCACCCGACATCATGGACGATGGGAACATCTTTGAACCCGTCATCCCACCACAACAAAACCCACCACTAGAACCTCCTAGGCCCCGAACCTTAGGAGAGTATTCCCGACCTAGCCACCAAGGCAACCGAAACACCATTGAGCTCACCGGAGCCAATGTGACTCCCTTGCGATCCGACACCATCCAGTTGGTGCAAAGCGGATGTGCATTCCATGGACTTCGTTCCGAAGATCCAAATCAACATCTTAAGGACTTCCTTAAAATCGTAGATTCCATAGACCTAGTTGTTGCAACTAGAGAGACAACCCGATTACGCCTATTCCAATTCTCTCTACGTGATCAAGCTAGTCAATGGCTTGAGCGTTTACCCATGGGATCCATCACTACATGGGATAGTCTCACCAATCGCTTCCTTACTCAGTTCTTCCCACCGGGGAAGACTGCAATGCTTAGAAATGACATTTTGATGTTTGAACAACATCAGGGTGAAACTTTCTACGAAGCATGGGCCCGTTTTAAGGATTTCCTCCATAAGGTCCCTCATCATGGTATAAACCTTTGGTTATTAGTTCAGATTTTCTACGACCATGTTGACTATCACACTAAACGTACAATCGATAGGGCCGCGGGAGGTAAACTGCGTGATAAGAACGCCGAGGAGTCCTGGGCAATTATTGACGAGCTCGCTGCCGATAATCAAGAGATGTGGGAGTTTAATCATACAATAAAAGCGGCCATCAATGCAGTCTCAACATCTGGAGGAACCACCGAAATCCCCGATGAACTCCTATGCAAACTCGAGGCAAAAGTTGACTATTTTGAGGAAAGGCAAAGGAGACCCTTAAGTCCTAGACGGGCTACTGTCAATTCTGTCTCGAAACCGACTTCAACACCATTATCAGAGTCACCTTCTAGAGAAAATATTGAGACTTTTCATAACTATGCCTCACCTTACTCCCCTCCCGAGGAGCTTAGCTCGGAGTTTGAAGCCAGGATGAGAGGATATATGGCAACTCATTCAGATTGGCTTGCTAGATTCGAGGAAGCGGTTTATAAGCAAAAAGAGGAGATGCAAGAGAAAATGAATGAGATGATGAGTCTATTGGAGGAGTATGCCAACCAGAGAACCCCCGAAAGAATGTTACTAAGGAAAGAAAACGTCACCCCCACTACCCAATTTGTTAATTCCATCACAATTGTCCACAACGATGACGAGAAGGTAGAAACCTCTACTAAACAGACCTTAGATAAGCCACCAAAATCCCAACCCTTGAGTCACTACCTAAAACATGATATAAACGAAAACACCATAACAAATTGGATTAAGGGTGACGGGCGTAACCAACCTTCCAAACAGGGTTCTGAGAAAAAGGAAAAGGGAAAAGATGAGTATAATATGTTACCTGGGGGGTCAATATTCGAGAGGCTATTGGTACAAAAAGTGGCTACTAAGCAGATAGCGTGTGGGAACTTTGAGATACCAACTAGCATCGGGGATTTGAAATATCTTAGTGCTTTCGCCGACCAAGGATCAGAAGTAAATCTTATGCCCCTAACTATTTACATCCAACTAACGTCAAAAATGCCAGCCCCTACTCGTGTTAGGTTGTCCCTCGCTGGACACTCGTACGTATACCCCCTAGGAATCACAGAAGATGTATTAGTTAACGTCGCAGGATTCATGTACCCAGTTGATTTTATGATCATTGATGATAAGGGAGATGGATGCATGCCAATAATCCTTGGGGCACTATTCCTCGCTACCGCTAGAGCTGTCATTAAGTATGAAGGCTAGAAAATTGAGCTTAAATCTGGAAAAAGAAAGACTAGCTTCCCCATGACTCCGCGAAGTGGACATGAGAATTTGAGTTGGAGAGAGCTCAAAAACAACATTGACACGACACCCATTCGTGTTCAGAATAAAATTCTTGCATGGGAGGCAAGAATCAAAAGCTACAAGGAGGCTAAATATGAAAGAAGCAAAAGTAATAAGGTTCATGTCGAATTCGAACATAATCGACCAGCAGAAAGTCATGTACCATTCGAGGAAGGGAACTTGGTACTCTTAAGACACTTGGAAACAACAATACCACCTGATAAACCAAGTCCTTGGTGGTATGGGCCTTTCACAATTGAGAGCATGAACCAAGATGGGATGGCTAACCTGAGAAGTAAAGTAGGTGGAGAGGTGATTGCAAGTATCGACAGGTTGAGGCACTACCACCACAATAGTAATGATCACAACTACATGGGGTACATCATCTCAAATGATGAGGTCACGTAGTAACCCATGACCTTGAGTCTAGCTACAAGAATCGTAAATAAAGAAAAGCGCTTCTTGGGAGGCAACCCATGATTTTGTGTGATTCTTTTTTGTTTGTTTGTCATTTGCTTCCGTATGCATGCTTTATTTTTATTGTTGGTAGATCATGTTTCTAAACTAAATAGTGGAAATACTTTACTTTGTTGTTTTGGCCTAGTCTTAACTCCACCTAAAGGTATTTTTGCAAAAGATAAGTGTAAGGGGAAACCCCAAATATGTTTTTAAGAAACAACCCGATCATGATTCTCCACAATATTAAGTGAACATGTATATTCGTATTTGTTAGAGTCAAATACATGTATCGAGTCATAATGAAGTTTAGCAGGATTTTCCAGGAAGTAGGACCAAGTTTTTCCAGAAATTTTCCGGTAACTTAACATAAGAATTTCTGCAGGTCACTTCTGATGGCGTCACGAGTTTACTCTTGACGGCGTCACGTGTAAAAATCTGGAAATTTTACCAGTTTTGTTTTTCTAACGGAGTTTTAAAGTTTTTGTTGAATTATTAAGTTTTATAATCTCCAGGAAATCTGCAAACTTCATTCCACAAGCATTATATCTTATTTTGTTTTCTAGGATTTAGTAACTTATGTAAATTGCCGCCGATTTTATGCGAGGTTGCTTTGTTTGTTTTCTCAGGATTAACAGGTTATGTATGATAAGAAGATGATTTACATTCTGGAAGGGAAGCTTTGATTGTTCATTTTCTTGGAGGAAGATTTAACCTGGCTACCTAATTATCCATACCGAGCGAATCAGGGGAGTATTTGATTTCATTTGTTTTACTTATTTCACTTTTACATTCTTTACTTGAACATTGGGGACAATGTTCATCTTAAGTGTAAGGGGAGGGTAAAATGATGATACCTTACATGTACACTTTCGCTTGAGTTTGTTTGTTTCATGGTAGATGTGTAATAAAACTATGAGAAATACTTGTTAGTGCAATTTTAGTGCCAAATTTAAAATTTTTTACAACATTTAGGAGTGAAACTTCAGCCATAGCAAGTGTCTCATGGATAGGAGATTATATGACTAGCACATAACCGTATATTCAGAAAAATTTTCCACCCAAATATGTGAGGTTCGCCTTTAGATTTGATAGGAAAAGCATTTACTATTAGTGCTTATGAGTGTACCGGTAGCATTTAGATTCTAGAACTTGCGTTAGTGATGCATCCCGAGACCGCTAGTGAGACTACATTCGTGTAGTAGGATTTACTACATGATAAGAGGCATTAGGATCACCCTTGTGTTAAACCCGTATCATAATTACTTGACCATTTAAGTCATATTACTTGGCTAGTTAAGTCAACTAATTTTTCCCACACCTTAGCGTTGTACTCATTTTTAGTACACGAAACCCCTAGTACACCCCTCTGAGCCTATCTTTTTGTTTCTAACTTTAAGCATTTTACTTAAAGGAAGAATTTGTTACACCCCACTTAAATGTACACCCAAATCGCCTTAGCCTTCCGTGTATGCACTCATTTTTAGTGCATTATTATTATTTGTTAAACCCTAAGTTAACTATCTAATTGATTACATGGTTGCTAAGTCGAGTCATATCCTTGTACATATTGTTTCGGGACGATTGGGACTCATGGGTAAAGTACTTATTTTATGGAGTAATGGGGAAGAACATCATATATTACCCCCATATGTGCGTTAATCTTAATAGTACTCCAAGTGTTTTGATTTTCTTAATTCGAGTCATTAGATTAGTTTATTGTAAAGTATGTAAAAATTCAAGTGTAAGGGGAATTTTCAATTCGCTATGATGTATTATTTTGGATGGTAGGGTAAGAGTGTATGCAAAAAAAAAAAAAAAAAAAAATGGAAAAAATCAAGAAAAAGAAAAAAAAATAGAAAAAGAAAAGAAAAAAAAAACATACGGACTACCATCCCGTTTCATTCTATGTTCATTTTATGTTTTTGTTATTTTTCATTTATTAGCTTAAGTTGAGTCTAGTCTTGGCTTAGCAACGCCACATTGTACATGTAATTAACCAAGATTGTTAACTCGCCACCAGTAAAGACTGACTATATCCAACAAAACCGTGTATTTCATATCCCTACACCTAACATTACAACCCTTTAAAAGACCTCTTTGATAGTTTATCCTAGGTGCTTACGCCATGTGGTGGAGGTTTGATCCTTTCCCAAGCCTATGGTAACCTATTTTGCTATGACAGGTAGTGAGAGATATCTTCCGTTTCCAGACTGTAATTTATACTTTATTACACCCGAGAGATGTGAGTATCTAAACACTATTTGTGAGGTGCTTGTGTATGACCTCCTTGCTTGTCTTTGGTCTTTAGTGGAACGATTATTTGTTGTAATTACTTTTATATTAGTGTTAAATGACCCCTAACTTGTATTTTGAGTAGAATAAAAGCGCATTTGCTTGAGGACAAGCAAATCTCAAGTGTAAGGGTATACGATAAGGCGAAAAATGAACCACTTTCAGGGGGTCATTTAAGCCTGAAATTGAATTTATTTGATCAAATATTGTCCTAAATCGTTCTTTTTGTGATTTTAGGTACTTTGGGAGAGAAATCTGGAAAAGGAAGCAATTCGGACGTTTTTGGAGCATAAAAGTGAAGAAAACGCCAAAGACTTAATTTTCCAAGCTGGGAACAGTATGTGACGGCATCAAGAGTACCATCCTGACGGCGTCAAGAGTAAATTGCATGACGACCCAGTACAGAAATGAAGGCGTCACAAGGAAGAGCGTCAAGAGTTAAATATGTGACGGCCTGGAAAAGTTTAATACATGACGGCGTCAGATGTAGATCAAGGCAGTCCGAGGATTCTTTTGGTGGCGAGATGACGGCGTCACCCCTTTGTTCTTGACGCCGTCAGACTCAATTATCTATATATAGTTTTCTAATTTTCATTCATTAGGAGGAACAAGTTTGGAGAAACCCTAAGGCCGAACCATATACAAATTTTACAGGTTTTTCAAGGGTTTTCAGCCCTTGAACCCTTGCATGTGTAATTGAGATAAGTGTTCTTTTAATTCAATCAATATGTCTATGTGTTGGTTGTCTATATCTTGTGCTTGTCTTAATTCCACCATGCTAGGCTAGATTTATCTTGTGTTTGCTTAGATCTAATGAAACCTAGATGTTGATTATGTGTTGATTACTTGTTAATGGTTGTATTGGATGAATGATTTCAATGTTAGGCTTAAGAAAACTGGCAGATCTCCAAATGGTAACATGCTTGAACGTCTTAGGAAACATGAACCGATGTGTACTAGGTTTTATTGGTTGTATTTAATGCATGAGTAAATTCTAATGATCCCATGTTAGGAGCTTCTTAGCCGGCTCGACATAGGAGTGAAGTAGGCACTCATAGGATTGGGGAGTTAAGTACGCCACCCCATGAATGGTATTAAGGAATACAATCCGTCATCCACGCAACTATAACAAGTAATTAACGTGTAAAAGATATCTAGGGAGTAGTGAAATCTAAGTAAACACAATTTCTCCACTTATTGCTCACAACCTTAGTTTAATTTAGTTTTATTTTCATTTTTAGTATTTTATTTTGATTGCATCTTTAGTATTGGGTTAGTTGACTAGCAACTAATTCCGCCCAAATCCTTCAACCCCGAGATTTTTACTTGCTTTCTAAAAAATATAAAAATACAAAAAGAATCATCCCTCATCTTTAGAACTAGTATTTAGGTTTTCTAATCCTAGCGACACTATTCCTAGCTGAACGATCAATCCCCCGGTACTTGTCGCTATACTATACTACAACGATCAGGTACACTGCCTGGTGGGGGTTGTAAGCTTCTCGAGATCCCTCAAGAGGTAAAGCCTGGTGCAATCCCTATGCATCAGTTAGTTTCTTTTAGGAACCCAAGCCATTACTGACTTGTGTTCCCCTTGTAGAGTGACATACTCAAATTCTTTGAGTATGTAATCACCACTTTCTTTAAAAACATGATCAAGAATTAATGTTTTTGTTTCCAAAACTTTTGGTTCATTCTTATCAATAATCCCTTTTTCACCCTTAGCCTCTGAAAGTACTGGTTTTCCCTAGTAGTACTTTCTTTCTTAACCCATTTAGTTGTAACTTTTGGATTTGGGTTCTGTGTTCTAGCATCTTTTCTTGTGTTGTAAGGCCTTCAAGGTTTGTAGTAATTGAATCTCCTAGGTCTTACACTTGAGTTTTTGCTATCATCACCTTGGTTAGGGGACTTTCTATCAGTACTTTGAGAAGGTACTGTGGGTTAGAATGGTCTTTTCTGATGAGGGTACCTATAGTCTCTTGAGAAGTTACTATGGTTAAACCTATTTGTGTAATTCCAAACTGGTTTGTTATCCCTTGGCTTATTCTCTCTGTAACTTTGATTTGCAGATCTGGTCTTTGGGTATTTGCTTAAGTATTCTGAGTGATAATCACAGTCCTTAATCAAATGGTGAGGACTATAACATACATAACAGACCTTTGGACCAATATTCCCAAATCCTTTTCCAAAAGGTTTTCTAAAATTAGTAGTATTTTGAAAATATTTTCTTGGAGGCACTGCTGAGTGATCACCAGTACTTTGAGAAGTTTTTGAAGGTACTGCTTGTTTTGAAAACTTTTTCTCATCAACCCTAGGTGTTCAACAGATTCTCCTAAAGGCTCAGGATTTGATTGACCTTTAAGCTTTTTCCTAAACTCTAGGTTATCTACCCCATAACAAGAGACATCTTTCCTAGGTGGTTGAAAACTACCTGGGGGATTAGGAATTGCATTGTATCCCTTGTCGTTCTTATATTCAGGAGGTGTTGGACTAGGGGATTCCTCATCACTAGAAGTGTTTTCATCCAAACTTATGAATTCTTCATCACTAGTTGAGGTATCTACTGTAAGATTTAGTTCCTTACTCTTAAATGGAATACCTTCTGTGCTATCATTATCATAACCTAGGCCAGTTTTAATGTTTGATGTTCTTTGTTTTTCAACAAATTGAACATGTGACAGACCTGATTCATTCCAAACAACAAGTTTTTCTAACAACTTATTCCTCTCAGTAGTAACTTTCTCTAGTTCAGACACCTTACATCCTAGTTTCCATTCACTCAACTTTACTTGGTAGTCTTGTTGCTTATATCTTTCAGCCCATGCTACTTCATTGTTTTCATGAGTAATTATTTTGGCTTCCATTAACTCTAAAGTCAATTGGTAGCCAACTATCTCAGACCTAGCCCTTTGAAATTTATCTCTTTCAGCTAAATATTCACTAAGTAACTTTTGATACATATCATTACACTTAGAGCATACCTCAGAGATAGTGGATGAACTTGGTGAAGTAGCTACCATAGCAAGCTGAACAGGATCTTCTTCAAATTCCATGCTCCAATCAAAGCTTTCTAGACCATCTCTTGACTCCAAAGCAGCATATCCAGGTTCTTCATCAAAAGTTGTGCTCCAATCTTCCAATGCAACCATTGATTAGGTTACAGGTTCATCATCAAACTCATTGGACCAATCAATCTCTGATAGATTCTCTTGAGCAACCAAAGCTTTTGGTTTTGGTTCATTAATAGGAACCTCTTTTCTTTCAGTCTTGGGCTGTTCAATCATTTTGTTTGCTTGATACTTTGCAAATTTGCATTCCCTTGCAAAGTGACCAGTCCTTTGACAATTGAAGCACTCAATTTTGGACTTATCAAATGTTATTCCCTTCTTAGCTGTGAAGTTGATACCTCTTCCTGTTTTATTCATAAACTTTTTGATCCTTGCAGTGATCATGGCAACTTGCCATCTGATATCAATTTCTTCCATAGCATCATCATCTATTTGCAAGACATCTTCTTGATAGGTTACATGTATAGTTACTTGTTGAGCAAAGAATGAACATAGAAAATCATCTGAGGTGGGGGTGTTTGATGGAGATGAAGTGGTAGTGACCATAGTTGTACATGGAAGCTGAGTTTCAGTCACAGTACTTTGGACAGGATAAGCAGTACCCTTATTGGAAGTACTGCTTCTATTTTCAGAAGATACAAAAGCAATGTTTTGGGGTTTCTGATGTGTGCTTGAACCTGTAGTACCATTCATCTCATGCTCATACACCTTCAGATTGTTGTAGAGATCATCAAAGTCCATTGTGTCCAAACCTGGTTGTCCTCTGATCATAGTAGTAACTACATGCCATGCGGATGGCAAGCTTCTCAAGAACTTCAAGTTAGCATCTTCAACTAATGCCTCAGCTCCATATAGTTCTAGTATACTCAGAAGATTTTGGAATATTTCATAAGCAGAATCAAGACCTTCTCTTTCACCAACAGTGAAAGTTTCAAATTGTTGCTTCAACAAGTTCCTGTGCATCTTCTTAGAAGCATCATTACCTCCAAACTTTTCCTTAATTGCAGCCCATAATTGTTTTGCATCCCGAGCATCATGAAACTTCAATAGGTGTCCATCAGGAATAGCAGACAATAATATGTTGAGAGCTTTGTCTTGATTTCTTGTTGTAGCAGCTGGGATGGTTGGTTTAGGTGGTTTAGGTTGTCCTGGGAGATCTACTGGTTCATCAAGTACCGTATTGCCATTGACAATCACGTCCCATAAAGCATGGTCTGTGATGGCAATGTACTGCCTCATCTTCATGGCCCATAAATCATATTCTCTCTTCTTGACAATAGGAATTCTAACAGCAGTGATGGATGGAGCAGGTTCAGCCTCTGTCAACATCTTGAAGGGTATGTAGTAGAATCGGTTTAAAAGATTATCTTCTTAATCAGAGTTTCCAACACAAGCTCTGATACCACTTGTTGGATCGATATACTCTGACCAAACTACTTTGTAGCTTGTAAGGTTTAACAAATTGAATAAACTCAACACTATTAAGAATGAAACACTGTTTTGACCTTAAGAAGAACTTTTATATTAAACCAAACTTGAACCTGCTTGATTACACAGATTCACTAACAATCCCTAACTTAACTAATATCGACTTGTAAAGCTCTAAGACTCTTAGTGATGACGTATAGTCTATATATGGGCCACGAGCCCAAATATTAAACATTACTAATACCCAAAGCCACCATATGTGGACCATTATAATTTGGGTCGCATTAATAATGGAGTGGGCTCACGCAAGCCCAACCAAACTATATACGGAATAGATAGAGATCTTCTATCTATGGAATGGATATCCTTAACCTGGATAAGCACCATGTGTGCGAAACGTAAGGAGCACGAACCTTACAAGGATTCTGCGCCTATATAGGGAATGACATAATTCTCATTAAAGGTACGATTCACAAACCCTCAAAACTCTTTACGAGAACCCTAAACCGATTACTTACTCTCACGCCAGAGTCAAATCGTGGGAGACAATCCCACGATAAGCCTAACAGTGTTGTTTATTTTCTTAGTGCGCAGGTTTCAAGCATTAAGAAGCGAATTGGTACGAGAGCAAGGGCCCATAATCTGGAACGCCCAACTTTTGTATCAACAAGTGGCGCCATCCGTGGGACCCCTACTAAGAACTAAAGAACTAGAATGACAAAAAATAAGAACTCAAGCCAGCGGACTCCACATTTAGAAAAAACATGTAACCCCCAGAGGAAGAATCAACAAGATTCGACCCCTAGGCAGGTTGTTGGGACAACCAGCGCACCTGGTCACCAAGAGGCAGGGACAACCCAACCTCTTCCAGTGGTAGAACTGCCTGTAAGGACTACCCAAACCACTACAGTGGTCCCAAGCGTTGAGGAACTCCAGCGTACCCTCTTCACTACTCCTCACCAAACTGTACCTACAGTGGACAACACTGTACCACCGGGCGCGCCTAACCGAGATAGGGTGCCCAATACTAAGGCAAACATTCTTGCAGCAACTGAGGACACACCCTGATGCGTGGGAATCGTAACAGGCTTTACCTCTCGAGGGATCTCGAGAAGCTTAAAACCCCTACCAGGCAGTGTACCTGATCGTTGTAGTATAGTATAGTGACAAGTACCGGGGGATTGATCGTTCAGCTTAGGAATAGTGTCGCTAGGATTAGAAAGCCTAAATACTAGTTCTAAAGGTGAGGGATGATTCTTTTTGTGTTTTTATATTTTTTAGAAAGCAAGTTAAAATCTCGGGTTTTGGAAGAGTGGGCGGAATTAGTTGCTATTCAACTAACCCAATACTAAGATGCAATCAAAATAAAATGAAAATAAACTAATTTATACTAAAGTTGTGAGCAGTAATTGGAGAAAATGTGTTTACTTAGATTTCACTACTCCCTAGATATCTTTTACACGTTAATTACTTGTTATAATTGCATAGATGACGGATTGTATTCCTTAATACCATTCATGGGGTGGCACACATAACTCCCCAATTCTATGAGCTCTTATCTCCTCCTACACCATGCCCAGCACAACTATAGGGATTGTAAACAGTGGCTCATGCATTAAATACAACCAATAAAGACCTAGTGCGCGTTGGTTCATGTTTCTTAAGACGTTCAAGCATGTTACCAATTGGAGATCTGTCAGTTTTCTTAAGCCTAACATATAAATCATTCATCCAAAACAATAATAAACAAGTAATCAACACATAATCAATATCTAGGTTTCATTAGATCTAAGCAAACACAAAGGAGATCTAGCCTAGCATGATAGAATTAAGACAAGAACATGATATAGACAACCAACACAAAGACATATTGATTGAATTAGAAGAACACTTATCTTGATTAATCATGCAAGGTATCAAGGGGTTGGAACCCTTGAAAAACCTGTAAAGTTACACCAAAATCGTACTTAGGGTTCTCCCAAAACTTCTCTCCTTAAATGTGAAAAAATAGAAAACTATATATAGAAAAATAGGTTTGACGGCATCAAGAGTAATCTTGTGACGCCGTCACCTCGCTGCCAAAACTCTCCTCGGACTGCCTAGATCTACTTCTGACGCCGTCAAGAGTTATACACTTCCAGGCCGTCATGACTCTTTTACTCTTGACGCCCTTCCTACGTGACGCCGTCAAAACTCTACTGGGTCGTCATGGAAATTCATGAAATTTGCTCTTGACGCCGTCACCTACTGTTCCCAGCATGGAAAATTAAGACTTTGGCGTTTTCTTCACTTTTATGCTCCAAAAACGTCCGAATTGCTTCCTTTTCCAGATTTCACTCCCAAAGTACCTAAAATCACAAAAGGAACGATTTAGGGCAATATTTGATCAAATAAATTCGGATTCGGGCTTAAATGACCCCCTAAAAACGGATCATTTTTCGCCTCATCATATACCCTTACACTTGAGATTTGCTTGTCCTCAAGCAAATGCGCTTTTATTCTACTCAAAAGACAAGTTAGGGGTCATTTAACACTAATATAAAAGTAATTACAACAAATAATCGTTCCACTAAAAACCAATAGACAAGCACGGAGGTCATACACAAGCACCTCACAAATAGTGTTTAGATACTCACATCTCTCGGGTGTAATAAAGTGTAAATTACAATATGGAAACGGAAGATATCTCTCACTACCTGTCATAGCAAAATAGATTACCATAGGCTTGGGAAAGGATCAAACCTCCACCACATGGCGTAAGCACCTAGGATAAACTATCAAAGAGGTCTTTTAAAGGGTTGTAACGTTAGGTGTAGGGATATGAAATATACGGTTTTGTTGGATAAAGGGAGTTTTACTGGTGGCGAGTTAACAATCTTGGTCAATTACATGTACAATATGGCGTTGCTAAGCCAAGACTAGACTCGACTTAAGCTAATAAATGAAAAATAACAAAAATATAAAATGAACATAGAATGAAACGGGATGGTAGTCCGTATGTTTTTTCTCTTTTTCCTTTTTTCTATTTTTTTTTATTATTATTATTATTATTATATATATATATATATTTTTTTTTGCATACACTCTTACCCTACCATCCAAAATAATACATCATAGGGAATGAACATTTCCCTTACACTTGAATCTTTACATACTTTACATTTAACTAATCTAATGACTCGAATTAAGAAAATCAAAACACTTGGAGCACTTTTAAGATTAACGTATATATGGGGGTAATAAGTGATGTTCTTCCCCGTTACTCCATAAAATAAGTACTTACCCATGAGTCCCAATCGTCCCAAAACAATATGTACAAGGATATGACTTGACTTAGCAACCATGTAATCAATTAGAAAGTTAACTTAGGGTTTAACAAATAACAATAATGCACTAAAAATGAGCGCATACACGGAAGGCTAAGGCGATTTGGTTGTACATTTAAGTGGGGTGTAACAAATTCTTCCTTTAAGTAAAATGCTTAAAGTTAGAAACGAAAAGATAGGCTCGGAGGGGTGTACTAGGGGTATCGTGTACTAAAAATGAGTACAACGCTAAGGGTGTGGGAAAAATTAGTTGACTTAACTAGCCAAATAATATGACTTAAATGGTCAAGTAATTATAATACGGGTTTAACACAAGGGTAATCCTAATGCCTTTTATCATGTAGTAAATCCTACCACACGAATGTAGTCTCACTAGCGGTCTCGGGATGCATCACTAATGCAAGTTCTAGAATCTAAATGCTACCGGTACACTCATAAGCACTAATAATAAATGCTTTTCCTATCAAATCTAAAGGCGAACCTCACATATTTGGGTAAAAAATTTTTCTGAATATACGGTTATGTGCTAGTCATACAATCTCCTATCCATGAGACGCTTGCTATGGCTAAAGTTTCACTCCTAAATGTTGTAAAAAATTTTAAATTTGGCGCTAAAATTGCACTAACAAGTATTTCTCATAGTTTTATTACACATCTACCATCAAACAAAACAAACTCAAGCGAAAGTGCATATGTAAGGTATCATCTTTTTACCCTCCCCTTACACTTAAGATGAACATTGTCCCCAATGTTCAAGTAAAGAATGTAAAAGTGAAAAAGTAAAGAGAATGAAATCAAATACTCCCCTGATTCGCTCGGTATGGATAATAAGGTGGCCAGGTTAAATCTTCCTCCAAGAAAATGAACAATCAAAGCTTCCCTTTCAGAATATAAATCATCTTCATGTCATACATAACCTGTAAAACCTGACAAAATAGACAAGACAACCTCGCGTAAAATCAACGGCATCCTATATAAGTTTCTAAATCATAGAAAACAAGATAAGATATAATGCTTGTGGAATGAAGTTTGCAGATCTCCTGGAGATTATAAAACTTAATAATTCACAAAAACCATAAGACTCCGTTAGAAAAACAAAACCGGTAAAATTTCCTGATTTTAACTCCTGACGCCGTCAAGAGTAAAACCCTGACGCCGTCAGAATGGACCTGCAGAAATTCTTATGTTAAGTTTCCGGAAAATTTCTGGAAAAACTTGGCCCTACTTCCCGGAAAATCCTGCAAAACTTCATTATGACTCGATACAAGCATTTGACTCTAACAAATACGAATATACATGCTCATTTATTATTGTGGAGAATCATGATCGGTTTGTTTCTTAAAAACATATTTGGGGTTTCCCCTTACACTTATCTTTTGCAAAAATACTTCTAGGTGGAGTTAAGACTAGGCCAAAACAACAAAGTAAAGTATTTCCACATTTTAGTTTAGAAACATGATCTACCAACAATAAAAATAAAGCATGCATACGGAAGCAAATAACAATCAAACAAATAAAATCACACAAAACATGGGTTGCCTCCCAAGAAGCGCTTTTCTTTATTTACGAGTCTTGTAGCTAGACTCAAGGTTATGGGTTACTACATGATTTCATCATTGGTTCCATTGTCTAGGTCGTCTTCTAAACCAGTTTTGTACTCCGGACCTAGTTGTAAGCATTCTTTGTAGAAACCAAGCATTCTATTCTTTACATACTCTACTCCTCTACGTCTATCCTCCTCATTCCTATAATAAGCCGCTTGCTTGTGTTCTTTTTCGAAATTAGAGAGAAGGCGGTATTGTTCAATCTTGTAGGGCATTTGATAGGCAACCTCATCGTTTTCTTCCTTAAATCTAACTATCCCTAAAGTCGGATCATAACTCATCCTAGTGGCCTCAACAAATGGTTTTCCGAATACTATTTGGCTTAGGCAAGCATCTATCACCGGACGAATGTCTTCCACCATCATAAAATCGATCTCATAGGTGAGATTCCCAATAATTACATGCAATCCCTTCACTCTTCCTGCAAAATTACTTATCAGATTCTTACCGGGCATCATCCTAAAATCAAGTTGCTTCTTCATCACCCAATTGTAATAAGTCCTAGTCATGATATTCACGGGGGATCTAAGGTCGATGTAAGCTTTCCATATATGCATGTGTCCGATATTGCATGGGATGTTAATGTTAGAGGGGTCTCCCATTTTGATAAGGGGTGTGTCGAAGATATATGGTCTCTCGGGACTATCGAATAGATCCTTATGGTACTCCTGCTCTTTCTCGGTGGGCAACTTATCAAAGTATTTTTCTATAGGCTCTACCTCCTCTAATTCCTCATCCTTATTAACTTCAACTTCCCTACTCTCATCCTTAATCTCGGCTCCTACTCTAACTTCCTCCTTGTCACTCTCTTCTATCTCCTTATCAATTGGCTTAATGGTGACAACATTGACAAAGTGGACATGTTTGGATGATGAGGGATCCTTAATTTGTCTTCCACTATTGGTGTCCCTAGTGTCCTTCCTAGGTGTGATTAACGCTTGGTTGCTGAGGGCTTTCAACAAGCTGTCAATCTTGTTGGTCATCTCCATTTGTTGTTGGTTGAATTCGGTTTCGAACCTAGCTATGCGAGCTTCTTGAGATGCCATGAACTTTGACATCAATCCTTCAAGATTGTTGGTACTACCATAGTTGTTAGAAGGATTGTTGTTGAAAGTACGGTTGGCTGGTGGACCGTTTGGTTGGTAACGATTGGGCGGATTGGAAGAATTGGTTTGATTTTGTTTCCACCTAAGGTTTGGGTGATTTTTCCATGAGGGGTTGTATGAATCACCGTAAGTGTTTGGCTCGGGCTTGAAAGTGTACCACTTATCTCCCGCTTCGTCGGTACGCGTGGATGCGTAGTCCGCAAAAGCTGTTCCGGGGAGTTCCACACAATCACGAGTGTCATGGGGACCACTACATAATTCGCATGAAGAAGAGATTTTGTTCACTTGGCTTGAAGGCTTAGGAGCTTCGTAAGATTTCATGAGAAACTTGACTTGGTCCTCAAGTTCCATGATCCTACGGTCGGGAGTGCTAGAATTGTTCGAAGGCAAAGATATTGCCTTGACCGTTTTGTTCAAGTCACGGGGATCATTCCAACTTTCGTTGTCATAGAGAGCAAGATCTTCTATGAGTTCCCATGATTGTTCCGCACTAAGATCACGTAGCTTACCACCGGCCGATTGGTCAATGGCTCGCCTCGTGGAGATGTCGATATGGTCATAAAAAATTTGGACTTGGAGCCAAAGATCTATGCCATGATGAGGGACTTTTTGGAGTAAGTCCTTGAAACGAGTCCATGCTTCATAAAGAGATTCATTTTGACGTTGTTGGAACATCAAGATGTCATTTCTAAGCTTAGTAGTTCTCCCCGGTGGGAAAAATTGAGCAAGGAAACGAGTGGTGAGATCATCCCATGTGGTGATGGATCCCGCGGGTAAACACTCAAGCCATTGACTAGCTTGATCCCGTAGAGAGAATTGGAATAGGCGTAAACGGGTTGTCTCTCTAGTTGCAACATCTAGGTCTATGGAGTCTACGATTTTGAGAAAGTCCTTAAGATGTTGGTTTGGATCTTCGGAACGAAGTCCATGGAATGCACATCCGCTTTGCACCAACCGGATGGTGTCGGATCGCAAGGGGGTCACATTGGCTCCTTGGGTGAGCTCAATGGTGTTTCGGTAGCCTTGGTGGCTAGGTCGGGAATACTCTCCTAAGGTTCGGGGCCTAAGGGGTTCTAATGGTGGGTTTTGTTGTGGTGGGATGACGGGTTCAAAGATGTTACCACCTTCCATGATGTCGAATGGTAAAGAGTTACGAACAAAGGCACGAAGAAATAAGATAGACTAAAGAAGACCTAAAAATAAAAACAAAATCTTACTAGAAAGGAATCTAGCAAGTAGATCTAATAAAAAGAAATTCTAACCTAGACAATAACTATTCCCCGGTCTGCGGCGCCAAAAACTTGATGCGTGGGATCGCAACAGGCTTTACCTCTCGAGGGATCTCGAGAATCTTACAACCCCCACCAGGCAGTGTACCTGATCGTTGTAGTAAAGTATAGTGACAAGTACCGGGGGATTGATCGTTCAGCTTAGGAATAGTGTCGCTAGGATTAGAAAGCCTAAATACTAGTTCTAAAGGTGAGGGATGATTTTTTTTGTGTTTTTATATTTTTTAGAAAGCAAGTTAAAATCTCGGGTTTTGGAAGAGTGGGCGGAATTAGTTGCTATTCAACTAACCCAATACTAAGATGCAATCAAAATAAAATGAAAATAAACTAATTTATACTAAAGTTGTGAGCAGTAATTGGAGAAAATGTGTTTACTTAGATTTCACTACTCCCTAGATATCTTTTACACGTTAATTACTTGTTATAATTGCATGGATGACGGATTGTATTCCTTAATACCATTCATGGGGTGGCACACATAACTCCCCAATTCTATGAGCTCTTATCTCCTCCTACACCATGCCCAGCACAACTATAGGGATTGTAAACAGTGGCTCATGCATTAAATACAACCAATAAAGACCTAGTGCGCGTTGGTTCATGTTTCTTAAGACGTTCAAGCATGTTACCAATTGGAGATCTGCCAGTTTTCTTAAGCCTAACATATAAATCATTCATCCAAAACAATAATAAACAAGTAATCAACACATAATCAATATCTAGGTTTCATTAGATCTAAGCAAACACAAAGGAGATCTAGCCTAGCATGATAGAATTAAGACAAGAACATGATATAGACAACCAACACATAGACATATTGATTGAATTAGAAGAACACTTATCTTGATTAATCATGCAAGGTATCAAGGGGTTGGAACCCTTGAAAAACCTGTAAAGTTACACCAAAATCGTACTTAGGGTTTCTCCCAAAACTTCTCTCCTTAAATGTGAAAAATTAGAAAACTATATATAGAAAAATAGATTTGACGGCGTCAAGAGTAATCTTGTGACGCCGTCACCTCGCCGCCAAAACTCTCCTCGGACTGCCTAGATCTACTTCTGACGCCGTCAAGAGTTATACACTTCCTGGCCGTCATGACTCTTTTACTCTTGACGCCCTTCCTACGTGACGCCGTCAAAACTCTACTGGGTCGTCATGGAAATTCATGAAATTTGCTCTTGACGCCGTCACCTACTGTTCCCAGCATGGAAAATTAAGACTTTGGCGTTTTCTTCACTTTTATGCTCCAAAAACGTCCGAATTGCTTCCTTTTCCAGATTTCACTCCCAAAGTACCTAAAATCACAAAAGGAACGATTTAGGGCAACATTTGATCAAATAAATTCGGATTCGGGCTTAAATGACCCCCTAAAAACGGATCATTTTTCGCCTCATCACACCCAACCTAACGTTGGGAAATTTTGTATCCCAAAATTATGAAACCCTAACTGCCCTCATGCAAGAAGAAGCAAGGAGAAGGTCAAGTACGAGCTTACAAGCTCGGCTCAATTTTGGTCCTGAACGCGAACCATCACCACCTCGCCACCCACGAGGAAGACGCGCAGATAACGAAAAACGTACTACTATCCACGATAGGCTGGGTACGACATCTGATTTACAATACTCAGAGGAATATGAAGGCAGCGAGAGGCGCACTAATGTTCACTCCAGACTTGGCAGTCGAGGGATACAAGACCGATTAGGACCTCAGCATTCACCAAGCCAAGGATCCTCCAAATCTGGGAGCAAGAGAATTCACGACAGATTGGGGAAAAGAATGTCCCCAAGTGAAAGCCCCTCAAGCTCTTCTTCTGAAGGAAGCCGGCGCAAGCGCCGAAAAAGAAACTACTCTTCCTCCAGTGACTCCTCGGACAATGAGGATAGAGAAACAGGACACTGGAAGTCAAGAGGAAGACGTCGCGAAGAAGAAATGAAGACATGTCTCTTCCATGGCGTCGCCAGAAAGTTGATGCGTTTACACGACGCATCAGCGATTACTCTGACCACAAAAGGAGGCGCATGCCCACTAACGTGAAAACATATGATGGGACAGGTGATCCGGATGACCATCTAAAGGTTTTCGAATCAGCTGCTAATATCGAAAATTGGCCACAACCTGTGTGGTGCCATATGTTTAACTCTACATTAGTAGGGAATGCGCGCACATGGTTTAGCAAACTCCCACGACGGAGCATCGGTGGGTTTGAAGAATTACGGAAAGCATTCCGTCTAAACTTTACCCAAAGAAAGAAGTGAGCTAAAAACCCTGTTGAACTAGCCAGAGTAAAACAGCGCCAAGGGGAATCATCCAGTGCTTTTATGGAACGCTTTAAGGATGAGTGCATACAGCTCAAAGCGTGTCCCAAAATTCTAAAAATTTCAGGGTTCATGAATGGGATTAACAACCCAGAGCTTATTCGGAAGCTAAACGACAAGGTTCCCCAAACTTTCGATGAGCTAACAAAGCGCACAAGATCCTTCATACAAGGAGAAGTAGCCGCTGCGGACAGCAAAAAAGGTTACTCGAATTATAGACAACAAGAACAGCCTAAGAGACAATCCAATGATCAGAATAACAACCGCAGCAGGAACTATCGCAGTGGAAGAGATAATGACAAATATACCCGTCTCACAAAAACTCCGAGGGAAATATTTGTAACAGAAGGTGCAAACTTCCCAAAACCTCCACCAATGCGTACCGCAGAGGAAAAGCGCGCAGGGAAGGGATACTGCGAATACCATGGCCAAAAAGGCCATACAACCAACGAGTGTGTCCAGCTACGACAACTAATTGAAAAATTAGTAAGGGAAGGCAGAATGGACCACCTCGTAAAAAACATCAAAGAGGGAAAGGATAAGCAAAGGAATGGGGGCAAGAAAGAACCTCCCAAAGACAAAGCTGACATCATATACATGATACAGTCATGGCAACGCAAGATAAAACAAAAAGTCAGTCAAAAATTCTCTCCAGAAAAAGAGATATCCTTCCCTACTCTAGCTGCGGACAACGCAGTGGTAGAACCTCTAACTATTGAAATACATACGGGGGGACATGATATCCACCGCATGTACATTGATGGAGGAGCATCCGCAGATATCCTATACGATCATTGTTTCAAAAGACTGCGACCTGAAATCCAAAGTCAATTGATACCAGCAACAACGTCGCTGACTGGATTCACAGGAGAAAAGATTTGGCCTATGGGGCAATTGCGCTTGCTAGTGCCATCCACAGCACATGGGATGCTCAAATTCCCAGTGGAAGGAGGACTTGTAACCCTCTATAACACAACAGTACCACCAAAGGAATGTAACGCAGTAACCACTGAGGTGAAGAATATTCCAGAACAGCGCACAGAAAAAATACCAAACCTAAAGGTCGCTATTCACCCCGATTACCCGGACCAACAAGTTTCGATTGGAGGATCTTTATCTGACAAAGGTAAAGCAGCCGTGCGCGCACTCTTGCAAAAGAACCTAGACATCTTTGCATGGGAACCAAAACACATGACCGGAGTGCCACGCTCTATCAAGGAGCATAAGCTACAAATCCGACAAGGATACCCTCCAATACGACAGAAGAAGCGCGGCCAAGCCCCAAATCGTGCAAAAGCTATTCTGGAAGAGGTACACAAACTCGTAGACGCAGGCATTATGCGCGAAGTATACTACCACGACTGGCTCTCTAATCCAGTGATGGTAAAGAAGAGCGATGACAGTTGGAGGATGTGTGTGGACTTCACAGACCTTAACAAAGCATGTCCACAGGACTGCTACCCACTGCAAGAAATAGACTGGAAGGTAGAATCCATGTGCGGATACCCTATCAAATGCTTCTTAGACGCATACAAAGGTATCATCAAATCCAGATGGCAGTTGAAGATGAAGAAAAAACAGCTTTCCACACCAGTCAAGGAGTTTATTGCTACGCAAAAATGCCTTTTGGCCTAAAAAACGCAGGCGCAACATACCAACGACTAGTGGACACAGCTTTCGAGAAACAAGTGGGTCGAAACTTGGAAGTCTACGTGGACGACCTTGTCATCAAAAGCCACACAGAGGATGAATTGGTGCGCGATATCGAGGAAACGTTCAAAATATTGGGACAAATAAACATGAAGTTAAATCCCAAAAAATTCATCTTTGGCGCAACTGAAGGCATGTTCCTCGGATACTTAATAGAACCTGATGAAATTAAGCCTTGCCCAGAAAAAACCAAAGCTGTTATTGATTTCCCCTCACCGCGCACACTCAAAGAAGTCCAGTCGTTAAACGGAAAACTAGCAGGGCTAAACTGTTTCCTATCGAAGTCAGCGGACAAATCACTCCCTCTCTTCAAAACACTCACGAAGTGTACTAAAAAGGGAGATTTTCGCTGGACTGAGGAAGCAGAAGAAGCTTTCCAACAGCAAAAACAGCACCTAGCATCACACCCAAAACTTGTCGCACCGCGACCAGGGGAAGAGCTAATCATGTACTTATCCGCAACCCATGGAGCAGTTAGCGCAGTGCTATTGACAGATAGAAACTCCATCCAGACGCCCATATACTTCGTTAGCAAAGCATTGAAGAAGACAGAGACTAAATACAGCGCCATGGAGAAGCTGGTCCTAGCCTTAGTATTCGCAGCTAAAAGGCTACGCAGATACTTTCAAGCGCATCCAATAGCTGTAATAACAGACCAGCCAATCAAACAAGTTATCTCTAAACCTGATGCATCAGGACGGCTACAAAAGTGGAGTGTCTTGTTAAGCGAGTATAACATCTCATATAGACCGCGCACTGCAATCAAGGGACAGATATTAGCCGATTTTATTGTTGAGAAGCCAGCTACGGATAGTCCAACCTCAACAACCAAAACAGATATGCAAGAACCCTGGATTCTGTTCACAGATGGATCCTCATGTGTGGATGGATCATGCGCAAGCCTTATTCTTACAAATCCAGAAGGCATGGAATTCACCTATGCGCTGCACTTCGAATTCACAGCCACAAACAATGAGGCGGAATACGAAAGCCCTACTAGCCGGACTGCGCATTGCAATCCAAATGGGTGTACGCAACTTGGAGGCAAACGTAGATTCTCGGCTAGTCGCTAACCATGTGCTAGGTGAATATGAAGCAAAGGATGAACACATGATCCAATACCTGGACAAGACCAAGTCCTTAATTAAAAACTTTGACAGGTTCACAATAAAACAAGTGCCTAGAGGGGACAATAGGAAGGCTGATGCGCTTAGCAAGATCGCATCCACGAGCTTTGCGCACTTATCAAAACAGGTATTGGTAGAAACCTTACAAAACAAATCAATCTTGGAGATGGAAGTATCCACGGTGATAGAAGAACAAGATCCTACATGGATGACACCTATCATTGAGTTCATTAGCAAAGGAGTCTTACCACAGGATCATAAGGACGCTCGAAGAATACGGCGCACAGCGCAGTGATTTGAACTACGGGACAACATCCTCTATCGACGTTCTTTCTTGCAACCTTGGCTACGATGTGTCGGACCCCTTCAGGCAGACTATGTACTCCGAGAAATCCACGCTGAATCATGCAACATGCACTCAGGGCCGCGATCTGTTGTAGCACGCGCTCTACGGTCGGGGTATTATTGGCCAACTATGCATCGCGACGCGCGCGATATGATAAAGAAGTGCAGTAAATGCCAAGTACACAGGCCAATTCCGCGGCAACCACAACAAGAGCTAACACCTATTACCTCACCATGGCCATTTTACAAGTGGGGCATTGACATCGCAGGACCATTTCCAGTTGTAGCAGGAGGGCTAAAATTCCTCATCGTAGCCATAGATTACTTCATGAAGTGGATCGAAGCAAAGGCGGTGGTGAGCATCACGGGCATCCAGGTCAAATGCTTTGTATGGGATAACATTGTCTGTCGCTTCGGACTACCTGGAGAAATTATATCAGACAATGGGAAACAGTTCTGCGACAACCCATTCAAAGATTGGTGCGCACAATTGAACATTACACAACACTTCGCTTCAGTAAAACACCCACAAACCAATGGTTTGGTTGAGCGAGCAAATCGCAGTCTAGGTGAAGGAATAAAAGCACGCCTTGACAGACACAAAGGAAGGTGGGTGGACGAGCTCTCACATGTCTTATGGGCGCATCGCACCACAATCAAAACCAGTACTGGAGACACGCCATTCTCCCTTGTCTACGGAACAGAAGCCGTCATACCAGCTGAGATAGGAATGCCAACTATACGAACAGCAGAGGTCAACGTCACAACAAATGACGAGGAAGACGTGAACGCGCAGCTATACGCGAAGCAAAGGCTAAGGCAAAAATGAAGAAGTATTATGATGCAAAGGTCAAACACACTTCCTTCAGGCCAGGAGACTTTGTATACCACGCCAATGATGCAAGCCACGCAGAAGACACAGGCAAACTCGGACCTAAATGGGAAGGACCCTACGAGGTCACTGATGCGCTAGGCAATGGCGCATACAGGCTGCGCGATATGGAAGGTCACGGCCTAGCGCGCACCTAGAACATCTGCAATCTTAAAAGATGCTATCTTTAGGCGAGGCTACGGCCAATACACAGACACCTTTGCACTTTAGGATGTGCCCAATAAGTGTTTGTTTTTTCTTTTCTTTCTTAGGAATTGTATTTTTATTTTTTCAAAAAACTTGCAAGTATCAATAAAATGTTATGGTTTCTAGCTAACTCCATAACGTATATCACTTTATTGCGTACATACTTATATATGTCAATATTGTTATCTTATATTTTTGCCTACATGGCGTGCATGCACTAATTATGACCCACGAAGGCATAAAGGATGAGTAAACCTACTAATTCACTCGTTGAGTAAGAGGGTTGCAAACCCATCAACATTGGATCACGCATCCTTGCTAAGCACCTTACTTTTGAGACGTTGAGGTAAGTTTTCTATGCGCATCCCACGAAGGGTGCGCAAATATTAAGTACACCGTACAAAGCTTAGCAAATAACGAGCCAAGACACTTGGTCAAATAATAAAACTCCGCAAAAATTAAAAGCAAGTTTATTCTCATAATTTATCTTAAGTCATGCACTTGATAAGTTATCTTATTCCATCTTTTTACACAAAAAAAAAAAAAAAAAAAAAAAAAAAAAAAAAAAAAAAAAAGACAACTACTATATCTCAAAAAAGATACACTTTGTTATTTATACGATAAATATACAAGCTACAACAGAAAAAGAAGCCTATATGCTATGCCGATGCTCAGGGCTATCTTCTGGTGCAGCGGAACTCCCTACCTCTTGAAGCTTTCTCAAGAGTAATGCATCCTTGGGAGATACGGTCGGCACACTCACAGGAACCCCATCAGACCTGGGAATATGTGCAGTGCCTACACCGCATAAGACTGCCTTGCCCTTAATCCCTTTTTTCTGGGCAGCTCTCTGCGCGTGGCGCTCCAGTACCTCCTTCAGAGGAATCTCCCTCTCAATGGCAAAAGGGTTCAGCAGGTCGTGAGGCTGCGCAAAAACAGGAACTTGCAGCTGCGACTCGTCAGGTCTAAGGAAGTAGTCTGGCTGCGCCTCTGCATCCTCCAAAATATGGCGCTCCAAGGTCAACCCCTCCATAATTACCTTTATGAGGTTTTCCGGGTCGCGCTCCAACCGTGCAATATGAGGCAGCTCGAGAAGTTTCATCCTCTCCATGGACTGCACCAGCTCGTCATACGCACTCGCATTATAGCCAGGTACCTCAGTCAAGGCCTTGTTCAACAACTTAGCCTCATGGAGATCCTCCATAGCTTGCAACCTCCCACGCTCAACAGCGCACTGCACCACCTTCCCAAAGGCCCCCAACACCTCTTGGGACTCCAAAGTGCCCATAGCGGCCAGGCGCAGTCCATGACTGATCAACCACCTACATCAACAAGAACAACTTGTGTTAAAAAGAAACATAACAAACAAAAAATAATAAAGGCATAAAAAGCAGAAGAGAACGTACCTGCGCTCAGCAGTGGTCGACATCAGATGAGGGTATAACTCCTCATCATACTCTATGCTCAGGCCACGCCGCTTATCCTCCTGCACCTGGACAATCTCCTCCATGCGCTCCTTGAACTTAGCAACATTCGCGAAGTGCTCCTCCTTCTTCTCCTCAAGATACCTTACTGCCCAAGTAAGGTTGGCCCTGAACTGATGAAGCTGCCCGCGCGCCTGCTCCAGCTCAGCCAACGAGGTCAACTTCTCATTCGTGACCTTGTCCGTATAAACCCTGAAGGACCCCACTTCCGCCTGCGCTTCAGCCAGCTGCGCACGGAGAACAGCTATCTCCTCTTCCTTTTAGGCGAGAGTGCTACTCTCCCCGACATACCTCGTCTTCAACTGAGCCACCAGCTCAGTTTGACGCGTAGCAGTAGCAGCCAACTCATCCATTAGCTGCTGTGCAGATACGCCTTCATCAACCTTTGCCTCCTCCTCCTTGTTTTCATTCTGAGGAGGAGCCACCGTCTCCACGAAGGCTCCATCATCCTTCGTGGCATCATCGCTACTACAAAACATGAAGGAAACACTTAGTACATATTACGACAAGTAATAAAAATATAAATGACGCATGAGGAATACGACTTACATAAACGGAGAGGTCTTAGCAGCCTCCTTATCCGCACCAGGAGCGGATGTCTCCTCCTCCGCAGACGACTCTTCATCTCCGATGATATAGTGTCTCCTCTTAGAGGTACCACTGCTACCAGCCTCTCCCTTGCCCTTCAACTCCCGCGCTACCTCCTCAGGTTTCAACACTTCCTCAGGCTTCAATATTTCCACGCTATCAGATGATTCAGCGTGCGCCTCCTCCTCCTGCGCCATTTCCACATCTGGCGCCACGCTCTAAACGTGCGTCACTTGGAGAGGCGGCGTATCTTCGTGGCCAACATCCCCCAGCACAGTCAGATGACCCTGGGTCACTTCCAAAAGTGGCTGCTCGTTCTCCCTCAGAGGGCGCACACCCACAGTCACCTGCTTTAGCTTCTCCAGCTTCACCATAGCGAACAGATCCATCTCTGCGTACACAGAAACAAACAGCAAAAGAAGGGATTAGTTACTAAACGTGCGCATATAGAAATAACTTACATGATTAGAAGCAGAAAGGACGAACACCTACCCCGGCCTTCCTCATCAATGAAGGTTGGCACCTCGTCAACACCACCGAAGTAATTGCGACTCAACCCCACATGCACCAAAAACTCCTCTGGATAAGGGTTAATGGGAATGCGGTTGGCATCAAGGGTCTGCGCATCGGTCAAACTATAGGATCCGGGTGCGGGGCGCCCATCCCGGGGCAACGTGTCTTGAGTATAAAACTCAAAGGGTGATGGAAACACTACGTCATCAACCCAGAAAAAGTACTCCCTCCAATGCCTTAGGGAGTCTACCTTCTCAGTATAACACTGAAGCTTCCCCGCGCGCTTCGCAAAGGACACCCATCCATGCGACCACGTTGTGTGGTAGAAGGCGCGAAACAAGGCAATGGTCGGCTCTATCGCAAGTAAACGGCAGTTTACCTCAAAATTCGACACCTTAGCCGCACCTATACAGTGTAGCTATGAGATGTGAAGATGATAGTGATTGAGCAAATCACTCAGGAAAATAGATATCGGTACGCGGTAATTCGCGTACTCGAAAAAACGTGTGTATAGTTCTATTTTCCCTTCAGGGAAATCGGCTATACATGCATCAATGTCTGGAGCCTCCGGATGCACATCCAGAGAAATGAAGTAGTCAGATGAAAACTGACGCACATCATCCTCACTCATCGCAGAGCGAAATCTTCTAATTGGGCAACCATTTTCAGAAATTTACCAAGATACGCACACAAATTTACCTAATAAAACGATTACTTTCTTTGCAAAAAAACGCTTTGAAGAAGGGTGCAAGGGTGAGTATGTGTTTTTACTGTGTGTTTTAGGTAAAATGGGGGCGGTGACTCTTATATAAGGAGTCCAAAAACCCTAGATGACGCCCACGTGGATCCCACTCACAAAACGTGTGGCTAGAAACCGAAACGGTACATGCACTTTTTCCCGTTTTTCGAGGGACACGTGGACACAACCCCCGATTTTTGAGGCATTTCTTTGAAATATCTATGACTAGGTACATTGTACTCAGTATTGGGTGGCAATATTTCAAAGTTCTCCCGCCACGCTTACCGCTGTTGTGACTAGTCTAGCATCCGTGGCTACGAGCCGCACACACTAGACTGGGGGGACATGATGACGTATAGTCTATATATGGGCCACGAGCCCAAATATTAAACATTACTAAGACCCAAAGCCACCATATGTGGACTATTATAATTTGGGTCGCATTAATAATGGAGTGGGCTCACGCAAGCCCAACCAAACTATATACGGAATAGATAGAGATCTTTTGTCTTTGGAATGGATATCCTTAACCCGGATAAGCACCATGTGTACGAAACGTAAGGAGCACGAACCCTACAAGGATTCTGCGCCTATATAAGGAATAACATAATTCTCATTAAAGGTACGATTCACAAACCCTCAAAACTCTTTACGAGAACCCTAAACCGATTACTTACTCTCACGCTGGAGTCTAATCGTGGGAGACAATCCCACGATAAGCCTAACGGTGTTGTTTATTTTCTTAGTGCACAGGTTTCAAGCATTAAGAAGCGAATTGGTACGAGAGCAAGAGCCCATAATCAGGAATGCCCAACTTTTGTATCAACACTTAGAAACTTTGACTAAAACTTATATCCCTAATACTATCATAAGGCTCCTTATATAGATAACCTTAAGTCGGTTTACAATACTTGAACGACAAGTAATTATCCCTAACTAATTCTAGAATATTCATACAATATTACATATTAATCCTTTAATCAATATTGCACTTAAGTCCTTATTCTCTTCGAAGTACTTTGAATAATCTTTAATATATAGCAGTACTTTGACAATGTTTGACTTTGATCTTCAAGCAGCACTTTGACACAGCAGTACTTTGAATTACAGAAGTACCTTGATCTTTTATATCCCAACATTTCCTCAAAATCAAATATTCCCAATCCCGAACGTATTTCTTTTTATTTTCCAAAAACCGTTTCTCATATTTGGTTTGGCGTTTGGTATCCATGTGGGTGGAAGGTCGACTCAACACAAGACATAAAACACATCAAAAGTAATAATAATAACGATCTACAGGTCTAGTGTTGGCCCAATATATTATTTAAATAAATCGTCGAAGTTTATCAAATTCGTCAACTCGCTAATCCTCCACAACTTATTTACTTAATATATTATTCCAAAACCATACCAAGTCCTAAATCACATAGCACATAGATTATTATATGGTAAGTTTTAAAGTCTAATAAGTTTCCTAAATATATCGTCAAACTTACCAAATTCGTCAATTCGGTAAACCTCACAAAATATTTAGTAGCTTATTATCCCGCACTCCTACCACAACCTAAAGGCATCATAGGATACAATACCCGATAATAAACCCTTTTTATATAACTAAATAGGTCTCATTTAATCCGTCGATCAAATAAGTTAAATAGCTATATAAAACTTTTGATATAAATAATGCCTAAAAACATTATTAACATATATCGATATCTCTATGTTTTGATAATCAAAAAACGTAAACTCATTGAACTACAAATTATGACGTAAACAAGTATTTAGTCGTAAATATTTGCTTTAGCATCCATATCACTTAAGGTATGAATAAACAAAGTGTCTAATGCATTTTATGATCAAAAGAATTTTTATTTTTACAAACCTTACATTTTATTAAAGTGGGACAAACATTTTTAAACTTATACAAAATATTTTTGTATTTATAAGAAATGTTTTATTCAAAATACATATTTTGAATTCAAATTTCAACCCAAAGAACGGCTACATTCTTCAGGAAAAACCTCCCCCACAAAAAGACAAAAAAATTTGAAGAAAAAATATTTTTTATTAGGCGGCCCCCTTAATTATACTAGGCGGTTCCCTTAATTATTAAGGGGACCGGTCACGCTCCCAAACAGTATTTTTCCCCCTATAAATACTGGTTCATTCAACAGATTTTTCTCACCTTTTGCACCCCAAAACTTTCTGTTCTAGATCTCATTTCTATTCTCTAAAATCCTTTGATCATACATACATAAATCTTTGTTTCAAAGTGATCCAAACCTCTACCTTTCAAGTGCAAGAGAAGAATACTTCAATCCTTCAAGAGAAGAAGTATTACAACTTGTTGTGACCTCCACATCCAAGTTGTTAGAGCATCATCCATTATATCTATTTCTTTGTGTAACTAGTTGTGAATATTTGATAGAAGATAGATTAGCAAGGTGTGTAGATAGAGTGAGTGTGTAGTAGATAGTTGTGAAGTAGAGAAGTTGGGAAGTCGATAGTTGTGAAGAAGATAGTTGTGAAGAAGATTGTTGTGAAGTAGATAGTTGTGAAGAAGTAGTGTTGTGATTAAGTAGTGACTAGGTGTGAAGAAGTAGTGTTGTGATTAAGTAGTGACTAGGTGTGAAGAAGTTGTGTAGAAGGTGTGAATAAGTTGTGACGAAGTTGTGGTGTGTATATTGGTGTGTAAGTTTTTCTCCGCCATAAGGAAGCTTGTTGACATAGTGAAGAAAACTCTCGAGTAGGTGACTCGAGGGGTGGAGTAGGGCAAGGAAGGTGTCCTTGTAGCCGAACCACTATAAATCCTTTGTCTCGCGGTTAGATCTTTCCATATCTTACTTATTATCTTGCTTATATCGTTATTACCTTTGTAGACGTAGACGTATATATATATATATATATATATATATATATATATATATATATTTGCTCATATAGTGCTAGTATTGATTTTACTTAAAGATCAAATGAAAGTTTCATTCAGAAAACAAAGTTTTTACAATCAAACTAAAAAGGTAACATACATATAATTGATCATTTCGATCAAGTAAAGTTTTCATACAAAATATAACTAAGGATTATAAAATAAACGATTACTTACTTATCTCTCGTATATAGCTATAATTGTTTATATTATGCATGTGTTGATTTCATATACTTAGCTTATATTATTATTGTTCATACTGAGATATAGTTGTACGTATTGTTTAAGATTTGAGTTCACATAAGATTGAATCAAAGTTTTAAAAGCAAACAAGGTTTTAAAACTAAACTAAGTTTTCATAATAAAATTAAAAAGACGTAAAACTATTCAACCCCCCCCCCCCCCTTCTAGTTTTCCACAATTGGCATCAGAGCTACGTTAAACAAGATTTTTAAAATATACTGTATTTTAAAACTTGTATCGATCTATGGAATCGGAAAAATATTTAGAAGGGCAATTTATGCAAAGACCACCATTATTTGAAAGTGATGGTTTTCTTTATTGGAAAAATAGATTCGAAACTTATGTAAAATCAAAAGATCTTGATCTTTGGCATGTCATTACCTTTGGTGATTTTCCCCCTATTCAATATAATTTTGAAACTAAAATGGATGAAATTGTATCTTTTGAAAAACAAAATGATGATTTGAAAAAGAAACTAGCAAAAAATAATGAGGCTAAATTGGTTATTTATAATGCGTTACTACGCAAAGAATATGAAAGAATTTTTATGTGTAAAACCGCAAAAGAAATTTGGGATTCTTTACTAATCACTCACCAAGGTAATAGTCAAGTTAAAGATAACAAAATAGATCTTCTTGTTCAACAATATGAACAATTTACGATTCTGGAGGAGGAATCAATAGATAATGCTTTTGCTAGGTTTAACACTATCATCACAAGTTTAAAAGCACTTGATGAGAATTTTTCTAGTAAGAATTTTGTTAGGAAATTTCTTAGGGCTCTTCATCCAAAATGGCGAGCTAAAGTTACGGCGATTGAAGAATCGAAGAACTTGTCAACTCTTCAACTTGATGAGTTGATCGGCAACCTGAAAGTCTACGAAGCAATAATAAAGAAATACTCCGAGATGGTCAATGGAAAAAGAGAGCAAAGCAAGCCAATTGCGTTGAAAGCTAGGAAGGAATCTAGTAACGAGGATAGCTCAACCTCCAAAAGTGATGACGAAGAATATGCGATGGCAGTAAGAGACTTCAAGAAATTCTTCAAAAGGTGAGGAAGATTCGTTAGACAACCGCTTGATGAAGGGAAAGCAAACCAAAGAAATAAAGATGACAAAAATGGCAAAAGTGATAGGAAGTGCTTCAAATGTGGTGATCCAAATCATCTCATCGGAAAATGTCCAATGATGTCAATAAATCAAAATCAAAAGGCGTTTGTTGGAGGAGCTTGGAGTGATAGCGATGACGATGAGAAAGAAATCACAAATGAGGAGAAATGTCTTATGGCTAAGACATCAAGCGAGGTACGTTCCGAAACCGAACACTTTAGTGACGAAAATTTATCATTAGACGAAAAAGACCTAGATAGTGAATATAATAGGTTATGCAAATTAGGTCAAAAGGTTATAGCTAAAAATAAGTCACTAAAACATATTAATAATCTATTAGAAAATGAAGTACTCGAATTAAAAATTAGACTACAACATTTGGAAAAAGGAAAAGAAGTTTTTATAGAATGTAAAACATGCATAGAGGTTAATAATGAAAACGAAAAACTTAAAGATGAAATTTTCAAACTTGACAAGTTTAAAAATAGTAGTAACCCACTTAAGAAAATAATAAGTGTTCAAGAAACGTCGGGAGATAAAACCGGTCTAGGATTAACCTCAACTAATGTTTCAACTAGTGAAAAAAAAGTATAAAGTTTGAATGTGAATCTAGTAAACAAAAATCATTAGAATCAAAACCTAAGTATATACTTACAAAAGATAGAAAAATACCCATTGCGAATGATGAAAAAGTAAAAACTTTTTATAAACCATCCTTAAAGACCGAAGTAGGATCCTCTAAACTTAAATTAAGATCTAAAACTCCACCACCGAGAAAACCAAATAATCTTCATACTCGATCTAAAACACCTCAACCTAGAAGAAACCAAAATAGACAAAACTACAATAATACTAGTCATCAAATGTGGAATTATTAACCAAGTTACAATCCTTGGGTAATACTACCACCATACATGCATCCTAGCCAAATGTTGAATATGTTTGGACCAAAAAACTTTGGACCAATGAGACAATGGGAACCAAGTGGCTAAGCTGTCAATCTTGGAAGAAGTTGGAATATCATCTACAAATGACTTCTATAAGTCAACATGGTCACTTGAAGTGCTTGAAGATATTCCATTGAAGACTAAAAGGTACGCGTTTCTTTTAAGTTCATCGCTATAATTTGCATGCTTAGATATATGATTAGTTAGATTAATGCTTAGCTATACATATATGTGTACATAATAGCTTATATTCTTATAACCTAGAAACATCATTGTTTGACTCTCCTAGGAATAAGATAAAATTGTTCATTGCCGAACAAAATAGAAAATGGAAATCTTCTATATCCACTATTAGCAAACTCATGGTGATGAAGTGAAATGAGTTAAGTGGATCGATCGTTAATATAGAAGTAGGATTAGATCCCTCGCGTAAGAAAACTATGGATGAAACAAGCTCTCGTAGACTATGGCATTAAGTTAGATAAGCGTGCGAAAACAAAGGAACTATAGATGTTAGGTTATACCCCATTCAACACTCTCGTATCTAACATATAAATTATCGTCTTCATTTCCTTTAGGATCATAGGATATGTAGAAACGATAGCATGAGATAATAATAGGCTTAACCAATCCTCTTGAGCATGATATCTTTAATAAACATTTTTTAAAATATTTGATTTATGATATTTGTTGTAAAAAATCTAATATCTCTAAAAATTTGCAAAAACCTCACATTTTGGGAAATAGTTTTTCAAATAACTATCCCACTTTTAAATAACATGTTTTCACTATCAATATCCACAATTTTGTTTTGATCAAAACTAAAGAATGGGAAAATATTCTTTACCATTCATTCACACATTTTGAAGTAAAAACCCAATCTATTTTATTCAAATAACTCTCACATCTAAGTGAAAACTTACTTTCAAACATTGTTGAATAATGCTAAAAACGTCTATTTTAAAATCATGCATGGTGATCTCATATTTGTGATCTATATTTATATAAATGACCCTTATAAGTGAACTAAATCAAATCAAGAGGACCATGGTTTGTTCATTAAGACTTTGTTTGTAACAAGTCTAGAAATCCATGCTATCATAACTACCCACTTATTGCACATTAATACACATTAGGATTAATCCTCCTAGTTATGTAGTTATGAAATACTTGATGTTGCTTATTGTTTCCTAGCACTTATATTTTACTTGCTTGATGAGTATGTTTGCATGCTAGATGAAATTGCTTGTTTACTTAATCTCTTTGATTAACATGCTTTGGCTACATAATTGCCTACATAATTAGTATATGCTTAATTGCCTCAAAGAGTTGGACTTGTTTGAAACTAAAAACACAACCTTTCGGCAATTCACTACCAAAAACCCTTTTCTGGCAATCTGGGAATCACCAGATGGGCGGCTGTCACACCCCCAAAATACATGTTTTTAGCAGCGGAACGGAATACCTGGGGGTGACTGTCATAGCACCATAGTTACAGTTATATTGAACGACCTATAGTGTCGTTTAGAAAATACAGCGTTTGATCATTAAAATATTCAGAGTTTACAAAGCTTAGGTCCCAAAAGAGTTTGCCAATATAGTTAAAATAAGTTCAACAAGATCAAACGTTTCATAAGTGCAGAAAATATGGTGAGACGCGTCGACTCCGCGACTCCATGAAGGTCCAAATGTATGCAACATGAGCTACCTTAATAACCTGAGAAATACATTGCGAAAAACGGTCAACATAAAGTTGGTGAATAATCATAGGTTTATAAGTCAAATCGTATGTACAATAGCCACAAGTAAAGTAAAAGTAAAAGCAAGGTGACAATATGTCAAAATGCTACATTGATCTTAAGCTCATGACCCCGAAGCTAGACGTACTAAAATTGGCCCCAAAGGAGTGTTTATCAGACACTCAAATTATTCAGACATGAAATGCATTCGTTTTCCTTATGGAGCAACCCAAACACGAATGGAGGCGTCACCCTCGATAGATCTATCCACTCACTCTCGCTTGGCAATATAATTAACGGTCCATGATAATAAGGGGACTTGAAGTGATAGTACTAACAACTTAAGCAATGTATGGAATTTAATACTTGGGCATGTACAAAAATAATTGTGCAATGTATTCTCCCCCGTGGGATTTAAAATCAAATAAGTACTAAAAACGGGGCTATGAAGACTCACCTGGAGTGATAGTACAAAGATGGCACAACGATGGTAAAGTAATCGGGACAATGAGGCGCGAACACTAGCCGCAACTTAAATGAATAATCATGATCTAATTTAGATCATGCCGTGATGTAATGAATGCACATGCACATGATACCAATATCACTCGTAATTTGGAAATACTAGTTATTGTCAAATAAAATACTTTCCATACTTAGGAAAAATAAGTCCAATTGGAGTTATAAAAACTTGTCGTAATATATATCGTATAAAAATGTTAGCGTTATATTTCCTCGTATCGAAAACCTTAAAATAACGTCGTTAAGTCGTATAAATATTCTTTTGGGTCATACGTATTTCATTTGTTAAGAATATAGTCCTTAGTAACATTTCTAGAAAATATACCATTTAGTGCGTAAGTTATTATTTTCTAGTAGTGACTATATATATATGTATAGTTTTGACGATGTTAAAACGCGTATAACTTGGTCGTTTTAAGCTCATTTTCCTCGTTCTATATATTCACGGATTCGTTTTAGTATGTAGTAATATATTTTCGATTGCTCGGTTCCTCTAGGTTACGTTTAACGTCTCTATTTGCCCGTCGAAAACTGTCAAACAGCATGCAGTTTTTCCAAAAATAGTTTTCGTCGTTAAATTTACAAAAATCATATCTCCTTCGTTATAAGCTCGTTTTAATCTGTTCTTTCACCAAAAGTTTCGTTTTTGAAAGTATTTTCTAAATCTTTGGTCAAAAATTACCCATCATTCACTGATTTTCCCACGTTTCAAAAATAGGGACAGTAGGTCAATATGTAGTTTCAAAAACCATTTTCCTAGTTTCAAACTTGTTCCAACTTCAACCAAACCACTTTCAATCACCACAAAACTAGTCTAATCCTACCATACACCTTCTTAAGGTGTCATGGGTTCCTAAACTTCATAAACAAAGTAGATCTAACAAAGATCTAACAATAATCACTTCCTAAGGTTCAAAAGTTAAAAGTTTATAAAATAAAGTTGTATAAATAGCATATGCATGTAGATCTAGTATATATATCATATGGATCTTGTATAAACTTGATAAAATTTATAAAAATGAGTTTCTTATACTTACTTGAAGGATGGTGTGATTAGATGATGAAAAACCTTAGTATTCTTAAGTTTGTATTTCAAAACCTTACAAGAATAACCTAAATAAACTAGTGTGATACTTGATCTTGGAAAATTTCTTGGTCTTGCCCTCCCCTTGTTGTTGCCGTGTATAGGAGTAGAGAGAAAAGAGAGAATGAGATTTTTTTCTTGACTTGAGATAATGGAATGAAAATAATGGTCTTGGTATATTATATATTTTTCCTTTTAGACATAAGGTACAAGCAATTAAGAGTTAGTAGATAATTTCAAAGGTGTAAGAGATTGGAATGGAGGGGGGGGGGGGGGGGGGGGCGGCATAATGGAAGGAAGGAAGAAAATGTGGAGTGTGTAAGAGATTTGGTGAGGTATTAGTGTTATAGTGTATATATTAATAGTTTTAGGGAATACCGGGTACCGAGTTAACTAAAAATAATTTTTAACGGAGTTAACCGGGACATAATAAAGTTATAAAAATTATAAAAATAGGTTGGGTAAAATTATTGGATGTTTAGATAATTATAGTTTAATTTCTACGAAAACCGTCGTCATTTTAGTAAACTTACGTTAATAATTAAAATAAATCTCCAAAATACCGGGTAAATTAATATTATAATTTTTATATTATCAAAATGAATATAAAAATATATTGGGATCATAGTCGGGAGTGTCGGACGTGTTAGTCACATTATTGATCATTTGTTAACGTTTATATAGGAATAATTATACGTAAAAGTTAATTATGCCAAAAGTATTAATTTAATTATCCTACGAGTGGAATAGTATGCAAGTGCCATAATGATGATATGCAGACTATTTCTAGTCTGTATGAGATGTCCCAAATGATAAAGCATGAATTCGCTCCTGAACCAATACGGTTACGCGAATTTTGAATACCCGTAAACTAAGTTTACGATGAAATGAGTAATGCACATGAATAGTGGTTTTCTCTCGGAAATGAATAGTGTCATGTGAATAGTAAAAATTCTGAACGCTTCTCAGAATATCAAATTGACCTAAAAAATGATGAATAGTAAGACGATGAATAGTAATCTGTGAATAGTAACTGATGAATAGTAGATTGTCAAAGTTTGGAAAATGACCGGAAATTACAAGTTGTGACAGCGGCCCCCTTAAATCATAAGGCGGCCCCCTTAATTATTAAGGGGACCGGCCTCCAATTAAGGGGACCGGCCATCTGATGGTCGAAGGTGTTGTTTCCTTTTTCTACTTTTTAGTCCATTTCATCCTACACTTCCCAAAATTCATAAACCTATTTTATCCTAAACCTTCTATCAAAATTTATACATCCTTAGTCCCACCAATCCTACATTATAAACACTCTCATTCCTCTCAATCTATACTCATCTCTTCATGACCTCTCCCATTAAACCAAAACCACCAAATAACCTGTTTGGAGAAGAAAGCCTAACTTCCATTAAAAGCCCGTCAAACCTAATGATGTTGTCAAACATCCAACACCAAATTCCTCCTATGTCTTCAACATTACATACCTAACACCTCACTCTCCTTCTCACCAACATTATATATCAGAAACCTTTACTCACCCATATCCTTCTACATTACACTTAAATCTCATAATCTTTTCACAACTCAAGCGATGTTGTTCATAATCAACCAACAGCTAAACCTCACTCTCACACAAATGATCCATTTAACAACAAATCATCCATTTGTGCTTCCACTAATGCTCCTTCTTATGATGAGCATGCACAATCCCAAACCAATAATCCCAACCTCATTACCAACACTTTACATGTTGCTCATTCAACAAAAACACCATCCACTCATGAAGCATCCCTTCCACCCATATCATGTTTTCATGATTACCCAAGCTCAAACATGTCTCCACCACCAAGAGTATCACCACCACATCCTACAACTTTACATGCCATTCCTATGTTGCATGTTTAAACCCTCACCCACGACAACTATCATGCTCCACCACCATCACCTTCCTCTGAACACTTAATGTTCGTTGAGGCGCTAAAAGAATCCCATGAGCTTAGTGCTCTTTTAGCCTTACATCTTGCTCAACGCAATTTGGATCCACCTTCATCTAGATCACCCTCATCACCACACAACATAAATCAACTTGAGAAGCATGTCAACAATCGACCTTGTTGCATCTTTCTCCTAAAAACCATTGCATTCAATGAACACTTCACTTGGATTGAATATCTTCTCACTAGATCACATCCAATACCCTCACTTGAACAACATCCAAAACCTTAATCAACCTCTTCCGCTACAAACTCTCCATAACCAAACTCTCCGACATTCGTGACCCAAACATATATGATGAGTGTGTAAATACTCATCATTTTATACCCATCTTGATGCATAAATTGAACAAATATGCTCAAATACACTGCAGATATCCTTGGTTTGCGTTTTTATGTGTTTTAGGTATAAATGATTGAATTCTGGGCGAAAACATGCAATTTTGAGCGAAAGCATGCAGTTTTGCGCGACTCGGCAACAAGCGGTAGATACTGTGATATTAAAGATGGAGTCAAGGCCAGCCCCGGATAGAGTTTTGGAAAAAGAATGGAAAAATAACAAAACTGTGCATGAAAGTTCGAGTCTATCGATAATTTTATTTGGAGCATCAAAGTAAAAGATAGAATTTGAAAGATTAAACGAAGCCCGAAGATAATCTAGTGAAAGCCTAAAACTGCAGCCCAAGCTACATATCATGAACTGGCCCAATTTATTATTTACACATATGAAAGTTAGCAACAACAAGGGTGACGTTGCAACATTTCTATCCACATTTTTTCTTGGCTTACTCCATACGCTAAAAAAAGAGGACAATATAAATAATGGAGGGGATGGCAACAGTGGGTCGGTTCCCATTTTATCACAAAAATTCTCTTAATATCTTTTATTTTGTTGTCATGTTTAGTTAGTTACTGTCTTAATTTAATGTCTTAATTTCTCATAATATCTTTTATTTGGTTGTAAGTATTTTTGTCAATGTTTTAGTCTTTAAATTTGTCATCAACAATTTTTACTCTTTAAGTCGTAAGCTTTTTTTTTCTGTTTACAAATAGATGAACACAAACTACAAAAATATATAGTTTAGTTGATGATGGTTAGATGGTGATGTTGAAGTAATAAAGAGGAGATCATTAGATTAGTGTAAGAGAAGAACAGGAGCTTTAGCCGCACCTCAGGGGTCGCTTCACATGGTTATAACCACAACCGTCATTTTAATTTATTTCTTAATTAGTATATCATTCTCTGTTTGCTTTTACTTTGTAGCTAGCTTGTATTATCAATTCAGTTTTTTTTTTTAATGTTATCTCATACGAATTCACTGTTATTTCATTGGAAGTTTGTGTGTCAGTTCATTTTTATTGTTTTAAAATCCAAGGGGTGAATGAATCTAGTACTTTGTCTTGAAATCTTTGTCTATGTTTTATTAATCAAGTTTTAGTCATTGAAAATTTAAAAAGAAAATCATTTTTTTTAAGTCTTTAAAATCTTGTTTCAAATTTAGTAAGTAGTACATATTTTACCGTAGTTGGTTAATGAGTAATTAGCGGGGTCAATCATAGAGTTTAAGGCGACCGGTTTTGAAGCATATGGAGTGGGTCTCATCTCGCTAATTTTACATTTCTCATCTCATTTGGTTATTTCTAACCTTTTTATCTTTTTTTTTTTCTAGTATGTTAATTGTTATTGCCATGTTTGTTTATTGTCATGCTTAGTTTAGTTTTTATTGTTGCTTTATTTATTGCTTGTAGTTTAGTTTTAATTATGTGCGAGTAGTTTATATATGTTAGTTTAGAAATATGCTTATGTTTGTTAGGTTTGTTAGCTTAATAGATATGCTTAGTGAGTGGACATTTTGTATATACTTGTTGAGTAGATTATTCCGTGAATTAAGTGTGGTTTTATAAAAGTTAGAAAATATATTTGTTAGTAATTTTAAGTTACTTAGATTAAAATTTTGATTATTTGAGCGGGCAAAAGCTGTGAAAATAATTGGGTTTTAATTTAGATATTGATATCTATTTGTGAAAAATTATTTTTAAAAGAAACCAACGTTGTGAGAAAATTATTAGTTGTAAGAGATATTAATTTATCAATAAATGACTTAATTGAAATAATAAACTACACTTAAGGATCGTGATAATTTGCTTAATAAATATATCTTTTTATCAAATATTTCTTAGTTGCTTGCTTAACATAATTTAGTTTATTATTGTTAGTTGTTATCTTTTATTGTTAACTTTAGATTATTTACTTGCTACTAGTGTTATTATTATCTTTGCTTTAATCACTTAGTTTTAGGCCCATGTTAAGTTTAGATTGCATTTTATTTTATTTGTGCTTTCCGTTATTATTTTATATGCTTTATTATCGCTTTCTAGTGTAAATTTACTTTTCGTAGTTATAAATATCCTCATAACCCTTTACCATGCTTTGTAGTTTTGCTTTATTAATCTAGTTTTTATCGCTTAAAGTAGTTTTTAATCTTTTACTTTAAAACCAATCAAAAACAAAATTTCCTTTTTTCATCCAAATTCACCCGATCACGAAACCGTTTTATAACCATTCACACCTCGTCGGGACATAACGACCCGGGGAAACATTGTACTCCGAGGAGCATTAGTCTAAGCTGTTTTTGACTTATTGACCTTGGTCAATAATAATCTGACGGTTTAACACTGATCAAATTTTGGCGCCGCTGCCGGGGAGGTTGTGTGCGTATCTAAACGGTTTTTCTGATTAGTGTCTTTGGAATTCGTTCCATTGTACATTTATCCATCCTTTGTTCATATTTTCCCATTATCAAAAAAAACCGTTCCCGAAAACTTTTTAAACTCAGTTTTCAACGAACACAAAAACACAAAAACATTTTCTTTATCCTTTGTAAAAAATGTTTAATCAAAAATCCAAAAACATTCACCGTTACCCTCTCACATCTTTGATTCTCATTTCCTCACCCTCTATACACATTTGATTCTTTCTATGTCTCATCCACACTTTCTGGTTTGCCAGTGGTGTGGTAGTTCTTATAATGGTGGCAATTGCCCCGATTGTGGCATGGTAGAGTCAGGAAACGGGTCTGTCTATAACCCAGATCCCTATTCTTACCATGACACGACTGATTTATTCCCCCAGCTACCACACCATCAGTCTCAACAGTTTTACTGTTGTGAGTACTGTGGTGGTTCACACTATAGTTCTGATTGTCAATCGGGAAACACGCTTGTCTATGAGCAGTTTCCTGATAACGATTATGACTCTAGCACACACAACCCACAGCCACATCAGTTTTACTGTTGTAATTACTGTGGAGGTCCGCACTTCAACACCGATTGTCAAACAGGGAACCCATTTCCTTGTAACACTTTTGACACATCGTATTATGACGAACCTCCATCTCCACCAATTCCTCAATGTCTTATCCTTGATCTTTTGGATTTAGTGAAAGACTTGAGAGGAATAACACATACCCCTGATAATCCAAACCAAAAATCGATGGAAGAATTGTTAACTGACGAACAGGCTGCTAAAATAAATTCCCAAGATACTTATGAAAGATCTATTAGGGAATCAATAGCAAAAGAAAAAGCAGTCAGATCTAGCTCTCGATTCCGTTTCATTCCTGATGACAGTGATGATGAGGATACACTTGATATCCTTGGATTTTACAAAGATTCATCAGATGAAATTCCATTAGTTGAGATTTCATCTCAACCCACTATTATCACACCAGAGATTCACACTCACTCTCTGAGCATGGGGGACGAGCATCTTGACACTGTTCCTGAAAGGGAATCGGACGAATTCATAAAGTCTAGTGTTGAGAACCTTATTCCAATCCTAAGAGAGTCTCAGGGAATTCTTGATCATTTATGTGATATTCCTCCTCCTCTTGTCTTTCTGACTGATCATGTTGAGATGTTCTCCGATTCTACTGATGACGATTCGTTATCCTGTGGAGACATCGTTTTTATGGAAGAATTACCTTCTAAGCTAGTTAGCTTAGAAGAAGAGAATGATGAGATTGACACTAAAATCAAGGATGAAGCACTTCGTGCAACATTATTGAATGTCGATCTCCTCATTTCTAAAATCGAGGCTTTCAAAATGAAACCTATTTCATCTCCTATCCCCATAAAGGATAGTGACATTGTCTCCGATGATCCTATACCGGAGTTTGAAGCCTTTACCTTTGATCATATGGGAGAGAAGATTAGTGGCATTACCACTTCTCATTCTCATAATTGTCTCCCCGAATATGATTTATTCACCTTTGAGGAGTTCTCCGATGAACTCACTCGTATCATACCTCCACCAGAGTATGATAATTTTTACTTTGATCTAGACAAAGTTGATCTTTGTTTTCCGGAGGGAAATATTCTAAACCATGAGAATTTGATTGATATCAAAATCCCAACCCTCCCACCCATAATTTGTCTAGATCATATGAGCTTTACTGATGAGATTCATGATACACCAATCATGAATTCTCTTTCTGATGATGATGAATCAATCTTGATTGTCATCAAGATCTTTCTACCCTTCTTCACCTATCGGGTGACTTCTCCTGCTCTTCACTCCTTCGGGAATGAAGACACCATTTTTGATCCCGGCATTTTCATGTATCACTATCTTGAGCCGTGATGCGTGGGAATCGCAACAGGCTTTCCCTCTCGAGGGATCTCGAGAAGCTTACAACCCCCACCAGGCAGTGTACCTGATCGTTGTAGTATAGTATAGTGACTAGTACCGGGGGATTGATCGTTCAGCTTAGGAATAGTGTCGCTAGGATTAGAAAACCTAATTAATAGTTCTAAAGGTGAGGGATGATTATTTTTGTATTTTTATATTTTTATAAAAGCAAGTAAAATCTCGGGTTTTGGAAGAGTGGGCGGAATTAGTTGCTATTCAACTAACCCAAAACTAAGATGCAATCAAAATAAAATACTGAAAATGAAAATAAACTAATTATTACTAAGGTTGTGAGCAGTAATTGGAGAAATTGTGTTTACTTAGACTCACTACTCCCTAGATATCTTTTACACGTTAATTACTTGTTATACTTGTATGGATGACGGATTGTATTCCTTAATACCATTCGTGGGGTGGCATACATAACTCCCCAACTCTATGAGCTCTTATCTCCTCCTACACCATGACCCAGCACAACTATAGGGATTGTAAACAGTGGCTCATGCATTAAATACAACCAATAAAGACCTAGTACGCCTCGGTTCATGTTTCTTAAGACGTTCAAGCATGTTACCATTTGGAGATCTGCCAGTTTTCTTAAGCCTAACATATAAAATCATTCATCCAAGACAAGAATAGACAAGTAATCAACACATAATCAACATCTAGGTTTCATTAGATCTAAGCAAACACAAAAGAGATCTAGCCTAGCATAATGGAATTGAGATAAGAACAAGATATAAACAACCAACACATAGACATATTGATTGAATTAGAAGAACACTTATCTCAATTACAATGCAAGGTATCAAGGGTTTGGAACCCTTGAAAAACCTGTAAAAGATACACCAAATTCGTCTTTAGGGTTTCACCAAAACTTCTCCCCTTTTAATGAAAAAACTAGAAAACTATATATAGGAAAACTGGGCTGACGGCGTCAAGACAACCATGTGACGCCATCACCTCGCCGCCAAATACTTCCTCGGACTGCCTTGATCTACTTATGACGGCCTATGTGACGCCGTCACCAACCACGGTATTTTATTCTTTGTACTTTGACGCCGTCAGGATGACTTTTGACGCCGTCATCAACTACGGTGTTTTATTCATGATGTCTGACGCCGTCAGGCTATAACTCTTGACGCCGTCACCTAGTGTCTTCAGCATGGAAAATTGATACTTTGCCGTTTTCTTCACTTTTATGCTCCAAAAACGTCCAAAATGGCTTCTTTTCCAGAATTCACTCTCCAACCACCTAAAATCACAAAAGGAACGATTTAGGGCAATATTTGATCAAATAAAGTCGGATTCGGGCTTAAATGACCCCCTAAAAACGGATCATTTTTCGCCTCATCATATACCCTTACACTTGAGATTTGCTTGTCCTCAAGCAAATGAGCTTTTATTCTACTCAAAAGACAAGTTAGGGGTCATTTAACACTAATATAAAAGTAATTACAACAAATAATCATTCCACTAAAGACCAATAGACAAGCACGGAGGTCATACACAAGCACCTCACAAATAGTGTTTAGATACTCACATCTCTCGGGTGTAATAAAGTAATATAACATTATGGAAATGGAAGATATCTCTCACTACCTGTCATAGCAAAATAGATTACCATAGGCTTGGGAAAGGATCAAACCTCCACCACATGGCGTAAGCACCTAGGATAAACTATCAAAGAGGTCTTTTAAAGGGTTGTAACGTTAGGTATAGGGATATGAATTACACGGTTTTGTTGGATAAAGGAAGTTTTACTGGTGGCGAGTTAACAATCTTGGTTAATTACATGTACAAGATGGCGTTGCTAAGCCAAGACTAGACTCGACTTAAGCTAACAAATGAAGAATAACAAAAACATAAAATGAACATAGAATAAAAACGGGATGGTAGTCCGTATGTTTTTTTTTTTTTTTCTTTTCTTAATTTTTTCGATTTTTTTTTTTTTTTTTTTTTTTTTTTTTTTTTTGCATACACTCTTACCCTACCATCCAAAATAATACATCATAGGGGTATAAACGTTCCCCTTACACTTGAATCTTTACATACTTTACATTAAACTATTCTAATGACTCGAATTAAGAAAATCAAAACACTTGGAGCACTTTTAAGATTAACGTATATATGGGGGTAATAATATGATGTTCTTCCCCATTACTCCATAAAATAAGTACTTACCCATGAGTCCCAATCGTCCCAAAACAATATGTACAAGGATATGACTCGACTTAGCAACCATATAATCAATTAGAAAGTTAACTTAGGGTTTAACAAATAACAATAATGCACTAAAAATGAGCGCATACATGGAAGGCTAAGGCGATTTGGGTGTACATTTAAGTGGGGTGTAACAAATTCTTCCTTTAAGTAAGATGCTTAAAGTTAGAAACGAAAAGATAGGCTCGGAGGGGTGTACTAGGGGTTTCGTGTACTAAAAATGAGTACAACGCAAAGGGTGTGGGAAAAATTAGTTGACTTAACTAGCTAAGTAATATGACTTAAATGGTCAAGTAATTATGATACGGGTTTAACACAAGGGTGATCCTAATGCCTCTTATCATGTAATAAATCCTACCACACGAATGTAGTCTCACTAGCGGTCTCGGGATGCATCACTAACGCAAGTTCTAGAATCTAAATGCTACCGGTACACTCATAAGCACTAATAATGAATGCTTTTCCTATCAAATCTAAAGGCGAACCTCACATTTTTGGGTGGAAAATTTTTCTGAATATACGGTTATGTGCTAGTCATACAACCTCCTATCCATGAGACGCTTGCTATGGCTAAAGTTTCACTCCTAAATGTTGTAAAAAAATTTAAATTTGGCGCTAAAATTACACTAACAAGTATTTCTCATAGTTTTATTACACATCTACCTTTAAACAAAACAAACTCAAGCAAAAGTGCATATGTAAGGTATCATCTTTTTACCCTCCCCTTACACTTAAGATGAACATTGTCCCCAATGTTCAAGTAAAGAATGTAAAAGTGAAAAAGTAAAGAGAATGAAATCAAATACTCCCCTGATTCGCTCGGTATGGATTATAGGTTGGCCAGGTTAAATCTTCCTCCAAGAAAATGAACAATCAAAGCTTCCCTTCCAGAATATAAATCATCTTCTTGTCATACATAACCTGTAAATCCTGACAACAATAGACAAGACAACCTCGCGTAAAATCGGCGGCATCCTATATAAGTTACTAAATCCTAGAAAACAAAGTAAGATATAATGATTGTGGAATGAAGTTTGCAGATTTCCTGGAGATTATAAAACTTAATAATTCACAAAAACCATAAGACTCCGTTAGAAAAACAAAACCGGTAAAATTTCCAGATTTTTAACTCCTGACGCCGTCAAGAGTAATACTCTGACGCCGTCTGAATAGACCTGCAGAAATTCTTATGTTAAGTTTCCGGAAAATTTCTGGAAAAACTTTGTCCTACTTCCTGGAAAATCCTGCAAAACTTCATTATGACTCAATACAAGCATTTGACTCTAACAAATACGAATATACATATTCATTTAATATTGTGGAGAATCATGATCGGTTTGTTTCTTAAAAACATATTTGGGGTTTCCCCTTACACTTATCTTTTGCAAAAATACCTTTAGGTTGAAGTTAAGACTAGGCCAAACAACATAATAAAGTATTTCCACATTTCAATTGAGAAACATGATCATCCAACAATAAAAATAAAACATGCATACGGAAGCAAATAACTATCAAACAAATAAAATCACACAAAACATGGGTTGCCTCCCAAGAAGCGCTTTTCTTTATTTACGAGTCTTGTAGCTAGACTCAAAGTCATGAGTTACTACGGGACTTGGGTGAGTTCCTCGTTGAGGACATCTTTGGGATCAAACTTAGGTTTCAACTTTCTATCGGTTTCCTTAGTATAGTATGACCTTTCAAACTTTTCTCCATCCGGATCATACAAGGTCATTCTAATATGCCATGACCCGTCACCTTCTTTAGGTGGCTTGTCCCACCTCCATTTACACTTATCTCCCTCTCTTTTCCATTTATTCCTTTCTATGTTGATGGGTATTACGCTTAATAACTCAATCATCTTCCTAAAGACTAAGGGGTCCTCAAAGGGGTCTAGCTCCTCATCTCTAGCTATGAGTTGTTCTACCGAATGTATCTTCTCAACAAAGTCCTTCTCTAGATAGAATGGGCATTGAGGTCCTATAAAGTTCCTTTCTATCCAAGGCCCATACCTAGATGGTCTCCTATTCATCTCTACCCAATACGGTGTTGGTTCCTCATCACAATCATAACTATGCTTCTTAACATCATACACCGACCAAGTATCGCCTTCACCTACCGTTATCTTTGATTCCTTGCAATCTATCATGGCACTAGCGGTTGCTAAAAATCCTCTTCCTACCAATAATGGGCATGTAGTGTCACTAACCATGTCTAGGACGTGAAAATCCGCTAATATAGTTAACTTCCCTACGTGAACAACTACGTCCTTAATCATTCCAACCGGGTGTGCAATACTTCCATCCGCTAGTCCTATCAATACCTCCATTTCCTCTAACTTTCCTAGCTTAAGAGCGGTGAATAAGGATAAGGGAATCAAGTTGAGGCTTGACCCTAAATCGGCTAATGTGTCGAAAGCTTCGGATCTTCCTATCTTACAAGGCAAAACAAATATACCCGGGTCATCAAGCTTTTTAGGCAACTTATTTTGAACGAAGGCGGTCCCATTTTTGCCTAGCTTACACTTCTCATATTTTTCTAGGAGGGCACTATAGTAGGGAGCACGCGCTAAGACATCAATGACGGGGCGTTCTAGGTGAAGTTCTTTGAATTCATTGTCAAGGTCTTGCGTAAGAGGTGTTTCAACAATGCTTTTGACCGGTTCTATAGTGGGTGTTTTATTTGATTGGTCCTTTTGGGGAACTTGGTTTTGTTTGAAACACGTGCTCGTTGATTTGACCGAGTAATATTGTGGACACGAAGTGGGTGACGAAACGGATGATATGGAATTAACGGTTAGTTTCGGATTCTTGATCGTGTCACTTGGGAGTGCTCCCATTTCTCGGTCATTGAGAACTTTCAACAATGCATCAATTCTAGTGGTCATCTCGCTTTGCTTTTGTTTGAAATCGGCTTCAAACTTAGATATGCGAGCTTCTTGAGATGCCATGAACTTTGACATCAATCCTTCAAAATTGTTGGTACTACCATAGTTGTTAGAAGGATTGTTGTTGAAAGTACGGTTGGATGGTGGACCGTTTGGTTGGTAACGATTAGGCGGATTGGAAGAATTGGGTTGATTTTGTTTCCACCTAAGGTTTGAGTGATTTTTCCATGAGGGGTTGTATGAATCACCGTATGTGTTTGGCTCGGGCTTGAAAGTGTACCACTTATCTCCCGCTTCGTCGGTACGCGTGGATGCGTAGTCCGCAAAAGCTGTTCCGGGGAGTTCCACACAATCACGAGTGTCATGGGGACCACTACATAATTCGCATGAAGAAGTGATTTTGTTCACTTGGCTTGAATGCTTCGGAGCTTCGTAAGATTTCATGAGAAACTTGACTTGGTCCTCAAGTTCCATGATCCTATGGTCGGGAGTGCTAGAATTGTTCGAAGGCAAAGATATTGCCTTGACCGTTTTGTTCAAATCACGGGGATCATTCCAACTTTCGTTGTCATAGAGAGCAAGATCTTCTATGAGTTCCCATGATTGTTCCGCACTAAGATCACGTAGCTTACCACCGGCCGATTGGTCAATGGTTCGCCTCGTGGAGATGTCGATATGGTCATAGAAGATTTGGACTTGGAGCCAAAGATCTATGCCATGATGAGAGAATTTTTGGAGTAAGTCCTTGAAACGAGTCCATGCTTCATAAAGAGATTCATTTTGACGTTGTTGGAACATCAAGATGTCATTCCTAAGCTTAGTAGTTCTCCCCGGTGGGAAAAATTGAGCAATGAAACGAGTGGTGAGATCATCCCATGTGGTGATGGATCCTGCGGGTAAACGCTCAAGCCATTGACTAGCTTGATCCCGTAGAGAGAATTGGAATAGGCGTAAACGGGTAGTCTCTCTAGTTTCAACACCAAGGTCTATGGAATCTACGATTTTGAGGAAGTCCTTAAGGTGTTGGTTTGGATCTTCGGAACGAAGTCCATGGAATGCACATCCGCTTTGCACCAACTGGATGGTGTCGGATCGCAAGGGGGTCACATTGTCTCCGGTGAGCTCAATGGTGTTTCGGTAGCCTTGGTGGCTAGGTCGGGAATACTCTCCTAAGGTTCGGGGCCTAAGGGGTTCTAATGGTGGGTTTTGTTGTGGTGGGATGATGGGTTCAAAGATGTTACCACCTTCCATGATGTCGGATGGTAAAGAGTTACGAACAAAAGCACGAAGAAATAAGATAGACTAAAGAAGACCTAAAAATAAAAATAAAATCTTACTAGAAAGGAATCTAGCAGGTAGACCTAATAAAAAGAAATCCTAACCTAGACAATAACTATTCCCCGGCAACGGCGCCAAAAACTTGATGCGTGGGAATCGCAACAGGCTTTACCTCTCGAGGGATCTCGAGAAGCTTACAACCCCCACCAGGCAGTGTACCTGATCGTTGTAGTATAGTATAGTGACAAGTACCGGGGGATTGATCGTTCAGCTTAGGAATAGTGTCGCTAGGATTAGAAAACCTAATTAATAGTTCTAAAGGTGAGGGATGATTATTTTTGTATTTTTATATTTTTATAAAAGCAAGTAAAATCTCGGGTTTTGGAAGAGTGGGCGGAATTAGTTGCTATTCAACTAACCCAAAACTAAGATGCAATCAAAATAAAATACTGAAAATGAAAATAAACTAATTATTACTAAGGTTGTGAGCAGTAATTGGAGAAAATGTGTTTACTTAGACTTCACTACTCCCTAGATATCTTTTACACGTTAATTACTTGTTATACTTGTATGGATGACGGATTGTATTCCTTAATACCATTCGTGGGGTGGCATACATAACTCCCCAACTCTATGAGCTCTTATCTCCTCCTACACCATGACCCAGCACAACAATAGGGATTGTAAACAGTGGCTCATGCATTAAATACAACCAATAAAGACCTAGTACGCCTCGGTTCATGTTTCTTAAGACGTTCAAGCATGTTACCATTTGGAGATCTGCCAGTTTTCTTAAGCCTAACATATAAAATCATTCATCCAAGACAAGAATAGACAAGTAATCAACACATAATCAACATCTAGGTTTCATTAGATCTAAGCAAACACAAAAGAGATCTAGCCTAGCATAATGGAATTGAGATAAGAACAAGATATAAACAACCAACACATAGACATATTGATTGAATTAGAAGAACACTTATCTCAATTACAATGCAAGGTATCAAGGGTTTGGAACCCTTGAAAAACCTGTAAAAGATACACCAAATTCGTCTTTAGGGTTTCACCAAAACTTCTCCCCTTTTAATGAAAAAACTAGAAAACTATATATAGGAAAACTGGGCTGACGGCGTCAAGACAACCATGTGACGCCGTCACCTCGCCGCCAAATACTTCCTCGGACGGCCTTGATCTACTTATAACGGCCTATGTGACGCTATCACCAACCACGGTATTTTATTCTTTGTACTTTGACGCCGTCAGGATGACTTTTGACGCCGTCATCAACTACGGTGTTTTATTCATGATGTCTGACGCCGTCAGGGTATAACTCTTGACGCCGTCACCTAGTGTCTTCAGCATGGAAAATTGATACTTTGCCGTTTTCTTCACTTTTATGCTCCAAAAACGTCCAAAATGGCTTCTTTTCCAGAATTCACTCTCCAAACACCTAAAATCACAAAAGGAACGATTTAGGGCAATATTTGATCAAATAAAGTCGGATTCGGGCTTAAATGACCCCCTAAAAACGGATTATTTTTCGCCTCATCAAGCCGGATACTTATCTCATCGGTGTGGAACTTTCACGTGCTTCAAATGTTTGTCCAAACATCTTGAACGAAAGTCCGATTGAGATTGTTTCTTCCACATCATGCTTCCCCAAGGACAAATGAATTCGGGGTCGAGTCAAGCTAGCGACTCGGTAAACAAAAACAATAGCACGCTTATAGGGTTTTCACCCTAAGTGTGGGGGAGTCCCCCATATTATGGTTACAAGAGTGAAAAACAAAATGGTGTTTTCCGCGCTTGGCTTGTAATGTTGCCCTTTTACGTTCAAAATGTCGGCATAATAGCCGGGATTTTGAATATTGAGGACAATATTCATCCTAAGTGTGGGGGGTATTCGCTATTCTAGCGAATTTTATCACATTTTACTATATAATACCCCCGTTTTTAGCCAAAATTTCAAAAATTTTAAAAATTTTTCACTGGTGCTTCAAAATTTTTGTGGTAATCAGTCCGCCTTGTCTAACCGACAAAAGGGATTGGCTAGTCCAGGAGCAAACGGCTCTTGGTAAAGACATCTCAAATCCGTTTATGGCTTGCAATTTGCCCAAAATTGTATGGTTCCTCAACTCCCCAAAAACAAATGAGTTGGCTAGCCCGCAAGATTATGGCTTGTGGTAAAGGCCGTGGAAAATCCATAATTGGTAATCAGCTCACCAAGATGTTGACTATTCCATCAAGAGCTGGCTAGTCCAGAAGCAAACGGCTTTTGGTAAAGACTAAACAAATCCGTTGAAAGCTGGTGGTTTGCTCAAAATCACACGGTTATCAGGTGTGCCACAGCTTTTACACCTGGCTACTCCAGAAGTGATGGCTTTTGGTAAAGAGTTTAAAATCCATCAAGTTTTCAAAACAGTATTGCTAGGGACTAGCAATAGTTTAGTGTGGGGGATTGATGAGTGTGTAAATACTCATCATTTTATACCCATCTTGATGCATAAAAATGAACAAATATGCTCAAATACACTGCAGATATCCTTGGTTTGCGTTTTTATGTGTTTTAGGTATAAATGATTGAATTCTGGGCGAAAACATGCAATTTTGAGCGAAAGCATGCAGTTTTGCGCGACTCGGCAACAAGCGGTAGATACTGTGATATTAAAGATGGAGTCAAGGCCAGCCCCGGATAGAGTTTTGGAAAAAGAATGGAAAAATAACAAAACTGTGCATGAAAGTTCGAGTCTATCGATAATTTTATTTGGAGCATCAAAGTAAAACATAGAATTTGAAAGATTAAACGAAGCCCGAAGATAATCTAGTGAAAGCCTAAAACTGCAGCCCAAGCTACATATCATGAACCGGCCCAATTTATTATTTACACATATGAAAGTTAGCAACAACAAGGGTGACGTTGCAACATTTCTATCCACATTTTTTCTTGGCTTACTCCATACGCTAAAAAAAGAGGACAATATAAATAATGGAGGGGATGGCAACAGTGGGTCGGTTCCCATTTTATCACAAAAATTCTCTTAATATCTTTTATTTTGTTGTCATGTTTAGTTAGTTACTGTCTTAATTTAATGTCTTAATTTCTCATAATATCTTTTATTTGGTTGTAAGTATTTTGTCAATGTTTTAGTCTTTAAATTTGTCATCAACAATTTTTACTCTTTAAGTCGTAAGCTTTTTTTTTCTGTTTACAAATAGATGAACACAAACTACAAAAATATATAGTTTAGTTGATGATGGTTAGATGGTGATGTTGAAGTAATAAAGAGGAGATCATTAGATTAGTGTAAGAGAAGAACAGGAGCTTCAGCCGCACCTCAGGGGTCGCTTCACATGGTTATAACCACAACCGTCATCTTAATTTATTTCTTAATTAGTATATCATTCTCTGTTTGCTTTTACTTTGTAGCTAGCTTGTATTATCAATTCAGTTTTTTTTTAATGTTATCTTATACGAATTCACTGTTATTTCATTGGAAGTTTGTGTGTCAGTTCATTTTTATTGTTTTAAAATCCAAGGGGTGAATGAATCTAGTACTTTGTCTTGAAATCTTTGTCTATGTTTTATTAATCAAGTTTTAGTCATTGAAAATTTAAAAAGAAAATCATTTTTTTTAAGTCTTTAAAATCTTGTTTCAAATTTAGTAAGTAGTACATATTTTACCGTAGTTGGTTAATGAGTAATTAGCGGGGTCAATCATAGAGTTTAAGGCGACCGGTTTTGAAGCATATGGAGTGGGTCTCATCTCGCTAATTTTACATTTCTCATCTCATTTGGTTATTTCTAACCTTTTTATCTTTTTTATTTCTAGTATGTTAATTGTTATTGCCATGTTTGTTTATTGTCATGCTTAGTTTAGTTTTTATTGTTGCTTTATTTACTGCTTGTAGTTTAGTTTTAATTATGTGCGAGTAGTTTATATATGTTAGTTTAGAAATATGCTTATATTTGTTAGGTTTGTTAGCTTAATAGATATGCTTAGTGAGTAGACATTTTGTATATACTTGTTGAGTAGATTATTCCGTGAATTAAGTGTGGTTTTATAAAAGTTAGAAAATATATTGGTTAGTAATTTTAAGTTACTTAGATTAAAATTTTGATTATTTGAGCGGGCAAAAGCGGTGAAAATAATTGGGTTTTAATTTAGATATTGATATCTCTTTGTGAAAAATTATTTTTAAAAGAAACCAACGTTGTGAGAAAATTATTAGTTGTAAGAGATATTAATTTATCAATAAATGACTTAATTGAAATAATAAACTACACTTAAGGATCGTGATAATTTGCTTAATAAATATATCTTTTTATCAAATATTTCTTAGTTGCTTGCTTAACATAATTTAGTTTATTATTGTTAGTTGTTATCTTTTATTGTTAACTTTAGATTATTTACTTGCTACTAGTGTTATTATTATCTTTGCTTTAATCACTTAGTTTTAGGCCCGTGTTAAGTTTAGATTGCATTTTATTTTATTTGTGCTTTCCGTTATTATTTTATATGCTTTATTATCGCTTTCTAGTGTAAATTTACTTTTCGTAGTTATAAATATCCTCATAACCCTTTACCATGCTTTGTAGTTTTGCTTTATTAATCTAGTTTTTATCGCTTAAAATAGTTTTTAATCTTTTACTTTAAAACCAATCAAAAACAAAATTTCCTTTTTTCATCCAAATTCACCCAATCACGAAACCGTTTTATAACCATTCACACCTCGTCGGGACATAACGACCCGGGGAAACATTGTACTCCGAGGAGCATTAGTCTAAGCTGTTTTTGACTTATTGACCTTGGTCAATAATAATCTGACGGTTTAACACTGATCAATATACCTCCATTAATCCAACAACCTTACCCTAACTCAACCATCTTCATTCCAAACACTCCATCATCAACCATCTAAGCATACTATATGCTTATGATTTTCACTTTCAAATACGAATCAACCAACCTTTTGTTACAAGCAAGTCCGATGCCTCTCTTTGGCAAATTAGGATCTTTAACATAATCTCTTTGAATTAATTGTTATGTATCCTTAATATTTGTTTGCTATGCTTGTTATTTGTATATTGCATATTCTTCTATATATGCTTGTGCTTCTAATATTTTCTTGCGAGCATTCCATATATTGATCCCTTGGTGCCATCGAACGTGGGGGAACACACATCAAGGGGGAGCTTTCATCCCGTCTAACTTCATTTATGAAGCTAGTCGGCATAACCTTTTTGATTCTACAAAAAGGGGGAGAAGTGAATATAAACTCACTAAATACATGCCTAAAAATTAATTTTTAGACTTGATGAGTTTAGGTTTTGTAATCATCAAAAAGGGGGAGATTGTTGATATAAATAATGCCTAAAAACATTATTAACATATATCGATATCTATATATTTTGATAATCACAAAACGTAAACTCATTGAACTACAAATTATGACGTAAACAAGTATTTAGTCGTAAATATTTGCTTTAGCATCCATATCACTTAAGGTATGAATAAACAAAGTGTCTAATGCATTTTATGATCAAAAGAATTTTTATTTTTATAAACCTTACATTTTATTAAAGTGGGACAAACATTTTTAAACTTATACAAAATATTTTTGTATTTATAAGAAATGTTTTATTCAAAATAAATATTTTGAATTCAAATTTCAACCTAAAAAACGGCTACATTCTTCAGGAAAAAGCTCCCCCACAAAAAGACAAAAAAATCTGAAGAAAAAATATTTTTTATTAGGCGGCCCCCTTAATTATACTAGGCGGTCCCTTAATTATTAAGGGGACCGGCACCCAATTAAGGGGACCGGTTACGCTCCCAAACAGTATTTTTCCCCCTATAAATACTGGTTCATTCCACAGATTTTTCTCACCTTTTGCACCCCAAAACTTTCTGTTCTAGATCTCATTTCTGTTCTCTAAAATCCTTTGATCATACATACATAAATCTTTGTTTCAAAGTGATCCAAACCTCTACCTTTCAAGTGCAAGAGAAGAATACTTCAATCCTTCAAGAGAAGAAGTATTACAACTTGTTGTGACCTCCACATCCAAGTTGTTAGAGCATCATCCATTATATCTATTTCTTTGTGTAAATAGTTGTAAATATTTGATAGAAGATAGATTAGCAAGGTGTGTATATAGAGTGAGTGTGTAGTAGATAGTTGTGAAGTAGAGAAGTTGGGAAGTAGATAGTTGTGAAGAAGATTGTTGTGAAGTAGATAGTTGTGAAGAAGTAGTGTTGTGATTAAGTAGTGACTAGGTGTGAAGAAGTTGTGTAGAAGATGTGAATAAGTTGTGACGAAGTTGTGGTGTGTATATTGGTGTGTAAGGTTTTCTCCGCCATAAGGGAGCTTATTGACATAGTGAAGAAAACTCTCGAGTAGGTGACTCGAGGAGTGGAGTAGGGCAAGGAAGGTGTCCTTGTAGCCGAACCACTATAAATCCTTTGTCTCGCGGTTAGATCTTTCCATATCTTACTTATTATCTTGCTTATATCGTTATTACCTTTGTAGAAGTAGACGTGTATATATATATATATATATATATATATATATATATATATATATATATATATATATATATATATATATATATATATATATATATATATATATATATATTTGCTCATATAGTGCTAGTATTGATTTTACTTAAAGATCAAACGAAAGTTTCATTCAGAAAACAAAGTTTTTACAATCAAACTAAAAAGGTAACATACATATAATTGATCATTTCGATCAAGTAAAGTTTTCATACAAAATATAACTAAGGATTATAAAATAAACGATTACTTACTTATCTCTCGTATATAGCTATAATTGTTTATATTGTGCATGTGTTGATTTCACATACTTAGCTTATATTATTATTGTTTATACTTAGATATAGTTGTTCATATTGTTTAAGATTTGAGTTCACATAAGATTGAATCAAAGTTTTAAAAGCAAACAAGGTTTTAAAACTAAACTAAGTTTTCATAATAAAATTAAAAAGACGTAAAACTATTCAACCCCCCATTCTAGTTTTCCACAAAAACGAGTCTATTAACATCACTCATCCGTGACAAGCACAAAAAGTCAACAATTAATAAAATGGTCCACTTTGATTTGAGTGCCCTCAATTCTCTTATAACTGTTGTGTTTAAATTGCAAGTTTCAGCTTACAATGTGAACAACAACTATCATATTTTTACAATGAACAAGTTAACTGATGATAAAGTAGTTATGAACTTAATAGGTTCCAAACAAACAGAAGAAGAGGTATTTTATGATCCTATATCCTTATATAGCATAAAACATGAAAATTTAATGACAATGATTATATATTCTGATTGTTTATTATTGATTCTAAGGAAAAGGAAACAACAGAAGTAGGGACTAAAAGAAAGAACACTGAATTTCATAATTCTGAGATGGAAAAGAAACCAAAAATTGAGCATCAAGACAATGAAGATGATACAGTTTTAAATAAAACAGATGATAAAGACGTTATGAAATCATCACTATCCAAAGAAACAGAAGAAGAGGTATTTGATTATTGTTTCTCCTTATATAGCATTTACTGTAAATATTATATAACAATGATAATATATTTATATATTTAATTTTTCCAGGCATGCAAAACATCAGTAGCAGAAACAGAGAGAAATAACATGGAAACTTGATGATAGAGACAACAACGAATGGGATAGACTGAAGAAACAAAATGTCATTCCCAGATTTCTTTTTTGTTTAATTTTAGAGTTATTTTATTTTTTTGGATTGGTTTTTCAATATCATGTGGTGAATTTATTTTTTCAAGATTTTTAATTTTAATAGAGATGATTTTTTTAAATGGTTGCGGCTCCCTATGTTTGATTTATTCAAGTATCATATTCTTTGATGTTTGTGACAAATTTAATAGTAAAGTTTGTAGTTAAGAGGGTGTTTGGGATTGCCCTTGGGCGGCTGGTGGTGTTGGCAAGGTTCGAAAAGTTGATTTCCTTCTTTAGTCACTATCTACTTTTCAATTTTGATTCCAGGTACCATCACCTAACTTGATACAAGTGTTTAGGTGTGTATCTTAAAGGGGCTACGAGTTGTTTGAATGTAGAGTTTTAGAATTGCATTTCCTTCTTTTGTTCTCTTTGAAGTATTGTGCTCGAGTTTATTATTTCTATTTATTGCCTAATGGTTGTTACATAACTGAGAAAAGATTTACAGGTTTAACCGTCGTAGGCTGTTTAGGACTCACCAACCGATGGTGGTACTCGATTTAAGTTGGAACTCTTCACTTCATCGATCATATCCAAAAGCTAATCCTTAATCTTTCACACTTTTTGGTTTATCAAATATATGTCTGTGTATAGAAATACTTGACCATACTAGCAAAATCTTAACTAAATGTGTAAAATGTAAACAATGACACTACAAACATATGTGAGTATATACTATTTTGCTAAATAAACCAACCTTATGATATCATGGACTAAATTGTTTTTTCATGGACTAAATTGTTTGGAATAGAGGAAACCTGGTATGATTGTTATTTGCAACTGGGCGGACTAAATTTGGAAATTAACTACCCCTCTTTGAGTTGAACCCATTTTAAGTTTAGTGTAAACTTCTAACTTGAATCGTGCCCCTCTTTATCACTTTATACCCGTTTTATAGATTGGTTGCTTATAAATGCTCGAAAATGCAAGGTGTAATCATTACACTTTATAACTTATATATGCCTTTATATATTAGTTTTTTGACTGCAGTAGGATCGTGCATTGCTAAATGTCATTGGTAATTTAGAGTTATTTGGGGCTTATGCCAAGTCTTTAATAAAATTGGGTCATCATTTGGACAACGTTGCTAGGAAGGTGAGCTTATTATCTTTACTTATGTAAGTGGTGTTGTTTATTAGTATCGGTTTAACTAGAGTCGAAATTGGGTTATATGGAAATATCAAAATTCGTTATGTTGTGACTCAAAACCGCATAGAAGGGATATGTTATGCAAAGAAATCAAAGTGAGATTTTAAATATCAAAAATTCAAATTAAAAAAATAATTTATTTAAAATATTATAAAGAACCCCGCGCGTGCGTGGGCATTATATCTAGTTTCTAAAAAAAAAAAAAAAACTATATTAACCATGATGTTTTTTTGCTTCCACCATACATCAAAATGTACCTAAAACTATATATATGGCACTTTACCTCAACTAAAAAGTTCAGCTGTTCTGTAACTACTGAATACCATCCGCGCGAAAACGCTTAATTGCAACTAATGCTGACAATAAATTCACAAAAAACCCCTGAGAAGACGGCATTCACATGCATCCTTTCTTTATATATTGGAACCAAACATAGTCCAAGTATGCGGTGAACTGCATTTGCAATTTCATCTGCTGAATCAAGACCACATCCCTCTTCTACCTACCCAGAAAATGTACATTAGTACAACTTGTAGCAATAGAAAAGAATGGATTTGTTGAGAAACATGTTAAAATAAGGATGAGCCACAGAGTTGTTTCTATATGGCATGTCAAAACGGCTCACTTTTTTTTTTTGTTTGTTTTTTTTTTTTTTTTTTTTTTTTAATCCATTAAACAATAGAACATAGCCGAAACTGACTGATTTTTACAGAGTTAAAAACTTAAAATTATTGGTAAAAGAGATCCTTAACTGCATTCCTAAGTTTCATTGCAAGGCTAAACATAGAAAATACTAGTATAATCAACACCGGAAAATACTACAGTAGATCAATAATGCTAGTGAAGGAACGATTCTACTATGCACTCATCCTGTGCATCCATATATTGAACATACCTTAAGACTGATGGAGTAGAGCACAAAAGGGTCCAAAGTGGTGACATTGAGGTGGAGAATGGTGAGGCAACTTGTTTCCAAGAAACAAATTATTTTAGAGAGTTGAGTTAGCGGTTTTCGCATCAGCATCCATATATGTTGAGGTAAAATCTTGCTTCTACCTTCGACAAGCGGCATAAGCCCTCTGGACTCTGATGGGTCCTTCGGGTTCGAGGTATCTCTTGATTGGTGTAGGTTCCTTCGGGTATCTGCAAAACAGATACGTTAGTCTCGCCCCGGGAGTATGTCCCAGGACCAACCTCCGGCGTGAGAGTAAGTATATATTTTAGAGAAAGAAAGTATAAGTATAAATAAAGTTTTAAGGATGAGAGAGTTGTTTAACCTTGATGATTTCTTCTCTATTTATAGGCAACCTTGGCGAAGTACAAGGTTGATTAGTACTTATCCCTTAATGGTTGCTTATTTATGCTCTATTATCAAGTACTTGTGTACTTGTTTGTACTTTGATTTACTTGACCGTCGTCTGTCCGGAGTGCCTGTTCATCCGGACGGACGTGGTCTTCCGGATGTCGTCATTGGTTAGCATTGCTCCAACGGTTCGTTTCTCTTGACTGTTGGTTCGGGCCGTCCGGATGTATTCCGGAGGGTACATACGGCAACATGTCACCCCCAGTATCATAGTATTGGTTTTGCCAATGGTGTGATGCTAGAAATCATTTTTTTTCCAGAGGGCACAACGTGTTTTTGTCGTGTTAACGTCGTGTACAAGGTGCCAAAAGTAATTAATGTGTCTTTTAAGGAGCGCCGTCGTTTTCACCGAGTCCCTTAGATTCTGACACGTATGCGCGTTTCTGGATCCTTTGGCTGGTGTCATGACACGTCAGCCCTACGTGTGAGGTATTGTTTCGCGCCCATTTCTTTTGCTCTATAAATAGTTCATTTTTTCTCATTTTTACCACTGTAATTTTTCTAAACATTTCTGAACAATTATTTTCGAACGATTTTATCCGAACGATTCGTCCTGTGCGTATTTTGCCGTTGCATTTTTAAGAGGTACATGTTCATATTTAAGTGTTTTTTATTTGGCTATACCTCTCCTCAGCTCGTCTTTATTATGTCGGAATCTTCTATGTCGGTCGATCCGGATGATGTTGTTGGTGTGGATGATTTGCTTGTTAAGCAGGACATTCAACGGAGATATTCAAAGACACGTCCGTCGGACGTGGTGATTTTGGCAAACGCCTTTGGGGTGCCGTTGGATCTCCTTCCGAGGGTTCAACCGCAGGGTATGACAATGGATCGTCTTTCGGCGGATGCCATCGGTCTCTACGTTGAGTATTTCTTTGAGGGAGGTTTGAACGTTCCTTTTTCTACTTTTCTCTTGGGGGTCATTCAATATTTCAAAGTACACATCTCCCAATTGGTTCCCCCTGGCTTACATCGTCTGACCCTCTTTGAGGTATACTGCCGAAGTATGCATATTCCTCCGACTACTCCTTTGTTCCGGGTATTTTATAAGCTAAGTAAACAAGGTTGTTGGTTCTCGTTTGAGAAACGTACGGGTAACAATAGGAAGGTTTGTTTTGGTGATTTTCCGTCTAGTTTGAAAGGTTGGAAGGAGGACTTATTTTTGATAGATAGGCGTGCTATCCCTTTTGCTATGCCCTGGAGACATCATGATTCAGATGTTTCGGATCCTTTTCCGAAGGGTGAGTTTAATGTTGTTCATGCTGAAAAGCTGGCTGAATGTGTCATCGAGCCTTTCCAAGTTCCACATGATTTTCTATATCTATTGGGGATGTCTTCTTACTGGAAGTATCCCGATTATTGAGCTGCGTAGAAGGATGAGGAGGGAAGGGGTATTGCCTTTTGTCTTGTTATGTATATACTATTATCGTGTGTATTTATGTCATTCCGTTTTCTTGCTTTCGGATTTTTTACGCAGGTGTTACTATGGCTGATTATTTGAAGAAACCTTCCCTCCGTAAAAATGTCAATGTTGTAAAGGGGGATAAACATCATGAGGGTCAGGGTGTGGAGTTGCATTTGACTCAGCCGTTGGCTACCAATGCTGTCATTCCGGAGAAGACTGATGAGCTCCGAAAGGTTGAAGTTCTTGATGATAAGGTCCTTGCTGCCAAGGATAAGAAGAAAGAGCAAATGGCCCGAGCAGGGTCCAAGAAACCTCCGGTTGGTGGTGCTGGCAAGTCGTCCGGATCGACGAAGAGGTCTGGGGATGATGTCTCTTCTCGCCTTTCTAAGAGGAGTAGGGCTTCTGATCAATCCCTGGTTATTGACTTGGATTCTACTGAGAATATTGTTAATCCATCTCCCATTCGATCTCTTCCGCCACAAAGGCGTCCTTCCGTAGATGGGGAAGGAGGTAGTGCTCAGAGGAGCGATGCTGGGGCCAGTAAGTTATTTTATTTATTTATTTTTATTTTTTTATTTTTTAAAGAGAGACTGAGTACTTGTTTTTATTGCTATTAGGTAAGTCAAAAAGTGCTACGTCTGGGCAGGGTAAGAAGACGGAGGGTGATGATGATGATGTGGATATTGAGGGAGATTCCTCAGACGAGGCTTTTGTTCCGGAGTGGTCAGTGAAGAGAGGGACTAGGATGAACACATCCGCTGTGTGTCGTGATATGATGATTCATCTGGCCACTACTGGGGAGGAGAAATATATTGATGCTCACGATGATGCAGAAGCTACCAACCGTGCCTGGTTGTTGTTGGCCAAAAATGCTACCGCCCAAGCAGATCTCTTGTTACGCTTTGAAAATGTCGTGGAGGAGCGTGGAAAAGCTGTTGCGGTGCATAAAGATTGTGACCGCAAGGCTAAAGATGGCCTTAAGAAGTTTCAAGCGGTGAAGGATGAGCTGGAAAAGCTTAAAGCTGATCATGTTGGGTGTGTTTCAGGTGAGTCAGAGGAGTTGAAGAAGCTGAGGTCCGAACATGCTGGTTGTTCAGCTAAGGAGCAGGGTTTGTCTGGGAGGGTTGCTGACATAGAGAAAGAGAAGGAGGAGTGGAGGAAGGTTTCTAGCGGTCAAGCTGATCAGATCAAGTCCCTGGAGGCCGAGTTGAAGAAAACTAGATTAATGTTGAGTGATGAAGAGATGACAACTCAGGAGCTTCGGAAGGAACTCGAAGGGTTGGCGGTATCCTCCGGCAATGTGGAGATTGACTGTAACAGGGTGGTGAACGAGTTCCTTCCGGAGTTTGTTCGTCGTTTTCTGAGCAGCCATGAATTTAAGGAAGCTTTGGCTAGGCCCTTCAATCTGTTTTACCAATCCGGGCTTATAGATGGGGCTAATTTGGGGTTAAAACTGGAGGAAGCAGCAAAAGTTTTGGAGTATGTGGATGATCTGGATATGGAAGCCGATGGGAAATATCAGGCTTTGTATGATCAAGCTCTTACTCAGGAATATCCGTATGTGCAGAAGATCCGCAAGACGGTCTACAGATCCTTTAATGAGCTTATTGACATGTTTCTGGATCCTGCTCCTTCCGCTTTTGATGCTACTCACGTGGATGCAACTGCCTCAGATTCTACCGAGAATGCTGGAGAAAAACCTTCTTCTGAAAATCCAGAGAATCAAGGTGGTGATGCTCAGGATACTTCTGCTCCTGCTTGAGGATGTTGGTTATTTTAGAGTTCGTATACCTCCATTTTGCCTATGGGCTTAGGTATTATGAACTCTATGTGAAGCTTTTATCAATCTCTTTTTTCCGTTGGTCTGTTGTATGCTGGAACTCGGGTACCTCCATTTTGACTATGGGTTTAGGTATTCTAGGTTCCTTGTGAAGCTCTTATCAATCTTTGAAGTTTTCGTTTGTACGGTTAGTCGTTGGATGAATTGCGGTAGATGATGGTTGTATTAGGGTAACAGGGTAGATGAAAGATGTATTGCAGTTCAGTTTTTTGTAGTGTAGGGCTCTAGCAGCCGCTCGGAACAAAATATGTAATAACTTTTTAGACTATGGAATATACATATCTTTTTTGCTTATCTTTGACTGTGAACGCGTGCTTCCCTTGTATTAAATTTTAATTGTGCTGAATATGCCGAAAGGCGTGGACTGACGTTAATCGTTGTATTCATTGTTTCGTTAAGTTTTTTCTAGAATTTGTGAATTATTTTGGCCATTGGGGCAACTTGTGTCGATGGGCACTTGTCTAATAAAATTTTGTGGCTCTTAGCCATTAGGGCCACTTGTGCCGATGGGCACTTGGCCTTATAAAATTTTTGGCTCTTGTCCGTTAGGGCAGCTTATGCCAGTTGGCACTTGGCCTTATAAAATTTTTAGCTCTTGGCCGTTAGGGCAATCTATGCCGATTGGCACTTGGCCTTATAATTTTTGGCTCTTGGCCGTTAGGGCAATTTATGCTGATTGGCACTTGGCCTTTAGGGCAATTTATGCCGATGGGCACTTGGCCGTTAGGGCAATTTGATGAGGCGAAAAATGAACCACTTTTAGGGGGTCATTTAATCCCGGAATTGAATTTATTTGATCAAATATTGCCCTAAATCGTTCCTTTTGTGATTTTAGGTACTTTGGGAGTGAATTCTGGAAAAGGAAGCAATTCGGACATTTTTGGAGCATAAAAGTGAAGAAAACGGCAAAGACTTAATTTTCCATGCTAAGAACAGTACCTGACGGCGTCAAGAAGAAGATCATGACGGCGTTAAGAGTAAAATCCATGACGACCCAGTGAAAACCTGAAGGCGTCACAACAAGGGCGTCAAGACAATTTTTGGTGACGGCCTGCATAAGGAGTATACATGACGACGTCAGACCCAGATCTAGGCAGTCCGAGAAACTATTTGGCGGCGAGATGATGGCGTCAGACTTTTGTTCTTGACGCCGTCACCCATCAAAATCTATATATAGTTTTCTATTTTTCATTCATAAAAGAGGAACTTGTGTGGAGAATACTAGGGCCGAACTTTGTAAACCCTAGGTCATATTTTACAGTATATTCAAGGGTTTTCACCCCTTGAATCCTTTCATGTTCAATTGAGATAAGTCTTCTTTCAATTCATTCAATATGTCTATGTGTTGTTTGAATATATCTTATGCTTGTCTTGATTTCAACATGCTAGGCTAGATCTATCTTGTGTTTGCTTAGATGTAATGAAACCTAGATGTTGATTATGTGTTGATTACTTGTTTATGGTTGTAATGGATGAATGATTTCAATGTTAGGCTCAAGAAAACTGGCATATCTCCATTGTGTAACATGCTTGAACGTCTTAGGAAACATGAACCGATGTGTACTAGGTTTTATTGGTTGTATTTAACGCATGAGCAAATTCTAATGATCCCATGTTAGGAGCTTCTTAGCTGGCTCGACATAGGAGTGAAGTAGGCGCTCATAGGATTGGGGAAGTAAGTACGCCACCCCATGAATGGTATTAAGGAATACAATCCATCATCCACGCAACTATAACAAGTAATTAACCTGTAAAAGATATCTAGGGAGTAGTGAAATCTAAGTAAACACAATTCTCCCATATATTGCTCACAACTCTAGTATAATTTAGTTTATTTTTATTTTTAGTATTTTATTTTGATTGCATCTTTAGTATTGGGTTAGTTGACTAGCAACTAATTCCGCCAAACTCCTTCAAACCCGAGATTTTTAATTGCTTTTATAAAAACTAAAAAAATACAAAAAGAATCATCCCTCATCTCTAGACCTAGTCTTTAGGTTTTCTAATCCTAGCGACACTATTCCTAGCTGAACGATCAATCCCCCGGTACTTGTCATTATACTATACTACATCGATCAGGTACACTGCCTGGTGGGGGTTGTAAGCTTCTCGAGACCTCTCGAGAGGTAAAGCCTGGTGCAATCCCTACGCATCAAGTTTTTGGCGCCGCTGCCGGGGAAATAGTTATTGTCCAGGTTAGAATCTCTTTTTATTAGGTCTACTTGCTAGATTCCTTTCTAGTAAGATTTTATTTTTATTTTTTAGGTTCTCTTTAGTCTATCTTATTTCTTCGTGTTTTTGTTCGTAACTCTTTGCCATCCGACATCATCGAGATGGTAACATCTTTGAACCCGTCATCCCACCACAACAAAACCCACCACTAGATAACCAATCTCTTAGGCCCCGAACCTTAGGAGAGTATTCCTGACCTAGCCACCAAGGCTACCGAAACACCATTGAGCTCACCCAAGGAGCCAATGTGACCCCCTTGCGATCCGACACCATCCGGTTGGTGCAAAGCGGATGTGCATTCCATGGACTTCGTTCCGAAGATCTAAACCAACATCTCAAGGACTTCCTTAAAATCGTAGATTCTATAGACCTTGATGTTACAACTAGAGAGTCAACCCGATTACGCCTATTCCAATTCTCTCTACGTGATCAAGCTAGCCAATGGCTTGAACGTTTACCCGCGGGATCCATCACCTCATGGGATGATCTCACCACTCGTTTCCTTGCTCAATTTTTCCCACCGGGGAGAACTACCAAGCTTAGAAATGACATCTTGATGTTCCAACAACGTCAAAATGAAACTCTATATGAAGCATGGACTCGTTTCAAGGACTTACTCCAAAAAGTCCCTCATCATGGCATAGATCTTTGGCTCCAAGTCCAAATCTTTTATGACCATATCGATCTCTCCACAAGGCAAGCCATTGACCAATCGGCCGGTGGTAAGCTACGTGATCTAAGTGCGGAACAATCATGGGAACTCGTAGAAGATCTTGCTCTCTATGAAAACGAAAGTTGGAATGATCCCCGTGATTTGAACAAAACAGTCAAGGTAATATCTTTGCCTTCGAACAACTCTAGCACTCCTGACCGTAGGATCATGGAACTTGAGGACCAAGTCAGGTTTCTCATGAAATCTTACGAAACTCCTAAGCCTTCAAGCCAAGTGAACAAAATCACTTCTTCATGCGAATTATGTAGTGGTCCCCATGACACTCGTGATTGTGTGGAACTCCCCGGAACAGCTTTTGCGGACTATGCATCCTCGCGTACCGATGAAGCGGGAGATAAGTGGTACACTTTCAAACCCGAGCCAAACCCTTACGGTGATTCCTACAACCCCTCTTGCAAAAATCACCCAAACCTTAGGTGGAAACAAAATCAAGCCAATTCTTCCAATCCGCCTAATCGTTACCAACCAAACGGTCCAGCCTCCAACCGCACTTTCAACAACAATCCTTCTAACAACTATGGTAGTACCAACAATCTTGAAGGATTGATGTCTAAGTTTATGGCATCTCAAGAAGCTCGCATAGCTAGGTTTGAAACCGAATTCAACCAACAACAAACGGAGATGACCAACAAGATAGACAACTTGTTGAGAGCCCTCAACAACCAAACGTTAACTACATGATGAGGCAAAAAATGATCCACTTTTAGGGGGTCATTTAAGCCCGGAATTGAATTTATTTGATCAAATATTGCCCTAAATCATTCCTTTTGTGATTTTAGGTACTTTGGGAGAGAAATCAGGAAAAGGAAGCAATTCGGACGTTTTTGGAGCATAAAAGTGAAGAAAACGCCAAAGACTTAATTTTCCTTGCTGGGAACAGTAGGTGACGGTGTCAAGAGTAAAAGTGGTGACGGCCCAGAGAGAACGTGAAGGCGTCACCCAAGGCCGTCACGTGTTAACTTGTCAAAACTTGCGCGCGAAGTAGCTGATATTGTTTTGGTCATAACTTTTGCATACGAACTCGGATTTAGGTGATTCAAAAGCCCACGCGAACAGGACGAAGAGATCTACAATTTGGTGAAAAAATTGTCGTGACGGCATCAAGAGTAACGGGCTGACGCCGTCAAGATGGGCCGACAGAAAACATGCCTATAAATATAACATCATAACTTCACTTTTTGTAAGCCCTAAACCCTAAGGTTGATTCCTGGGTTTAGGTAGGTGTTTTTCCAGCAACTTAGAGGGTTTCAATCACTCCATAAACATCATGTATTGGTTTGATGATTCTATCTTAATTATGTTTTCCATTATCATTGTTGTTTGCTCTTCTTTGATGATGATTTGCTAATTCACCTTGTGTCTACTTGTGATTATGTGAAACTTGTATATAATTGATTAGATCTCATTGATTTCTTGTTGATGTTGTGTCTATCTCCATCAATGAGGGGCTTGTGGATGTGTATGTCTATTTCCATCAATTAAGGCGTGACAACTTCAATAGATCTAGTTGGTTTAGTTTATAATTCTTGTTTCCTATTGATTCTTATTTTGATTGAATGAATTCGATGTTAGGCTTAAGAAAACTAGCAGACTTCCATACGGTAACATGCTTGAACGTCTTAAGAAACATGAACCGATGTGTACTAGGTTTTTATGGTTGTATTTAATGCATGAGCGAATTCTAGTGATCCCATGTTAGGAGCTTCTTAGCCGGCTCGACATAGGAGTGAAGTTGGAGCTTATAGGATTGGGGAAGTAAGTACGCCACCCTATGAATGGTATTAAGGAATACAACCCGTCAATTAAAACAAGGTACAATTCAATAGGTAGAATTGGATAGCTAGCAAGGAGTAACATATCATAGGTAGACATGCTTCACTTATCTTGTAGAACCCTAGTTTACTTTTCTTGTTAATTAGTTCAATTAGTAGCTTTTGGGTTAGTTGATTAGCAACTAATTCCGCCCACTCTCCCGATACTCGAGATTTTTACTTGCTTTTCTTAAAATATAAAAATACAAAAAGAATCATCTTTCACCTTTAGACCTAGTTAGATTAATTTCAATCCTAACGACATTATTCCTAGCTGAACGATCAATCCCCAGGTACTTGTCACTATACTATACTACAACGATCAGGTACACTGCCTGGTGGGGGTTGTAAGCTTCTCGAGATCCCTCGAGAGGTAAATCCTGGTGCAATCCCTACTCATCAAGTTTTTGGCGCCGCAGCCCGGGGAATAGTTATTGTTTAGGTTGAATTTGATTTTTATTAGGTCTACTCATTAGATTCCTATCAAGTGAGATTTTTTCTTTTTACTTTGTAGCTTTCTCGTAGTCTATCTTTTCTTTGTGATTTTGTTTGTAATTTGCTTCAAATGGACTTTACACTTAGACTTCTAAGATTGCAAGATAGGGTTGAGCGGCTAACACACCAAAGAGTTCAAAATACCTCATTTAGAGACACCTATGAATCATATGAGCCTTCACCTAGGATAGATTCTTATGAACAACCTCCATGTTTAAGATCTAGTTTTAGTAAGGCCAATAGGAAATGTCACCTAGTTTGCCAAGGAATTATGGAGAGAGCCATTGCAACAAATCATAAGTTGGATGAAGCACTAGGTTTGCTATTATCACTACCTAAGAAAACAATTGAGGAGGATTTAGCCGAGCATGATCACATTGATCAAAAAGACCTAGGTTTTATGATCGATGATGATGAATCTCAAGAAACAGATGATGAATCTCTTGGGCAATTTGTATATAGCAGTCAGAACATTGAAGATGATCCTTATGATTCAGACATAGAAGTTGAGATGCCTAGAGAAGCACGTGAGATACTTGGGAGAATGTTAGGGCTAGATTATAATAAAACACATGTGGAGGATGTAGGTGATATTAACACATGGAATGATGAGGTAAATAACATAAGCCCACAAAATACTCAACCATCATTTGAGGCACACACACCGCCCGTGACTTACCCGGAAGAAGTAGAAGAAACTTTAGGAATTCTGATGGAGGTAGAACCCTTGGACCAGGCACCACTTGAGGATATAGGTTTGAACACTTGTAGTGATAACCTTACTCCTAGTTCTAGGGAATTTCCTAGTGTTGATGAACCGGAACCTCAATCTTTACACACCTTTCCATCCTTGGATATATTTCTAGGAGACAAAAGAAGAACCGACCCACCCATCAACCAATATTATCCGGGTAGTTTTAGGATGAAGGAAGCCATTCACTCACCCCCTTCACCTCACGTGGCATATTCACACCCTAAGGGTGTGTATCGCTACTTTCACCCACACTTGATCCTAAGTGTAGGGAAAACCTCCCCTATTTCCGTTAAATAAGGGTAGAGTCAGGCTCGTGACTCGAACAAAAACAAGCGCTTCTTGGGAGGCAACCCATATTATGTGTATTTTTATTTATTTGTTTGTTTGTTTGTTTGTTTGATTTTATTTGTTTCCGTATGCATGTTTTATTTTTATTGTTTGTGGCTCATGTTTCAAAGTAAATTGTGAAAATGCATTGTTTTGTTTTTAACTTCGTCTTAATTGCATATAAAGGTATTTTGCAAAAGATAAGTGTAAGGGAGAGCCAAATTTGTTTATAAGAACGAAATTGAGCATGAACCACAACAATAATAAATGGACACGTGTATTAGTACTTGTTAGAGTCAAATGCTTGTATCGAGTCATAATGATGTTTTGCAGGATTTTCCAGGAAGTAGGACGAAGTTTTTCCAGAAATTTTCTGGAAACTTAACGTAAAGATTTCTGCAGGTCACCTCTGACGGCGTCATGAGTTTACTCTTGACGGCGTCATGTGTAAAATTCTGGAAATTTTGCTAGTTTTGTTTATACCGGAGTCTTAAAGTTTTTGTTAATTCTTTAGTTTTATAAACTCCAGGAAATCTGCAAACATTCATTCCACATGCATTATATCTTTAATTGTTTTGTTTTTATTCCTAAGTCTAGAATTACATCTAGTTGTGAGTTATCTTTGTTCGGGTTGATGCTTTGGGTTTTTGTCTGTTTTCTCAGGATTTACAGGTTATGTATGACAAGAAGATGATTTATATTCTGGAAGGGAAGCTTTGATTGTTCATTTTCTTGGAGGAAGATTTAACATGACCACCTTATTATCCATACCGAGCGAATCAGGGGAGTATTTGATTTCATTCTTTTTACTTATTTCACTTTTACATTCTTTACTTGAACATTGGGGACAATGTTCATCTTAAGTGTAAGGGGAGGGTAAAATGATGATACCTTACAGATACACTTTCGCTTGAGTTTGTTTGTTCAATGGTAGATGTGTAATAAAACTATGAGAAATACTTGTTAGTGCAATTTTAGCGCCAAATTTAAAATTTTTTACAACATTTAGGAGTGAAACTTTAGCAATAGCAAGCGTCTCATGGATAGGAGATTGTATGACTAGCACATAACCGTACTTTCAGAAAAATTTTCCACCCAAATATGTGAGGTTCGCCGTTATATTTGATAGGAAAAGCATTTACTATTAGTGCTTATGAGTGTACCAGTAGCATTTAGATTCTAGAACTTGCGTTAGTGATGCATCCCGAGACCGCTAGTGAGACTACATTCGTGTGGTAGGATTTACTACATGATAAGAGGCATTAGGATCACCCTTGTGTTAAACCCGTATCATAATTACTTGACCATTTAAGTCATATTACTTGGCTAGTTAAGTCAATTAATTTTTCCCACACCCTTAGCGTTGTACTCATTTTTAGTACACGAAACCCCTAGTACACCCCTCCGAGCCTATCTTTTCGTTTCTAACTTTAAGCATCTTACTTAAAGGAAGAATTTGTTACACCCCACTTAAATGTACAACCAAATCGCCTTAGCCTTCCGTGTATGCACTCATTTTTAGTGCATTATTGTTATTTGTTAAACCCTAAGTTAACTATCTAATTGATTACATGGTTGCTAAGTCGAGTCATATCCTTGTACATATTGTTTTGGGACGATTGGGACTCATGGGTAAAGTACTTATGTTATGGAATAATGGGGAAGAACATCATATATTACCTCCGTATGTGCGTTAATCTTAAAAGTACTCCAAGTGTTTTGATTTTCTTAATTCGAGTCATTAGTTTAGTTTATTGTAAAGTATGTAAAGATTCAAGTGTAAGGGAAATGTCCATTCCCTATGATGTTTTATTTTGGATGGTAGGGTAAGAGTGTATAAAAAAAAAAAAAAAAAAAAAAAAAAAAAATCGAAAAAATCAAGAAAAAGAAAAAAAATAGAAAAAGAAAAAGAGGAAAAAAAAAACATACGGACTACCATCCCTTTTCATTCTATTTTTATTTTATGTTTTTGTTATTTTTCATTTATTAGCTTAAGTCGAGTCTAGTCTTGGCTTAGCAATGCCATATTTTACATGTAATTAACCAAGATTGTTAACTCGCCACCAGTAAAAACTTCATTTATCCAACAAAACCGTGTATTTCATATCGCTACACTTAACATTACAACCCTTTAAAAGACCTCTTTGATAGTTTATCCTAGGTGCTTACGCCATGTGGTGGAGGTTTGATCCTTTCCCAAGCCTATGGTAATCTATTTTGCTATGACAGGTAGTGAGAGATATCTTCCGTTTCCATATTGTAATTTATACTTTATTACACCCGAAAGATGTGAGTATCTAAACACTATTTGTGAGGTGCTTGTGTATGACCTCCGTGCTTGTCTATTGGTCTCTAGTGGAACGATTATTTGTTGTAATTACTTTTATATTAGTGTTAAATGACCCCTAACTTGTATTTTGACTAGAATAAAAGCGCATTTGCTTGAGGACAAGCAAATCTCAAGTGTAAGGGTATATGATGAGGCGAAAAATGAACCACTTCCCGGAATTGAATTTATTTGATCAAATATTGCCCTAAATCGTTCCTTTTGTGATTTTAGGTACTTTGGGAGAGAAATCTGGAAAAGGAAGCAATTCGGACGTTTTTGGATCATAAAAGTGAAGAAAACGCCAAAGACTTAATTTTCCTTGCTGGGAACAGTAGGTGACGGCGTAAAGAGTAAAACTGGTGACGGCCCAGAGAGAACGTGAAGGCGTCACCCAAGGCCGTCACGTGTTAACTTGTCAAAACTTGTGCGCAAAGTAGCTAATATTGTTTTGGTCATAACTTTTGCATACGAACTCGGATTTAGGTGATTCAAAAGCCCACACGAAGAGGACGAAGAGATCTACAATTTGGTGAAAAAATGGTCGTGACGACGTCAAGAGTAACGGGCTGACGTCGTCAAGATTGGCCGACAGAAAACATGCCTATAAATATAACATCATAACTTCACTTTTTGTAAGCCCTAAACCCTAAGGTCGATTCCTGAGTTTAGGTAGGTGTTTTTCCAGCAACTTAGAAGGTTTCAATCACTCCATAAACATCATGTATTGGTTTGATGATTCTATCTTAATTATGTTTTCCATTATCATTGTTGTTTGCTCTTCTTTGAAGATGATTTGCTAATTCACCTTGTGTCTACTTGTGATTATGTGAAACTTGTATATAATTGATTAGATCTCATTGATTTCTTGTTGATGTTGTGTCTATCTCCATCAATGAGGGGCTTGTTGATGTGTGTGTCTGTCTCCATCAATTAAGGCGTGACAACTTCAATAGATCTAGTTGGTTTAGTTTATAATTCTTGTTTCCTATTGATTCTTGTTTTGATTGAATGAATTTGACGTTAGGCTTATGAAAACTGGCAGACTTCCATAGGGTAACATGCTTGAACGTCTTAAGAAACATGAACCGATGTGTACTAGGTTTTTATGGTTGTATTTAATGCATGAGCGAATTCTAGTGATCCCATGTTAGGAGCTTCTTAGCCGGCTCGACATAGGAGTGAAGTTGGAGCTTATAGGATTGGGGAAGTAAGTACGCCACCCCATGAATGGTATTATGGAATACAACCCGTCAATTAAAACAATGTACAATTCAATAGGTAGAATTGGATAGCTAGCAAGGAGTAACATATCATAGGTAGACATGCTTCACTTATCTTGTAGAACCCTAGTTTACTTTTCTTATTAATTAGTTCAATTAGTAGCTTTTGGGTTAGTTGATTAGCAATTAATTCCGCCCACTCTCCCAATACCCGAGATTTTTACTTGCTTTTCATAAAATATAAAAATACAAAAAGAATCATCCTTCACCTTTAGACCTAGTTAGATTAATTTCAATCCTAACGACACTATTCCTAGCTGAACGATCAATCCCCTGGTACTTGTCACTATAATATATGACAACGATCAGGTACACTGCCTGGTGGGGGTTGTAAGCTTCTCGAGATCCCTCGAGAGATAAAGCCTGGTGCAATCCCTACGCATCACTACACCTAGGAAGGACACTAGGGACACCAATAACGGAATCCAGATTAAGGACCCCTCATCATCCAAACATGTCCACTTTGTCAATGTTGTCACCATTAAGCCAAAAGATAAGGATATAGAAGAAAGTGACAAAGATGAAGTTGAAGTTGAAACCGAGACTAGGGATGAAATTAGGGAAGTTGAGGTTAATAAGGGAGAGGAGTTAGAGGAAATAGAGACTATAGAAAAGCACTTTGATAAGTTGCCCACCAAGGAAGAACGGGAATACCATAACGATTTATTCGATGGCCCCGAAACACCATATATCCGTGGCACACCCCTTATCAAAATGGGAGACCCCTCTAACATCAACATACCATGCAACATCGGGCATATGCATATATGGAAAGCTTATATCGATCTTAGATCCCCTATAAACATCATGACTAGGACTTATTATAATTGGGTGATGAAGAAACAACTTGGTTATAGGATGATGCCCAATAAGAATTTGATAAGTAATTTTGTAGGAAGAGAGAAAGGGTTGCATGTGATTGTGGGAAATTTCACTTATGAGATTGATTTTATGATAGTGGAAGATACTCGTCCGGTGATAGATGATTGCCTAAGCCAAGTAGTATTCGGAAAACCCTTTGTTGAGGCCACTAGGATGAGTTATGATCCAAATTTAGGGATAGTTAGGTTCAAGGAAGAGAATGATGAGATTACCTACCAAATGCCCTATAAGATTGAGCAATACCGCCTCTTTTCTAATATAGAAAAGGAACACAAACAAGCAGCTTACTATAGGAATGATGAGGATAGACGTAGAGGAGTAGAGTATGTGATGAATAGGATGCTTGGTTTCTACAAAGAATGCTTGCAATTAGGTCCGGAATACAAAACTGGTATGGGAGACGACCTAGAGAGTGAAACCAATAATGAGGTCACGTAGTAACCCATGACCTTGAGTCTAGCTACAAGACTCGTAAATAAAGAAAAGCACTTCTTGGGAGGCAACCCATGTTTTGTGTGATTTTTATTTTGTTTGTTTGTTATTTGCTTCCGTATGCATGCTTTATTATATTGTTGGTAGATCATGTTTCAAAACTAAAATAGTGAAAATACTTTACTTTGTTGTTTGGCCTAGTCTTAACTTCATCCAAAGGTATTTTTGCAAAAGATAAGTGTAAGGGGAAACCCCAAATATGTTTTTAAAGAAACAAAACCGATCATGATTCTCCACGATATTAAGTGAACATGTATATTCGTATTTGTTAGAGTCAAATGCTTGTATCGAGTCATAATGAAGTTTTGCAGGATTTTCCAGGAAGTAGGACGAAGTTTTTCCAGAAATTTTCCGGAAGCTTAACATAAGAATTTCTGCAGGTCACTTCTGACGGCGTCACGAGTTTACTCTTGACGGCGTCACGTGTAAAAATCTGGAAATTTTATCAGTTTTGTTTTTCTAATGGAGTCTTAAAGTTTTTGTTGAATCATTAGTTTTATAATCTCCAGGAAATTTGCAAACATCATTCCACAAGCATTATATCTTATTTTGTTTTCTAGGATTTATTAGCATATGTAGATTGCCGCCGATTTTATGTGAGGTTGCCTTGTTTGTTTTCTCAGGTTTTACAGGTTATGTATGATAAGAAGATGATTATTATTTTGGAAGGGAAGCTTTGATTGTTCATTTTCTTGGAGGAAGATCTAACCTGGACACCTTATTATCCATACCGAGCGAATCAGGGGAGTATTTGATTACATTCGTTTTACTTATTTCACTTTTACATTCTTTACTTGAACATTGGGGACAATGTTCATCCTAAGTGTAAGGGGAGGGTAAAATGATGAAACCTTACAGATACACTTTCGCTTGAGTTTGTTTGTTTGACAGTAGATGTGTAATAAAACTAAGAGAAATACTTGTTAGTGTAATTTCAGCGCCAAATTTAAAATTTTTTACAACATTTAGGAGTGAAACTTTAGTCATAGCAAGCATCTCATGGATAGGAGTCGTATGACTAGCACAAAACCGTACTATTCAGAAAAATTTTACACCCAAATATGTGAGGTTCGCCTTTAGATTTGATACGAAAAACATTTAGTATGAGTGCTTATGAGTGTACCGGTAGCATTTAGATTCTAGAACTTGCGTTAGTGATGCATCCCGAGACCGCTAGTGAGACTACATTCGTGTAGTAGGATTTACTACATGATAAGAGGCATTAGGATCACCCTTGTGTTAAACCCATATCATAATTACTTGACCATTTAAGTCATATTACTTGGCTAGTTAAGTCAATTAATTTTTCCCACACCTTAGCGTTGTACTCATTTTTAGTACACGAAACCCCTAGTACATCCCTCCGAGCCTATCTTTTCGTTTCTAACTTTAAGCATTTTACTTAAAGGAAGAATTTGTTACACCCCACTTAAATGTACAACCAAATCGCCTTAGCCTTCCGTGTATGCACTCATTTTTAGTGCATTATTGTTATATGTGTTAAACCCTAAGTTAATTATCTAATTGATTACATGGTTGCTAAGTCGAGTCATATCCTTGTACATATTGTTTTGGGACGATTGGGACTCATGGGTACAGTACTTATTTTATGGAGTAATGGGGAGGAACATCATATTATTACCCCCGTATGTGCGTTAATCTTAAAAGTACTCCAAATGTTTTAATTTTCTTAATTCGAGTCATTAGATTAATTTATTGTAGAGTATGTAAAAATTCAAGTGTAAGGGAAATTTTCATTCCCTATAATGTATTATTTTGGATAGTAGGGTAAGAATGTATGCAAAAAAAAAATAATAAAAAAAAAATCGAAAAAATTAAAAAAAAATGAATAAATAAATAAATAAATAAAATAAAAAAAATAGAAAAAGAGAAAAGAAAAACATACGGACTATCATCCCTTTTCATTCTATGTTCATTTTATGTTTTTGTTATTTTTTATTTATTAGCTTAAGTCGAGTCTAGTCTTGGCTTAGCAACGCCATATTGTACATGTAATTAACCAAGATTGTTAACTCGCCACCAGTAAAGACTGCCTATATCCAACAAAACCGTGTATTCCATATCCCTACACCTAACGTTACAACCCTTTAAAAGCTTCTTTGATAGTTTATCCTAGGTGCTTACGCCATGTGGTGGAGGTTTGATCCTTTCCCAAGCCTATGGTAATCTATTTTGCTATGACATGTAGTGAGAGATGTTTTCCATTTCCATAATGTGATATTACTTTATTACACCCGAGAGATGTGAGTATCTAAACACTATTTGTGAGGTGCTAGTGTATGACCTCCGTGCTTGTCTTTGGTCTTTAGTGGAACGATTATTTGTTGTAATTACTTTTATATTAGTGTTAAATGACCCCTAACTTGTATTTTGACTAGAATAAAAGCGCATTTGCTTGAGGACAAGCAAATCTCAAGTGTAAGGGTATATGATGAGGCAAAAAATGAACCGCTTTTAGAGGGTCATTTAAGCCCGGAATTGAATTTTTTTGATCAAATATTGACCTAAATCGTTCCTTTTGTGATTTTAGGTACTTTGGGAGTGAATTCTGGAAAAGGAAGCAATTCGGACGTTTTTGGAGCATAAAAGTGAAGAAAACGACAAAGACTTAATTTTCCATGATGAGAACAGTACCTGAAGGCGTCAAGAAGAAGATCATGACGGCGTCAAGAGTAAAATCCATGACAACCCAGTGAAAACCTGAAGGCGTCACAACAAGGGCGTCAAGACAATTTTTGGTGACGGCCTGCATAAGGAGTATACATGACGGCGTCAGACCCAGATCTAGGCAGTCCGAGAAACTATTTGGCGGCGAGATGACGGCGTCAGAATTTTGTTCTTGACGCCGTCACCCATCAAAATCTATATATAGTTTTCTATTTTTGATTCATAAAAGAGGAACTTGTGTGGAGAATACTAGGGCCGAACTTTGTAAACCCTAGGTCATATTTTACAGTATATTCAAGGGTTTTCACCCCTGGAATCCTTTCATTTTCAATTGAGATAAGTCTTTTTTCAATTCATTCAATATGTCTATGTGTTGTTTGAGTATGTCTTATGCTTGTCTTGATTTCAACATTCTAGGCTAGATCTATCTTGTGTTTGCTTAGATGTAATGAAACCTAGATGTTGATTATGTGTTGATTACTTGTTTATGGTTGTAATGGATGAATGATTTCAATGTTAGGCTTAAGAAAACTGACAGATCTCCATTGTGTAACATGCTTGAACGTCTTAGGAAACATGAACCGATGTGTACTAGGTTTTATTGGTTGTATTTAATGCATGAGCAAATTCTAGTGATCCCATGTTAGGAGCTTCTTAGCCGGCTCGACATAGGAGTGAAGTAGGCGCTCATAGGATTGGGGAAGTAAGTACACCATCCCATGAATGGTATTAAGGAATACAATCCATCATCCACGCAACTATAACAAGTAATTAACCTGTAAAAGATATCTAGGGAGTAGTGAAATCTAAGTAAACACAATTCTCCCATATATTGCTCACAACTCTAGTATAATTTAGTTTATTTTCATTTTTAGTATTTTATTTTGATTGCATCTTTAGTATTGGGTTAGTTGACTAGCAACTAATTCCGCCAAACTCCTTCAAACCCGAGATTTTTAATTGCTTTTATAAAAACTAAAAAAATACAAAAAGAATCATCCCTCATCTCTAGACCTAGTCTTTAGGTTTTCTAATCCTAGCGACACTATTCTTAGCTGAACGATCAATCCCCCGGTACTTGTCATTATACTATACTACATCAATCAGGTACACTGCCTGGTGGGGGTTGTAAGCTTCTCGAGATCTCTCGAGAGGTAAAGCCTGGTGCAATCCCTACGCATCACAATTTATGTCGATTGGCACTTGGCCTTAAAATTTTTGGCTCTTGGCCGTTAGGGCAATCTATGCCGATGGGCACTTGGCCTTATAATTTTTGGATGTGTTCAACAATAATATCAATCAAACATCCACACGTTAGTTTTATTAGAAAAAAAGTGGCTTATGAGCCTTAAAATAGATCTTTCGGACATTTCTGATTACATAAAACATTTCTTTAAATTGATGGCGTGCCATGTCCTAGGCACCTCCACGTCTTCCATGGTTTGAAGTTTGTAGGTGCCATGTTAATATGCCTCTATTATCTGATATGGACCCTCCCAATTTGGTCCTAATTTTCCTTGATCTTCCGTCCTGCTAGCTTCATTTCTTCGGTACACAAATTCTCCTACCTTAAATGTTTCGGGTCGTACCCTTCGGTTATAATATTGTTCCACCTTCTTTTTGTACTTGGCTTCCCTTATTGCTGCCATTTCTCTTCGTTCTTCCAGCAAGTTCAAATTAAGGCTGATTTCGTCGTCGTTGCTTTCCGTATTTTCCATCATGGTCCGGAAGGTAGGCATGCCGATTTCAGCTGGGATGACTGCTTCACTTCCGTAGGTTAGGCTGAAGGGTATTTCGCCATTGATGGTTTTCAGAGTGGTACGGAAGGCCCATAGTATATTTGGTAGTTCGTCAACCCATCCGGCCCTTTCTCTTCCCAGTCGCGACTTGAATCCTTTCATCAAACTTCTGTTGGCTCTTTCTACTAGTCCATTGGTCTGAGGGTGTGCTACAGCTGTATTGATATGGGTGATGTTCAACCTTTCACACCAACTTTTGAATGGGTCGCCTATGAAGTTACTTTCGTTGTCCATGACGATTATGTTGGGCAATCTGAACCTGCACACATTGTTATCCCATACGAATTTCTTCACTTCTTTTCCGGTTGTCTTGGCTAACGGCTTTGCCTCCATCCACTTAGTGAAGTAGTCTATTGCGACGATGACATATTTGACCTTTCCTGGAGCTTCGGGCAAGGGTCCCAGGACATCCATTGCCCATTGGTAGAAAGGCCATGGCGCCATGAGGGAGGTCAGCGTTGTTTTTGGTAATTTGGGAACGAGAGCATGTATCTGGCATGAATCACTTCCCTAGTGTCTCGGTACATGGTAGGCCAATAATAGCCTTGCCTCATGAGCATAGCCACCACGGAACGTGGTCCGGAGTGCATTCCACATGCCCCTTCGTGTACCTCCCGGATAATGTAGTTGCCTTGAAGAGGTCCTACGCATCGCAACATTGGGCCTAAATATGACTTTTTGAATAGCACGTTGTCGAGTAAAGTATAGTGGCTTATCTTCATTCGGAGGGTTCGGACTTCGTTCTGATCTTCTGGCCAAATCCCTTCTTTTAGGCATCGGAGGATAGGTGACATCCAATTCTCCTCATTTTCTTCTACTATTGCATTGACTACTTCTTCTTCGGTGGATGGTTTTTCTAACACTTCTACCAGAATTTCTTTCGTCAGGTGGTCAAATGCTACGGATGCAAGTTTGCTTAGTATATCGGCCTTTTGATTTTGGGCTCTTGGGATATTCTTTATTTTGAAACGTTCGAAGTAGGCAATGTATTCCTGGGCCTTGGCTAGGTACTTCGTCATACTCTTCGTGTATGCCGTGAAGTCTCCATTAATTTGACTTGCTACTAAGTTTGAGTCTACCCGTACGTCCAGTGCTTTTATATGCATGCTTCTTGCAATCCTTGGTCCGGCCAACAATGCTTCGTATTCCGCCCCGTTGTTAGTGGCATTAAAGTTTAATCGGAGGGCATAGGTATACTCTTCTCTATCCGGACTGATTAAAACTAACCCTGCTCCGGTGCCTTTTTTGCTAGATGCTCTATCAGTGTATAGTGTCCATTCCTCAGCCTGGGATATGTCATATATCTCCCTGCTCTTCCTTTTCGGATCATCTCTGGTAGATTCGATGGGTATTTCATTAATGAAATCAGCTAAGACATGTCCTTTGATTGCGTTTAGTGGCATATAGGTGATATTATAAGCTCCGAGCTCTACGGTGTACTTGGCTAGACGTCCGGAAGCTTCTGCTTTGTTCAGTATTTGCTTGATAGGCTGATCCGTTATGACCTTAATAGGATGTGCTTCGAAGTATCATCTCAACATTCTAGATAGGTGTAGGAGGGCCAGAGCTAATTTTTCTACCGGAGTATACTTCTTTTCGGCTTCATGCAACGTCCGACTTACATAGTGTACTGGAATCTACTATCCTTCCCTTTCTACTAGCATTACTCCACTTATTGCTTCTTTGGCAGCCAAAAGGTATAAGTATATGTTTTCTTTTGGTTTTGGTGTTGTCAAGCAGGGGAGTTCTAAAATCATCTTCTTCATTTCTTGAAAAGCCCTTTCGGCTACTTCTGTCCATTGATACTTGTCTTTATTATCTTTGGTGATGTTTTTGAGGGTCTCGAAGAAAGGCAGGGACCTTTCGGCTGATTTGGGTAGGAAACAGTTTAATGTTGCGAGCTTGCCGCTCAGGCTTTGCATTTCTTTGAGTGACTTAGGTGATTGCATGTCGGCAATTGCTCTAGTTTTCTTTGGGTTTGCCCTGATCCCTTCCGAGGATATTAGGTAGCCGAGGAATTTTCCTTCTTCCACTCCGAAGGAACATTTTTTGGGGTTCAGCTTCATATTGATCTTTTGGAGATTGTCAAACGTCTTGGCTATGTCGGCTAGTAGCTCCTTTTCTGTTTGGCTCTTGATCACCATATCGTCCACATATGCTTCTAAATTCCGTCCGATTTGTGACCGGAAGACCGTATCCACCAACTTTTGATAGGTTGCTCCGGCATTTTTCAATCCAAACAGCATTTTAGTGTAGCAATATGTTCTGTGATCGGTGTAGAAGGCAGTTTTTTCTTTGTCTTCTTTTGCCATTTGGACTTGATGGTATCCTTTGTAAGCATCAAGGAAGCATTTGTAACAGAATCCTGTTACCGATTCGATTTTCCAGTCAATTTCTGGTAACGGGTAATAGTCCTTCCGGCAAGATGAGTTGAGGTTTTTGAAGTCGATACACATTCTCCAACTGTCGTCCGGTTTTTTCACTAGCACCGGGTTTGAGATCTATGTCGGATATCAGACGGGCCTGATGATTCCAGCTTTTAGCCATTCCTCCACATCTTTATTTATTGCTTGGTTCTTTTCTTCTGAGAAAAATCTTTTCTTTTGGGGCACAGGCTTGTCTTGAACGTTTACATTGAGTTTGTGCTCGGCAATCCATCGGGGAATGCCCTTCATATCCGATGGTTCCCATGCAAAAACGTCCTGACTGTTTTTAAGTAAGGTTATCAGCTGCCTTCGTCCTTCCTTTGAGAAATTTCTTCCTATCGTTACTAATTGATCCGGATATGCCGGATGGACCAAGACTTCTTCAGTTTTTGTGGCCTCGTTAGTGATCGTTGTTACCGAAGGGGTCTTCGCTTCGGTTTCTTTTTCCAATAGGAATTTTTCTTCTAATTTTTTACATTCTGAAATGATGATGGAACGGGTAACTAAAGTAGCAATGCCCCTCGGGGTTGGGAACTTCATCATGGAATGTATTGTTGAAGGGATGGCTCTTAATTTCTTGATTCCGGAGCGTCCAAGTATTATGTTATAGGGGGAAGGAGACCTTACTACTGCAAATGTCATGGTTGTTCGCCGATACAATCCTTCACTTCCGAAACATACTTCCAACTCGATTTTTCCTAATGGATTAATTGCTTCTCCGGCAAATCCGACCAGGGGTGTATTTGTTGTTGTGAGCCGCGACGTGATGGTGGAGTCAAAATTTAAGAAACAGTGTTCGTACATTACTTCCACCGAAGCACCTTGATCAACGTATACTCTTCGGACTGTATATCCTTCTACTTCGGCCTCGATTATGAGTGGCTCCTCCGAGGCGTCCCCGGGTAGCATCGGAGGAAAGCTGATAGGAGTATTCATCCATTCTTCTTCTTGGTCCGTGCTTTTGCGTTTTCGCCCTTTCTCTTGGTACCGAACCATATTTATGACCCTACCTTGGTTGGCTTGATGATTGCCCCTTTGAGGTGCCCTATCTCTTTGCCGGACGTCTCTGATCAGATGGTCGAGTTTGCCCGTTTCCATGGCCTTTTTGAGTTGTTCTTTCAAATTATGGCAGTCATTTGTAAAGTAGCCCTTTTCTCCGTAGTAGTAACAATATTTGTCCATATTTTCTGTTGATGGTCTTCCTTTCAACGGAGGTGGTGTCGGTAGTCTGAGGTGATGTTCGGTAGCTAGGATTTCTTTAGGAGCCTTGGTAAGTACGTTAAAGTTTATCGGTCTGGTGTCCCTCCTGTTTATGTCATTACTGTAACAATTCGCATTTTCAGGTTACCATCCAATCCCGAAAATTTCACTATTCATTTTTACTATTCACTTTGAATATTCATTTTCCGAAATTTAATTTTTTACTTCATATTCTCGTGTGATAAATCATTTCCATGGCAAAATTAAAGTTTGACACTCATCAGATCACTTTCGCGAAAGTTATTAAGGAACTACACATTTAGGTTAAAACGTCATTTAAAAATCCTACGCACAACAAAACTCAACAGCGTCAATTTTCCCCGCATCAGATAAATGTTTGATACACTCATGATTAATTGGAGAATTTATCATGACTAAGAAAAATGTTACCAAATAGACCATGGGCCGTGAGAAACAGAAATTTACGTTTTAAGCACTTTTACTTAGCCGTAACCTTAGCCTATACCTGCACCGCGTTTCTGAGACGATTTGAGTTTTCACATTTTTGGAAAAGTCAACATATTTTTCCCCCTCCTTTGACCAAAAATCACTCCTTGATTTTATAAATCATTCCTTGATTTTTAGGCTTACAGTTTTATGTCTAAAAGACATTAAATACCAACCGACACTAGACTAAGCCCAGTCTAGACATTATAAGTCATTTTAATTCATTATTATCCTATTAGAAATGTTACATTTTACTTTTCTCAATTTTACGCAACTTTCGTACGTTTTACGTATTACGCGTTTTAGACCCGCGTTTCCAGTTTTAGCATGGTTTGAGCACCCCAATGGAACCTACCACTCATTTCATATTTTATTATGGAGTTTAATGATATGTTAAATAATTCCTACAAGTTTCATATTTTTAGGATACCCGATTTTAAGTTTCATGACTTAACGACTTACAGTTAGCGATTAACGGGACCAAAACTCAATCCGTAACTTATATAAGGCTAAGATTCATCCACCTAGCCCTCCCCCTTGTCCATGAACGTGTATATGGTGGCCTTAGTGGCTTGATAATGAGCCTTGGAAAGTATATGGCCTAGAAACAACCAAGTATACATCATGTGTTTAGTTTTTAACCATTAGTTCATTATACTTCATGTGTTCCAATTTTAACCACAAGTAATGTAACACCCCAACCCGATAAGGGTAGAAGTATTACATTACAGTGACATATCAGAACAAACACAAGCATATGATTCATACATACAACGAAATTCGGGGTTACAAATGAAAATCTGAAACTACAAGGTTACAAAACAATAAATACTATGTCTAATAAATTGAAACTTCATCTAATCGTCTCTAGTCCAAAGCATAGTCTTCTAAGTCCAGTCACACTCTCTTCCCATAACCCAGCTTCCTACTAAAACCTGCCGCAGGAAAAGGAAATGCGGCTGAGCTTAAAAAGCCCAGTGAACAGATACATATACAAAGCAATGATAATGAAACAGAACTGAAATATAGTGCATTGGGGAAATAGAATAAGGAATAGATAAAAGAGTAATAGAATAGAAAGAAGAAAGGATAGTCATCTACCACGAGCCCAGAAACTCAAAGTCAATCTCAACATCATAATCTCAAAGTCATAATCACACAATCAGAGGGGATACCTCTCAGGCAACCAGATAATATGAGGGGTGTCCTCATGTATCATAATAGTGGAGTAGCTAGCTCCCAGAAATTGTGAAAGGCATGTATAGCACACAGTACCAGTCACCTCAAAGTCATACTCAAAGTCATAGTTAAATCCACTAAACAGAACAGATCTAGGATTGCAATCCATACGCCCCTTACTCAAAGTCAATCTCAAAGTCATATACTCAAAGTCATAATGGCCATAATAGTAATCATAAAAAGGGACGGCGTGAGAAATCACTCACCCACACATGAGTCATGCCAGCGGTGCATCACAGACATGCCTATGGTACCTCCATAGGTAGGGAAACATAAATGGCTCGGGTATCAAACTAAGAGTCAGGTCTCAAAGTCATACAAAAGGTCATATAGCAAAGGTTTATCTCAAGGTCATGTCTCAAGGTCATCTCAAAATCATAATATCAGAAGTCATATCAATGGTTCAGAATATCCAAGGTTCACTCCCAAAGGTTCATTTCAAAAGATTCGTTATTAAGTTTCGTAAGTTCAAAATAAAATGTGAAAGAGTTAAGAGAAAATAGATTTAAAACTTTAATAGTTATTTACCCATTTCATCTCAAAGATCTCCCTCTTTAAACATTCTTCATAAAAGCCAATTAATCCTTCCTTTAAAATGGTTTCGTTTCAAAATCATAGAGTGTCATTTCAAAACAGTTTCCTTCCATAACATCAAGTTATATTTTCAAAAAGTTTTCATATCAAATCATCATAAAAGATGAACCAGAGATATCGGATATTCAAGGGTCAGAAATCATAGCAACGAAATCAGATCAGAAGCTAGCAAATCAAAGTTTAACAGAAATCAGAGGAAGTTCACAACAGAAGGAAACATAGCAATGGCTTTGGGAATCTTAACTGAATCATAGCTCAAAGTCATAAGAAGAATATAGGAGCCTTTACTGAAAAGGCAGAGTATCCATACCTTATTACGAAAGCACAAATAGAAACAAGCACAGAATAAGGAATAGCTCAAGATCTCTCCTTCTTCACACCTAGAGGAGAAGAGGGGGAATCATAATTCATTCTCAAATTCATGCCTTTCCATTTTAAGTAACTTTCCCTTTTTAGCAGGTTTCTATAAATAGTAGTTTCCACTTTTAGAAAGTTTCCATATTTAGAAAGTTAAATCATTATTATTGGTAATAAGATATCTTTTAACATAATTACACCTTTGGTCCTTGAGGTTTCATAACTTTGCATTTTATATCCTTTACTTTCCAAAATTACACTTTAAACCTTTTAGTATTCAAAGTTACACATTAAACCCTTAACTTATCCATTTTACACCATGATCACTTATTTTATCATATAATACGAATGGATACTCAAGTATTCATAATTTACACATTAAGTCCCTCAAGTTATCAAAGTTACATATTTAACCTTTTAATTTACAATTCCCACTTTTAATTATCTATAATTACATATTAAGCCATTAAATTACCAAATTAGCACAAAACCCCCTGAATATATTTTATTACTCAAATCAGTCCCAAGTTTCCAGAAATTACACTTTTAGTCCCTCTACTTTAATTATTTTCAAAACAAACCCTAATTAATCATTAAATACATTTTAATCCATTTAAATGCAAAACTTACACATAGCACCCTCATCTTATATTTTGTCAAATAGTATACAGCCCAAATAAAGTTCCAGAATTAACCTTTAAGTTTTAAAGTTTACAAAACTCACCCAAAACCTTTTAACACAAATCGCATGACATAAAATCATGGAATTAAAAACCCTAATCAAACCTAATCCATTTTTAATTATTTCCAGCACATTAAAGATCATTAATCATTACAAAAACAAGCCCTAATTCATAAAATCAAATCGTATGGATTTTTCCCTTTTATTTATACACGTTTTATTTAAAAATCGATAAACCAAAATAATTCGAAAACACATTATTCAAGCCATGATAATTCTTCCAATAATTTTCCAGATCATATTACATTATAAAAAGTGTAAATAAATTTTATTAGGAATTGTTATGGATCGGGAGGTATATTACACAATTACACTCGTTTTTAGGGTTTTAAATTACGAAAGGGATGTCGAGCATGCATGGGTCGAATCCAACAATTTATTTGATGTTTATAAGGTATAAAGGGTCTGAGAAAAATACCAAATCAATTTTGGAACGTGTGGAAACAGCAGTTCGATCAGATGTATACTCGATTGGCCAAAACACTCCAAAAATCGTCACGACTTCACCAAAGGCCTAGCAACCTTGAAACCAATTTTTGTGGGTCTTATTACATGTAAGGAACATCATAAAAATGATAGATGAATTATATAGTGGTCGATTGAAGCAGAAACATTTTACCTCTTTTCTAGGGCTCGACAAAGGAAAACAAATGCTACGATCGTGTAAGGCTTCAACAATTCGAATGGGATTTTTATTGGCTTTTTAGGATGTTGATGAATCACAGAAAAATGCTTGAGAGTGATGGGAGAGTCGAATGGAGGCTGTGAGAATTTCTTTGTGTGTTTATTTTAGGTCGGCAAATTAGGGTTTAGGAGAAAAGATATGGATTGACTTTTTAAAGTGGAATGCCATGTGGTATAAGGGGGGGGGGAGGACCAGAAATTTCGTGATATGGGTTGACAAAATATCTTTGGTGATTATTTTCCTTATTTTGCACAATTTAAATCAAATTAAATCTCCTTAAAATTCATTTTATCTCATTCGGCTCTTGTAGGGGTATTTTGGTAATTTTACCACTTGTATAAATGTTAAATGTAATAGTTAAAATTATTTGGATACATAACTTGTGCATTGTTTGAAGTTTGGGATTTATTTGGAGACTTTATAAGCTTTTAATTAAATTTCAAATTTGTAAGGGCAATTTGGTCTTTTCACATGTTCTCGGATTTTAGGTGTTACAAGTAAGAACTAGCTAACCTCCTCACTTGCACTATAAAGGGAAACTCATCTCTTCATTCTTTTCATCATCATTTAGAATGCCCCAACTTTTAGCCCTAAACACATGATACTTTGATTCCAAGTTTCAAGTTATACATTGAAGACGAAGGCCTAGTTAAACTCTACATGAAACTAGTGTTTATTTGGTGATTCCATGGTTGAATTAGGAGCTACACAAGGTATTAGGGGCTGAGGTTAAATGGTTTTCACAAGGGTTTGCAAGAGTTGTGGTGAAGGGTTTGCAAGCATAGGTTTAGTGTCCTAGTTTCATACTTGAGTTCCTTTCTTCAGAAAGCCAAAAGTTGTAAGAAACCCTAATACACTTTCTTGCTCAATATCGTTTACATACTCCTTATAATTCATTTATGCTATATATGGTCTTTATATTGTGTTCATGATGTATACAAACCCTTAAAACAAGTTAAGAACACTACATTTTAACCTATGTTAAGAAATCAAGGAAACTAGTGACTTATATTGAGAACCACGACCAAAATAATATAACCATGATATTAGACACTTACCTACTGTTAAAGAGGGTTTTAAAAGTAAAACATAGCAATTTGAATCACCTAAAACGAGTATACAAGTCAAAAGATACGACCAAAAGAAGTTAGCAAAACCAAAACGCCGAAACTGCCAAAACAAGCTGTAAGCGATCTGACCTGATTAAACGAGGCCCTTCTGGTCCATTTCATCAAAAAGTTAAAACATGAAAGTTGTCCGGAACGACGTTTTCATTCGGTTACAAAGAAGCTCGAACCCTGAAAACGCATAACGAGTGATAATTTTCTTCAAATTCTTAGCAGCCCCTTTTAATACCCAAAGTACCATGTATTGGTAATGACTAAGTAAAACCAAGAGGTCTAAAGACCTTAAAGCCAAGACCACAACCATGGATAAGGCCAAGGACGAGTCTCAAGACAAAGGTAACAATGACCAAAGTCACGGCAAAGCCACGGCTAAAGACCATATAAACTTACCAAGACGAAAACATGAACTAAAGAGTTAATGGCAACATAAACATCCAATTTGGATCTACTCCATCAAAATAACCATGAGACTTTACAAGTAATATTCATACTAGACTCAAAAAACTCATTGTAATAACAATCTTCATTTAAAAGTAAACTTTCCTAAGTTTATTCAATTATTTGGACATGTAACTTTTCGGATCAAAAACTTATATATTTTTTTACTACAACACTAGGGAGCTTCATGTGAGGGGTTCATTAAAGTAAACCGTCGAGATAAGTTGTGGATTTACGAATTAAAGTGTCCTGGCACCTCGAATGTTTACTACATGACCTCAGAATTATGTCGGCCCGAACGGTAGTAAGCGATATACAAACTATACATGTTTCATAAACCATTCTTATTCGAAGACTTACACTATATACTAAGTACTACATCATGAACAATATGCAACACATATATATGCAATTCTTGGTATTCTTTGACATTACTCCAATCCTAAGTCGCAACATTCTATTATAGATTGCACTTAGAGACCTTCGCGATTCAACTACCATTTTCATTTCTCATTACATAACTTAAGTTGAGTCATAGCCCCTACTCTTTTAATTGTTTTGTCAACTATTTGGGGGAGAATACATGCTCATTTTTACATAAATGCAATACTTGTTTTACTTGAACATGCTACTTGTTTGCTTAAATACCAATTGCCTTACTCAATGTTTGTGGTATACTCAAATGTTTTATGTGTTTACATGTTACATACTTCATTATCTTCCCATTGCACTAGTATTAAAAAACGTAGTATTATGGCTTCCACTTCATTGTCATCATTATTTATATGGCATCTTTGTCAAAATTGTTTATATAGCGGTATTGCTTCATTTATCTTTGAATCTAGATACAAGTATTACTTTTGTTCACATAAACCAGAACATATTTGGCAGTGGGTTGTAAACACACAAGTTGCAAGTCTTGTATGGGCGGGGCTTGGAACTGAGTGGATTTACGATGCCTTTGCTGGGAAATCATCATTCAAATGTTTTACATTACATTTTTGTCACTAAACTCTATGAACTCACCAACCTCGTGTAGACACTTTAGCATATATTTTCAGGTTCATAATGAACAAGGCTGGCACGGAGGAGCACGGATATTCAAAATGGGCTATAAATTTTATTATCATTCAAAAACTCATCTAATGTAATTTGTAAACATGGAACCATCTGAGACCTCATTTTGTAATCTCTGATATTTATATAATTCGAATGATAAATCTTTTTAAACGACTCAATTACAGTTCATTTTCTATTATTATGACTGTTGTGTCGTCGAGTAACACCCAGTTTGAATTCCGCTGCATCATTGAATTGGGGGTGTTACAGATTGGTATCTGATGCGTGGGGTTTGCACCAGGATTTACCTCTCGAGGGATCTCGAGAAGCTTACAACCCCCACCAGGCAGTGTACCTGATCGTTGTAGTATAGTATAGTGACAAGTATCGGGGGATTGATCGTTCAGCTAGGAATAGTGTCGTTAGGATTGAAATTAATCTAACTAGGTCTAAAGGTGAAGGATGATTCTTTTTATGTTTTTATATTTTATGAAAAGCAAGTAAAAATATCAAGTTTTGGAAGAAGAGGCGGAATTAGTTGCTAATCAACTAACTCAAAAGCTACTAATTAAACTAATGTGCAGGAAAACTAAACTAAGGTTCTACAAGATAAGTGAAGCATGTCTACCTATGATATGTTACTCCTTGGTAGCTATCCAATTCTACCAATTGAATTGTACCTTGTTTTACTTGACGGGTTGTATTCCTTAATACCATTCTTGGGGTGGCGTACTTACTTCCCCAATCCTATAAGCTCCTACTTCACTCCTATGTCAAGCCGGCTAAGAAGCTCCTAACATGGGATCACTAGAATTCGCTCATGCATTAAATACAACCATAAAAACCTAGTACACATCGGTTCATGTTTCTTAAGACGTTCAAGCATGTTACACAATGGAGATCTGCCAGTTTTCTTAAGCCCAACATCGAATTCATTCAATCAAAACAAGAATCAATAGGAAACACGAATTATAAACTAAACCAACTAGATCTATTGAAGTTGTCACGCCTTAATTGATGGAGATAGACACACATATCAACAAGCCCTCACTGATGGAGATAGACACAAACATCAACAAGAAATCAATGAGATCTAATCAATTATATACAAGTTTTACATAATCATAAGTAGACACAAGGTGAATTAGCAAATCATCATCAAAGAAGAGCAAACAACAATGATAATGGAAAACATAATTAAGATAGAATCATCAAACCAATACATGATGTTTATGGAGTGATTGAAACCCTCTAAGTTGCTGGAAAAACACCCACCTAAACCCAAGAATCGACCTTAGGGTTTAGGGCTTACAAAAAGTGAAGTTATGATGTTATATTTATAGGCATGTTTTCTGTCGGCCCATCTTGACGGAGTCAGCTCGTTCTCTTGACGCCGTGTTGGGATCAAAGTTTTTGATCCTAACACGTAAATGGAACGACATTTACGGGATTACATTTACTATCTTGTTAAGCCAAAACACATGGACTAGTTATGTAATATTGCCATAGTATAGCATGTGTTAGGCTTTATATACCCCTCCATACTTCCATGGAGGGGTGAGACTTGTGTGTTATTTACTCATTTTCCTTTCATTCAATAATATCACTAGTTTTCCCTTCTCTCTCTACTCTCTCTCTCTAACCATGGCTTTCTTCTTCTTTCACCAAACCCGACCTCCCGAATCACAATATCAACATAAAAATACGATCCTACAAGTGGTATCAGAGCCAAGGTTATTATTTTGTTGATTTTGTGGTCGAATCTTGTCAAAAGTTATATTTTTTAAGCTGATTTAACCATGTGTTATGTACTGTTTTTACATATTTTTTTGGTTATTAGTCTTATACATGATATTGCATTTGAAAAATGGTCAAAAGTCAATCTTTCACTTCTGGCTTTCGAAGCTGTTGCGTGGGTCTTAACTGTCCAAGTTTACAATTTCATGTAAACGTTATTTTTTGGTGACTTTTGTACCAAACCCGTGAAGATTGGTGGTCAGAAACTGGTAATAACAAACTGATCATAAACAGTCAATGAAACTGGTCAAAAGGTCGAATATGTGGTCTAAATATTCATCAGAAACTGCTATATGGCTCATCGGAATCTGGAAATTGTCGCCGGTAAATTATCAGAATTTCTTGTATAAGAAATTTTCGAGATGTACTTGTTTTCGAGAAAAAAGACTTGTTATCGAGAACAATAAACCCTTTACTGTCGAAATCTTTTTCTCGATAACATAAACCGTGTTCTCGATAATCGTAACTGAGGATCTCGATAAGTGAGATTCTCGATAAGTATTCTCGATAATCAAAAGTTTCAAAAAAAAAATTAAGAAAACAACATGCCAAATCCAAACCAAACAACCACAGCCTTACTACAACTACTCTATCAAGACTCGTATACATCATCACAAATAATCTGATCTCAGTTTATTCCGTGCGTGTGGTACAATAATCTTCAAGACATTTCAAGATCAAACACACGAAATGAATCATCATCGATCCACTCTTTTTTTTAAGCTTACACTTCGTTTATATCCGAATTACAAAGAACGTGGTGTAACAATTTTTTTTACACCCGTTTCTTTAATTCATTTATAGCCCAAACTACAACAAAAACATGTGCCGAACCTACCTTAGACCCTTCACAGGATCTTGAAGTCTTCTAAGAGCTTTCTTTGATTCGACTTGTGCTGATTATTACAACAAAGGCATGGTATGGCTCCAATTGTGTTTGTGATGTTCGGTTGTGAATGGTATTGATGGGTTTGATATTAGATCTTTTGAGATGGTGATAGTCTTGATGAGTAGCAGAAAGTATAAGGTGAATTTTTTTCGTGTGGGTTTGATCTGCAAACGAGAGAGAAACAAGAGGGAGGCGCATAGTTTGAGATGAGGCGTGTGAGATTAGGTCATACGGTTATATGATATCACACACAATTGATCGGATCTTATTTAATTATACTGGGCTTATACTCTTTATTTAATTTGGACTGGATTTGAATCTCTTGCTTAATGGGTCCGAAAAATTACAATACATTGGGCTGAAAATTGTTTAGTACTATCCAGTTTTCGTTTAATGCATTGTAGTAATTTCTGGTATTATTTTTTTACGAATAGGTGTGGTATTTTTTGGGTTATTACAAATTTTCACGGGGATACGTTTTTTGACAAGATCGGGAAACCATTATCAAGTTCAATTAAACCGTCAAATGGCTAGAATTGAGCATTTCACCGCTAGATGTGACTACGGGGTTAATTCTTTATTATTTATTTGAGATTGAAGTGGAATTTCACGGGTGCGTGTACTTAGTATCTTGAAGATATCGGGGTTGGTTGGATGCATGATTCTTTGAGATCCTTGTTCGAGCTTTTAACCTTAAAAATGACGAAGACTTGAATATCTGGTTATTTTTGTGATTCCTTCTTTCTATTACCACAAAATAACTATCACTTTAAGGAGTTACGTTGTAGTGCTCAGTGTCACACGAAGTTGTGGATAGTCAAGAGGTGATGTACGACTTATACTTGATGGTTGGTTGGTTGATGAGTATAGAGTACTTAGGGATTCGATGGGGTGCGAACTCTCTACACCGCTCTTTGTCATACATTAGTGCAAGTTTAAGTCACAAGTTCGGGTTATTTTACTTCGCTCTCAAGTTCATAATATTGAATTTTTCTCCATCAGTAGTCACTACAAAGAGCCGATAGAATGATCATGGGGTCGGTAAAGAGTTAGATGAGAAGAGTATCAAAGAGTAGAGTTGCTTATCAGCAGTTGATTCTCACTGGCAATTTTTTTTTTTAATACTTCACACATAATCGGTTAGTTAGACATATGGGGTTACGCTGCCTCCGTTTTCCATCGTAAACATAGTGTGTATGCTTCCGATTCCGCGAAGACATCGTGGGGGAAGATAGAGTGGGTGTTCTTTGCTTTCTTACCCTTTTCTTGACTTCTTTGCGAAAACACTCATTTTCCACAAGGTTCTGCAATTAGGGGGAAGAAATGTGCACATCAGGGACGCATAATAGACTCACGTGATCGAGCTTACAATTTTATTAATACCGGAGAGACGTCCGCAGAGATGATCAGTGGTTAAATTTTGTGACTTTGGTGTAATCGTTTCAACTCTCGCGGGTTGTGAAGTGTGAAGTAGCCTACTTAAGTGAGAAGATCTTGCTGATTTCTTGCATGTTACCCCCGAACGGAGCTTCCGCATTAAGCATAACCGTGATTAAGTAACTAGTCAGATTTGCTTGGTGTGGTTTACGGTGTCATCTACAAATTCCGCTGAGTACTCAAAACTTCAATAGTTAGAAGACATGTGGACTACATCAAAGTTTCGAATCTGCTGAAGACGGTTGTCAGTTTGGGGGGAAGCTGATTCAGAAACTTCGCCAAAAAGAAGTGTACGAAGAAGCTGCTAAAGACATGCAGCATGAATTGGGGGGAAGTTAATCCATTTCATGCATATTACATCATTTGCCTACAAGTAAAGATAAAGTTCTCAAGCCGGGGTACAAGATAAGGACAAAGAGCGTTAACTGTCATCATCCTCAGCAATTTGAAGAGCTTATGAAGACCTTTCTTTATTTATATTTGTACTTGTAGGAAATGTTGTAAGTAATCCCTTATGTCGCCCCATTGGGGGAAGATTGTTGGGATCAAAGTTTTTGATCCTAACACGTAAATGAAACGACATTTACGGGATTACATTTACTATCTTGTTAAGCCAAAACACATGGACTAGTTATGTAATATTGCCATAGTATAGCATGTGTTAGGCTTTATATACCCCTCCATACTTCCATGGAGGGGTGAGACTTGTGTGTTATTTACTCATTTTCCTTTCATTCAATAATATCACTAGTTTTCCCTTCTCTCTCTACTCTCTCTCTCTAACCATGGCTTTCTTCTTCTTTCACCAAACCCGACCTCCCGAATCACAATATCAACATAAAAATACGTTCCTAGACGCCGTCATGACCTTTTTTCACCAAATTGTAGATCTTTTCGTCCCGATCGTTTTCTTTTTTGAATCGCTCAAATCCGAGTTCGTATGCAAAAGTTATGGCCAAAACGGTGTCAGCTACCGCGTGCGCAAGTTTTGACCAGTTAACATGTGACGGCCTTGGGTGACGCCTTCACGTTCTCTCTGGGCCGTCACCTCTTTTACTCTTGACGCCGTCAAGATTTTCTTCTTGACGCCGTCATCCACTGTTCCCAGCAAGGAAAATTAAGTCTTTGCCGTTTTCTTCACTTTTATGCTCCAAAAACGTCCAAAATCCTTCCTTTTCCAGAATTCACTCCCAAAGTACCTAAAATCACAAAAGGAACGATTTAGGGAAATATTTGATCAAATAAATTTAATTCCGGGCTTAAATGACCCCCTAAAAGTGGTTCATTTTTCGCCTCATCATATACCCTTACAATTGAGATTTGCTTGTTCTCAAGCAAATGCGCTTTTATTCTAGTCAAAATACAAGTTAGGGGTCATTTAACACTAATATAAAAGTAATTACAACAAATAATCATTCCGCTAATGACCAAAGACAAGTACGGAGGTCATACACTAGCACCTCACAAATAGTGTTTAGATACTCACATCTCTCGGGTGTAATAAAGTATAAATTACAATATGGAAACGGAAGATATCTCTCACTACCTGTCATAGCAAAATAGATTACCATAGGCTTGGGAAAGGATCAAACCTCCACCACATGGCGTAAGCACCTAGGATAAACTATCAAAGAGGTCTTTTAAAGGGTTGTAACATTAGGTGTAAGGATATGAAATACACGGTTTTGTTGGATATATGAAGTCTTTACTGGTGGCGAGTTAACAATCTTGGTTAATTACATGTACAATATGGCGTTGCTAAGCCAAGACTAGACTTGACTTAAGCTAATAAATCAAAAAGAACAAAAACATAAAATAAACATAGAATGAAAAGGGATGGTAGTCCGTATGTTTTTTCTCTTTTTTTTTTTTTTTCTTTTCTTTTTCTTGTTTTTTTTCGATTTTTTTTTTTTTTTTTTTTTTTTTTTTTTTTTTTTGCATACACTCTTACCCTACCATCCAAAATAATACATCATAGGGAATGAACACTCCCCTTACACTTGAATTTTTACATACTTTACAAATAAACTAATCTAATGACTCGAATTAAGAAAATCAAAACACTTGGAGTACTTTTAAGATTAACATACAAAAATCAAAACACTTGGAGTACTTTTAAGATTAACGTACATATGGGGGTAATATATGATGTTCTTCCCCATTACTCCATAAAATAAGTACTTTACCCATGAGTCTCAATCGTCCCAAAACAATATGTACAAGGATATGACTCGACTTAGCAACCATGTAATCAATTAGATAGTTAACTTAGGGTTTAACAAACAACAATAATGCACTAAAAATGAGCGCATACACGGAAGGCTAAGGCGATTTGGGTGTACATTTAAGTGGGGTGTAACAAATTCTTCCTTTAAGTAAAATGCTTAATGTTAGAAACGAAAACATAGGCTCGGAGGGGTGTACTAGGGGTTTCGTGTACTAAAAATGAGTACAAGGCTAAGGGTGTAGGAAAAATTAATTGACTTAACTAGCCAAGTGATATGACTTAAATGGTCAAGTAATTATAATACGGGTTTAACACAAGGGTGACCCTAATGCCTCTTATCATGTAGTAAATCCTACTATACGAATGTAGTCTCACTAGCGGTCTCGAGATGCATCACTAACGCAAGTTCTAGAATCTAAATGCTACCGGTACACTCATAAGCACTAATAGTGAATGCTTTTCCTATCAAATCTAAAGGCGAACCTCACATATTTGGGTGGAAAATTTTTCTGAATGATACGGTTATGTACTGGTCATACAATCTCCTATCCATGAGACGCTTGCTATGGCTAAAGTTTCACTCCTAAATGTTGTAAAAAAATTTAAATTTGGCGCTAAAATTACACTAACAAGTATTTCTCATAGTTTTATTACACATCTACTATTAAACAAACAAACTCAAGCGAAAGTGTATTTGTAAGGTATCATCATTTTACCCACCCCTTACACTTAGGATGAACATTGTCCCCAATGTTCAAGTAAAGAATGTAAAAGTGAAAAAGTAAAAAGAATGAAATCAAATACTCCCCTGATTCGCTCAGTATGGATAATAAGGTGGCCAGGTTAGATCTTCCTCCAAGAAAATGAACAATCAAAGCTTCCCTTCCAGAAATATAAATCATCTTCTTGTCATATATAACCTGTTAAACCTAAGAAAACAATCACAAAAACCCAAAGCATCAATCCGAACAAAGAAAACTCATAACTAGATGTAATTCCAGACTTAGGAATAAAAACAAAACAATTAAATATATAATGCTTGTGGAATGAATGTTTGCAGATTTCCTGGAGTTTATAAAACTAAAGAATCAACAAAAACTTTAAGAGTCCGGTATAAACAAAACTAGCAAAATTTCCAGAATTTTACACATGACGCCGTCAGGAATTAATTCCTGACGCCGTCAGAAGTGACCTGCAGAAATCTTTACGTTAAGTTTCCGGAAAATTTCTGGAAAAACTTACGTCCTACTTCCTGGAAAATCCTGCAAAACATCATTATGACTCGATACAAGCATTTGACTCTAACAATTACTAATATACATGTTCATTTAATATTGTTGTGGATCATGCTCAATTTCGTTCTTATAAACAAATTTGGGTCTCCCCTTACACTTAGCATTTGCAAAATACCTTTATATGTAATTAAGACGAAGTTAAAAACAAAATAAAGCATTTTCACAATTTACTTTGAAACATGAACCACAAACAATAAAAATAAAGCATGCATACGGAAACAAATAAAATCAATCAAACAAACAAACAAACAAACAAATAAAGCTTGGGTTGCCTCCCAATAAGCACTTGTTTTTTTTCGAGTCACGAGCCTGACTCTACCCTTATTTAACGGAAATAGAGGAGGTTTTCCATACACTTTGAATTAAGTGCGGGTGGAAGTAGCGATACACACCCTTAGGGTGGAAATATGTCACGTGAGGTGAAGGGGGTGAGTGAATGGCTTCCTTCATCCTAAAATTACCCGGATAATATTGGTTGATGAGTGGGTCGGTTCCTCTTTTGTCTCCTAGAAATATATCTAAGGATGGAAATGTGTGTAAAGATTGAGGTTCCGGTTCATCAACGCTAGGAAATTCCCTAGAACTAGGAGTAAGGTTATCACTACAAGTATTCAAACCTATATCCTCAAGTGGTTCCTGGTCCAAGGGTTCTACCTCCATTAGAATTCCTAAAGTTTCTTCTACTTCTTCCGGGTAAGTCACGGGCGGTGTGTGTGCCTCAAATGATGGTAGGACTTGTGGGATACTTAGTGGGCTTGGGTTTTCTACTATCTCTTACATCACATTAATATCACCTATGTGTTCATCTTGTATTATGGTAGTGCCTAACCATGACATGCAACTAGGTGGCTGATGAGTGTCTAAATACTCATCATTTTATACCAATCTGAGCTGCCAAAACATCCAAAAACACTCAAATATGTATCATGATACTTAAAATATCTTAGAAGTGTGTTTTATATGTTTCAAATGCAAAATATGCAAAAACAGATGAAAAACGTACAAAGTTTGCATAATTGGCAGTTTCAGTCCCTCAAGTTTCAAAAGTTGTCAAAACTAGTCCCTGGTAATTCAAAACATGAAAAATATCATCAAAGGTCCTTAGGGATTCATAAGTTGTCAAGTTTAGTCTTTTAAAGATAAAAATTACAAAATGACAACTTTAGTCCCTCAAGTTTCAAAAATGTCAAAATTAGTCCTTAAGGTTTTAAAAATGGGAAATTAATAAAATAAACCTTGAACTATTCTTAAATGACAAAATTGGTCCTTATGATAACATTTTGAGAAATTACAACCACAGTCCCTTAAAAATCCAAATTTACATAAATGGTCCCTGGAGTTTGTGGAATTGACAGAAAAGATCCCTAGGATTTTAAAAATGGAAAAATACATCTTTTGCCCTTGTGTTATGATTTTATGGCAGGTTTAGTCCTTGAAAATAGTTTGGGAAAGTGGCATACTCAGCCCCTTAACTTTGCTCAAATTACAAAAATGGTCCTTGTTTAAATACCACAAACCAACCAGACCTTAATTACTAAACCCAAAAATAAAACTAGTCCAAATCCAAACACAAAACAAACCAAACCCAACCCCTGGGCCCAATCTACCCTCAGCCCAGTCCACCCTTAAACGGGGTTTGACCCCGTTGACCACCCAATACCGCCAAAACCACCACCACTGTACACCCTTCTCCCCCACCCCTGCTTCACCCAAAACCAGGTGGTTTTACCACCACCTCCTCACCTTCCAGCTCACCCTAACCCTCCTTTCCACCTCACACACCTATCCCACACCTCATTAAATGCCATTCCCACAATTTTTCACTCCAAACCACTCCACAACCTCTGCTTTCATCATGAACCCTCAACTTGGCCTCCAAACTTTCCCAATTGTCCCCTGACACCTCCATATACTTCCAAAATTCTTTAATTGATCACCTTTGGCCCCAAGTTAACTTGGAAGACTTTGGCGCCAATTTTCATTTAAACGGCTATAATCAATGCAGAAGATTGGAGGGTCAAGATTAAAGTGGGAAAGGCTCAGAAGGTGTCCCTGAATCCTAATTGGAGCTTATAAAAGGAAGAGAAGCAGTGGAGTTAGATATCTAGTTTATTTTATAAGTGTATGTCGTTTAAATGCAATCTTAAATTTCTAGTGTAAACCTAAGCTTTTAAGCAGTAAGTTAATCATCTTTCATGTATTGTAACTCTGTTTGATCAATCAAAGTCAAGTTTCTTTAACTATTTCATGTTATGCAATTTCATTGAAAATTTCCAAAAAGCTATTTAGAGTAATTGTTGTTACTGTGAAGTGTATTGGATTCCTAAGCTCACTTAAGCTCCTAGATAGCTTATAAAAGCTATTAGAAACTTTTAAAAGCAGTTTAGTAATATAAAAAATCAAAAACACAAAAAGTCAACAAAAGTCAAACTGATAAGTTCTTGGTGATAAGCATTGGAGCAGGGCATATTATGGATGGTCCTGGGTTAGAATCCATTGGTGGATGTTAGGAAAGGTTTCTTTGTCCTTGGTTCTTGATTTTGAGCAGGAAAGCTTATTGTAAGTTATCAAAAATCTCATATCTGTCTTTATACTATAGCCTTGCTTATTACTTGCTTTTTCAATCACTTTATGCTTATTCAGTCCTAGATAGTGATAATATAACATAAAATTGGTACCTTGTTTGTTGGAATTTCTAGTTGTTAAAATATCAAAGTTTCACAGTCAACTTAGCATAATAAGTAATCTTGTGTATTTGTGGTAATTTTCTGTTTCTTAGCACTTGTTTAGATCTCTTACAACATAATAAGTCATTGTGGATCAGTGGGATAAGCTTTGTAAGCCATTTACTAAAAAAATCACAAATCAGTCTAGTATAAGGTGTGTTTGGTTTAAACTGTTTTGCTGTGCTCTTGTTGTTTATTAGGATAAAAGTTGGTTCTAATAAGTTACTTAAGTTCATATAAGGTCAGTTTGACCATTAGTTTGGTCACAATTACACTAAAAAGTCAAAATCATAGAAAAATTCCCCTCACAGTTAACTGTGAGGGATTTGGGTCCTAAAATCAATCACACTAGCTCATAAGTGATTCATGTAGCTTATTCTAGTCTTAAATTAGCTTATTATAACAGTTTCAGCTTATTAGAAGCTTTAGAAATCCACAATAGTCAAACTAAGTAGTTTAGATTAAAAAGTCAATTTGCATCTCTCAGATTTTCTCAAAACTTGGGTGATTTTTCTAGAATTTAGGAAGCTGATTTAGAGCTTGAAACTTCTTGTGCTTATAATCTACCACCTAAACTCTAGGAATCAAGGCTTATTTGATTTTTAAGATTTTTTATCAAGCTTGTGCAAGAGCTGAAAGTACCCTGCAGGGCAAACCAGTGCCCTGTGCACTCAGATCCTATTTCACCCACCCAACTTTGGTGGTGATTGGTGGTTACTTCAGTGGACCCCACACCCTAGGTTTTAGCTTAATTGTAGCTTAATACCTCAGCTTTTCACATCTAGGTTTAGTTTGGCCATTATCTTATTGTAGCATAGCTTTTAGGATCCAATTTGTGACCTGTGCAAAACAAGCCACACTGAGCACTTAGTGTGTGACCACCATTTCAAAGGCTCACACAGAGCTTATTAGTGAACCATAAGGGTAGCTTATTGGCTCAACTTGTAGCTTATCACCTTAACTTTGAACCCCTAGGTTTTAATTGAACCTCCTTTTATTCTTGTGGACCCCACAAACCTTGGAAAACACTTGCAGGGAAGAAGTACTTTCCACTACACCAGCTTACCACCACCACACCACCAACTTTGTTGGTGGCTGCAGCCCACATCAGTGGACCCCAGTGGTTCAAATTTGGTTTAGACAACCCCCTCCTACCAGGGAACAATAGTTGACCTTTTGTTTGACCTCTAGATCAGTGGACCCCACCTAGAATCACATCAAAACTCTGTCCCATTTCTGAGCCAGAAACCAAATAAGCAGTTGCTTATTTTAGCTTCCCAGCTTATCCTATGAGCTTATCTCACCACATCTAGTTTAAATAAGTCCAAGTAACTTAGGTGAACCTTACTTAACCAGTGTGGACCCCACATAACCCAATTTAGCTTATTTCTTTGTGTGGTCAACTCTAGTCAACTGTATAAGCCAATAAGCACTCTCAGTGCTTATTCTGAGGTTCCAAAGTAGTTTTCTTTGTAAAAGTTTCTTATTTTAAGTATTTTAGTAGTTTTATAAAAGAAAAACCAGAAAAAAGCAAACTTTAATTATAGTGATAGCTTCTATTTAATAGAAATTATCTATTTAATTTTCATTTCAGCTTATTAATAAGCACTTGTCCAATTTTATAATTTTATAAATTTCCTAGTACCTTAAAATAGTTAAAATAATTTTCTTAGAATTTTCCTAATCTGTTTACTATTTAATAAAATTAAAAGTAGTTTAAATAATTAAATAGGTAATATTAGTAATTAAATAGTTTTCTTTAATTTTAATTAACAACAGTAGAATTTCATATTTTTCCTAAGTTTTATAAAGTATTTAAGACTTTTAAAAAATAGTTTCATAATTTCTACTGTCCATTTTCTAATTTTCCTATTTAAATTCATTAAATTAGATTTAAATTAATTAATAAGTAATTAATTAGTCAATTAGCCTAAATATAATTTTTAGCAACTTTCTATAATTTTTTAGGATTCCTGTAATGGTTAATTAGTTTTATAAATTTTTACATAATTTTATAAGTCATTTAAGTATTAATAGTGATTTAAAATAGTTTAAATAGTTTAATTAAGTTAAATAGTTTTTAATTAATAAAAAACTCATAAAAAGACAAAAATATTTATTTTCATTTTTTATACTTTCTTCAAGTTCTAATTAAGGTTTAGAAATTATTTTTACAAGTTTTTAGTTTAATTTGTAGTATTTACAATTTTTAGTTAAATTAAATTAGGTTTAAATTACTTATTTAAATAGTTTTATTAATTAAATAATATTTTAATCATTTTTATAATTTCATTTTCATTTTCAATTTCTTTTTAATTTTAAGTTTTCACTTTTACCCCCTGTAGTTTATAACTTGCTAAAACCCACTTTTCTTTATTTGTTATCTGATTTTCCAATTTGTGCTTTTATGCTTATATCTGTATTTCTGTTATAGTTTATATCATTTCATATTATCCAAATATCAAGCAATCAGTAGTATAATCAACCCTCAAATCATTTTTGTTACTGTCATCAGTATCACTCACTCTCCTAATCGTTTACGAATACAATTTCAATCTCGTTGGGATTTAACGACCCGGGGATTTCCCTATATTTCCACGGTCAATAATTACTTGCACTTTCTCCCAGGTGGGCCTATCAGCTACACACGGTTGACTGGTTGGTTTGTGAGGAGTCAGTGGCTCAACTCTAACCCCATGTGTGTCATATGTTTTGGTGAAATCTATCCCGCTCATGCAACTAGGTAGTTCAACACTAACCATCTCATAATCTTGGTTTGATTCTAAGTTCATGTTCTTAGAAGCTAGGTCATCTCGCTCATACGAATCCACCAATTCGTTGAACTTATGGGTAATGGTTAGGAAGCTTTTCTCAAAATTCATCCAAAGGGTCTCACTAAAAGGAATTGATCCTGATAATGATCGTCTAATAGAAAACACACATGCATAAAATTCATCAAACCCATCTAACTTTACACCCATCTCCTCTTGTATATATCTAAGATCACTTAAAAATTCATTGGAACAACAGGAGGCAAATCGATCCGAGTAAACTAATTGTTCCTCTATAGTTAATGATCTAAATGGAATTTCATTCGCCATGGATACAAATGAAAATGGCTTTACAAACAAAGGGCACAAAGAAAAAGATAGACTACAAGAAAGCTAATAAAAAGAAAATAAAAATCTCACTAAAAAGGAATCTAATGAGTAGACCTAATAAAAATCAAATTCAACCTAAACAATAACTATTCCCCGGGCTGCGGCGCCAAAAACTAGATGCGTGGGGTTTGCACCAGGCTTTACCTCTCGAGGGATCTCGAGAAGCTTACAACCCCCACTAGGCAGTGTACCTGATCGTTGTAGTATAGTATAGTGACAAGTACCGGGGGATTGATCGTTCAGCTAGGAATAGTGTCGTTAGGATTGAAATTAATCTAACTAGGTCTAAAGGTGAAGGATGATTCTTTTTATGTTTTTATATTTTATGAAAAGCAAGTAAAAATCTCGGGTTTTGGAAGAAGAGGCGGAATTAGTTGCTAATCAACTAACCCAAAAGCTACTAATTAAACTAATGTGCAGGACAACTAAACTAAGGTTCTACAAGATAAGTGAAGCATGTCTACCTATGATATGTTACTCCTTGCTAGCTATCCAATTCTACCTATTGAATTTTCACACCTTGTTTTAATTGACGGGTTGTATTCCTTAATACCATTCATGGGGTGGCGTACTTACTTCTCCAATCCTATAAGCTCCTACTTCACTCCTATGTCGAGCCGGCTAAGAAGCTCCTATCATGGGATCACTAGAATTCGCTCATGCATTAAATACAACCATAAAAACCTAGTACACATCGGTTCATGTTTCTTAAGACGTTCAAGCATGTTACACAATGGAGATCTGCCAGTTTTCTTAAGCCTAACATCGAATTCATTCAATCAAAACAAGAATCAATAGGAAACAAGAATTATAAACTAAACCAACTAGATCTATTGAAGTTGTCACGCCTTAATTGATGGAGATAGACACACACATCAGCAAGCCCTCATTGATGGAGATAGACACAAACATCAACAAGAAATCAATGAGATCTAATCAATTATAAACAAGTTTCACATAATCATAAGTAGACACAAGGTGAATTAGCAAATCATCATCAAAGAAGACCAAACAACAATGATAATGGAAAACATAATTAAGATAGAATCATCAAACCAATACATGATGTTTATGGAGTGATTGAAATCCTCTAAGTTGCTAGAAAAACACCCACCTAAACCCAGGAATCGACCTTAGGGTTTAGGGCTTACAAAAAGTGAAGTTATGATGTTATATTTATAGGCATGTTTTTTGTCGGCCCATCTTGACGACGTCAGCTCGTTCTCTTGACGCCGTCACAACCATTTTTTCACCAAATTTTAGATCTTTTCGTCGCGATCATTTTCTTTTTTGAATCGCTCAAATCCAAGTTCGTATGCAAAAGTTATGGCCAAAACGGTGTCAGCTACCGCGCGCGCAAGTTTTGACCAGTTAACACGTGACGGCCTTGGGTGACGCCTTCACGTTCTCTCTGGGCCGTCACCTCTTTTACTCTTGACGCCGTCAATATTTTCTTCTTGACGCCGTCATCCACTGTTCCTAGCAAGGAAAATTAAGTCTTTGCCGTTTTCTTCACTTTTATGCTCCAAAAACGTCCAAAATCCTTCCTTTTCCAGAATTCACTCCCAAAGTACCTAAAATCATAAAAGGAACGATTTAGGGCAATATTTGATCAAATAAATTCAATTCCGGGCTTAAATGACCCCCTAAAAGTGGTTCATTTTTTGCCTCATCAGTATCAAAGCCATAGTTATAAAGAAACGGGTCTAATTGAGACCTAAAATATAACTACAATTACAAGAAAAAACATTTTTATAGCCTTCCGCTCTTCGTGCCTTCCATCCTCCAGACGATTATGGACTTATTAAGCATTATATATTACACAAACATGTTAGCATATGGATATATGTACCCTTAGCAGAATTGAGCATTTCCCCGTAAGCATGTTATGCTACATGAACATACTAGTATATTGATATATACACGCTTGTCATATTTTGAGCACTCCCCATAAACATTAGAATTATTTTTGCGCCGAATACTTCTAATTATTTGAACAAAATTGGGTTGAGGCAGACTCCGAGGAGGATGATGAGTATGAATATGTACTAGCGCCATTATCACCACCACTATCACTTCCCTTTTATATCCCTACATATGATGAGTTGGATCACTCATTATGGATCGTATCATGACTATCATTGATCCAACAAGAAAGTCAGCATGGAAACTATAGCCTCTCAAACTTCATCGACTCGTACCTCCATGACACACTAAACCAAGAAGTTGCCAATCAATCAGAGCTGCTAGGACCTTCTAACCCACAATAGACTAGTGCAATAATACTAGTTATCTTTTGTACTACTAAACTGATTAGACTCAGTTAGTAAATGTTATGAAATCCATTTAAAAACTAGCGATAGTAAAAACGTTGTAATTACTAAACTGAAAGTATCAGTTAGTAAATCTTGAAGAAGCTTGTAATAGGTTTCGATTTTGTAAATCAACCAACGTTGTATGAATAAAACTATTGTTTTATACTATCATGTGTTATGCCTTTAAACCTCCAACGTAATTATTCTATCATTTCCCATCAAAAATCATGCTTATTTCACAACTCTCTGCTCACCAACTATTTTGAACACTACGTCAATTTCCCCCGATTATCTTACTCTCCATCTCCGAAGATGAGTATGAATATTCATTTCGTACTTTTGGAACACCAGTATCATCTCGTAATACACTACCTTGTAACTCACCGGCTAAGTATGAATGTTGTGTCGGGAATTCTTAGGTAGGATGATTTATAATGTCCTTATTTGAATGGATTGGGATGCCTTTTCATTTAAATAAGGAAATTGTAAATCACCGAACCATAAGTTTATATTCCTTTATTTACATTGTTTGGGATGCCTCTCTATGTAAATAAAGAATTATAAACAAGTGGGTGATAAGGCGAAAAATGAACCGTTTTTAGGGGGTCATTTTAGCCCGAATTCGAATTTATTTGATCAAATATTGCCCTAAATCATTCCTTTTGTCATTTTAGGTACTTTTAGAGTGAATTCTGGAAAAGGAAGCATTTTGGATGTTTTTGGAGCATAAAAGTGAAGAAAACGGCAAAGTCTTAATTTTTCTTGCTGGGAACAGTACCTGACGGCGTCACAAGCTTCTTCATGACGGCGTCAAGAGTAATACAAGAGGTGGAAGTGGATAAAGTCCGTGACGGTCCAGAAGGTTTTATGCATTGGAGATGATGGCGTCACCCAAGGCCGTCATGTGTAAAATTAAAGAGTGATGGCCTAGAAAATTTCCTGAAGGCGTCACGTATGCCGTCACGTGTTAACTTGTCAAAACTTGCGCGCGAAGTAGCTGATATTGTTTTGGTCATAACTTTTGCATACGAACTCGGATTTAGGTGATTCAAAAGCCCACGTGATGAGGACGAAGAAATATACAATTTGGTGAAGAAAAATTGGTCATGACGCCGTCACTCTTTACAAGGTGATGCCGTCAAGCCTTGCCGACAGGAAACTTGTCTATAAATATAACATCGTAACTTCACTTTTTGTAAGCCCTAAACCCTAAGATCGATTCCTAGGTTTAGGTAGGTGTTTTTCCAGCAACTTAGATGGTTTCAATCACTCCATAAACATCTTATACTGGTTTGTTGATTCTATCTCAATTATGTTTTCCATTATTATTGTTGTTTGCTCTTCTTTGATTATGTTTTGCTAATTCACCTTGTGTCTACTTATGATTATGTGAAACTTGTATATAATTGATTAGATCTTATTGATTCCTTGTTGATGTTTGTGTCTAACTTCATCAATTAGGGTGTGACACTTCGATAGGTCTAATTGGTTTAGTTTATAATTCTTGATTCCTATTGTCTCTTGTTTAATTGAATGAATTCGATGTTAGGCTTAAGAAAATTGGCAAACTTCCATAGGGTAACATGCTTGAATGTCTTAAGAAACATGCATGAATGCGTACTAGGTTCTTATGGTTGTATTTAATGCATGAGCGAATTCTAATGATCCCATGTTAGGAGCTTCTAGCAGGCTCGACATAGGAGTGAAGTAGGAGCTTATAGAGTTGGGGAAGTACGTACGCCACCCCATGAATGGTATTAAGGAATACAACCCGTCAATTAAAACAAGGTGTGACAATTCAATAGGTAGAATTGGATAGCTAGCAAGGAGTAACATATCATAGGTAGACATGCTTCACATCCCTTGTAGAACCTTAGTTTATTTTTCTTGCACATTAGTTTAATTAGTAGCTTTTGGGTTACTTGATTAGCAACTAATTCCGCCCCTCATTCCAATACCCGAGATTTTTACTTGCTTTTCATAAAATACAAAAACATAAAAAGAATCATCCTTCACCTTTAGACCTAGTTAGATTAATTTCAATCCTAACGACACTATTCCTGAGTTGAACGATCAATCCCCCGGTACTTGTCATTATACTATACTACAACGATCAGGTACACTGCCAGGTGGGGGTTGTAAGCTTCTCGAGATCCCACGAGAGGTAAAGCCTGGTGCAATTCCCATGCATCAAGTTTTTGGCGCCGCTGCCGGGGAATAGTTATTGTTTAGGTTGAAATTTATTTTGATTAGGTCTACTCATTAGATTCCTTTTTAGTGAGATTTTCATTTTCTTTTTATTAGCTTTCTCGTAGTCTATCTTTTCTTTGTGTATTTGTTCGTAGAAACCTTTTGATTGACTCTTCCGTTCACCATTATGGAGAATGTGAATCTACCATACTACCGACCACGAAACCCATTCACTCCTAATGACATCTTGATGTTCAACCAATATCGAGATGAACCTATCTTTGATGCATGGACTCGTTTTAAAAATTTACTCCAAATAGTCCCTCATCATGGTTTCGATCTATGGTACCTAACTCAAATCTTTTACTATAGTGTCTACCCGTATGACCAAAGGTACATTGACGATTTTACCAACGGGGACCTTAGGGAATTAAATGCTGAAGAAGCATGGGATGCCATAGAAGATTGTGCCCAATATTATTATAGAGTAGAGAACCCAACAAACAACATTACAAATCAATCAATAACAAGTTTGAAGGAGCAAACAAGAATTTTGTCTGGGGATGATTACTCAGGGATACCTGTGTGGATGTCACCTAAAATCATAGTACAAAACAAACACATAGGTAATCTAGGTACAATGGAGGATGAGGTGGACAATCCAAGCCCACAAAGTACCCCACAAGTCCTACCATCATTTGAGGCACATACACCGCCTGTGACTTACCCGGAAGAAGTAGAAGAGACTATAGGAACCCCAATTGAGGTAGAACCCTTGCACCAAGCACCACTAGAGGATATAGGTTTGAATACTTGTAGTGATAACCTTACTCCTAGTTCTAGGGAATTTCCTAATGTTGATGAACCGGAACCTCAACCTTTACACAACTTTCCATCCTTAGATATATATCTAGGAGACAAAAGAGGAATCGACCCACCCATCAACCAATATTGTCCGGGTAGTTTTAGGATGAAGGAAGCCATTCACTCACCCCCTTCACCTCACGTGGCATATTTCCACCCTAAGAGTGTGTATCGCTACTTCCATCCGCACTTAATCCTAAGTGTAGGGAAAACCTCACCTATTTCCGTTAAATAAGGGTAGAGTCAGGCTCGTGACTCGAACAAAAACAAGCGCTTGTTGGGAGCAACCCAACCCATGTTTTTAATTGTTTGATGTTTTTATTTTATTTGTTTGTTTGTGTCATATATGCTTAATCATAGTTGTTTAATTTTCATGTTTCGAATAATTTGTGAAAATGCTTTATTTTGTTTTTAACCTCGTCTTAATTGCATATAAAGGTATTTTACAAAAAGATAAGTGTAGGGAAATTTATATTTTTTTTAAAAAGAACTAAATTCGAACATGAAAACTTCACAATTCATGATTAGCATATATTCTATCTTGTTTGTGTGTCAATAATTGTGGATATGTTTTATGAGTTCCTGTTTGTAATTCATTCCACAAGTATCCTATCCTTTTGTTGCTTTGTCTTGTTTCTATTTCTAAGTCTGGAATTACATCTAGTTGTGATTTTTGTTCGGTTTGATGCTTTGGTTTTTGTGTTTGTTGATTACAGGACAAGAAGATGATTTATATTTCTGGAGGGAAGCTTTCAACGTTCATCTTCTTGGAGGTAGATTTAACCATGTTGTCACATTATCCACACTGAACGAATCAGGGGAGTATTAGTTTCTTTCATTCTTATTTATTTTTACTTTTACATATTCTATCTAGAACATTGGGGACAATGTTCGGTTTAAGTGTAGGGAGGGTATATTAGAAACTATTACTCCACTTGGTTTTTGTTTTGTTTGATAGTGAATGTGTAATAAAACTGAGAGAAATATTTGTTAGGGCAACTTTAGCACCAAATTTAAAATTTTTTGCAACATATAGGAGTGAAACTTTAGTCTTAATAAGCGTCTCATGGATAGGAGTTGTATTACTAGCACAAAAACCATACCACTCAAAGATTTCCACCCCAAATATGTGAGGTTCGCCCTTAGATCTTTAGGAAAAGGCATTCATTGTTGGTGCTTATGAGTGTACCGGTAGTATTTAGATTCTAGAACTTGTGATAGCGATGCTTTCCGTGACCGCTAGTGAGACTATATTCGTGTAGTTAGGATTTACTACATGATAAGAGGCATTAGGATAACCCTTGTTCTACACCTGTAATATAATTACATTGACTTCATAGGTCAAGTAATTCTCTCACACCTTTGCGTTGTACTCATTTTTAGTACACGATACCCCTAGTACACCCCTCCGAGCCTATCTTTTTGTTTCTAACTTTAAGCATTTTACTTAAAGGAAGAATTTGTTTACAATCCACCCCAAATGTGCAACCAAATCGCCTTAGCCTTCCTTATATGCACTCATCTTTAGTGCATTATTGTTAATTATTTAAACCCTTTGTTAGTTGTCTAATTGATTACATGGTTGCTAAGTCGAGTCATATCTTGTACATATTGTTTTTGGATAATTGGGACTCATGGGTAAAGTACTTGTGTTATGGAGTAATGGGGAAGAACATCATATATTACCCTCATATGTGCGTTAATATTTAAAAGTACCCCAAGTGTTTTGATTATCTTGATTCGAGTCACTAGAATAGTTGATTGTAAAGTATGTAAAAGCTCAAGTGTAGGGAGGAAACGAGCTCCCTTTGATGTATTATTTTGGATGGTAGAGTAAAAGTGTATGCAAAAAAAATTAAAAAAAAAAATAAAAAAAATGGAAAAAAAATATAATAAAAAAAAGAAAAAAATAAAAAAAAGAGAAAAACATACGGGCTACCATCCGTTTCTTTTATTTATATTTAAGTCAAATAGTGTCTTGAAAATCCAAAAAGAGTTGTAGTTAATTTAAGTTGAGTCGAGTCTTGGCTTAGCAACGCCTCATTGTACATGAAGTTAACTAAGACAATTGACTTGCCACCAGTAAAATATCCGTTTATCCAACAAAACCGTGTCTTCCATATCCCCTACACCTAACGTTATAACCCTTTAAAAGACCTCTTTGATAGTTTATCCTAGGTGCTTACGCCAAGTGGTGGAGGTTTGATCCTTTCCCAAGCCTATGGTAATCTATTTGCTATGACAGGTAGAGAGTGATATTTCTCCATTTCCAATTATGACATATAAATTTACAACACCTGAGAGATGAGAATATCCAAATACTAAATGGGAGGTGCTAGTGTATAATTTCCGTGCTTGTTTTGACTAAGGTGGAATGATTATTTGTTGTAATTACTTTTATATTAGTGTTAAATGACCCCTAACTTGTATTTTTATTGGTGGAAAAGCTCATTTGCTTGAGGACAAGCAAATCCCAAGTGTAGGGATATATGATAAGGCGAAAAATGAACCATTTTTAGGGGGTCATTTTAGCCCGAATTCGAATTTATTTGATCAAATATTGCCCTAAATCATTCCTTTTGTCATTTTAGGTACTTTTGGAGTGAATTTTGGAAAAGGAAGCATTTTGGACGTTTTTGGAGCATAAAAGTGATGAAAACGGCAAAGTCTTAATTTTTCTTGCTGGGAACAGTACCTGACGGCGTCACAAGCTTCTTCATGACGGTGTCAAGAGTAATACAAGAGGTGCAAGTGGATAAAGTCCGTGACGGTCCAGAAAGTTTTGTGCATTGGAGATGATGGCGTCACCCAAGGCCGTCATGTGTAAAATTAAAGAGTGATGGCCTAGAAAATTTCCTGAAGGCGTCACGTAGGCCGTCACGTGTTAACTTGTCAAAACTTGCGCCGAAGTAGCTGATATTGTTTTGGTCATAACTTTTGCATATGAACTCGGATTTAGGTGATTCAAAAGCCCACGCCATGAGGACGAAGAAATCTACAATTTGGTGAAGAAAAATTGGTCATAACGCCGTCACTCTTTATGGGGTGACGCCGTCGAGCCTTGCCGACAAAAAACTTGCCTATAAATATAACATCATAACTTCACTTTTTGTAAGCCCTAAACCCTAAGATCGATTCCTAGGTTTAGGTAGGTGTTTTTTCAGCAACTTAGATGGTTTCAATCACTCCAAAAACATCTTATATTGGTTTGTTGATTCTATCTCAATTATGTTTTCCATTATTATTGTTGTTTGCTCTTCTTTGATTATGTTTTTCTAATTCACCTTGTGTCTACTTATGATTATGCGAAACTTGTATATAATTGATTAGATCTTATTGATTCCTTGTTGATGTTTGTGTCTATCTTCATCAATTAGGGTGTGACACTTCGATAGGTCTAATTGGTTTAGTTTATAATTCTTGATTCCTATTGTCTCATGTTTAATTGAATGAATTTGATGTTAGGCTTAAGAAAACTGGCAGACTTCCATAGAGTAACATGCTTGAACGTCTTAAGAAACATGAACCAATGCGTACTAGGTTATTATGGTTGTATTTAATGCATGAGCGAATTCTAATGATCCCATGTTAGGAGCTTCTAGCAGGCTCGACATAGGAGTGAAGTAGGAGCTTATAGAGTTGGGGAAGTACTTACGCCACCCCACGAATGGTATTAAGGAATACAACCCGTCAATTAAAACAAGGTGCTTCAATTCAATAGGTAGAATTGGATAGCTAGCAAGGAGTAACATATCATAGGTAGACATGCTTCATATCCCTTGTAGAACCTTAGTTTATTTTTCTTGCACATTAGTTTAATTAGTAGCTTTTGGGTTAGTTGATTAGCAACTAATTCCGCCCCTCCTTCCAATACCCGAGATTTTTACTTGCTTTTCATAAAATACAAAAACATAAAAAGAATCATCCTTCACCTTTAGACCTAGTTAGATTAATTTCAATCCTAACGACACAATTCCTGAGTTAAACGATCAATCCCCCGGTACTTGTCACTATACTATACTACAACGATCAGGTACACTGCCTGGTGGGGGTTGTAAGCTTCTCGAGATCCCTTGAGAGGTAAAGCCTGGTACAATTCCTACGCATCAAGTTTTTGTAGCCATATGCATGGGCAGTCGTACCAAACTCATTGCGAGGCCATGTAGCCATATGCATGGGCAGCCGTACAAAACTCATTACGGGGCCATGTAGCCATATGCATGGGCAGTCGTACCGAACTCATTGTGATGCCATGTAGCCATATGCATGGGCAGCCGTACAATTCAAACAGGACTTGGTCCAACCACATGTTCAACACTTATTCCATTATTCAATTGCTATGTCAATTGCTATTGTTGTTCAACTACTATATCAATTGCTATTGATACTTGACAACTATATCAATTTCTATTTGATATTCAACTACTATACCAATTTCTATTAATATTTGACTGCTATATCAATTTCCTTGATATTCGACTATTATATGAATCTCTATTGATATTTAACTATGTTATCAATTTCTATTGACACACCGTATTCTGAGACAAATCAAACTAAATCACTGGTAATTCTAGACTCTAGTCCTCATAAGTAACCACACCTCTTCATCGACACCACCCCAACATATAACACACATAGAACTTCGGGACGAAGTTCCCTTAAGGGGTAGAGACTGTAACAATTCGCATTTTCAGGTTACCATCCAATCCCGAAAATTTCACTATTCATTTATACTATTCACTTTCACTATTCATTTTCCGAAATTTAATTTTTTATTTCATATTCTCGTGTGATAAATTATTTCCATGGCAAAATAAAAGTTTGACACTCATCAGATCATTTTCGCGAAAGTTATTAAGGAACTACACGTTTAGGTTAAAACGTCATTTAAAAATCCTACGCACAATGAAACTCAACCGCATCAATTTTTCCCGCATCAGATAAATGTTTGATACACTCATGATTAATTAGAGAATTTATCATGACTAAGAAAAATGTTATCAAATAGACCCTAGGCCGTGAGAAACAGAAATTTACGTTTTAAGCACTTTTACTTAGCCGTAACCTTAGCCTATACCTGCACCGCGTTTCTGAGACGATTTGAGTTTTCACATTTTTAGAAAAGTCAACATATTTTTCCCCCTCCTTTGACCAAAAATCACTCCTTGATTTTATAAATCATTCATTGATTTTTAGGCTTACGGTTTTATGTCTAAAAGACATTAAATACCAACCGACACTAGACTAAGCCCAGTCTAGACATTATAAGTCATTTTAATTCATTACTATCCTATTAGAAAAGTTACATTTTACTTTTCTCAATTTTACGCAACTTTCGTACGTTTTACGTATTACGCGTTTTAGACCCGCGTTTCTAGTTTTAGCAGGTTTGAGCACCCCAATGGAACCTACCACTCATTTCATATTTTATTATGGAGTATAATGATATGTTAAATCATTCCTACAACTTTCATATTTTTAGGATACCCGATTTTAAGTTTCATGACTTAACGACTTATAGTTAGCGATTAACGGGACCAAAACTCACTCCGTAACTTATATAAGGCCAAGATTCATCCACCTAGCCCTCCCCCTTGTCCATGAACGTGTATATGGTGGCCTTGGTGGCTTGATAATGAGCCTTGGAAAGTATATGGCCTATAAACAACCAAGTATACATCATGTGTTTAGTTTTTAACCATTAGTTCATTATACTTCATGTGTTCCAATTTTAACCACAAGTAAGAACTAGATAACCTCCTCACTTGCACTATAAAGGGAAACTCATCTCTTCATTCTTTTCATCACCATTTAAAATGCCCCAACTTTTAGCCCTAAACACATGATACTTTGATTTCCAAGTTTCAAGTTATACATTGAAGACGAAGGCCTAGTTAACCTCTACATGAAACTAGTGTTTATTTGGTGATTCCATAGTTAAATTAGGAGCTACACAAGGTGTTAGGGGCTGAGGTTAAATGGTTTTCACAAGGGTTATGTAAAGGTTAGCAAGGGTTTGCAACAGTTGCGGTGAAGGGTTTGCAAGCATAGGTTTAGTGTCCTAGTTTCATACTTGAGTTCCTTTCTTTAGAAAGCCAAAAGTTGTAAGAAACCCTAATACACTTTCTTGCTCAATATCATTTACATACTCCTTATACTTCATTTATGCTATATGTTAGGAATACGTTTATTCATCTGAAGACTCGGTCACCCAGAGTATAGCTTAGCATGTTGTAGCTCGTAGTATTTATTATATTAGTTAGAACGTAGTCTAGTATTAGTTAGTATTTGTGGTGTCGGGTCGGCTCTACACCCACTGTCAGCCCGCTCCACAGCCCATTTCAGGGGGCGTTTAGTTGTTTTTATAAATACCCCTCTCCACTAGTGGAGAGGGTTGGACCTTTCACATTAAGCTAATATATTTCTCTTATTTCTCTCACTTGAAAAGGCTCTTACTTTCTCTCTCTAAAATCTCTTCTTCTTGAATCAATCTAACCACAAGTAACCATACATGTTTATGATTATGAGTATCCTACAATTGGTATCAAGAGCCATGGTTTCATCTTAGGGCCTTGGATATTCGGATTTGGTGTGGTTTTTGTGGTTTTTGTGAGTTAGAAGAGTTTTTCTTTGAAAACATCATGGTTTGATCTTTCTAGTGTTATTTGATACGTTATGTGTATACTTTTGTGATCATTGGTGTTAGTATTACATAGTTTTTCAGTTGGTTAGGCTACATCAAACGTGTATTTGAAGTTGGGAATGATTTTGGGGCGTTATTCTTGGCTGCGGTTAGCTCTACTATTTTATTTCTTGGTTGCGGTTAACTACTGGTTCCTGCGGTTAGCTAGTTTGCGTTTACTTTATTGGGTATAAGGACAAAATGCAAGATAGTGATTGTTTTGGAGTCTAGTGGGTTGCAGTTAAGTTTCTGCGGTTAACTCTGGTTTGCGGTTTGCTCATTCTGCGGTTAACTCATTCTGCGGTTAACTCATTCTGCGGTTAACTCTGGTTTGCGGTTTGCTCATTCTGCGGTTAACTCATCCTGCGGTTACCTCTAGTTTGAGTTTACTTTCAGATTGCGATTAACTCCAGTTTGTGCTTACCTTCAGATTGCGATTATCTCCAACTAGCGTTTACCTCTTCTAGTGATTTGCTAAAGTTGTAGTTTGACCAAAGTTGACCTTTGACGACCAAACTTCAAACGGCCATAACTTTTGAACCGTAACTCCGTTTTGGACGAAATACCTGTCAAAACGACCGTGAGACCGAGGAGAACGACATGCTGAATAGATTTATCAATTCAGGCGAAGTTTCGAGGCCCAAATACGCTCCAGAGTGAAGTTATTGAGGTTTCAAGTTTTTAGACCAAATTTTTACCAAATCACAACTAAACAGCATATCTCTGCCCACCATGGCAAGTACTCCTACAGAAGACAATCGAGCAGCAGGATCCGATACTTATCCACCTATACTGTCGATTACTGAAAGTTGTACAGAATGCTTTCGATTACTTCACTCCTATATCAAATGTCTCTTTGAACAATCAGGTTACTCTGGAGGATGTAGACGTGCATTCATGACACTCTTTGGACATGACATTGAGTCATTCACTGTCATAATGACCCTGTACTTGGATCAGCTGCAACAACAAATGGACAGAACTGATTTCTCTGAAAGCTGCTGCACTGCAGCTTACGGTGTGATTCTCAAACAACTCCAAGCATTCAATGACTCAAGATTCACAATGGAGTATGATTATGACTCTCAAATGACAAGTAAACGGTTTGCCAATCATACTGGATTCGAAGTGGATGCTTTCAGAGACACTTTACTCCAGCTCACTGGGAATTTCAAGGAGTTTATTGAGGCACGTGCACATCTCTAGCAATCAAGTGACACTGTCATTTTAGAAAGGACTACTAATGAATCTTCAGCAGGGTTCTCTACACAAGATGTGGATACTTCTCACCAACAAGTTAAAAGGCAACACTCATCTCTAGAGCAATGCAATGACACCTTTGCTGATAAGAGAATTACTAATGACTCGTCTGAAAGGCTTTCTACACCTGTCTTAGATACTGCTCATCAACAAGATATGGTACAACTCTCATCTCTAGAGAGTCAGGTTAAGGAGTATGGTGAGGAAGAAGTACAGTAGAAACTTAAGTTTGAAGACAAGGTAAAGGCATGTCGGGTGCAATCAAGTGATGGTATTGTGGATTCGGGTAAAACGTCAGATGTTGGGTCAATGGTCACCGAAGGCAGAGGATTAGAGACTGCTAAGCTTGACACCACCAACAGTTCAATGACTCCTGCTACATATGACGTGGAAGCACATATCAGACTGGCAAATGAACAGGTGTCATGTGCTAAGGTACTCGAATTGTATGACATGGTTGATGAACAAAAGATTCCTAACCAAGTTCAACCGACAAAAGATGTCGATTCAGATGTTTTGGACATGGGAAATAGCAATGTTGTCTCATGTGAACAACATGTGAAACACAACGAAGTGTCTGTTGAACCTTGTTGTGCATCTTCTGTTCTAAATGATGATTATTTATTGCATGAGAACACTGCCTTTATGCCTGATGACTCTTTGACCACTAGACTTAACATCCTTAAGGATCAGGTAGCAATGTACGAACAACGTGCTAGATTTGAACTCACTGAACGTGAGCAGAACATGGAAAGGCAAATGCGTGCTTACATATCTGAAAATAATCTTAAGCGAGAAAAATTGAAAAAGGAGTTACAATCTTTGCAAAAACAACTGGATCAAACTGTTAAACAAAAACAAGAGATTCAAAAGGGCTTAACCACACTCAAACACGAGTTCAAAGATAAAGAAACAAAACTTCTAAATGATTTCTCAAATCTCAAAGTGTTGAAAAATAAATTAGAAGATAAGTTGTACACGCAAGGCCAAACCATTCAATCTGCTCAAATGATGCAAAATCATAGGAAATTAAGTGATGAATTTAGTGATCAGGATGCCTCTAAACCAAAAGCCAAATTCCTTAGAAATGGTATAGGTGCTCAACCTGCGTTATATGATGCAAACATTATTCTTGAACCTAACCATGCCCCTCCTGATGTGAGATCCTATGACGAGATTGATGAGATGGAAGATAGAACTAGGGAAAAACTTGCTGAGAAATTAAAGGATCCCCTGTGCACTGCTAATAATCTCGTGTTTCACTATGACTATGTTGATGCTAATCATTCAGCCATTTTTGTTCCTCAAAAGAAAATTCTCCCTGATAAAGTTTTTTGGAATATTGACATGGAGAAAATGAAAGCTGAAAGAATTATGGGTAACACACGCTCTATCTTTAGGATTGTTGACCCAACTATTTATCCTTTAAACACACCTAGGCACCTTGTACCATTTACTCTTCCCACTCAGTGTGATACTCTAATTGGGTTATATGTTCTAGGTCAATTGTTTAACGACTTTGAGAAAACATGTAAAATAAGAATTACACCAACGGGGATTACAGAAGGGGAAAGGGGTTTTGAGCAAACAAAACAGTGTTACCTAACTGAAGTCATGCCATTTTTCAAACTTCTCAAAGAACATTTTGAGGGCCTTAAAAATATCATTAATGATGATGTGACTCAAATGAAAAAGGTTTTTAAAGAGGTGGAAAGTGAGGGTAACCAATTGGCTATTGATCTCAAATACAGTGAAATTGACAGGAAAAACGTTCTCATTATGAATGAAAACTTGATTGCTCATTGCATTGCACAAGATGTATTATACACTGTCACCGACTCTGCATTATCTGCTCATCAATTTCATGCGATGTCGGTTACATTGAATGTTTTCCAAAATCGTGTTGTTGAGCTTGAGGGGGAGAATTTCAAATTACATCAAAAAAACTCAAAACGAAGACCATGATAACATGGTCAGGCATTTCTCAAAACTAGAAGTTGATAATCTTAACTTACAGTTAAAGTATCAACATCTAGAAGAAAGAACCAAAATCTCAAATGCCAAGACATCTTCGGATGCTCCTGAATTTGATACATGTTTTGAATTAGCCAAACAGGATGAAAAAATTCAAGCTCACACGAACACGATTCGAATGTTGAGGGCACAAATTGCCCAATTGAAGTCAAACAACAATGATGTGATTGGCACCCAAAAACCACTGTCTGTAGATTCTCAGAATTTTCAATTTCAAGACACCATCAATAAATTGCAACATGAAAATGATTGGTTTCGTGCTAAAAATTCGGAAGTTAAACAACATTACAAAGAGTTATATGAGTCAATTAAGATCACACGTGATATAAACAATGAAAAGATAACTTCTTTGCTTAAAGAGATTGAGAATCTAAAGACTCTAGTGAAAGGGAAAATGCCAATCATCACTTGTGATAATGTTGTTCAAAAGGTTTCTACTTGTAAGAAGTACGCAATTGATGCTGTGAATATTCCTCTTCCTCTTAGGAATAATAAGTTAGTTCATAGAGACTATCTTAAACATCTTAAGGAGTGCCTTGACTTGCTTCGTGAAACCATTGAAGAGGATAGGATAGTAAAACCACTTGATGATGCTGTTGTAGATGCCTGCTTTCTCACTAATAGATCTCAGGAACTCTTAGAATATGCTATTGGTACATGTCCTAAGACTGATAACATGCGGGATAGGTCTACTGCATCATCATCTTTGACTAAGAACAAGCATGTTACCTTTGTGGTACCCTTGGAAACTTCAGATCCTAACACATCAAAACATGTTCAGCAACCGGAAGTGAAAAAGACTAAAATTCCCATTAGTCCGTCTACAGAAGTAAATAGTGACACTAAAGCTAAAGAGTCTAAACTAAGGAGAAATAGAAGGAATTATAGGACTTCACATGCTAAAAGTGTTCATAAAAAGAAAGTAGACGACCACATGAGGAACATTAAGTCCAACTTGAGTAAAATGAGTCATAATTCAAAACCTAATTCACGCCGCATAACATGTAATGAATGCATAATCTCGAGTAATCATGATAAATGTGTTGAGAAATTTCTGAAGTCGCTTAACAAAACCCCAGTTAAGAAATTTTGGAGAGCTAAACAAAGTAAGCAAATTTGGAAAGCAACAGGTAAACTGTTTGCCAATGTTGGTTATCAATGGAATCCCACAGGAAGGAAATTCACTTTAGGAGAACAGTGCCCTTTAACTAGGATAACTAACTCTAAAGTAGTTCCTATTAAGGCATGGAAACCAACTGGTAGAACTTTCCCTTTGGAGACCCAATATCCTTTAACTAGGCCCATTGTATCTACTAATGAAATTTCTACCATTGAAACGAATGCACCTAAGGTCTTAGTGGCTCCAGAACTTGTTTGCACTAACCAACTGGAACCCAACTCAAATTGGGGATCCAACACTCCAAATTTTCTGCTCTCGTCTATTTCTAAATGCAGGTCGTACATTTCGTCCTTTGATATTTGGACTCAGGCTGCTCAAAACATATGATTGGGGATTGCTCAGGGCTCGAGAATTTCGTGAATAAAGTTATCGGGACAGTTAGATTCGGGAACTACCATTTTGGGGTAATTATGAGTTATGGAGATTATGTTTTGGGTGATAGCTAATTTCGTGGGTATACTACGTGGAAGGACTTGGGCATAATCTGTTCTCTGTTGGTCAATATTTTGATTCCGATCGTGAAGTTGCCTTCAGAAAATACACATGCTTCGTCTGAGAATTGGATGGTATTGATCTTCTTAAGAAGAGTCATGGCACAAATCGATACACCTTTTCTATCGAAGACATGATGTGGTCCTCTCCTATTTGCCTTCTCTCAAAGGCCTCAAAGAACGAATCGTGGCTATGGCAACAAAGTTTTAATCGCTTGAACTTTGGTACCATCAATGATCTTGCTTACAATGATCTTGTATGAGGTCTACCCAGAGTCAAGTTCGAAAAAGAACATCTTCATTCGGATTGTCAACTGAGTAAACGAAAGAAGCATACTCACAAACCTAAAATTGTCAACACAAACATGGAAATTCTTTACACCCTTCACATGGACCTAGGCAGACCTAAGAGTATGAAAAGTATAAATGGTAAGTAACATGTACTCGTTATTGTCAACGAACACTCTCGGTTTACATGGGTAAAGTTTTTGAGAACCAAGGACGAGACTCCAGAAGTTATCATGAAACTCATCAAACCAAGGTTTTCAGGATCGCGATCCTGATCGTAGGATCGTACGATCCTACGATCCTACATATAAAAAATGAGCAGAATCGTAGTAGGATTTCAATTCTATCAGGATCGGTATAGGATCGTAGGATCACACGCAGGATCGTAGGATCGTAAACGATCTGATCCTACTACAAGCCCACGTTTTTATCTCGAGGGGAGCAAGATCATTGTAGGATCGTAGGATCGCACACAGGATCGTAGGATCGTGAACGATTCGATCCTACTAAAAGCTTATGTTTCTTATTGTTTTTTCTTTTATCATTCATTTAAATTCATTTATCATATAAAATATTCTATAAAAGTATAAAACTACAACTCTTATACAATAATATATACATTTTCATAGGATCTTACGATCCCGATCTGATCCTACGATTCCGATCTTGTGAAGCCGAAAACGATCCTAGGTAGGATCCCGATCCTGACAACCTTGCATCAAACAACTGCTAGTAAGACTCAACAAAACCGTCAGAATCATCCAGACAAACAATGGAATGGAGTTTATCAACAAACAACTCGTTCAATTTCTCCAAGGGCGGAAGCAATTGCTACAGCTTGTTACACCCAAAACCGATACTTGATACATACTCTTCACAACAAAACTCCATATGAGCTGATACGTGGCAAGAAACCGGATCTCTCCTTTCTATTTGTGTTTAGTGCTTTGTGCTACCCTACAAAATGACAGTCACGATCTGGGAAAGTTAAAAGCTAAAGCTGGTTTTGGATTCTTCATTGGTTATTCTCCAGATAGTAAGGGATACTGAATCTACAACAAACGAACCCGATAAATCCTGGAAACCATTCACGTCACATTCGTTGAGCTGACTGAGCATACGGCTCCTGTATACATCAGTGCAGGACCCGTGTCTTAACTTTTGTCCCCTGAACCAATCAGTTCAGGCCTTGTACAGTATTCCACGCCTACAGTACTTTATGTACCTCCTAGAAGTGAGCATTTGAAGATCTTATTTGAACCGATGTTTGATGAATAATTTGAGACACCTACTGATGATACACCGACACCACTAGCTACCGTTGCTCCGGTTCTGTACAACTCAAATTGTCCATTAGTGTCTACTTGAATTGATCAAGATGCTCCATCTGCTAGTTATTCACCATCATCGTTAAATCTTCAATCTCCTTGTGAACATCAAGGCACTGCAGTCGACAATTCTTTTGAAGTAAATTCATTTGCTCCTCTTGAGTATGCTTTGTTCAAGAACCTATTTTCTCCTGAATCTTCTTCTGAGACACCTTCTTCAAGGGATGCAAACATGACTTCTTCAGGTTCCTACCCTCAACCACATCAAAATCTCAGAAAATGGACTGATGATCATCCGATTGATAACATTATCGGGAATCTTTCTCGACCGGTGTTCACACGAAGACAACTTACCACCTTTTCCTTGTGGTGCTTTTATAATTCCGTAATTTTCAAAGTCGAACCCAAAGATGTCAAGACTGCTATCTCTAAAGACTGTTGGGTTAATGTGATGCATGAAGAAGTTAGCATGTTCGATCGACTTGAAGTATGGGAATTGGTACTATCTCCAGACTGTGCAATGATTATTGCTCTAAATGGATTCTTCAAAGGTGTGGTGGATTAAGTTGAGAAAGGGCAGTGGTACTTTTACTTTGTGAGGATAGAATTTCGGCTGGCAGATTCCTTCACAAAAGCACTTCGGAGAGAACGGTTTCAATTCATTTTCTCATGATTTGGAATGAAGAGTCCTTCGCCAGTATCTCTCAAACGTCTTCAGGAAGAAAATGAAGAGAAATGGTTCTGCTTCACATACCCTTTGTTGGGTCTGAAACTGCTGCTGAGTGAAACTGCTGCTATGAACGAAACTGCTGCTAGTGGTAATGATTCTGCTGCTGATGTCAAAGTGCTGCTGAGGTTAAATGCTGCTGACAGAATCTACTGCTGATGGGATAAGGATGTATACGGTTTAGATAAATACAGAATAGATTGTGTAAATATTATATTTATCTAGAATATTCTTATCGTGTAAAGAAAGGTATTGTAAACCTAGTAGGATTCCTTAGTCTATAAAAGGAGGCTCTAGGGTTAGTTTATGTACGTATTATTATTCACTTCAAGGTTGTAAAACCCTAGCATTGTTGAGTGCTCGTATTAATAATATTGAAGTGTTGAAAGTGAATCATTATTCTTCTTAAGTTAAGCTTTTACATTCCGCATATTAGCTTAAGTGTTTAATCAAGTTAACTTCTATACAAGATCGTTTAAGCTCAACTGGGATCAACAAGTGGTATCAGAGCTTGTGATATAGAAGTTATTATCAAGAAGAGTTTGTTTCTTAAAAGTTTGCTGTTCCAAATCTATTGCTAAGATGGGTGATGAAACTCATATGGTGACTGCTTCAAGGGTGCCCATGCTAAATCCTTCTGAGTATGAGCTATGGAAGAGAAGAATCAGATAGTACATTCGCATGATTGATTTCAACATGTGGAATGTGATTGTTAATGGTGATTCTGTACCTGAGAAGAGTGCTAATGGTAAGGAGATACCAATTAAGTCTGCTGAAGCCATCACAGTAAGGAAGATGGAAATCAAAGCACACAGTATTCTCTTAATGGGAATACCTAATGAATTTCAAATGGACTTTGATGACTGTGAATCTGGAAAAGAATTGATGGATGCTGTTGAATTCAGGTTTGGAGGGAATGATGCTACTAAGAAATCTAGGAAAAACATGCTGAAGCATCAGTTTGAGAATTTTACTTCTGAAAGTGGAGAGAAGATAATTGGCACATACAACAGGCTAAACCAACTTGTTAGTCATCTAAAGCTTGTTGGTTATGTGGTTCCACAAGAAGATGTAAACCTAAAGTTTCTAAGAAGTCTTGCACCTGAATGGAGTATGCACACAGTTGTGTGGAGGAATAAGCCTGATTTTGAAACTATGAAGTTGGAGAGTCTCTACAACAATTTAAGAGTGTATGAATCAGAACTATCTACCTCTTCTACTTCATCTTCTGGTACTCAAAATCTTGCCTTTGTATCCTCTAAAGGAAAAGGATCTCAAGAATCTCACTCTGCTGCTCATTCTACTGCTTATGGAGTATCTGCTACTGATGGATCTGCTGCTAGTTCAAATGATAAGATTTCTACCAGTGATATTGCTTTGTGTGCATTCTTGGCTGAGCACACAACTACTATAAGGTCACATGTCATTAATCAAGACTTGGATTATATTGATCCTGATGATCGTGAAGAAATTGATCTTAAATGGCAAATGGCTATGTTAACCTTGAGGGCAAGAAAGTTCTTGAAGAAGACTGGAAAAGAAGTCAAGTATAAAGCTAAGGATAGTCCAGGCTTTGACAAATCAAAGATAGAGTGCTACAATTGCAACAGGAAGGGACATTTTGCCAGAGAGTGTAGAGCTCCAAAGAAAAATGCTGATGTTACAAAGAAGGTTGCTGAAGAATCAAAGACTGCACTGGTATCTTGTGATGGACTAGGAGATTATGATTAGAGTGATATGGCTGAAGAAGAACCAAATTTCTCTTTGGTAGTTGTTGCTCAACCCAAGGTGCAGAACTTTGCACTTATGGCCTATAGTTCATCATCAGGCTCTGACTCTGAGGTATCAAATGATTCAGACTTATCTGTGTGTTCTTTTAAATCTTGTGCTAACACCATAGAAGAACTTAAGTCTAGGAATGAGAGTTTAAATAGAGAAATTGAACACCTAAAACTTGATAACTTAGGTTACAAAGTAGGTATTCAAAATGTTGAAAGAAGGTTAGAATATCTCAAAGAGTGTGAGAAGGAATATGTAGATCAACTTAATCTCAGAGATATAGAAATTTTTAAGAAAAATAGTGAAGTCGAAGTTCTTAAAAATAAGTTAGAAGAAGCAGAAAAAGAAAAAGAGGAAGCTCTTGCTGAAAAAGATAAACATGTAGTAAGAGTACAAAAACAACAATATGCTTCTGATTTGGTTCATAAATCTATAGAGAATAACTTGATGAGAAAAGGTAGTGGAATTGGGTATAATGAACTGGCTCCTCCAGCCAAAAGTGCTTTTGCTCCACCAGGAAAAGAACTATCCTTCATTAGTGAGCTAAATATTGAAAAACCTGTAGGTGAATGTAGCACAAGTGTTAATGAAACACCTAAGGTTGAGGCTAGAAAATTTCCTGAAGCTCCTATTATAGAATATTGGTATTCTGATAGTGATAGTGATGAGGAACAGGTTACACCAGAACAAAGTGTGAAAAAGGAAGAAATTCCTACAAAGTTTAAACCTAAAATTGAACAGGTTAAGTTTGTCAAACCTGTGTTAGGAAATAACTTCTCTAGGAAAATGGTAGAGTACAATGAGGTACCTAGAGAACAGATGGAAAGGTTCAATAATAAGCCTAGGGGTAACCAGAGAAACTTCAACAACCTAGTTTTACACAGATTAGGTAATCAGTTTCAATTACAAAAGAAGGCTTGTTATAAGTGTGATAGCTTTGACCACTTGATTGTTAGATGTCCTGAACACCAAAAGCCTGTTTGGAATCAATACACTAGGGTGAATCACAAATATGTAACTAAACAATCTCACCCACATCCTGATAGGAATATGGTTCCAAGAGCTGTTTTATTGAGATCTGGTGCAACTAGATCTATTTATGCTGCTAAAACAAATGGTGTTTTCAAAACCACAACTAGTTCTTCTACTGGCTCTACTGCTAGTAAGCATTCTGCTGCTAGTATGCACTCTGCTGCTAGTAAGCAACCTGCTGCTAGTACAAAACTTTCTACTTCTGGGCCAAAAGTTTTAACAAATACAGTTGTTGGTAATCACTTTTATGTTGTTAAGGCCTCAGCTTGCTGGACTTTGAAACCAAAAACTATTGATTCAAATTCTGTTTCCAAGAATAGCAGTGCATCAAGTGATTTAAAGAAATTTGATTATGTTGATGCACAGGGCAGATCCAAGTCAGTAATGGCTTGGGTCGTCAAGAGGAACTAATGTCTCTACTTTTCATGTGCAGGTCAATCTACTGGATGAGCTTAAGGATATGGTTATTGTTGACAATGGATGTTCTGGACACATGACAGGAGATGAGTCTCAACTTGAAGACTTTGAGGCTTTTGATGGTGGTTATGTTGCTTTTGGGAATGATCCAAAAGGTGGAAAGATTGTTGGAAGATGAACTCTAAAAACTGGAAATTTGGACTTTGAGAAGGTGTTTCTTGTGAAAGGACTTAAGATTAACCTTTTTAGTGCCTCACAAATGTGTGACAAAAAGAACTTTGTTCTTTTTATAGACACTGAGTGTATGATCCTTTCTCCTGACTATCAGTTGCCAGATGACAAATCTGTGCTTTTGAAGGTCCCTAGAAATGAGAATATATACAGTGACCATATTAAGAACATTGTTCCTAAGAGGGCTTTGACTTGTCTAATTGCAAAGGCCACTGTTGATGAGTCCAAATTATGGCATAGAAGATTGGGACACCTGAACTACAAAACTATGAACAAATTGGTAAAAGGAAATCTTGTCAGGGGGATGCCTACAAAGACTTTTGAAAATTGTGAAACTTGTGTTGCTTGTCAAAAGGGTAAACAACACAGAGTTTCATTCAAGTCCAAGACTGTGAACACAAATACTGAGCCATTACACTTACTTCACATGGATTTATTTGGGCCTGTATTTGTAAAAAGCTTGAACAAGAAGTCATATTGTCTTGTTGTCACTGATGACTTTAGCAGGTTTACTTGGGTATTCTTTCTAGCCACCAAAGATGAAACTCCAAAAATACTCAAGGCATTCATTACAAGAGTTGAAAACCTGTCCAATCACAAGGTGAAGATAATCAGATGTGACAATGGTACTGAGTTCAAGAACAGTGTGATGAATCAATTCTGTGTGGGAAAAGGAATTCTTAGACAGTATAGTGTAGCAAGAACTCCACAACAGAATGGTGTTGCAGAAAGAAGAAACAGGACATTAATTGAGGCTGCAAGAACTATGTTATCTGATTCAAAACTACCTATACTTTTTTGGGCTGAAGCTGTGAACACTGCATGCTTTGTGCAGAACAGAAGTAAGGTAGTCAAGCCTCATAATAAGACTCCATATGAGTTATTTCATGGAAAGAAGCCAATGATTGATTTTCTCAAACCATTTGGATGTCCTGTTACAATTTTGAACACTAAGGATCAGCTAGGCAAGTTTGATGAAAAAGCTGATGAAGGAAATTTGGTTGGTTACTCTGTAATTAGTAAAGCTTTTAGGGTATACAACAAGAAAACCAAACATGTAGAGGAGAATTTGCATATCAAATTTTCTGAGAACACATCTAATCCTGAAGGAAAAGGACCAGAATGGCTGTTTAATGTTGATATGCTTACCAAAACAATGAATTATGTACCAGTCATTGCCAGTGTTGACAAACCACAAGAAGAATTTGTTTTGGTTGAGAAACTAAAGGTTGGTCATACTTTACTACCATTTCAGAGTGATCTAAGTCCTAAAGAAGATGTTGTTACTCAAGAGACACCTAAGGAAACTGAAGAAGGTCTTGAAATACCTATTGAAGCAGAAAAAGAAACTAATGAATTTCCCAAAGTAGTTGTTGATGTCTCTCCTACATAGCCAGAAGACTCTACTGCTGACTCAGAAGACTCTACTGCTAGGCCAAAAGATACAACTACTGCTCCACCTAATTCTGCTGCTAAGCCTACTAACTCTACTGCTACTTCAATGTTTCCTAATTTGGACACTCAGGATAGATCTATTGATGATTCTATCTATCCTGATTATCCAAATATGCCTGCTCTTGAGAATATTTATTATGACACAGATGATGATGCACTTGATGGTAAGTTATTTGGAGCTGATGTAGACATTACTAATTTGTAACTCAATATTCCTGTTAGTCCCACACCTACCACAAGAGTACACAAGGATCATCCCAAAGACCAAATTTTGAGTGATCCACAATCATCTATTCAAACTAGGTAGATGACTAAAGCACTGAAAGATCTTCAACATCAAAGTTTCTTTGCCAGATCTCTGCATCAAAGAAATAGTCATAAAGATCTTCAAAATTGCCTGTTTGCATGTTTTCTTTCTCAAATTGAACCCAAAAACACTTACAAAGCCCTGCAAGAAGCAAGTTGGTTAGAGGCAATGCAAGATGAGCTTCTACAATTTAAGCTACAAGAAGTTTGGACTTTGGTTGATCTGCCAAATGGAAAAAGAGTGATTGGCACTAAATGGGTGTTCAGATGCAAAAGAGATGAGAGAGGAATAGTCATAAGGAATAAGGCAAGGTTAGTAGCACAGGGATACACACAACAAGAAGGTCTTGATTATGATGAAGTATTTGCTCCAGTGGCAAGAATAGAAGCAATCAGATTATTCTTGGCTTATGCTTCATACAAAGATTTTGTAGTGTATCAAATGGATGTAAAGAGTACTTTTCTGTATGGGACCATTACAGAAGAAGTTTATGTGTCTCAACCACCAGGCTTTGAAGACCCTGATCATCCTGACAAAGTTTACAAGGTAAATAGAGCAATGTATGGCTTACATCAAGCTCCTAGAGCTTGGTATGACACATTATCTACATACTTGTTAGAGTCTGGGTTTAGTAGAGGAAAGATTGATAAAACTCTGTTTCTCAAAAGACAAAAGGATGATATCTTGCTGGTTCAAATCTATGTTGATGACATCATCTTTGGGTCTACAAACAAAGCTATGTGTGTTAGTTTTGAGAAACTTATGAAGGACAAGTTTGCTATGAGTTCTATGGGAGAACTCACCTTCTTCTTAGGTCTGCAAGTCACACAAAGAGATAATGGTATATTTATCAGTCAGGATAAGTATGTCAATGATATTTTGAAGAAGTTTGGCTTTGAAGATGCTAAACCTGCCAAGACTACCATGGAAACCAACAAACCATTGCTGAAAGATGAATATGGAAAGGAAGTGGATATTCACTTGTACAGGTCTATGATTGGCTCATTGATGTATCTCACAGCATCAAGGCCTGATATCATGTTTGCTGTGTGTGCCTGTGCAAGATTTCAAGTGTGTCCCAAGGAATCACATCTCAATGCAGTGAAGAGAATTTTTAGATATCTAAGGCATCAACCAAAATTGGGCCTTTGGTATCCTAAGGATTCACCATTTGATTTGGTCTCCTATTCAGATAGTGACTATGCTGGAGCTTCTTTGGATAGAAAGTCTACAACAGGAGGTTGTCAATTTCTAGGAAGCAGATTGGTGTCATGGCAATGCAAGAAGCAAACAGTGGTGGCTAATTCTACAACTGAAGCTGAGTATGTGGCTGCTTCAAGTTGTTGTGGACAAGTTCTATGGATGCAGAATCAATTATTGGATTATGGGTACAATTTTATGAATACCAAAATTCATATTGATAACAACAGCACACTTTGCATAAATAAAAATCCTGTTTTTCATTCTAAAACAAAACATATTGAGATAAGACATCACTTTATCAGGGATTGCTATGAAAAGAAGTTGATCCAAATTGTTAAAGTTCATACTGATAACAATGTTGCTGATCTTCTCACTAAACATTTTGATGTGGGGAGGTTTCAATTTTTAATTGCAAACATTGGTATGATAAATCTCTGAAAAACTTATCTCTTTGTTTTTGTACAAGTATGTAAAGGAATTGTGCTGCTTGTTACTCTGCTGCTTATCTTAAAGCATTTGTTTGTTATGGAATGTACTATGCTGCTATTTCTAACTCTACTGCTAGTACATATGGTTGTTTGCTTTGTGGTGTTTGGTCTAATATTGTGCAGGAATACGTCTAAATGATGATTTGCAACAACAATATTATGATAACAAAGAAGAACATCTGTCATTCATCATTTATCAAGAACAGAGGTTCATACATCAAAAGAGAAATTACAAAGACTATTGCTGAAACCACAAAAGAGTGCAACAACCTAAGATGAAATTAAAGACTACAAGCACTACTTCCTAGGGCATGGCAGTCCAAGAACAATCTTTCTTTCCTTAGAGAGAGGAGGGTTTGTCTTCCTTGTCTTCTTTGCCTTGGTGGATTTCTTTAGTCGTGGCCTTGATGACTGAGGCCTCTCAGGAGTGGAAGGTGGTTCATTTGGAGGCTCATCCTCATCTGATGAAGTGTAGATGAAAGGGGAAACAAGCTCCCTTGGAGATGGTTGCTTGACAGGGATCCAAGCTGTGTCTTCTGATGACTCTGAAGTAGATGAAGATTTGGGGGACATCACAGCTTTACCCCTGGATGTGCTTGGGGTTTGATTCAAATTGAGGAGATCTTTGAAGACAGGGAGATCATGCTTTCTCTTCTTAGCTTGCTCCTTGGTTCTACAACCATTATGAGGAGGACGGAAGGGAGGCACATATGTTTCATACGGGGTTTCATCTTCTAATGATGAATTGGATGAGATATTGATGATTTCGGGTGTTGATTTCATTATGATTTGATTGGATTTGGGTAATGGATGTTTTGATTTGGTTGATTGGCGTTTTGATTGCGATTAGGGTTTGATTGTGTTGATATAGGGAAAATATTTAGTCCGCTTTTATAGGGATTACGGCATATCATCACATTAATTGCTGAGGATTCTTGACTTTTTGACCAAGCTTATTTTGTCAACTCTGCTGCTGGATTATTTCAATCTGCTGCTAGTTATATAACTCTGCTGCTAGTGTTATTGTGCTGCTACGGTTAAAAATGTGAGGGTGGGATGTGTAACTTCTTCAATCAGTTTAAAACCTAATTGATCTTCCTAATTGGTTTTCTCATGTTTCAAATTGAAGTTATCACAAACCCTAACACTCCATCTCTCTCAAAGTCAATTATTCCCAATTTCCCTAAACCCTAACTCATGGAGTGCGTTCGTACCTCGGCAAAGCAACACAACAGTGTGGTCGTTCTTGATGCAGAATCAGTTAATGAAGATTTCACAGACATGGTAAAATTTTTGAATGCTACTTCTCTTAGGTATGCACTCACTGTGAATCCTACTATATTTGTTTCCCACATCAAACAGTTTTGGCTTACCGCTAAAATCAAAACTATGAATGGGGAAAATATGTTAGTGCCTTAGTAGATGGGCAAAAGGTTCGTGTAACTGAATCATTAATAAGAGAAACTCTTCTCTTAGATGATGAAACACAGACCACTTGTCTTGCCAATTCTACTATTTTTGCTGGGTTAAAAGATTTGGGATATGAGGGGAATCATACAAATTTAAAATTTCAAAAATCTCTCCTTTGTCCTCAATACAAGTTTTTGGTACATCTTCTTCTTCATTGTTTGAGTCCTAAAACTTCTGGATGGCATGAGTTTAGTACTACTATTGCTTCTGCAATGGTATGCTTAAGCAAAGGTCAACCATTCAATTTTTCAAGAATGATATTGGAAGGGATGTTTCAAAGTGTTAAAGAGTCTGGTTCCTATTTGCTTTATCCAAGGTTTATACAACTCTTTGTTCAAAATCAACTTACAAAGTTTAGAGGCCATGTTGCTACTTATGATGCTCCAAAATTGGTTTCTAAAACCTTTACTTTCGTGGTTAAACATGGAAAAGGTTTTTCAGGCACACATACAAATCTTACACCTCACATGGTGCAACTTGTGCAAAACAATCAGGGTGAAGGATTAGGAAATCCCACTGACTCCCATCACACACCCAATTTTACTGCATCTGCTACACAACCTAAAATACTCTATACCCGTAGGAAAACCAAAAAGAACACTGATCTTCCTCAGGATAGTGTTAGTATGGCTGTACCAGATGAGGCTGTCCTAGGTGATGCAGAGGACATGTTGGCAAGGGCTGTCACTACTGCTTCTAGCTTAGCAGCAGAGCAGGATAGTGATAACATCATTAAGACCCAAACCAAGGCAACATCTAGAGATGATGATTCTTCTGAATCAAATTCTCAGGATGGTAACCCTAGCCAAATGGCAAATACAGGGGGCCCAGATGATCAAACTAGGTTTGATACTGAGTTTATGTCCCAAGATTCACCTCTCGGACCAGGTTACACAGATCGAAGTGATGAGGACAGGCCAGTGACCAATGAATTGACAGAAACTCTTGTACATGATGACAATGTCCATGATTCACCTCTCGGACCAGGTAACACAGGTCGAAGTGATGAGACTATTATGAAACTTATTCAGGAATTGACGGTTACTTGTACCAACTTGGGCGTGAAATGTACTACATTGGAGGACAAAGTTCTTAGTCTCTCATCTATTGTTGCTGATCAGGATAAGACTATCATCAAATTGCAAAAATAGATTAAGAACTTTCAGAAATCAAGATCTTCAACCTCTTTGAAAAGATTGAAGAAAGTGGGCACTTCTCAGATTGTTAGTTCTCCTGATGTCTCTACTCACTTGGAAGAGGATGCTTCCAAACAGGGGAGGAATGAAGAGGCAATGGGTTCAGGGGAGGCAAATTTGGAAAAGATTGATAGTGCTCTGGGTTTGAATGATAGAATGGTTTCAGGGGAGGCTCCAGTGATTGGTGATATGGATGTTGAAAGTCCTCAGGATGCTAAAAATTTTATGGTTACTGATAAATCAGGGAATGAGGTTGTTATGGAAGAGGTGATTGCTATTCAAGAGAAGGTGGTAGAACAACTTACAACTTTGGAGCCTGAGCAATTAGTGAAGGCAACAGGGTTGATGGGTGAAACATTGATGAAGTTGGGAGATTTGGTGAAAAACAAAAGTCTTGACTCTGCTGCTCAAGATTCTGCTGCTCAAGAATCTACTGCTAAGGATCTCACTAACTCTGCTGCTAGTGGATCTGCTGATGCACAAGACTCTGCTGTTGGGTCTGGTGACAATGCTGCTGCTGAAGCCATGGTATTGTTGAGCAAGAAGACTACTCCAGTATCAACTCTTTCACTACCACAACAAACAACAACAACAATCAAATCATCAGCAACTAGAAAACCTGAAAAAGGGATTGTTATTAAAGAACCTGCTGCTCAACAAAAGAAGGTTATTTCTTCATCTTCTACTGATAAAGGCAAGGGCAAGCAAGTTGAAAAACCAAGGATTATGTATAAGGGGATTGATTTCACTGATGTACCATTTGAGTCTTAGCATAAGGCATTACAAGTTGAACATGATACAGCTGCTGCACTTAAAGCACAAGAGTTGATTGATATGGAAGATCAACAGTTAGCTAAGAAAGAGGCTGAAGACTTAAAGAGGTATGATGATTGGATAAATGAGAAGATCAGAATAGAAGCTGATATTGAACTCAATAAGCTGATCAAGATTGAAGGAAATGAAGTTCCAACTTTTGATGTGCAATCTTGGTTAACAAAGTTTACTACAAAGAAGAGAAAAGAAAATGCTACTGCTAGAAGAAAGATAAAGATACTTAAAGGTCCAACTGTTAAGCAACAAAGAAGAGATATGAAAGGTATCTAAAGAATATGGCTGGATGGACATTGGTGCAGTTGAAACCTTATTCTGATAAAGAAGTTTTTGACTTATATCAACAAGCTAAGAGGAGAACAGATACTTTTTATTCTATGGGATGTGCTGAGGATTTGGAACAAATTGCTCGGATGAACAAGAAGTTGGTACCTTTTAAATAATTGAAGCAGAGTATGTTCAAGAAGCTGATGTTGTTAAGCAGCCTGATGATGCAGCTAAGACTACTTCTTCTGTGCAAAGTGGTAAAAGAAAAGGTGTAGTTCATAAATCATTTGCAAAGAAGAAAAGGAAAACAGGGGAAGGAAGCAGTTCTAAGCCAGAAGGAGATGAGTTCAAGAATGATTGTGATCATATTCCTCCTGAGCATCTAAAAGAACAATTGAAAGTTTACACTATGGTTGGCAAGATGGAAGATCCTGAAGTAGTTGATGCCAAACCAATAGGAGTCAAATATCCCATTATCAAAGTAACTACAGGATATGATACTAATATTAGAGCATTTCATGATGTTGAGAGATCTGATGGTAAGTCTCACAGGTTTCTTAGATTTCAACAGATGCTATATTACTTTGATAGGGAGGATGTTGATGACTTGTGGAAGTTATACAAGGCAAAGTTTGGAGCAAAGAAGTTTGATGGTGAAAAGTATGAGAAAGATCAAATTGATCATATCATAACTAAGACTGATAATGTGCTATGGAGAGCTCTAAAACTTATGTATGAACCTTCCATGGATGATTCTGAATGGGCAGAGATAGTGCAATATAAGGTAAAGCAATGGAGACTTTTTCAAGACTCTGGAATTCATATGTTGACTATTGGGCCAATTATCTTATATATGTTAGCTGAAAAGGATTACCCAGTGGTAAGATACTGGAATACTGTCAATCAGATGGTTAATGGTGATAGATCACTTAAGTTGCAGAAAGACTATGATTCTGATGATCAAGCATTCAATTTGCTGTCAAAGTATAAGAAGATATTTGATCAACTGAATTCTCAAGGTTTGAAGTGTTTGGAAGCATCCTCCTAGAGATTAATTGTGCTTTGAAGAAACTTATTTATTTAGAAATAAATAATAAGTTTAGGGGAGGATTGTTGGGTCTGAAACTGCTGCTGAGTGAAACTGCTTCTATGAACGAAACTGCTGCTAGTGGTAATGATTCTGCTGCTGATGTCAAAGTGCTGCTGAGGTTAAATGCTGCTGACAGAATCTACTGCTGATGGGATAAGGATGTATACGGTTTAGATAAATACATAATAGATTGTGTAAATATTATATTTATCAAGAATATTCTTATCGTGTAAAGAAAGTTATTGTAAACCTAGTAGGATTCCTTAGTCTATAAAAGGAGGATCCTAGGGTTAGTTTATGTACGTATTATTATTCACTTCAAGGTTGTAAAACCCTAGCATTGTTGAGTGCTCGTATTAATAATATTGAAGTGTTGAAAGTGAATCATTATTCTTCTTAAGTTAAGCTTTTACATTCCGCATATTAGCTTAAGTGTTTAATCAAGTTAACTTCTATACAAGATCGTTTAAGCTCAACTGGGATCAACACCCTTGTATATATCTTATACCATAAAGAAAATAGAAAAATATAAAACCCATAAAAAATCATAAAAATCCAAAAATATTCTTCTCACGACATGTCTCTTGTGTAATCAATATTATGTACGTTTCTGAAATGTCATTCAATAATGACACGGAAACATACATATGCTTGAGCAAGAGTTTTTCGGTTTCAAATAAAGTTTTTTCTAAAACATGTCGTTTCTCAAAATATTCTTCAAAATTATGGCTTGCAATCATTTCAAGCTGTAACCCGGACTTCAAAACTTTGGTTTGCTATTACTTCAGACAGCAACCCGTTTTTCAAAATGGGAAAACACGTCGCCAAAAAGACGGTTGTTCCTTTTACCAGGTGAAGTTCACCTGGGCATGGATTACTTTATATCCATGTTTCCTCGATCTAATGTACGATTCAGTGCATTATTTCTGGTATAAGAAGAGAAATCTTCTTTGTATGCAAATGATTTTCATTCTATGATTCTTCTGAAAATTATTTGTGAGACACATGGTGGTAATTTGTTGTTTGATATTCTATCATATTTGGATTGTTCATAAAAAATTTGTCTCTCAATCTAATGACTACAACTCTTTAACTAGAATACGCGTCATTGATTGAGGGGGAGAGTGGTTTCATATTTTATATCATCAAATGGATTTCTTGGTTATCTGATAATTGTTAGAAAAAGGTTTTGTAGTTGATGGGGTATTAGTTGAAGAGGAACTTACTAAGCTTTATCTCTATTGGCCAAATGTGTTAGTTGCTAGAAAGTTTAGGGCATTATGTGCAATCTGCTTATAGTTTCCTAGCTTTATGTAACTATTAAGTTCATTTGTATCACTTTGGAATCCTCGTATAATCCCCTAAATACTTTTAAACCCAAAATCTAAAACAAGTTAGATAACCAGTGTGTTTGATGTTCATGTTTTCTCCTCTGGCATTTGTATGATCTGATTGAATGTGTATTGCATGTTGTTAGCTGATAATTGCTCAACTACTGTTGATTATGTGCTTAAGTTTTCAGGATTTACTTAGGTATGTAGCTACCGAGCTAATATCTAGTTTCTAAGCTCCTGATTTGAAAGTGGAAATATGTGTGAATTGCCATGTTAGTGATTGTTGTTTATGTCTAATAGTGGCTTGCAATGAATGTTTATGATTGCTAGTTGCTTTTTAATGACTAGATAGCATCTTGATGAGTTGCTTGAATGTGGTTTGATCATGATATATATGGTATTATGAGTTGGCATGTTGCTACGTGGTAGCAGTTAATGAAGAATGAATCTATATGTATGTATATCTGTGTTGATATTCTTATGCAGATTCCATGTCCAATATGAATGTGCCTGCTCCCGCTCTAACCATATGATCAGATGTTCACACTCTACTAACTGGTTCTGAATTCATCACAACAACAACATCAGCAGCAACAACAACGATTTCATCACCACCACCACCACCTTCACTTCAACAAAGCATTACTATTCTGGTCCTGCCAAGTGGGGATCTGATGAGGCGATAAATGAACCACTTTTAGGGGGTCATTTAAGCCCGGAATCGAATTTATTTGATCAAATATTGCCCTAAATCGTTCCTTTTGTGATTTTAGGTACTTTGGGAGTGAAATCTGGAAAAGGAAGCAATTCGGACGTTTTTGGAGCATAAAAGTGAAGAAACGCCAAAGACTTAATTTTCCAAGCTGGGAACAGTGTGTGACGGAGTCAAGAGCACTTTCCTGACGGCGTCAAGAGTAAATTTCATGACGGCCCAGTACAGAAATTGTCACAACTCACCATTTCAGGTCATTTCAGGTCATTTCCCGAACTTTGGAAAAACACTATTCATCAAACACTATTCATCAAAACACTATTCATCAGTTTACTATTCATCATTTTTTGTGTCAGTTTGACATTCCGAGAAGCATTCAGAAATTTTACTATTCACGGAACACTATTCATTGCGGGAAAAGATTTCATCATTCACGTGCATTACACATTTCATCGTAAATTTAGTTTACGGATATTCAAATTCGCGTAACCGGATAGGGTTAGGTGCGAATTCATTTCATTAGTGTTAAGAACACTGCATACGGACTGGAGATAGTCTGCATATCATCATAACAGCATTTTCATGTTATACCACTCTTAGGATTTTCAAATTTATATATATTCAGTACATTTAACGTTTTACGTATTATGATTTCTAAATAAACGTTAACACACGGTTTATACACGACGAATATATCTAAATATTCCCACAATGGTCCCGACATATTTTTATATCCATTTTAACATCATAAAAGTTATAACATTCAGTTACCCAGTATTTTGGAAATTTATTTTATTTATAACGTACGCTTATGAATATAACGACGGTTTTCGTGAAAACTAAACAATAATCACCCGATCACTCAGTAATTGTACCCAACATATTTTCAACATATTTTTATCATTATAATGACTTTATTTAGACCCGGATAACTTCGTGAACATTTATCTCTATTAAACCCGTTACCCGATTTTAACAAACAACACAAACTAACACCTAAAACCTATACTTATACCACTAATCATCTACTAACTTTCCTAATTAAATCAAAAACTAAGTTTTCTCCTTTGAACCCTTTGAAAAATCAGCCATGAACCCCCCTTTGACCTCATGCATATATGAAATCTTACACTATGAACCTTTGCATAAATATCTTTCTAAAACACTTAAAACATAAACATAAGAATTTTTAGGAATCAAAAGCTCATTTTTCTCTTGTTCTTCCCCAAAACCCACGACCAAAACCAAACCATATGATCCATCCATGGTTTTTCAAAAGCTAAAGCACCAAACTTGTTCCTTTTACTTGTCTAATCAAGAATCAATCAAGAAAAACACAAGAAATCCAAGCATAATCATCATCTAATCATCTTATTTTATCAAGTAAGTTATCAACTTTATTTTTACATGGATCATCTTATATTTACATGTATTTCATGAGTTTCATGCTAAAAACCATGTACAACTAGCTATACCACCATTTATTTTGTCAAAAATGGAACATACAAACCCTAACTTTTTATTTATGAATCCCCTTGCTATAATAACTTGGTTAGGAGTCCATGGCACCCTAAGAAGGTGTATGGTAGGATTAGATTAGCTATGTGGTGATTACAAGAGGTTTGGTGATGGTAGAAATTAGTTTTAAACCTTGAAAACTTGATTTGGAACATGTTTAGGACATGCTGTTCCGTTTTGTAAAAATCTGGAAAATCAGTAAACACCAAGGAAACTTTGGCAAAATTTTTAGAAAATACTTTCAAAAACGAATCCGTAGGCGAAAGAACGGATTAAAAAGAGCTTATAACGAAGAAGTTATGATTTTTGCAAGATTGTTGACGAGAAGTATTTTTCTGAAAATGTTTGCTGTTGGACGTTTTTCATTGGACAAAAAGAGACTTTAGACGTAACCCGGAGGAGCCGAGCTTTCCAAAATATATTACTACATACTAAGACGTAACCGTGGATATAAAGAACAAGTAAAACGGACAAGTAACGACAAAGATATTCACGTTTGAATATCGGCTAAAACCATTTCTATTTGACAGCTTTTAATAAAAAGTGGCACAAAAACTACGAAGTACATTTATAAGCTAGACATAATATTAAGTACCAAGCTTTATAACTAATGTAGTATTAGTTATTACAAGTATATTTTCATCATTTCAAGGCGATATTTCAAGGATTACAACCCGAGTATTTCAACACTAACATGGAAACATACGATATATATAAATATATATATATTGCAACTAGCTTATTATATTTTCTAATAGCAATATTTTTCCAAATTCTTGGATTATATATTTTGATAACACAAGTGTTTTTCAAAGAGTAGAGTGGTATAGGAAACATGTGCATGGACATTCATAACATCATTTGGTGATCTAAAGTAGATCGATCATCATTCATATTAGGTTGCGGCTAGTGTGCGCGCCTTGTTTTTCAGCTCATTACATGTTCATGGTACCATCATATTGGGTTGCAGCAGCTAATTGTTCATGGGTGTTCATTTCATTTCATCACAGTTTCATCAGTTGAGGTGAGTTTTCATAGCCCCGTTTTCAATTCAACATTTTTGATTGTTTTCAAATCCCACGGGGGGAATACATTGCACCAATCATTTTAGTACGAGCCCAAGTATTCAAACATGTACATAGCTTAAGTTACCTTGCCATGTGATAAGTCCCCTGTAACATCATGAACCGTTAATTTACCGTTAAGCGAGAGTGAGTGGATAGATCTATCGAGGGTGACGCCTCCATCCGTGGTAGTGATTACCAACAGTAAGCGGATGCATGTCATGTCTTTTACATTTGAGTGTTTCGGCAGAACATTCGGGAGGGGCATAGAATTTCATCAGTCATAGCTTCGGTGTCATGAGCTTAAGGCTATTGTACAATTTTCATGAGATTTTTATCTTGCACTTTTACTTGTGGTGGCCGTACATCATTACATTTTACAAACCTATGGAATTCACCAACATTCGTGTTGACGTTTTAGCAATGTATTTCAGGTTATTAAGGTAGCTCATGTGACATGCATTTGGACCTTCATGGAGTCGCGGAGTCGACGCGTCTCATCATTATTTCATGCACTTATGTAAACGTTTGATCTAGTATGACTTGTTTTTCATGAACATGCAACACATTTTGGGGACCTCATTTTGTAAACTCTGAATTATTTCAATGATCAAATGCAGTATTTTCCAAACGACACTTTAGGTCGTTCAATGTAACTGTAACTGTGGTGCTATGACAGACACCCCCAGGTATTCCATTCCGCTGCAAGTCAGGTAAATTGGGGGTGTGACAGATTGGTACCAGAGCTAAGGTTATAGCGAACTAGGATGTATCTTGGACCCTAGACTATAACCGCATCATCATAGCATCTCATCATTTCATCATAAGTGCATAATCATGATACATGTTGTTTCATACATACCCTGTGCGAGTTATTTATACTCATATCCGTATATGTATATCATTTTATTGACCTGGTTCACAAGTGACATGTCTTCAGATACTCACCCTGACATCCTTTTATCGTATTCCGACATTGAAGATGCCTTGTCATCTTCCACTACCATTATACCACCAGTTGCATTTACACCACCATTAGTACTATTGATTTGCCATAGGAACAGGGTTTTCCTATCATTCAGCCCGTACATAGAATGCCTTTTGGTAGTGTATTCAGAATTAATCTTAATGGACTTATTAGGATGCTTATTGCAAGGAAGATAGTGTGTTTTCTTTCCATCACTAGTAGGGCACTTACTACTCAGGTACTATCACCACCATCAGTTACTTATTACACTATTGGCCTTCCCACAGTGTGTACTTTAGTTTTACCTTTTGGATGTCGCGAGGTAGCGCGAAAGAGGGTAGTATTCCATTCACTAGTACCATCATTGTCATTTCCTTTTCCATTCCCATTTGCTCAGACTTCAATCGTTTCGCAACATTTTAGCATTGTCTCATCAGGAATTAGGTTGATTTCGTTTTTGACGAATTAGTAGACTATTACCATTCGACAAGATTCACCCACGTATCCAATACACCATTCAAGCTATTTTACTATCATATGGGGAAACTGTTTTACAGAAAAATTTCTGAAGTAAGCTATTTTATTACCATCCTATAAATTGATTTTCTGTCATTACACCAAGTATTTACTATTATTACGCGAAGCAATTTTCATGTTACTTGAAAGAAAACATCAGGACACCATTTTAATAACAATGCGTTGAACACCATCTAAAACTTTTGATAAAAGTTATGATATTTTGACAAAATCCAACATCGCATCATTAGTCCTCAATTATACATAGCCTGATCACCTATGTAAAATTCAGGAAGGATTATGCCATGAAGGAAATAATTACCTTTTCAAAGGATTGTTAATAACAATCTTCATTCGAAAGCTTTGTAAACAAAGGAACTCTTTCATAAACATCCCTTTTGCCGAACTATCCCTGGATACTTACCCCACCAGTCACTCATTCAGACATTAAGTTGGATTTTCCCATTGACTTCCCTAGAAGAGACTTTCCATATCAATTACATGCAGGATTCCTTTATACAATAAAAGCAATGAAAGGATTACAGAACTACTAACCAGAACTAGAAGTATATAGAGAGAAAATTCATAACTCAACAACAATCCTAAGATACTGCGAGACCATCTGAATCACCATCCCTGACTTAGTTGTCAAATTCTATCATTTAAAGGTACTAGCTAGACTGAGCTACAGGATTGAACTCAATATAGATGTCCGCAGGACAACATAATAGAAATAAACCAAGCTTCTAATTGAGACTGTAGAGCATTTCATTTAAACATGGCCTCATCCATACATAAACTTTCCTGCAGTAAGTTTTCACAAAGTACAATTGTTTGAATCAAGAATATCGATGTAGATTCCTTTAAGGCATTATGTCTAGAAATTTCAGATAACCTCACCTTCATACCAAGCAAGGGATCAAACCAGAACATATCTCCTCATCTACATGGGAAAACAGAATAGACATTCATCGACACAACATCAAGTGATACCTTCGTCTTGTCTATTACAACAATAAACAATTTCAGGACTTAAGTTAGTCTAAATACCTATGCTTGTAGTTATGCCAGATAACCACCAATAGACATTATCCAACCTCAGGAACTAAGTGTTAGACATCTATGCATTTAAGCGAACATTTCCTATTCTACCATTTTATCCTTTTCAGTGTTTTCACTTTTAAATAAAGTTGATGCGTTTACATAAATCACATACCTTGTGGAAAAATGATTTCTGAAATTCCTATTTTGAACAAGTACGATCCTTTTTGGTCAATCTTTAGCAACACTATGGTACAATGAGAAATATACATAAACATCAAACTTTGGTAAGCAGTCTTAATCACAACATGTTTGAAAACATTTTTCTACTTCATAACTACTGAAATTTTGAATCCTCAGGAAAAATATTACTTGGTAAATCATTTGCTCCATTTTTCTAAGTTCGTTTATTCAGAAAAAGATTTCAACCAAAACTCACAATCGCGAGACAAATATCCAGAACCAACTTCTCTACAACATCGCTTATGCATTTAGGAATTGTGACTGGACAATAGAGAATATTTGGAATATGTGATGAAGGAATTAGGAGGAACATCACAAATTGATCACGAACTTCAGTAGTGAAGACCAAACCCAACAGACAAAGAAAAACATATGTCTTATCATCCGTTGGAACAAAACACAAGGAATCAAATTGTTACCTATATTCTATCCCTTCAGATAACGCCAAGTTCGAAGGACCGAACGTTATGGAATTAGTCACAAAGGTTTATTGTACCCATTTCAGTTGTTCCTGTTAAGGAAACCGTTTCAACTTGGACCTCAGGTAATCATTTCAGGATTTCCTTCAGAAACCCATTTAGATGTGAACATCACCTATCACCCTCAGACCGATGGTCAAAGCGAGAGAACAATTCGAACATAGGAAGGTATGCCCAGAGCATGAGTGATTAACCCTAGAAATGGTTGGACTAATCATTTAACATAAATCAAATTCATCTACAACAATAGTTATCACACCAACAGCGAGAAACTGGCAGAAGTTAGGTTGGTACATAACACCCATCATTTGGATTGGATATCCTGAACATCAAACCATCCAGATTCAAGTGGGAGAACAAACTAATTTAAAAGCAATGCCTTGGATTGGCATGATACAAATTGGATAACAAGAAAGGTTGAACCTTTAGCATATTGGACTATTTAAGATTCATTTTAGAATCGACCAACTAGCATACAAACTTGAGTTCTGGCAGAATTCAGCAGTATATATATTACCAGTACCACATTTGAAACCTTAAAGAAGCGCAGACCATCGATTGATGGGCCAAACTCAGAAAAAGCTCAACTCACTAGTTCAGTAGGCATTCATGAGATAACCAGAAATTTTCTACAAGTCAAGAATCAGTTACAAGTTCAATAAGTCGTAAACCATTAAAACTTCAAGTTCTGCAGAGTTATGCAGAAAGTTCTGCCTAGGAAAGGCATGTTATCGTTCAGAAAACTTGGAAAGTTACACCAATATACACTGGACCATTTATATTTCAGACAGGGTAGGCCTAGTGGCCGTTAGATTTGAACATTGCCAGAGAACAACAGGATTACACGAACATATTTCACATTTTCAGATCCCCAGAAATGACTTTCAGATGAGTTACTCATGATTCCATTGGAAGGGATCCAACCCAAATGACAATCTCAGACCTTGTAAGAGAACTAACAGAAATCATGGACTGTGTGGTCAAACAGTTGAAACAGAGTCGAATTCCTATCGTTAGAGTTCGCTGGAATTCTCGAATATCATCACCTTTTCATCAATACATTCTCAGATACCAACATAAACTGAACTTCGGGACGAAGTTCCTTTTAGAGGGGAAGACTGTCACAACTCACCATTTCAGGTCATTTCCCGAACTTTGGAAAAACACTATTCATCAAACACTATTCATCAAAACACTATTCATCAGTTTACTATTCATCATTTTTTGTGTCAGTTTGACATTCCGAGAAGCATTCAGAAATTTTACTATTCACGGAACACTATTCATTGCGGGAAAAGATTTCATCATTCACGTGCATTACACATTTCATCGTAAATTTAGTTTACGGATATTCAAATTCGCGTAACCGGATAGGGTTAGGTGCGAATTCATTTCATTAGTGTTAAGAACACTGCATACGGACTGGAGATAGTCTGCATATCATCATAACAGCATTTTCATGTTATACCACTCTTAGGATTTTCAAATTTATATATATTCAGTACATTTAACGTTTTACGTATTATGATTTCTAAATAAACGTTAACACACGGTTTATACACGACGAATATATCTAAATATTCCCACAATGGTCCCGACATATTTTTATATCCATTTTAACATCATAAAAGTTATAACATTCAGTTACCCAGTATTTTGGAAATTTATTTTATTTATAACGTACGCTTATGAATATAACGACGGTTTTCGTGAAAACTAAACAATAATCACCCGATCACTCAGTAATTGTACCCAACATATTTTCAACATATTTTTATCATTATAATGACTTTATTTAGACCCGGATAACTTCGTGAACATTTATCTCTATTAAACCCGTTACCCGATTTTAACAAACAACACAAACTAACACCTAAAACCTATACTTATACCACTAATCATCTACTAACTTTCCTAATTAAATCAAAAACTAAGTTTTCTCCTTTGAACCCTTTGAAAAATCAGCCATGAACCCCCCTTTGACCTCATGCATATATGAAATCTTACACTATGAACCTTTGCATAAATATCTTTCTAAAACACTTAAAACATAAACATAAGAATTTTTAGGAATCAAAAGCTCATTTTTCTCTTGTTCTTCCCCAAAACCCACGACCAAAACCAAACCATATGATCCATCCATGGTTTTTCAAAAGCTAAAGCACCAAACTTGTTCCTTTTACTTGTCTAATCAAGAATCAATCAAGAAAAACACAAGAAATCCAAGCATAATCATCATCTAATCATCTTATTTTATCAAGTAAGTTATCAACTTTATTTTTACATGGATCATCTTATATTTACATGTATTTCATGAGTTTCATGCTAAAAACCATGTACAACTAGCTATACCACCATTTATTTTGTCAAAAATGGAACATACAAACCCTAACTTTTTATTTATGAATCCCCTTGCTATAATAACTTGGTTAGGAGTCCATGGCACCCTAAGAAGGTGTATGGTAGGATTAGATTAGCTATGTGGTGATTACAAGAGGTTTGGTGATGGTAGAAATTAGTTTTAAACCTTGAAAACTTGATTTGGAACATGTTTAGGACATGCTGTTCCGTTTTGTAAAAATCTGGAAAATCAGTAAACACCAAGGAAACTTTGGCAAAATTTTTAGAAAATACTTTCAAAAACGAATCCGTAGGCGAAAGAACGGATTAAAAAGAGCTTATAACGAAGAAGTTATGATTTTTGCAAGATTGTTGACGAGAAGTATTTTTCTGAAAATGTTTGCTGTTGGACGTTTTTCATTGGACAAAAAGAGACTTTAGACGTAACCCGGAGGAGCCGAGCTTTCCAAAATATATTACTACATACTAAGACGTAACCGTGGATATAAAGAACAAGTAAAACGGACAAGTAACGACAAAGATATTCACGTTTGAATATCGGCTAAAACCATTTCTATTTGACAGCTTTTAATAAAAAGTGGCACAAAAACTACGAAGTACATTTATAAGCTAGACATAATATTAAGTACCAAGCTTTATAACTAATGTAGTATTAGTTATTACAAGTATATTTTCATCATTTCAAGGCGATATTTCAAGGATTACAACCCGAGTATTTCAACACTAACATGGAAACATACGATATATATAAATATATATATATTGCAACTAGCTTATTATATTTTCTAATAGCAATATTTTTCCAAATTCTTGGATTATATATTTTGATAACACAAGTGTTTTTCAAAGAGTAGAGTGGTATAGGAAACATGTGCATGGACATTCATAACATCATTTGGTGATCTAAAGTAGATCGATCATCATTCATATTAGGTTGCGGCTAGTGTGCGCGCCTTGTTTTTCAGCTCATTACATGTTCATGGTACCATCATATTGGGTTGCAGCAGCTAATTGTTCATGGGTGTTCATTTCATTTCATCACAGTTTCATCAGTTGAGGTGAGTTTTCATAGCCCCGTTTTCAATTCAACATTTTTGATTGTTTTCAAATCCCACGGGGGGAATACATTGCACCAATCATTTTAGTACGAGCCCAAGTATTCAAACATGTACATAGCTTAAGTTACCTTGCCATGTGATAAGTCCCCTGTAACATCATGAACCGTTAATTTACCGTTAAGCGAGAGTGAGTGGATAGATCTATCGAGGGTGACGCCTCCATCCGTGGTAGTGATTACCAACAGTAAGCGGATGCATGTCATGTCTTTTACATTTGAGTGTTTCGGCAGAACATTCGGGAGGGGCATAGAATTTCATCAGTCATAGCTTCGGTGTCATGAGCTTAAGGCTATTGTACAATTTTCATGAGATTTTTATCTTGCACTTTTACTTGTGGTGGCCGTACATCATTACATTTTACAAACCTATGGAATTCACCAACATTCGTGTTGACGTTTTAGCAATGTATTTCAGGTTATTAAGGTAGCTCATGTGACATGCATTTGGACCTTCATGGAGTCGCGGAGTCGACGCGTCTCATCATTATTTCATGCACTTATGTAAACGTTTGATCTAGTATGACTTGTTTTTCATGAACATGCAACACATTTTGGGGACCTCATTTTGTAAACTCTGAATTATTTCAATGATCAAATGCAGTATTTTCCAAACGACACTTTAGGTCGTTCAATGTAACTGTAACTGTGGTGCTATGACAGACACCCCCAGGTATTCCATTCCGCTGCAAGTCAGGTAAATTGGGGGTGTGACAGAAATGAAGGCGTCACAAGGTAGAGCGTCAAGAGTTAAATACGTGACGGCCTGGAAAAGTATATAACATGACGGCGTCAGATGTAGATCAAGGCAGTCCGAGGATTCTTTTGGCGGCGAGATGATGGCGTCACAAGAATGTTCTTGACGCCATCAGCCTCTATTTTCTATATATAGTTTTCTAATTTTCATACATTAAGAGGAACAAGTTTGGAGAAACCCTAAGGCCGAACCATATACGAATTTTACAGCTTTTTCAAGGGTTTTCAGCCCTTGAATGCTTACATGTGCTATTGAGATAAGTGTTCTTTTAATTCAATCAATATGTCTATGTGTTGGTTGTCTATATCTTGTGCTTGTCTTGATTCCACCATGCTAGGCTATATTTATCTTGTGTTTGCTTAGATCTAATGAAACCTAGATGTTGATTATGTGTTGATTACTTGTTTATGGTTGTATTGGATGAATGATTTCAATGTTAGGCTTAAGAAAACTGGAAGATCTCCAATTGGTAACATGCTTGAACGTCTTAGGAAACATGAACCAATGTGTACTAGGTTTTATTGGTTATATTTAATGCATGAGTAAATTCTAATGATCCCATGTTAGGAGCTTCTTAGCCGGATCGACATAGGAGTGAAGTAGGCACTCATAGGATTGGGGAGTTAAGTACGCCACCCCATGAATGGTATTAAGGAATACAATCCGTCATCCACGCAACTATAACAAGTAATTAACGTGTAAAAGATATCTAGGGAGTAGTGAAATCTAAGTAAACACATTTCTACACTTATTGCTCACAACCTTAGTTTAATTTAGTTTTATTTTCATTTTTAGTATTTTATTTTGATTGCATCTTTAGTATTGGGTTAGTTGACTAGCAACTAATTCCGCCCAAATCCTTCAAACCCGAGATTTTTACTTGCTTTCATAAAAATATAAAAATGCAAAAATAATCATCCTTCATCTCTAGAACTAGTATTTAGGTTTTCTAATCCTAGCGACACTATTCCTAGCTGAACGATCATTCCCCCAGTACTTGTCACTATACTATACTACAACGATCAGGTACACTGCCTGGTGGGGGTTGTAAGCTTCTCAAGATCCCTTGAGAGGTAAAGCCTGGTGCAATCCCTACGCCATCAAGTTTTTGGCGCCGCAGCCCGGGGAATAGTTATTGTCTAGGTTAGAATCTCTTTTTATTAGGTCTACTTGCTAGATTCCTTTCTAGTAAGATTTTATTTTTTTTTTTTATTTTTAGGTTTTCTTTAGTCTATCTTATTTCTTTGTGTTTTTGTTCGTAACTTTTCACCACCCGACATCATGGTCGATGGGAACATCTTTGAACCCGTCATCCCACCACAACAAAACCCACCATTAGAACCTCTTAGGCCCCGAACCTTAGGAGAGTATTCCCGACCTAGCCACCAAGGCTACCGAAACACCATTGAGCTCACCGGAGCCAATGTGACCCCCTTGCAATCCGACACCATCCGGTTGGTGCAAAGCGGATGTGCATTTCATGGACTTCGTTCCGAAGATCCAAACCAACATCTTAAGGACTTCCTTAAAATCGTAGACTCCATAGACCTAGATGTTGAAACTAGAGAGACAACCCGATTACGCCTATTCCAATTCTCTCTACGGGATCAAGCTAGTCAATGGCTTGAGCGTTTACCCGCGGGATACATCACCACATGGGATGATCTCACCACTCGTTTCCTTGCTCAATTTTTCCCACCGGGGAGAACTACTAAGCTTAGAAATGACATCTTGATGTTCCAACAGTGTCAAAATGAATCTCTTTATGAAGCATGGACTCGTTTCAAGGACTTACTCCAAAAAGTCCCTCATCATGGCATAGACCTTTGGCTCCAAGTCCAAATCTTTTATGACCATATCGATCTCTCCACGAGGTGAGCCATTGACCAATCGGCCAGTGGTAAGCTACGTGATCTAAGTGCGGAACAATCATGGGAACTCATAGAAGATCTTGCTCTCTATGACAACGAAAGTTGGAATGATCCCCGTGATTTGAACAAAACGGTCAAGGCAACATCTTTTCCTTCGAACAACTCTAGCACTCCCGACCATAGGATCATGGAACTTGAGGACCAAGTCAAGTTTCTCATGAAATCCTACGAAGCTCCTAAGCCTTCAAGCCAAGTGAACAAAATCACTTCTTCATGCGAATTATGTAGTGGTCCCCATGACACTCGTGATTGTGTGGAACTCCCCGGAACAGCTTTTGCGGACTACGCATCCACGCGTACCGACGAAGCGGGAGATAAGTGGTACACTTTCAAACCCTAGCCAAACCCTTACGGTGATTCCTACAACCCCTCTTGAAAAAATCACCCAAACCTTAGGTGGAAACAAAATCAACCTACTTCTTCCAATCCGCCTAATCGTTACCAACCAAACGGTCCACCCTCCAACCTTACTTTCAACAACAATCCTTCTAACAACTATGGTAGTACCAAAAATCTTGAAGGATTGATGTCTAAGTTCATGGCATCTCAAGAAGCTCGCATAACTAGGTTTGAAATCGAATTCAACCAACAACAAACGGAGATGACCAACAAGATAGACAACTTGTTGAAAGCCCTCAACAACCAAGCGTTAACTACACCTAGGAAGGACACTAGGGACACCAATAACGGAATCCAAATTAAGGACCCCTCATCATCTAAACATGTCCACTTTGTCAATGCTGTCACCATTAAGACAATAGATAAGGAGATAGAAGAAAGTAACAAGGATGAGGTTGGAGTAGAAACCGAAACTAGGGATGAGAGTAGGGAAGTTGAGGTTAATAAGGAAAAGGGGTTAGAGGGATTAGAAACTATAGAGAAGTACTTTGATAAGTTGCCCACCAAGGAAGAACGGGAATACCATAAGGATTTATTCGATAGTCCCGAGAGACCATATATCCTTGGCACACCCCTTATCAAAATGGGAGACCCCTCTAACATTAACATACCATGCAATATCGGGCACATGCATATATGGAAAGCTTACATCGATCCTAGATCTCCTGTTAACATCATGACTAGGACTTATTACAATTGGGTGATGAAGAAACAACTTGATTTTAGGATGATGCCCAATAGGAATGTGATAAGTAATTTTGTAGGGAGAGTGAATGGATTGCATGTGATTATAGGTAATTTCACTTATGAGATCGATTTTATGATATTGGAAGACACTCGTCCGGTGATTGATGATTGCCTAAGCCAAATAATATTCAAAAAACCATTTGTTGAGGCCACTAGGATGAGTTATGATCCGACTTTAGGGATAGTTAGATTCAAGGAAGAGAATGATGAGATTGCCTACCAAATGCCCTACAAAATCGAGCAATACCGCCTTCTCTCTAATATAGAAAAGGAACACAAGCAAGCGGCTTATTATAGGAATGATAAGGATAGACGTAGAGGAGTTGAGTATGTGAAGAATAGGATGCTTGGTTTCTACAAAGAATGCTTGCAACTAGGTCCGGAATACAAAACTAGCTTAGAAGACGACCTAGAGAGTGAAACCAACGATGAGGTCACGTAGTAACCCATGACCTTGAGTCTAGCTACAAGACTCATAAATAAAGAAAAGCGCTTCTTGGGAGGAAACACATGCTTTGTGTGATTTTATTTTGTTTGTTTGTTATTTGCTTCCGTATGCATGCTTTATTTTTATTGTTGGTAGATCATGTTTCTAAACTAAAAAGTGGAAATACTTTACTTTGTTGTTTAGGCCTAGTCTTAACTCCACCTAAAGGTATTTTTGCAAAAGATAAGTGTAAGGGGAAACCCCAAATATGTTTTTAAGAAACAAACCGATCATGATTCTCCACAATATTAAATGAACATGTATATTCGTATTTGTTAGAGTCAAATTCTTGTATTGAGTCATAATGAAGTTTTGCAGGATTTTCCAGGAAGTAGGACCAAGTTTTTCCAGAAATTTTTCGGAAACTTAACATAAGAATTTCTGCAGGTCACTTCTGACGGCGTCATGAGTTTGCTCTTGACGGCGTCACGTGTAAAAATCTGGAAATTTTACCAGTTTTGTTTTTCTAACGGAGTCTTAAAGTTTTTGTTGAATTATTAAGTTTTATAATCTCCAGGAAATCTGCAAACTTCATTCCACAAGCATTATATCTTACTTTGTTTTCTAGGATTTAGTAACTTAAGTAGATTGCCGCCGATTTTATGCGAGGTTGTCTTGTTTGTTTTCTCAGGATTTACAGGTTATGTATGACAAGAAGATGATTTATATTCTGGAAGGGAAGCTTTGATTGTTCATTTTCTTGGAGGAAGATCTAACCTGGCCACCTTATTATCCATACCGAGCGAATCAGGGGAGTATTTGATTTCATTCTTTTTACCTTTTCACTTTTACATTCTTTACTTGAACATTGGGGACAATGTTCATCCTAAGTGTAAGGGGAGGGTAAAATGATGATACCTTACAGATACACTTTCGCTTGAGTTTGTTTGTTTGATGGTAGATGTGTAATAAAACTATGAGAAATACTTGTTAGTGCAATTTTAGCGCCAAATTTAAAATTTTTTATAACATTTAGGAGTGAAACTTCAGCCATAGCAAGCGTCTCATGGATAGGAGATTGTATGACTAGCACATAACCGTACCATTCAGAAAAATTTTCCACCCAAATATGTGAGGTTCGCCTTTAGATTTGATAGGAAAAGCATTTACTATTAGTGCTTATGAGTGTACCGGTTGCATTTAGATTCTAAAATTTGCGTTAGTGATGCATCCCGAAACCGCTAGTGAGACTACATTCGTGTAGTAGGATTTACTACATGATAAGAGGCATTAGGATCACCCTTGTGTTAAACCCGTATCAAAATTACTTGACCATTTAAGTCATATCATTTGGCTAGTAAAGTCAATTAATTTTTCCCACACCCTTAGCGTTGTACTCATTTTTAGTACACGAAACCCCTAGTACACCCCTCCGAGCCTATCTTTTCGTTTCTAACTTTAAGCATCTTACTTAAAGGAAGAATTTGTTACACCCCACTTAAATGTACACCCAAATCGCCTTAGCCTTCCGTGTATGCACTCATCTTTAGTGCATTATTGTTATTTGTTAAACCCTAAGTTAACTATCTAGTTGATTACATGGTTGCTAAGTCGAGTCATATCCTTGTACATATTGTTTTGGGACGATTGGAACTCATGGGTAAAGTACTTATTTTATAGAGTAATGGGGAAGAACATCATTTATTACCCCCATATGTACGTTAATCTTAAAAGTACTCCAAGTGTTTTGATTTTCTTAATTCGAGTCATTAGATTAGTTTATTGTAAAGTATGTAAAAATTCAAGTGTAAGGGGAATTTTCATTCCCTATGATGTATTATTTTGGATGGTAGGGTAAGAGTGTATGCACAAAAAAAAAAGAAAAAAAAATCGAAAAATCAAGAAAAAAAGAAAAAAAAAAAAACAGACGGACGGACTACCATCCCTTTTCATTCTATGTTCATTTTATGTTTTTGTTATTTTTCATTTATTAGCTTAAGTCGAGTCTAGTCTTGGCTTAGCAACGCCACATTGTACATGTAATTAACCAAGATTGTTAACTCGCCACCAGTAAAGACTGCCTATATCCAACAAAACCGTGTATTTCATATCCCTACACCTAATGTTACAACCCTTTGAAAGACATCTTTGATAGTTTATCCTAGGTGCTTACGCCATGTGGTGGAGGTTTGATCCTTTCCCAAGCCTATGGTAATCTATTTTGCTATGACAGGTAGTGAGAGATATCTTCCGTTTCCATATTGTAATTTATACTTTATTACACCCGAGAGATGTGAGTATATAAACACTATTTGTGAGGTGCTAGTGTATGACCTCCGTGCTTGTCTTTGGTCTTTAGTGGAACGATTATTTGTTGTAATTACTTTTATATTAGTGTTAAATGACCCCTAACTTGTATTTTGATTAGAATAAAAGCGCATTTGCTTGAGGACAAGCAAATCTCAAGTGTAAGGGTATATGATGAGGCGAAAAATGAACCACTTTTAGGGGGTCATTTAAGCCCGGAATCGAATTTATTTGATCAAATATTGCCTTAAATCGTTCCTTTTGTGAATTTAGGTACTTTGGGACTGAAATCTGGAAAAGGAAGCAATTCGGATGTTTTTGGAGCATAAAAGTGAAGAAAACGCCAAAGACTTAATTTTCCAAGCTGGGAACAGTGTGTGACGGCGTCAAGAGCACTTTCCTGACGGCGTCAACAGTAAATTTCATGACGGCCCAGTACAGAAATGAAGGCGTCACAAGGTAGAGCATCAACAGTTAAATACGTAGCGGCCAGGAAAAGTATATAACATGACGGCGTCAGATGTAGATCAAGGCAGTCCGAGGATTCTTTGGCGGCGAGATGACGGCGTCACAAGGTTGTTCTTGACGCCGTCAGCCTCTATTTTCTATATATAGTTTTCTAATTTTCATTCATTAAGAGGAACAAGTTTGGAGAAACCCTAAGGCCGAACCATATACGAATTTTACAGCTTTTTCAAGGGTTTTCAGCCCTTGAATGCTTACATGTGCTATTGAGATAAGTGTTCTTTTAATTCAATCAATATGTCTATGTGTTGGTTGTCTATATCTTGTGCTTGTCTTGATTCCACCATGCTAGGCTAGATTTATCTTGTGTTTGCTTAGATCTAATGAAACCTAGATGTTGATTATGTGTTGATTACTTGTTTATGGTTGTATTGGATGAATGATTTCAATGTTAGGCTTAAGAAAACTAGCAGATCTACAATTGGTAACATGCTTGAACGTCTTAGGAAACATGAACCGATGTGTACTAGGTTTTATTGGTTGTATTTAATGCATGAGTAAATTCTAATGATCCCGTGTTAGGAGCTTCTTAGCCGGCTCGACATAGGAGTGAAGTAGGCACTCATAGGATTGGGGAGTTAAGTACGCCACCCCATGAATGGTATTAAGGAATACAATCCGTCATCCACGCAACTATAACAAGTAATTAACGTGTAAAAGATATCTAGGGAGTAGTGAAATCTAAGTAAACACATTTCTCCACTTATTGCTCACAACCTTAGTTTAATTTAGTTTTATTTTCATTTTTAGTATTTTATTTTGATTGCATCTTTAGTATTGGGTTAGTTGACTAGCAACTAATTCCGCCCAAATCCTTCAAACCCGATATTTTTACTTGCTTTCATAAAAATATAAAAATACAAAAATAATCATCCTTCATCTCTAGAACTAGTATTTAGGTTTTCTAATCCTAGCGACACTATTCCTAACTGAACGATCAATCCCCCGGTACTTGTCACTATACTATACTACAACGATCAGGTACACTGCCTGGTGGGGGTTGTAAGCTTCTCAAGATCCCTTGAGAGGTAAAGCCTGGTGCAATCCCTACGCCATCAGGATCTACTATTTCTTTTGGAAGTTTTTGTTGGTGGATGGATAATTGATGTTGACTAGTGACTCATTCATAGAAGCAAAAAGGTCAATATCATTGGTGTCATAATGGTTATCTTGTGCATTCCAAAGTAGTGTAATATCAAATGTTAGGTGTCAGAGTATGAATTTTTCATGAGTTTCTCGTTAAACTCTAAATCATTTAAAAACTCGTCATTTCTGACACATAACATGCTCCCTCAAGGATTGAGGGGGAGCAAATGTATCGTCTCAAAATCAGTCATTCTTAAATCGGACCACACTTTTCTCCCAAAATCTTTAAACGTATTTAAATCACTTGGGATCACAAATCTCAAATGGTTTGAAATTTTTGATCGGGGGAGAAAATGTGATTTAAATATGAAATCTGATATAAAATGTGATTGCTTTGGACTTTAACAAACACTCCCCTATATGTGCTAAACTCTTTTGTATATCAATGCACATATTCAGGGGGAGAAAATGATTTGTGAGCAAATGGTTGGATCTTGAGCATCTCATGTGAGCAAGACTCAAACTTCACCAATGAATTAATGAAACAATAATTGTCATGAATCAAAAGGACTAGTCCTGGACGGGTAATAACTTCAAGCTGGTCTAACCAGTGATGTAAGCGTGTCTCGAAAAGGACTTGTCTGAGTAGAATGTACCGTTTTGAGAAACCTTGTGTGGATTTGATCGGGCCAGGTAATAACTTCAAGCTAGTCTAACTAGTGATGTAAGCGTGTCTCGAATGCCCGTTCATATTCACTTAAGGTAGATCAATTTAAAAAGTGCAACTCTTCCCGGCGTGTGCAAAATTTTCAAATCTATACATATGAGCACATGTTAAGGGGGAGCATTTGAAAATGAAAAAACTCTCAATGTGTTAACAAAATGTGTCTCTTAATCATAAACACATTGAGAGAATTTTTAATGATTTGGTGTATGGCAACATAGGATAGTCATGAAGTTATAAGGTGGCTAAGGTTAGGAAAACCGTCCTATGATCCACCAGAGCCGGAGGGATCTACCCATGGATAATACCAAATAGATAATATTAGAAAGTCCATAGGTATGATTATGAAAAAAAAAAAAAAAAAAAAAAAAAAAAAAAAAAAGGAGAAATGTGAGAATGGAGAAAGAATGGGTTGAAGAATTAAAAAGAAATGAAATGAGAAAGGGTGAAAAGAAATAGCCCTCCAATTATTCAACCTTAGGGCAGAAACTGGGTTCAATTCATAATCTATTGATTGTTGCTAAGGCGACATTGGTATTGAAGACAAGACGTCATGGACCCAGTGACGCACTGCACTAAACCTTCTAGCCACTCAAGTTCTCTTAAAAGAACTTGTTTCATTCTCACGGGGAACCGGTGTAATCTATCGACATATCTCTTAGAGATAGTTGATATTGAAGCAGGAGACCTCTCCCTAATCTCCGCATAGGAAAACCAAATGCACTTATTGAGTCTAGAGCCTCGAGATACATAAAAAGATCTCATAGGAACACGTGCTACTTCTACCCTGGTTGTTCAACATTAAGGACACCAGTGGTAAACTTATGAGTCCTACGCAGATCTTAGCAATCTGCCAGAACATTTATGAGGGATGTTGCTATAGTAACTCCCAATGATTGAATGGAAATTCCTGCCAGGGTCAACATCAAGCAGCCCTGAAAGCAGGTCACTTAAGTAATTCCTTGTGGATTACGCTTAGTGGTCGCGATGGTTATAAACGGTCAACAGTCGTGGAGTGATCTCCAGCGACTCACCCATTCGTTGATCTACTTAGGTAGTTCGCGTAAATCCTTTCAGGGTTTACCGATTGGGAACGGTCTTGGTGAGGATTAGAAGGAGTCTTCACACTATGCTATTGACAATCTCTAATTCTAAACCTATAAGTACCGGATGATTTGTTGCTAACTGTCTATTTGCAGGAATTTCTGACGGTTGCAGTTGATTGCTGAAAAGATGCAGATCCATCGAACACATGCTCACACTTCGACATCACAATCTTAGAAATCATGATCATTGATTGGGCCAAAATCTATGCTTCCACAACTCTGATATAGAAGATCATAATCCTGAAAAGTGTGAGCATGCCAACACAAAGATGTTCATATCACATGGAGACGTCACTACTCAAAGATGACTTTCAGACACTCATTTGGATGATGAACTCGAAGATATTTCCAAATATCATCCATCACATTGAACAAGTCATCCAGAGATTATCACATAAAGCACAAAGATCACAAAGATGAAGAATCAAAAGGCTATGAGCTACAAAGATGTCTTCAAAGACTTGTATACTATGACTCAATATTTATTTTCCGGGGTGACCTCCCTTAGGGGGAGATTGTTAGGAATATGTTTATTCATCTGAAGACTCGGTCACCCCGAGTATAGCTTAGCATGTTGTAGCTCGTAGTATTTATTATATTAGTTAGAATGTAGTCTAGTATTAGTTAGTATTTGTCGTGTCGGGTCGGGTCTTCACCCACTGTTAGCCCGCTCCATAGCCTGTTTCAGGGGGCGTTTATTTGTTTGTATAAATACCCCTCTCCACTAGTGGAGAGGGTTGGACCTTTCACATTAAGATAATATATTTCTCTTATTTCTCTCACTTGAAAAGGCTCCCACTTTCTCTCTCTAAAATCTCTTCTTCTTGAATCAATCTAACCACAAGTAACCATACATGTTTATGATTATGAGTATCCTACACTATATATGGTCTTTATATTGTGTTCATGATGTATACAAACCCTTAAAACAAGTTACGAACACTACATGTTAACCTATATTAAGAAATCAAGGAAACTAGTGACTTATATTGAGAACCACGACCAAAATAATATAACCATGATATTAGACACTTACCTACTGTTAAATAGGGTTTTAAAAGGAAAACGTAGCAATTTGAATCACCTAAAACGAGTATACGAGTCAAAAGATACGACCAAAAGAAGTTAGCAAAACCAAAACACCGAAACTGCCAAAACAAGCTGTAAGCGATCTGACCTAATTAAACGAGGCCCTTCAGGTCCGTTTCATCGAAAAGTTAAAACATGAAAGTTGTCCGGAACGACGTTTTCGTTCAGGAACAAAGAAGCTCGAACCCTGAAAATGCATAATGAGTGATATTTTTCTTCAAATTCTTAGCAGCCCCTTTTAATACCCAAAGTACCATGTATTGGTAATGACTAAGTAAAACCAAGAGGTCTAAAGACCTTAAAGCCAAGACCACAACCATGGCTAAGGCCAAGGATGAGTCTCAAGACAATGGTAACAATGACCAAAGTCACGGCTAAAGACCATATAAACTTACAAAGACGAAAACATGAACTAAAGAGTTAATGGCAACATAAACATCCAATTTGGATCTACTCCATCAAAATAACCATGAGACTTTACAAGTAATATTCATACTAGACTCAAGAAACTCATTGTAATAACAATCTTCATTTAAAAGTAAACTTTCCTAAGTTTATTCAATTATTTGGACATGTAACTTTTCGGATCAAAAACTTATATATTTTTTTACTACAACACTAGGGAGCTTCATGTGAGGGGTTCATTAAAGTAAACCGTCGAGATAAGTTGTGGATTTACTAATTAAAGTGTCCTGGCACCTCGAACGTTTACTACATGACCTCTGAATTATGTTGGCCCGAACGGTAGTAAGCGATATACAAACTATACATGTTTCATAAACCATTTTTATTCGAAGACTTACACTATATACTAAGTACTACATCATGAACAATATGCAAGACATATATATGCAATTCTTGGTATTCTTTGACATTACTCCAATCCTAAGTCGCAACGTTCTATTATAGATTGCACTTAGAGACCTTCGCGATTCAACTACCATTTTCATTTCTCATTACATAACTTAAGGTGAGTCATAGCCCCTACTCTTTTAATTGTTTTGTCAACTCTTTGGGGGAGAATACATGCTCATTTTTACATAAATGCAATACTTCTTTTACTTGAACATGCTACTTGTTTACTTAAACACCAATTACCTTACTTAATGTTTGTGGTTTACTCAAATGCTTTATGTGCTTACATGTTACATACTTCATTATCTTCCCATTGCACTAGTATTAAAAAATGTAGTATTATGGCTTCCACTTCATTGTCATCATTATTTATATGGCATCTTTGTCAAAATTGTTTATATAGCGGTATTGCTACATTTATCTTTGAATATAGATACAAGTATTACTTTTGTTCACATAAACCATATTATATTTGGCAGTGGGTTGTAAACACACAGGTTGCAAGTCTTGTATGGGGAGGGCTTGGAACTGAGTAGATTTACGATGCCTTTGCTGGGAAATCATCATTCAAATGTTTTACATTACATTTTTGTCACTAAACTCTATGAACTCACCAACCTCGTGTTGACACTTTAGCATGTATTTTCAGGTTCATAATGAAAAAGGCTGGCACGGAGGAGCACGGATATTCAAGAGGGCTATAAATTTTATTATCATTCGAAAACTCATCTAATGTAATTTGTAAACATGGAACCATCTGGGACCTCATTTTGTAATCTCTGATATTTATATAATTCGAATGATAAATCTTTTAAAACGACTCCATTACAGTTCGTTTTCTATTATTATGACTGTTGTGTCGTCGAGTAACACCCAGTTTGAATTCCGCTGCATCATTGAATTAGGGGTGTTACAATTACGACGATAATCCCCTCGATAATCCGTTCTATTGTCATTCCTTGCTGGGTAGTAAGGCATGAAGTGATTGTTTTGACGAGGCCTGAATTCATTCCGGCGGTTATCTCGTCGACGATTTCCCCGGAAGGGGGGTCGTTGAGCGTTTGAGTCGTACTTGTTGTATGGGCTGTAATGGTGATCCCTTTTGTAGTTGTCCATCCTTTCTCCTCTTGGCACTTCGGCTGATCGGTACGCCTTTTCTGAGCGGATGAAATCATCGACCCTTTTCATCATTTCGGTCACTGTCCGGGGGTTTTTTTCAGAGAATATTTTTGCTAGCTCCGGACATTTGCAACCATCAATGAAAGAGGATATCTGCATTACTTCCGGAACGCCTGAAATGCGACTAGCTTCGTCCGTCCATCGTTCTTCAAACTCTGATAAACCTTCATTGGCTTGCCGGACGATTTTAGTGGTTTCCATGGGATCTCTGACACATTTTCTACGAAGGGCGAATCTTTGCACAAACTGTTCACATAAGGTATCCCAATTGTCAATACTTCCTCACGGGAGGCTATCGAACCATCCCCTGGCCGCATCATCTAAAGTTTGTTGGGAACATCATACACCATATGGGCATGGGTCAGGCGCCCTGATTGGCAGCTCCTTCGAACCTTGTGACATGATCATCCGGATCTGTGGACCCATCATACAACTTTATGTGGGAAGGCATCAAATATTTTGCATTTTCGGATCCGGAAAAGTCAATGATCCTTCGGGTGAAAGGACTCTTGGATGCTGCTTTGAAAGGTTTAGAAATATCGTCTGTTGTTTCCTCTCCGGCTTTCTAAGCTCCGGCATCTTGGGGTTCTTCGTCCTCGAAGTCGAGCTGGATAGGCTTAATTGGTATTTCCCCTGTGGCATTGTATTGTTGGATTAGAGCTTTTAGGGTGGTGAGTTGATTCTGGATTTGTTCTATGCCGCCACTGTGGGCATTGTTATCTGGGTTTCTTCCACTTCCTTCAGGTGTTGTAGGAGTAGGACCTGTCATCTGTTAGTTCGGGTAAAGTGAATGACGGGTCCCACAGATGGCGCCAATTTGTTGAGGTAAAATCTTGCTTCTACCTTCGACAAGCGGGATAAGCCCTCCGGACTCCGATGGGTCCTTCGGGTTCGAGGTATCTCTTGATTGGTGTAGGTTCCTTCGGGTATCTACAAAACAGATACGTCCGTTAGTCTCGCCCCGGGAGTATGTCTCAGGACCAACCTCCGGCGTGAGAGTAAGTATATATTTTAGAGAGAGAAAGTATAAGTATAAATAAAGTTTTAAGGATGAGAGAGTTGTTTAACCTTGATGATTTATTCTCTATTTATAGGCAACCTTGGCGAAGTACAAGGTTGATTAGTACTTATCCCTTAATGGTTGCTTATTTATGCTCCATTATCAAGTACTTGTGTACTTGTTTGTACTTTGATTTACTTGACCATCGTCTGTCCGGAGTGCCTGTTTATCCGGACGGACGTGGTCTTCCAGATGTCGTCATTGGTTAGCATTGCTCCAACGGTCCGTTTCTCTTGACTGTTGATTCGGGCCGTCCGGATGTATTCCGGAGGATACATACGGCAACAAAAAGTGATCGTTAACTGCATTCCTAAGTTTCATTGCAAGGCTAAACATGGAAAATACTTGTATAATCAACACCGGAAAATACTACAGTAGATCAATAAAGCTAGTGAAGGAACGATTCTACTATGCACTCATCCTGTGCATCCATATTGTTAATACAAATATCGCCTAAAAACGTTATTTATATTTTACGATCTTTGCTAAGTTTTGTTAATGACAAAGTATGAACTTTAGCTAGGAGTAAATCATCACTTTAAGTGTTTAAGTCTTGTTTAAACTAATGTTTACATTTCCTTTTAAACCAAACATTGTTTTTATTTCTTAAATTAGAAAGTGTCTTGTCACATCACATTTATTTCTTAAAATAGTAATGTCACATCACATTTAGGGCAAACTTTGTCAATATACATTTATGGTAAGAAAGAGTGTTTGACTAACCATATGCTTGCTTGCAAGTCTTGTGTTTGACTAGGTGTAATGAGATGTGACCTTGTTTGGTTTGGAAGATTTATTGCAAAAACCAACTGCAGCCCTGACGGAACCCTGGGGGTACACGGGCGGAACACATCTGAGGGTTCCGCCTGATCCGTCAGACCTGAAGAATAGTTTGCTATAAATATCAAACCATTTGTTAGTTTTATGTGATGATTTTAGGACATATTTTCATATACTCTCTCAAACTAACTCAGTAACATTTTGACTTGTGTGATTCTCTTATGTAGCAAGGGACATCACAAGATCATTCAAGAAGTTACAAGCTTCAACTCTTAAGTTGCAAATCTTGGTAGCTTGGTCATGTATAAGCTTTGGTAGTTTATACTTCATTTGTGTCATATATGTAGAAGTGATTGGTTAGTATTTTAGGCCTCAAAATACGTAGTATGTCAGGAGTTGTTGTACCCTTGTAAAAGAACTAACGGGAGTGGTTGTACCCTTGGTAAAGAACTCGACATCTAGCTTAGTGTCGGTAAAAGTGTAAGCGACGATGGGAGTGGTTGTACCCGTGTAAAAGAACTCGACATCTAGCTTAGTGTCGGTAAAAGTGTAAGCGAAGTTGTAAAGGTTTTCTCCGCCGGTGAAAGGAGCTTGTTGATTAGTGCTTATAACGCTCGAGTTGGAAACTCGGGGCGTGGATGTAGGGCAAGGAAAAAGAGTCATTGTGGCCGAACCACGATAAACAATCGTGTTGTGGTTTGATCGTTTCTTTCTTTATCTTTGCCTATTACATGTTGTTTAGTTAGAATCGTTAATCACATATGAAGCTTTTCAAAGAACTAAAACAAGTAAAGTTGTATTTATGTCTTTAAACAAATGTAAAGCTTTTCAAAATACTAAACAAGCAAAGTTAGGATCATCACAAGTAAAGCTTTTCAAAGTATGAAACAAGTAAAGTTAGAATTGTGATTCACATGAAAAGCTTTTCAAAGAATCAAGCATATAACGTTGTGTTTATATCTTTAAGCAAACGTAAAGTTTTTAAAGAATATTTAAGCTAAAAAGGATTTAAAAAGCAGTAAACTATTCAACCCTCCTTCTAGTTTTCCACACATATATTGAACATACCTTAAGACTGATGGAGTATAGCACAAAAGGGTCCAAAGTGGTGACATTGAGGTGGAGAATGGTGAGGCAACTTGTTTCCAAGAAACCAACAATTTTAGAGAGTTGAGTTAGGTGTTTTCGCATCAGGATCTGAAGATTGGCATGTTCATCGACTAAATTGACATCTATATTAGCAATTGTTGAGTTGCTCTTTAAAAGGTTGTTCTTGTTGGGAAGTTGAGACCATGTGTATTGGGGGAAAGAGAAAAGTTTACGAAAATAGAGGGGCGGTTGTTGCATTTCAGACTCGTTCATATTGTTAGTGGCAATATCACCATTTGGGTCATGAATGATTGCATCCTGTTTTTGTTGTTGGGTTAAGGTAAACTTTTTAGCTTCAAGAGCTTGCAAGTGGTGTTCAAGCTCCTTCACATAGCTTATTGCACCACCAACTATTGAAGCTTGATCAAACTAAAAAAAAACAATAGATCTATTAGTAATTACTAGCAGGGTACCCGCGCGTTGCAGCGGCGGGTACCTTGAAATAAAAATTTTCGATGAATAATAAATTTTAGTTTATTATGTTATTTTTGACAATAAATTTACGGATATCAAAAATTTCGTAAAGCCCGTGCCGGTTCGAGCTCGAACCCGTTGGCCTGTGCCTGTTCGGGCTCGAACCCGTTTGGTCTGCGCCCGTTCGAGCTCAAGCTCATTTGGCCCATGCTTGATAATTTGTATTTCTTATGTAAGGGGTGTTTTAATAACTGTATTAATTGTATTTATTGACCAGTTAAATAATTGACTACATTAAATAACATTAATATTGTGTTTTGTTGTACATTATGCTTCTTGTATTGTACGTCTGAAAATTATGTGCATTAAAGTGTTGTACACTATGTTTCTTTTCTTGTAAGTAGTATTCATTATAATCATTAATAACATTGACCACTTTAATAGGATTAATGTTGTAAGTCTGTAAATTACATCATGCTTAGTTTGTTGTACATTATGCTTATTTTGTTGTAAATCTGAAAATTGGTTGCAGCTATTGTACATTGTGCTTAAATGGTTGTACTTTTTGGTGAAGGGGTGTTTTTAATAACATTAATGTTGTTTGATAGAATTTTGGTCTTAAAATGATACCACGCTTTATTTTGTTGTACAATATGCTTACTTTGTGTAATTCTAAAAATTGGGTGCATTAAAGTGTTGTAAACCATGCTTAATTTCTTGTAAGTTTTAAAATTTTGGAAAGAGAGTCATTCATGCTTTATATATATAGTATAGATTTACAGTATAAAAAAATTTTAGTAAGTCTTATATTATCTCATATGAATACAGATCATATGAATAGTCTATTCCTCATATGAATACAGATCATATGAATACCACATATATATAGTCTATTCCTTTTGGTAGTGTAATGTTACTTATGAGTCCAATTCATATGGTCAACATACACATAATTAGTATTGAGTAAACAAAATACATATCTAGACAAGTTTTCCATAAACAGCACTAGCGTGTGACAATGTGACATGATAAATCATCATACTTCACTATACTCTCAATATCATTACACTTACATGAATTTTCTAACTTTTTATTCTTATTTCTAAAGGGTGTTTAAATAAGCTTAAGTTTATGCTTTTTGCTAAAACTTCAAATTCGTAATATCAAGTTATTTGATCTCTTTACTCACAAATGCTAATAAGTTTTTAGCATAAGCTTTATCCGAACACTTTTCTTGACCTTATTGTGGTTTGATACAACATTAAGCTAATAAGCACTAAAAATGACATTTTGAAGCATGGATTTTCCACTAAAATGTAACAGAAAACTAACGATCCCTAATTGTACAAATGGTGGAGAATAATGTACTTAAAACCTGAAGGAGGTGATTAGGATTGTTTGTATAACAAGTGCATACTTACAAATAAAAAAGGCCAAACGGGCGAGGTTATCGTGTTCAGGTTACCAAGGAAGGGCGAGTGTTTCACTCAAATGGACTTGGCCTAACCGGGGTATCCCGTGACTATTTCGGCACATAGCACATTCCTTGGCCAACCCCCAGATGTGCTTCTAATGAGGGTTTGAACCAAAGTGTTTATCATATTTAAAAAAGTAAACTTGTAACTTATAATCCTTAAAATAATTCCTTGAATATAAGTATCTTATGAAAGTAAATATCCTTTAATATCTGCTTATTGCTACCTGCTTATTTTCCAAACATAAGCACTTTAAAATTATTCAAGAAAGAAGAACAAACCCTTTGGATGTAACATTCCGGCATGAGAGAATGCAATACAGCGAGGTGTTGATTCACCATTTTCCTGCGGTTTTTTTCGACAGCAATGTGATTCATTCTTTGTCTTTCTTCTTCTTCTTTGTTGCTCTTACAAACCTTTTGTTTTTTTCTGTTACCACCTTCTAACACCACATTTTGGTTGTTTTCTTGGCTGTTTTCCACTGGAGAAGAAAAAGAGGTGGTTTCATGGCAGCTGTTTGCAAAGATGGTGTCACGTCCCATCTCTTTGTCTCTTTCAATCTTTTTTTTACTTTTTACTTTTTGGTTATATACTGTACCATTTAATATTGTGTTTTCAAAATATAATACTCCCTCCTTTCATTTGCTACATACTTTTTTGTTTTTTCTAATGTTGCAAAAATCGGTTTAGTCGGCTTTGTAATTGGCGATTACAAGGTGCACGGTCTTCCACCTTGTTGATTTTTACAAGGTAATCAGCTATTACACGCTACAGATGGTCAACCGTCTCACTATCAGCTTACGATTTTTGCAACATTTTTTTATTTTTTTATTTTTTTTTAGTGGCAATTGTTTCATTTGCTACTTAACTACATAAAAAACTTTTAAAAAAAATTAAAAAAAAAATAAAATAAGTAAAATGATTTTATTAACATATTCTCCTGTCAAAAATTTTACAATGTTAATTTCTCACATATAAGTATATAACACAATTTAAACACAATTTTTTTACATATGTGTTTAAGTGAGTTATAGACTCATTACATTATGTTGATTGTGACGTCGATGGTGGAGTAAAAAATGGCATTAGCCTTGGTGAACGCAGTTACCATTACATCCCGTCTATCAAAGTATACCTAATGCATTGGTCAACAAAAAGTTTTAGGAAAAATGTTTTCGGTTTCTTCATTTTACCCATAAAACAAGTAATGCAACTTTATGATTCTTGTTAGCATTTTCGAACCATTCAATTTTTACTTTGCACAGAACTATCAATCATGGTTCGTAAGGTCAGTTAGCGAGTATAGTGGGTTTAGATTTAGTTTGGTCGATCTTATGGACGTTTCGTATAACTTTAGCATTTTGCTAATTTTATTAATATATATTGCCTTCAAAATATAAATAAATAAATAAATAAAAAATCAATGATGGTTAAAAACTTAAAAGTCAAACTAGACTACGGTTGCCCTTTCTTTTTCATTGTCTTAAACATTTACGCCTTTTTTATGTGGTAAAAAATGAATCCCACGGTGAGAAACAAGTCAACTTTGGGTTGAATCTTTGTTGGAAGGGTTGTGTTATACTAACCCTCCCTATGTTGTCACATCAGTACGTTTTGGTCAAACAGTGCAACCCGTAATGCATACCGTACAACCGGATGATGCGTCCAATCATTGCAAACCCTCCCTATGGGAGGGTGTGGATAACTCAATCCTTGTTGGAATAATGATAATTAGACGTTTTTACTGAATCAATGAATCATAGTTGAGGACAGGTCACACGGCTTTCATTCATCACTAGCTTTTTCCCTCCGTTGTACTTGGGCGTAAATTTTGGGACATGACACGATAAACGATATGAAGCTGACACGAAATTAAATAGGTTCGGGTTGAGGATAGAAATGTTTGGGTCAAAAAAAAGTCGGTCCATCTAACCCATTTTATAAACCGGTTGGTGTTTGGTTGAGTAGTTTTAAACATGTCAACACGTGAACCAGTTTAAATATATATAAATTTCCAAAAATAAAATATATAGCTTTGATTTTAGTTGGAATTGGATTAAAGCATTTTGTTATGTACATACTAAGACAATGAATTATGATTATGACTCATGTCATTGAAATTGTTTTATAGTTATTTGTATGTTGCGTTCATCATTTTTGGATTTAAAGTTGTTGAATCAACTAATCACCAACCTTTTTCACCTCTTGATCTGTTTGCTTAAATAGGTTAAATGGGTCACAAACGGGTTACACGTGTTATGCATGTTAGGATTAAGTTTCTTGACACGATTAATAAATGATTCGTGTTTGAGTTAGGATTGAGTTTCTTGACACGATTAATAAACGGTTCGTGTTTGGGTAGAGACTATACTAACTCACCAACCCACGAACCCGAACAAGCCAACCCAAACATAACTAGATCGGCACTCTCACACTTGCCAGCATTCAAACTTTTTTTTTTTTTTTTTTTTTTTTTTAATGTACCCGCAATATTAGCTCAACGGATGAGGACATGTAGGCTAATGCTACACTCACATGTCTATATTATGTCCATGTCACCATGTGTCCTTTATTTATATAAGATTGGCGACGAACGCCGCGTTGCCGGCGTGCCTGTTTATCCGGATTTCTTTGTGCTTACGGTGTGTAGAAGTAAGGTATTTGGCCATTCATAGAACATGAAGCTACTGCTGCAAAAACAACAAAGTAAGATAAACCGTGAGGCCTACACATGTGATACACATAGACAAAAACAAAGAATGTTGGGCAAAAATATACAAAGAAGACACAAAGTAAACATGTTTGTTACCATCGTTAGGCAAAAAAACGTCGAAATTATCTCCAACCGCAGGGCAAGAACCTGCAAACGAAGACCATGCAGAAGACATGACAGACATTAGTAAGACAGACTTATAATAGAGGACAGCAATAGACGTCGTAAACATACCTTCACCTACACACACTGGTAGATCATCGATTTTCCTTTTCCCTTTCCCGGTAACAGATGCATTTAACACAGGCCGCCGATAAGAATGTCGCTCATTGATTGATATATTATTTCGAGAGCAAATCGATGTACCTACAACATCCACCTCATTGACGACCCTTTCAAATATACCATGACCATAAGTACCCGAAGCATCCACATCTATGCAAGACTCTGGTACATTCGTATCAGTTGGACAACTAACAGAACCTAAATCAGCAGAAGGTAGCAAAGGAGAAGTGGAACCCCCATCCAAGACAACATTGACAGAACCCCCATCTTCCAACATAGGTTCTCCATGAGGTCTACGCACAGCTCTACTCTTGGTTTTCATACTTAAAGAGACAACATACACAACAGTAAAGACAGTAAAACACAACAAAACCACACACTACATACATGTATAACGACACACATCATGAAAGGCTATCACCATAAACATCAACCGAAAAAAGGCAATACATAAAAGATGCAAAGACAAAGACCAACCAACCTTATGTTACCAGTGATACAACACCGTCACACAAAAAAAATAGAACTTCGACTTAAAGATGAAAACAGAAGACATCGTTTCATCTCAAGCATATGCAGTTTAATCTTGATTTACAATAAACTTTAATCTTGATTTACAGTAACCCAAATTTCAAAATACCAAATTCATAAAAACACAAACACAATTAAACCTTAATCATGATTTACAATAAAAATTAAAACTTTAACGAAATTAGGAAACCACACCCACATGACAAAAAATAAACACTAAAAATTACTATGATGCAGCATCTACAGTGCCAAAAAAAATTACAGTACTTCTACCATCTTAATCCTAAAAAACAAAACTTTTAATTTGAAAAGATAATAAAGGAAAGGGAAAAACTTACTTTTTGTAAGATCAATATGGTCATCTTCAACCTTTTCAATTTTCTGTTCTACAACATGTTCTTCAACCATAACTGGTACTACCTCCCCTTCCTTTTCGCCTGTTACCGGAGCAGAAATCGGTGTGCACCTGTATGAGATAATAATTGAGGCAGTGAGATGCTTATATCGTTTTCTTGATCTTCATCATATAGCTAAAATAAAAATAATAAAAAAAAATCTTGTGTCAAACTTTTTATAAACACATACTTTTTCGGCAAGTGTTAAGGATCCGACGATACCTGTAGGTTATAAATTGGATGAACAATCTCACGTTCTAGATTTGTGTTGTGAATTATGAGGACTCTAGATATTTGTGGTGAATTATGAGGCGGCGACTGGTTTCAGAAATTTCTTTGGAGGAAGATTAAGGGATCGGGGATTAATGGATAAGCCTCGGCGGATCACTTTTGGCCCATGAAAATTGGCGGGAAAAGTCCAGGGCAAAACGACGTAAGGTATAGTATAAATATTTGTGATAACATAATGCATCTAATGCAGGAACACCAACCTGTTTGGTTCGGCTGAGCCATTGTCATCTGCCCTTTGAAATTATTTTGGAATAGGAAATGAAACGACATTGTCTCGGTATCTTAGCAGTTGGAAATGAAACTGTAATGAGATTGGAAATGGGGACAACGGCACAACCTGAACAGACAACAACCAATTAAAAACTACATAAGAAAGGATGCTCCAAAAACCAATTTTATAACAAAACCTACATTTACTAAAAATTGTGCGATTACACATTTTATCTTCCCTACAGGCAGTATATCAATACCTGTCTTTTCTGTCTCATCCTTCTATAACAAAACTGGAAATGAGGATCAGACCTGTGACATATGACAAAACATGATACATTAGCACAACATAAATGGCAATGCGTATAACACAAATACTTATTTCAAAATGGCAAAAAAATACACCAAACACCCTGGGTAACTTCAAACAGTGAAGATGAATGAAGCTTCTGGATCTCGCTATACCTATCAAAGGACTTTTTTTTTTTTTTTTGGACTGGACAACAGGGCAGTTGGATCATTTGAGGCGGATCAAAATAACCCAAGAATTTTGGCGGGCCCCAATCAAATTCTGTTTTTTTATTCCTAATTTTAGTGCTCACTTGTTGTCGTGCCAAGGGCTGTTTGATACTCACTTGAGTGTTGCAGCAAGACATGTATGGCACTGACTTTGGTGTCGCAGCAATGCACATGACATTAAGAAGTTGATCTTTCAATTACGCGCTAAGTACCAACTTCAGCTAGCTCTCCCTTCTCTTTCTTGTCCACAAACTCCTCTAACTCCCGTTCCCCGCTCTGCTAACAACAAACATAGCCGTCAAACTCTTAAAACTGATACCTGATACTTTATATTGTTTTTATTTCTCCTAAACCGCTGCTGTTGTAGGCACAAATGCAAGGCATAATAACAATATGACCACTTTGCATCAAAACAATGAATACCTTTTGTTATTGTGGCCATGGTGAATAGCATCAAGACCAGGTGTTGCACTAAATGTACCCGAGTTTGTAGCCCGGCTCAACCAATCCTGAAATCACACGAAAACAACACTTACAATTGTACGTAATTAATAATTATGTTACTAATTATTAATATGTTAATAACATACCCTGAGTTATCCTTAATATATATCAATTCCTAAAGTTATCCTGCAACAAAAGAGCCGTTTTGCAGCTTCGGTTTTACCTTCAAATCTGATAGCCCAAACTACTTAGCCTCTTATAACTAGTAAACTACACTGAAAAACCAATAACGCTCAAATGCACTTATTTAAATCAAGTCGATGCATTTATTTCAACAACTTACAATTTATCCTTAATCATGAAACAATAAGCCTAACCACTGAAACCATATTTATTTATATCAAAGCATCTGAATTCCTTCTTTGTTACCTAGTTTAAGCTTTTACAAATCCAACTGAATGGAAAACATGGGTTCAGCTTATTCTTAAAATGTATACTTATCACCGCATGTTATAAATTGTCCTGATGTACCAAAATCGATCTAAATGTGACCAATTGCATACCTTGTTCCTGATGTACCAAAATCCCCTGCCGAGCTCGCTTCTAATAAGCATCATAATAACCTGCTGAAACGGCATATCTCACCCTGACAATTAGCCAAATGAAAATTTGAACAATATGTCAATAAATGCAATAACCACACTGCAATTTTATACATGTAGCATTCAGTGAGCCAAGCATATCCTAATCATGATCAGTGAATACATGTATAAGCAATTTTATATCCTGTGCTATAATGCAATAACCACACTGCCACCTGTGTTCATGTTTCACTGCTTTCATTTGTTCCAAATGTATAGAAGTATATATATTCTCCATTTATGTAGTTAACAGATTGTATCTAACTTGTGTTTTCACCCAGACATTTCATCAAGCATTTGGAGTGCAACCGATACAACACCAAATTAGAATAAACCATTAAACTTTTCAATATCCTTAATCTAAGAATCGTAAAAAAAAAAAAAAAAAAAAAAAAAAAAAAAAAAAAAAAAAAAAAAAAAACCCCACATCGTGAAACAAAAACCTATCAACTAACATACGGTTTTAGCCAAATCTTTAAAAAAAAACTAACCAAATTAGAAGAACACACCTTCTGAAGTGGCCACAAATCGGAACAACCCCCGTATTGACGGTACCACCACCTAACCAACCGGCCATGGTTTTTGATGATATGATTTGAGTGTGCGTATGTGTGTGTAGGATTTACGGGAATAAGCGGCGTTGTGTAGAACAAACCCTTATCAGTATAAATGGATCTCTTCACCTTGGGTTATAGAAGCAGAAACGGATCATAGAAGCAGGCTATGGTTAGCCGTGGGATTTAATATAAACTATAATTGCAATTTACCATAGTCATGTATCCTTTATAATATTACGTATGTGAGCCCTTTATTTATATTATTACACGATTTACCTTTCTTATATTAGTCTGAAAGCCCACATAAAGTCGAATTGATCGATTAAACTCGATAGAAATATATTGTTGACCCGCCCCGGATTCCACCATTGTGATTCCCCTGGCACAAGGGACACATTATCTCCATTTTCGATGTATACATAAAAATAAGGTTTTAAACCCATGTGATCTCCCTCCAACCCAGTGACGGAGCTACGTTTACACATGGATTGGCCGAGGCCCACCCCAAAATTCAAGGAGTTAATACATATTTGTTACCATTGTTTTAAAGTTATTCCATTATACGATAATTTGGCCCAGCTTAAAACTTAAAAATGATAAAAGCTTACTGAAATATGAGGATAAATATAATATACCATGTGATTGTATCACACTTTTTGTTACAACCTTCTATGCATTCAAATTTGAAAGTGCCTACTATTTTCCAGTTTTATGATGTTTTTACTTTTTAGACCAATTAAAAGATCAAAATTACATTATATAGAAGATTTTAGTTTTATTCTACAGGTTATCTTGCGTTGCGTTTGAAAATAATTGAAATCAAATTGTTTTCTAGCAACGACATTCTAGTGGTTAACTGTTATGTTTGCATTTGGCCCACCCGTATATAAAATCCTAGCTTCGTCACTGGTCCAACCACTATATCTAAGGGCAGGAAAACTTGCATCGAGCTCATTTGGACGAACTAACAACCTACCGTACCATTCATGTGTGGGATCCAGACTCAAGAGATAGTCTGGTTTGACTTTTTAATGTCAATGTTGTGTTTCCTGTTTTATTGTGGAAGATCCCAATCAACATATAAGGAAACAATGCACAAGCATTAGCAGGTGTGGTGTGGCCTTCCTTGGACCAGGGTCCAACCTGTGAGACACACTGCCACCGTATACAGTCATGTGACTTATTGAGTTATCGGTCTCAATTTTCAGTAAAAAACATGGTAAAACTGAGCATGAAAAGAAATGATTTTATAGTTGAGAACATGAAACAACGTTGTCGCATATCACAACAAAAGCATAAAAAGACATCAAACTTGACAAAACATCCAAATCCGAGGATTATTAACAATAAAATTCAGAAAACTAAGTCAACCATGGTTTAATAGTAAAAAAGCTGAAATAAGCAGCAAACACAAACCACCACTTATTGAAGGATTTGGAAAATATAAAACTTACTCACTGTCATCAATCCAGTCGCCGTAAATACGATTAATCTTCTTTGTCATCAGACGTGATCTCTTCTCAACACCTTGCAGCTGTGCAGCACCACCTGCGACAGCAACTGATGAGCCAGGGGCTGCTACAGTGTTCGGAACATTGAGCCCTTGGTTTCTGGGGTTGACAAGCGCGCCACCAAATCGTCGCAGTTCTGTCAATAGAAGTATTAGTTTATATGAATTTTTTATACTTTTAGATATTCTTGTACTCAATTATGGTACTTGTAATGCTTTACAGTATAGCTTTTGACTGAAATTTGAAGGTACAAGTTCATGATCATACAATAAAATGAGGAACACAAACTTTTGGACATTGTGTCGATATTTATATGTATAGGTTTAACCACTCTAAAACTCTTACGTGCTTGGATCCCTATTAGTTCTCATTGTTTGACTTTAGATGTCAAACTTGTATGAGCTAAACTGATAGTAAATGCTATACATCTTTTTACATGTTCTCAAACAAATAAGGGTAGTGTCGAGCTTGTTGCACCTTTGCTTCTTCTTTTTTTCTTTACAATAAATAACAGTTTTTTTTAAATTTAAAGCAACTCACTGGTATTAAAATTAAAATTGTAAAGTGATAATCAATTTAGCCACAAATATAGAACCATATAAACTCTGAGAAATATCCACTTTTATCCCAAGGGTAAGACAAGAATAACCTAGTGTTATTGGATTAAAACTCTCCACTTATTACCAAGTTAAACCATTGTTTAAGCCATCTACTTATATCTTAAGGACAGGATAAAATAATCTAGTGCTATGCTATCGGGTTGAAACTCTATACTTATACCAAGTTATACACTTTTTAAGCCTTCGGGATGATTCATAAAGACTTATCAATCAGTCTTCCATTGTTCCTAAACTATGTCAATATTGCTTTTCTTATGTTCCAAGGCTCCTATACCTCCCTTACGAAGTTATCAAAAAATTTAACTAATTTATTTACAGCGTAAAATCTGGAATCTCAACAGAACAGAGACAATGTTAGTAGGCTAAAATACTACATCAACAATAACAAAATTCTAATATAACACTGCAACGAACACAAGAAGCATAACAGAAGACAAGAAAAACCACTTAGTTATCTTTCATTGTTAACTGCAAGTCTTTCAGTTAACTTGTAATTAGTGGGGAATAAAAGGAGGTGGACAACCTTTACTTTCATGGCATGAAATGCATCGACTATAAAACATGAATATCTAAGTCAAAGTATCTGTTACAAAACCGTTAGACAGATAATTGCCAAAATTTCAAACAAAGTAACAATCTTTATAACTAGATCTTAGTCAATAACTGAAGATAGATAATCAAACCATTCAATGTAACTGTAATTTGTGGTTCCCAATATATATAACTGAGAAGGAAAATTTAGATTAATAATTAATACTATATGAATTAAATAAATTTAATGAACTATACCTGCTTCACCGTGAGCAAAGTCACACTTGCTACCATACCAGCAGGAGCCTGAAGACTCCCATGTCTTACAGATCCTTGTTCGCCAATTCGGAGGCTTCACAGTTGCATCAGCCTCTGCTGCTGCTGGCAGTGGCTGTGGTGCTACTGGTGTTGTTGGTGCTGCAGATTGTGGCCATACTGGCAGTGCCACTACTACCGGTGGTGGAGCTACTGGTGGCAGTGCTGCAGTGTCTCTACCGTCCCTTTTAACAGAAGTATATCTGCCACCCGAAACTACTATTGTTGTTCTTTCACGATACTTGGATTCTAAGTCGTGAACATAAGGACAGCCGTCACCAAAAGGGCAGCCCTCTTCACTATAGAACTTCTTGCAGTGTTTCAAAGATCCACTATAATTAACTGTCCCAAATTGCGAAAACGATTCTCTTAGCTTATCCAAAAGATGTCTATGCTCATTGCCAAGCCCAAAGTCTTCATAATTCTGCTGAAGACTTCTGAGTTCTAAACTCCTATGTGCAAAATTGCAGTTGGTGGCATTCTGGCAAGTTCCTGATCCGAATTCAACACACCATTTTGTCTTGAACAACAATTTCTGGATGGCGATTGATTCATCGTAACTCAAATTGGAAGTACTACCACCAGACGCCTTATCATACTCATTTCCTGTTGCTAAAACCGGCTTATCATCTCCACCAATTATGTGAATGACATTTCCATCATCTCGGAAACTGTCCATTTTGGGTGCGGCGGCGGATATTTTCAACGAAAGTTTATACTAAACGAAGTAGGAAAACCCTAGGCTAAACAGGAGTTTAAATAGGTAGTAAAACCTCCAAAAACGACGTCGCATACTAGATTTATTGTTTCTTGCCATTAATTAAAAACAACTACGATCCGAGACAGCACAAATATAGGCTTAAATGTTGTTCAATGAACCATTGCTAGAAACTATATGATTAGATAAATGCATATAGAAATCCCAAACATCAAAGTATCACTTGCATTCTAATGCAAACAGAAAAACCCAAAATTCCATAGAGTTACAAAAAGCACAAATAGAAAGCCATGATGGAGGATCCCATATTCAAATTCTAAACAACATAGGTAGCACAACAAAGATCCAATATAATTACCATCACAACAACTAAATCCAGCATACAAGCAGAACATTCAAGGCCAATAATGGAGGATCCCACATTCCAACAACCCCAAAACAAGCCAACTTTATCAAAACATTCTCCTTTCAAACACACAAAGGTCAAAACCCTAAAGACATACATTGCTTCAATCCCTTCCACCAACACATTCGGAATGAGGACAAGATCTCAAACACAGTTTACAAAATGGTAAGGCATACATTGGTGGAGATGATAAGCCGGTTTCAGCAACAGGAAATGAGTATGATAAGGCGTCTGGTGGTACTACTTCCAATTTGAGTTATGGTGAATCAATCGCCATCCAGAAATTGTTGTTCAAGACAAAATGGTGTGTTGAATTCGGATCAGGAACTTGCCAGAATGCCACCAACTGCAATTTTGCACATAGGAGATCAGAACTCAGAAGTCTTCAGGAGAATTATGAAGACTTTGGGCTTGCCAATGAGCATAAACATCTTTTGGATAAGCTAAGGGAATCGATTCCGCAATTTGGGACGGTTAATTATAGTAGATCCTAGAAACACTGCAAGAAGTTCTATAGTGAAGAAGGCTGCCCTTTTGGTGACGGCTGTCCTTATGTTCATGACTTAGAATCCAAGTATCGTGAAAGAACAACAATAGTAGTTTCAGGTGGCAGATTTAGTTCTGTTAAAAGGGACGGGAGAGACACTGCAGCACTGCCACCAATAGCACCACCACCGGTAGTAATGGCACTGCCAGCATGGCCACAATCTGCAACACCAGCAGTAGCATCACAGCCACTGCCAGCAGCAGAGGCTGATGCAACTGTGAAGGCTCCGAATTGGCGAACAAGGATCTGTATGACATGGGAGTCTTCATGGTAGCAAGTGTCTCACGGGTGAAGCAGGTATAGTTCATTAAATTTATTTAATTCATATAGTATTAATTATTAATCTTAATTTTCCTTCTCAGTAATGTAACAGATACTTTGACTTAGTGAGTGTCTGGGATTGCATCTAACCAAATAAGCAGTTTTAGTATGCAATCCATTGAGTACATGGTCTCAAAACGCAAATTTAGATAATAGTCATATAAGCAGTATGGATAACGAATCCGAAACACCCTCAGAGATTCCACTCATAAGCTTACCCAAACACCCCCTAAACCATGTACAGCTTTTTGAAATTAACCACCACCAAATGGCATGCTTAGTGGCCAAGGCTTCAAACCTCGCTGGTTGTGTACATTTGGGGGTGGCCAGAGAAGGGCTGAATATGGTCCCGGGATCAACCATGTACATATGAGTCAAAAAGGCTCGCCCTTGCAGGTCAGCTAAACATTGAAAACCTCATTAGTTGGTTTTTGTTTTTTCTTATGAATAAGCAGACTCACAAATAATCAGAAACTAACATATTAAATCACAAGGTCTTCTTCTTTCATAGGGGTCATAACCAAGTCCATTTCAAGCAAATTTAATATAAATACTAACATTTACCAACTCTATTTTTTTTTTTTTTCCTTTTTTTCCATAACTACAAAATGGTTTTTTCTCCCGCCGCAACGCGGTCATAATATATCTCATTATTATCAAAATGCATACAGCCGTTACTGGATTACTGCTAAAATTTGTATTTACATTCTCTTAAGATAGCCTACCAGAAAGCTACATGTAATATGACAACTGAATCACTGAAAAGTAAAAACTTATCTGTTATCTCATCTGCTACTGCTACTGGCTTTAACATAAATTTAAAAAACTGTGAGCTTCGAAGTCCACTTTCTGCATTGTCATTGTAGGACAATTCATCGTCTAGGTTTCTTTAATGGGATTACTCCATTTTTTAGTGCAACACAATACACACATGTCGCACTTTTTTCCATGCCTTGCCGATTCATCGCCTTAATCAAGACATCAAAGGCGACTCTGTCAAGCATTTCACCTCTTCCTTTGCATACCAAAACCAAAAGTGACATGGCTTTCTCAACCTTTCCTTCAATACAAAGCCCTCTAATGACAATGTTCAATGTGAATGATCTTGGAGACAACCCCATCCTTATCATTTCACACAAATTAACATAAGCCTTGTCCATCTCATTCCCGTTACAAAAGGCTTCAATCATTAACTCATAAGCACAAGGGTCAATATCGCAGCCTCTCTTACACATTTCATCGAAAACCTGATGAGCATTTTCCAAAAACTCTTTTTCATCTCTAGATCTCCTACATACGCCTCTCAACAAAGTATTCATCATTCGCTCATCAACCTCAAATCCCACATCCAACATCTCATTAAAAACCACAACCCCCGCCCTAAACTCACCCCATTGTAACAACCCATGTAACAATGTACTATAACTAACATAATCCGGAACACAATTCCGCTCTTTCATTCGCTCCAACAAACCAAACCCCTCCATCGGTCTACCTTCCTTAAAATATCCATTCAAAACGGTATTATAACTCACTACACTCGGACTCAACCCCATTTCAATCGCTTCATTTAGCAACTCTAACGCCTCGTCCGACCTACCCACTTTGCAAAAACCATCCATAACCGCGGTATAACTATAAACATCCGGCCACAAAGAACATTTCTTAATTTTCAACAACATTTCATAAGCTTCTTCTACTCTACCAACATAACACAACCCTTTTAGCAAACAATTATAAGTATTAATATTAGGATCACATTGTACCATACTCATCATCTCAAACACTTGAAAAGCTTCCTTAAGCTTACCTTTTTTGCAAAAAGAATTAATAACCTGTGTAAAGGTTTTAACTTTATTGTTGTCAAACACAAACCCATTATTAATCATATGTTCCAAGACCTTTTTAGCTTCCATTGGGTCATCTTTTTTGCAGAAATAGTTTACAAGTATAGAAAAAGTCAACCCATTAGCAGAAAAGTCAAAGTTTGATAAACTAGAGTATAATTTATATGCATGGTCTAACTCATCATTTAGAACCAAGCCCATAAGCACATGATTGAACTCTGTTAAGGTCTTAAGTCAAAGGTTATGTTTTGATAATTGTGGTGTTGGTGTAGTTGTTGTTGCAGAGATGATAAAGTGGGTTGGTCTTTTTTTGGGGTTTAAATTGTGATGATAAGGTGAAGGAAGTTGAAAAGGAAAATGGTGTTGGATGGAATTCATGTTCGACAACAAGAGTGAAAAGGTTTCAAGATAGTGTCTTGAAGTAAGAGAGCCAGGCGCCCTGCGCGTCTAGCTGTTCGGTTCGGTTCTGTCAAAAGGTTCAATTCAGTTAGTTCAAAGATTTATAAAAAAAAAAAAAAAAAAAAAAACAAGTCAAAAGGTTTCAAGATAATGTCTTGAAATAAGAGGGCTAGGTGCCGTGCGCCTCCAACTATTCGGTTCGGTTCTGTTCGGTTCAATTCAGTTAGTTCAAAGATTTATATTATTTGTTTGGACAAGTAATTGATTTTACTATCTCAAAATCGAAAGGTATTAAGCGGGTAACCGGACATCCGGATACTCGAAATGAGCGGTTACATGCGATTCGGGTCATAGTTAACCGTTTTAGAGGTTTAATCGAGTTTAATGTATGAACAATAACATGTTCTAGAACCTAAAATGTCATTTTAGTAAAATTAAATAACACCGGATATATTAAAGTTTTTCAATTACTCCGTACAATAATTGCATTCAAATATGCATATATAACAAATATACAAAAAATATTTGTTCGACATTTATAAGTTATGACCACATAGTGCACATTCAAATGAGAACTCTAAATTTGGTGAGAAGGTGAGAACTAATCTTAGCCACTCATTTTATCATTTTCTTAGTTTTGATCTAATGGCTAATATTAGTTAACTAGTTTTTTAAAATTTTCCAAACAAATCTAAAAAAAAATCAAAAAATTAAAAAAAATAAAAATAAAAAAAATCGAAATACTTTCTCATGTGACGATTTTTTTTTTACATGTGAAGAAAAAAAATTTCGAAAACATAAAATTCGGAAAAAAAAATAAAAAAATAACAATAAAAAAAGAGAGAATTTTAGAAAAAAATTTCGAAAATTTTCAGTTTTTACATGTGACTTTTTTTTCACATGTGAAAATTGAAAATTTTCATATGTGAAATTTTTTTTCACATGCGAACTTTTTTTTTTCACATGTGAAAATTAAGCAAGGCGAAAAAAAATTTCACACATCGACGTTTATTAAACAATTTTCACACATAGACGTTTATTAAACAATTTTCACACATAGATGTTTAGCCGAATGTTTACATTAGGAACAAAAAAGTCATCATACAATAAAAGTACCGCATTAATATAATCAAATCTTCTACAATTATTTGAATATTTAGTTTATTTATATTTTACACGGTTCGGTTATGTTAACCACGGATATCCAAAAATAATAAACACCGAACCGTGATAAGCGGGTTTCTTCGATTTCGGTTATTTTAGGTTTTAGGTTTTTCAGTTTCGGATTGAGCGGTTCAGCTCGATTTCAGTTTCTTAGGGTTTTTGAACACCCCTAGTTTTTATCTTATTACATTCATATAAAATTGATCACTATGGTCAAAAGGTGAGGGCCCCAACATTACTTTGACATAGGGGTGTTCATAAGTTCGGTTCTCGGTTAATCGGTTTATTCGGTTCGGGTTGTTCAGTTAAAAATTTTTTTGGTCATAACCGAAAATCAAACCGAACCGAAAATATCTATAACCGAACCGAACCGAAGTTTGGTTCGGTTATGGGTCAAAACCGAAATTTGTATTTGAATTATGCTATTTATATTTTTTTTTAAATTTAATTATATATATTTTTGGCAAAAAAAATATTTCAAGCATAAAAAGTGTTTTTTATATTAGTATAAAATTTTAATGGACACTTTTTATATATAAAATAATATAAATATATAAAATATACATACATACATACATATATATATATATATATATATATATATATATATATATATATATATATATATATATATAAATTCGATTTTCGGTTCAGATAGCCAAACCTATATGCAAACCGAAAACCGAATTTTTAATTCGGTTCGGTTATAAGTTCGGTTCGATTTTTTTCAATTCAATTCGGTTCGGTTCGGTTTTCGGGTTATTCGGTTTTTTACCCGAACCATGAAGTACACCCCTACTTTGACATTTAAAAAAATAAAATAAATTTTATCATTGAACGGATACCAAGCCAAAAGCCATCAAATGATCAAAAAAGGTGAGGCCCCTAACAGTTACTTTGACATTTAAAAAAATAAAATAAATTTTATCATTTTAGTTAGAATTTTGCTACATCCACATAAAGTTTACACAAAAAATCTCCACTCGCTGACATGTCAGTGTGTGATTGGTTTTTTGTGGGATGTGGATCCCACAAAAAATCAATCACACGCTGACATGTCAGCGAGTGGTGATTTTTTGTGTAAACTTTATGTGGCCCTAGCATGTCTCTTTTAGTTACCTATAATAATTAAATATCCCATAACTCTATCATTTTTATTCATAATTTCAAGATCATCTTTCTAAATATATAAAAAACTCAAACAAAATATTTATCATTTCTCATTTTCTGAATGGACGCCGAATCATTCATGTTCACCCGGGTCGTTGCTAAAAAAAGGGGTTTCAAAAAAATAGGGCATTTTAGAGTTTTATGGGACAAAACTTGTGTTTTAAGAGGAGTGATACATCCACTCAAATTCATCCACAAAAGAATCCCACACGCTGAGGTGGCGCCGTATGATTGGTTTTTTGTGGGAGCCACTCTCACAAAAAACCAATCATCCAGCGCCACCTCAGCGTGTGGGATTCTTTTGTGGATGAATTTGAGTGGATGTAGCAAAATTCGTGTTTTAATACTTGCTTGAATCTACTGCATGTGGGCCCACACTTGTCCTTAACAATGTCCCACCATATTTTGGTTTCTAGTCTCAACTTAGAGAGAAAAGAAGAGATGATTAAACCACCGCTAACTTGGCCTAGTAGTGTAGGCGCAAGGTTTTCCCAAAAGGTTTCGACTTCAAATCTAAATCACAAACTCGCACTGTCGAGTAATTAACAAGGAAAATCTCATTTGTTTACACATTTAAACTAAATTTAGTGTAAGTCCTCTTTCCGTAAAACTCGTTTTCAACCTTTTAATCGACTAGGTAACGCGTTTAAACTTGCCATCACACAGATTTAAACCGGGTAAAACTATACCTTGATGTGTAAACGAGACGAGACAACTCGCGAGCTACTCGGGATCGACTCGTAAACTACTCGAAATCGACTCGATGTAAACGAATCGAGCTCGAGTTCGAGCTACTCGAGTATATTTTCGAGTCGAGTTCAAGCTCAAAAATACTCTGCTCGTGAACCTCGCAAGCCTTATTGAGCTTCAACTAAATTACACTTTTACCATTTTATATACATATATGTACTTAATTTTCATACAAAACGAGTTGAGCCGAGCTTGATATGTCGAGTATTTATCGAGCTCGAGCCTTAAATATGAAAATAATTGAGCTCGAGTTGAGCTTCGAGACCGAGTTTTATATAACGAGCTCGAGCTCGAGCTCGAAATATAAAGCTCGACCGAGCTCGAGTCGAGTTTCGAGCTCGAGTTTTAGTATTCGAATCGAGCTCGACCTTGGCAATACTCGGCTCGACTCGACTCGTTTTCACCTACTAATTTATTTATGAAAGAAAAATAAACTAGAAACCTCCTAAATGTTTACATAAACAATTCGCCTAATTTTAAATGAAAAAGAACAAAAAAATAATAAAGAGTTGCTCGAAAAATATTTACAGAAATAATTCACCAAATTTTTATGAAAGAAAACTTTTTGTACGTATGCAAAATAGTTTGTTCGATCTTCAAATAATTTATTTTAACAAAAACAAAGCAATACAAATTTCTGCTACAAATTTTTTCAGCCAAATTTTCATCATTTTCCCAATAACTTTTATGTTATTTCATTAGAAAAACCTTCTAAAAATATCGATATTTTTACACTACGTAACAAAATATAACCCAATGCATTAGTCTACAAAAGTTTTAAAAAAGAACTAATTCAGTTTTTTCATTTTACTCATGAAAAGGTAATGCAACTTTTAAGCTGAGCACACTTACATGGGTGTTAGTTAGGTGGGGTCGGGTTGGTCGGGTTGAGACCATTCGGGTCAAGTCAAAGTCAGGTTGAGGTTAGAAAAACCATACCGAACATGGCCCTATTAAAATCTAGGGTTAGTTGGATACAGGTATACTCGGGTCGGATCTAACTGGGTCGGGTCTATTCGGGTTTGGGTCAACCTAAATATGAGTAAAATGATTACAAAAAATAGATGCATGCTTGGATGTGACCGGTATCTCTCCATTTGTTGGTGGTGGGGTGAGTTCATGGGCTCCTGTGGTAGCCTTGCAAAATGTCGTGGAGAAAAAAAAGATGAAGTATGCGTTCAAATGTTAGGACAACGGATACAAGTTCATACCATTTGTTTTCTCTACGTTTGAGGAATTCGATATGGAGGCTTTGCACACATTTTCACGTATCTAAGTCTATTGCCAATAGCCACTCAAATAATGCTAAGAGCGGTGTTTTTATCTTTCATAAAGTCAGCTTTTGTATTCAGAAAAGAGTGGGAGCACAGCTTGTGTCTAGACTCCCATCCAACTTCATGTAAAATTATTATGTTTCAATAATAAAATCACATTTATAATAATAATAATAGTTATGTTTCAAGAAATCTCATGCTCGTGCAATTAAATTATCTTTGTAAATGTTTTTCTAAAACAAGTTATCTAGTACGTACTAGATTACTTAAGTTTGAAACTAATGTTGATACTTTTTCCCAAAACTTCATAAAGGTTAGATAAACGTACATTTTTAATGCATGAGCAATATAAAACAACGTTATCTCTAAACCTTCAAATCTTTAGAAAAAGTATCACAACAAACAAACTTTTGGTGAGGAAAAACAAAAATAGACAGAGAGAATTAAATCGCATGTGAAAAGAAAAGAGCATGCGCTTATGCTATAAAAGCAATAAAGCATAAGAAAAGAAAATGAAATGAAATATGCTCGAAAAAGAAATGCCAGAGCATATAAACAGACAGAATGAAATAAATGAATTTAAATTTATCCAGGTACTTATCAGATATCAAATCAGTTTCAAAATCACATCTCACAAAAATGGCTCAAGAACAAGAACAATCACCACAACACATTCAGGAAGAAGTCAACGAAGTTTTCCATTCTAAGAGATGAAGAACTTCTTCCATAAAATGAATTTCTGAAAGATTGGAGTTTCTTAACCATCAGTTTATCCCAGAATCCTTTCATAACCCCACAATCGTTAAACTTCTCAAGAATCATTCTATATTTCCCGCAATCATTACATTGTTTCCAACATTATCATACACCTTCACCAATTCTGGCACCACATCCAACTCGTGGAAGACAATAAACCTACAACTCTTACAACAAAATGTGGACACCTACATCTTTGAATTCACAACTTCGTTGCAAAAGAAGTCGAAGAAGAAGGGAGAACCATTTGTACCTTTCGTGAAGGTCATCAAGCTCATCATTGCAGAGTTGATGAATAGATGTTATAACATCTCGGCAAAGACATAATGCTACAACACTTAAGCATTATCTATATTTTAAGAGTGTTATTGTATCTTGCTGCTAAAAACACGAAGGTAGTAAAGGAGTTTGTACGGGTAGCTAGCATTTCTATGGAAAGCTCAAAACCGAGCGGACCTACCCAGGAAATGCATAGGAAAGTTGTATCTAGCGCCAAATTAGGTTAAGAAGGGGAGATATAAAATATAAGCATATGTTGGAGACATCACAGAAATAGAAGTCATGAAATGACTAAAGAAAAAGTGCTAAAAAGAAAGTGTCAAGTGAATATGGGGAGTTGGAGGAACTTATGGATGATATCGCTTCTACGGAAGTAGAAAATCTTGAGAAAAATAACGAATGGATGCCTTACGGCAAGATAAGGGGTGAATCAAGTGCAAAGTGAACCTTTTAAGGAATATAAGGATAGATTGTTAGATAGAAATAGAAGTGATCGTATGGATGATAAAGATGGAGATGATAAGTGGGTCGGAGCTTAAACAGTTAGAAAGAAGCTTAGGACGTAGAAGAAGTTTGACAACAGTAGTTCTATTAGGACCTCTGAGTTAAACCAACCCATTTTATGATGCTTCTACAAATCCTTCTGTGGATTTTGGAACGGGCGAAGTGGATTCTTCTAAAGAATCTTCACAATGATCACCCGAAAATCCGGCCAGAATAAACATCACGCCAGCTCTGAAAGCCGGTCGAACAAGTCATGTATCATGTGTTGTTACATCGACAAGTTCGCTAACGAGTACTCTATGTGAGCTCGGTTTGTTACCGATTACCAAGGAAGAAGAAGACCCCATCACCATCATCATCACTAGTACCAACACAAGAAATAACAACATGAACAACACCAACAACAACAACATTTACTACAATTCCTACATCAAAGGCACCATCAACTGCAAAAACTCATACATCATCAACATCCACAGTGAAGACTACCAGACAATTACCTCTCAAATTACCACACCTGCAACATCAACAACACTCATTCCAACTGCTCCAAGAAAAACATATAACCTTTTGGTATCATTAAAGGTTTCATCTGTATCTGAACCCTATTAAAACCCCATAGAAATAACGAACAAACAAACTTTCCAAAACCTATCTCGATGCCTTCATCAGGATAATCCCTATCAGGATCATCCTGAGGGGGAGAAATGGCATACGAGATTGAAATCTTCAATAGCTGCTGGTAGTACAAACATGGAACAATCTACATCATCTCACCAACAATCACAAAAACTCTCATACTCATCAAAACCTGTTGAAGATGTCGAAGAACACTCCACAGAGTCAAATTCCGAAAGATGTTTTTGAAGATGTTGTGCAAGAAAATGAAAGGGAAGCAGCTGAAGTATGTTAGGCTAAGTTACATGAAGGGGGAATAAGGTCAAAGTAGGAGTTGGATAAAGATGGGGTTGCAGAAGATAAGGAGTTAGAGGTGCAAGATGAAAACCCAACGGTTGAAAAGCCCGAGGAAGTATCATCTGAATCTGGTAAGTCTGCTGCTGAAAGTAACGAGGAATATGACGAAAGGGATTAAACATCATTACATGATATCTTCTATAATGAATGAATGATCAAAAGATTGAAGATAATACACTCAGCTGATAACTGATGTGTTTAATGCCTTGTCTACTTAGGAATCATGCAGTCCAGAAGACTTTGACAATGGCTTTTATCTTCAAGAAGTCAAAGTTGCACCCAAACCTCCCGTTACTCACCAGAACATCCCAAGTGACATTGGAATATTTGTTGGAGTAGATGTTCTTCAAGCAGCTAGAGATGGATGTTGACTATCAATCACTGATAGGTAGAGTTTTGCAGATGATGAAAGAATGACCGGAACTTCGAGCATTATAAAAATGCTAGAACCAATTCATTGGAGCTCGAAGATACAATGACCGGTTGCCTTACATTGGAAGACCCGAATGATCTACCCTTTGGGGGAGATTGTTGGAACACGAAAAGTATAAATCATGATGTAGGGGCCTCCATGGAAATGTGATTAGGGAACATTGTAACTTGTTGGAACATTGTGATACCAAGCATCTCATTGCTTATCTTCAACGATGCTGCTCAGCAAGCTCAGAGCAAAAGATCAAAGCCGAGGTTTATTCAGAAGAGAGAGCTTCAAGGTCATCATCAACATTAGTTGAAGTCATCAATGTTCGCTAATCTAGACTACATGTATTTAGGGAGAGATTGTTGGAACACAGAAATACAAGTAGTTCACTAGATTAGATATTCCTCCCCCGAGACACTTGTATAGTCTTGGGGGGACTAAGAATGTTGTGGTATCACACCTTTTCCTAGGAAAGGATGATAGGTATCTCATCCTTATGGTTGTTTACTATAAATACCCTCACAAGTCTCACTTGTGAGGTGTGTGTTTTCAATAATAAGAAAAGCTTTGTCTCACCACTCTCTCTTCCTTCTATCTACTTTCTCTCTCTAACATCAACACCACCATGGGTGTGACCGGTTACTATTCCGTCCGTCCACCCGACACCACCATAACATCACCTAAACTAGATTTACAAGGACCAACAAAAACATTACATTAAAAAAACGACATAAAGGAAATTACGAAATAAAATACGAAATGAAAAATACGATAAGTAAATAACTAAAACTAGTCGTCATCTACTTCCATAAAATCCTCACGTTCTTTGCAAATATGCTCCATAAGCTGATGTTGGAGATTAAGATGAACATCTTTCCCACGTAATTCTTTTGCCTTTCGACGAAGCTTATCACATCTATCAATCCATCTTTCTTGCATGTGTCTAGCCGGATTCCTGAACAATGCTTTGTAGTCACTTAGTGCAAACTTTTGATCTTTTAAAATCATGTTATGCAATATGATGCAAGAATACATGATTCTACGGATTCTGTCAACCTGGTAAGCTTGTCCTGGTTACCGTATTATTCCCCATCGTCCTTGGAGAACACCAAAAGCACGTTCGACATCCTTTCTTGTCACCTTTTAAAGAAAATGTGTTTATCGTCCGAAGCTGTTGAGAATGATTTGACGAAAGTAGCCCACTGTGGTAAATTCCATCGGCTAAGTAATACCCCTTATCAAACACAACTCCATTTACCTTATACGGAGCTACAGGGGCTTTATCATTAAGAATGTCATCGAACAACGACGAATTATCTAAAACATTGGCATCATTATTCGCACCCGCTACACCAAAATATGCATGCCAAATCCACAAATCATGTGACGCAACAGCTTTAAGCATTATAGTCGGGTATTTTTTTTTTATCACCCCTACCATATTGCCCTTGCCATGACACCGGACAATTTTTCCATTCCCAATGCATACAGTCGATGCTACCAACCGGGAAACCATGTTCACGCTCATGTGCCGCACATAGGTTTTGAACGTTGATGAGGCGAAAAATGAACCGTTTTTAGGGGGTCATTTAAGCCCGGAATTGAATTTATTTGATCAAATATTGCCCTAAATCGTTCCTTTTGTGATTTTAGGTACTTTGGGAGAGAAATCTGGAAAAGGAAGCAATTCGGACGTTTTTGGAGCATAAAAGTGAAGAAAACGCCAAAGTCTTAATTTTCCTTGCTGGGAACAGTAGGTGACGGCGTCAAGAAGAAAATCTTGACGGCATCAAGAAGAAAATCTTGACGGCGTCAAGAGTAATTTCCATGACTATCCAGTACATATTTGACGGCGTCACAAGGTAGGGCGTCAAGAGGAAAATGCATGACGGCCTGGAAACACATAACACTTGACGGCGTCAGATCTGGATCAAGGCAGTCCGAGGAGTATTTTGGCGGCGAGGTGACGGCGTCACAAAATTGTTCTTGACGCCGTCAGACCCTATTTCCTATATATAGTTTTCTAATTTTCACATTAAAAGGGGAGGAGTTTTGGAGAAACCCTAGGTCCGAACTTAAGACGAATTTTACAGGTTTTTCAAGGGTTCTCAGCCCTTGATCCCTTTCTTGTATAATTGAGATAAGTATTCTTTTAATTCAATCAGTATGTCTATGTGTTGGTTGTCTATATCTTGTTCTTGTCTTAGTTCTATCATGCTAGGCTAGATCTATCTTGTGTTTGCTTGGATCTAATGAAACCTAGATGTTAATTATGTGTTGATTACTTGTTTATGGTTGTATTGGATGAATGAATTCGATGTTAGGCTTAAGAAAACTGGCAGATCTCCAAATGGTAACATGCTTGAACGTCTTAGGAAACATGAACTGACGTGCACTAGGTTTCATTGGTTGTATTTAATGCATGAGTAAATTCTAATGATCCCATGTTAGGTGCTTCTTAGCCGGCTCGACATAGGAGTGAAGTAGGCACTCATAGGATTGGGGAATTAAGTGCGCCACCCCATGAATGGTATTAAGGAATACAATCCGTCATCCACGCAACTATAACAAGTAATTAACGTGTAAAAGATATCTAGGGAGTAGTGAAATTTAAGTAAACACAACTTCTCCACTTATTGCTCACAACTTTAGTTAATTTAGTTTATTTTCATCTTTAGTATTTTATTTTGATTGCATCTTTAGTATTGGGTTAGTTGACTAGCAACTAATTCCGCCCAAATCCTTCAAACCCGAGATTTTTACTTGCTTTCTAAAAAATATAAAAATACAAAAATAATCATCCCTCACCTTTAGAACTAGTATTTAGGTTTTCTAATCCTAGCGACACTATTCCCAGCTGAACGATCAATCCCCAGGTACTTGTCACTATACTATACTACAACGATCAGGTACACTGCCTTGTGGGGGTTGTAAGCTTCTCAAGATCCCTTGAGAGGTAAAGCCTGGTGCGATTCCCACGTATCAAGTTTTTGGCGCCGCTGCCGGGGGAATAGTTATTGTCTAGGTTAGAATCTCTTTTTATTAGGTCTACTTGCTAGATTCCTTTCTAGTAAGATTTTATTTTTATTTTTAGGTTTTCTTTAGTCTATCTTATTTCTTTGTGTTTTTGTTCGTAACTTTTCACCACCCGACATCATGGACGATGGGAACATCCTTGAACCCGTCATCCCACCACAACAAAACCCACCACTAGAACCCCTTAGGCCCCGAACCTTAGGAGAGTATTCCCGACCTAGCCACCAAGGCTACCAAAACACCATTGAGCTCACCGGAGCCAATGTAACTCCCTTGCGATCCGACACCATCCGGTTGGTGCAAAGCGGATGTGCATTCCATGGACTTCATTCCGAAGATCCAAACCAACATCTTAAGGACTTCCTCAAAATCATAGATTCCATAGACCTAGATGTTGCAACTAGAGAGACAACCCGATTACGCCTATTCCAATTCTCTCTACGGGATCAAGCTAGTCAATGGCTTGAGCGTTTACCCGCGAGATCCATCACCACATGGGATAATCTCACCAATCGCTTTCTCACTCAATTTTTCGCACCGGGGAAGACTGCAATGCTTAGAAATGACATTTTGATGTTTGAACAACATCAGGGTGAGACTTTCTACGAAGCATGGGCTCGTTTTAAGGATCTCCTCCATAAGGTCCCTCATCATGGTATAAACCTTTGGTTATTAGTCCAGATTTTCTACGACCATGTTGACTATCACACTAAGCGCACAATCGATAGGGCCGTAGGAGGTAAACTGCGTGATAAGAACGCCGAGGAGTCCTGGGCGATTATCGAGGAGCTCGCCGCTGATAATCATGAGATGTGGGCGTTCAATCATACAATAAAAGCGGCCATCAATGCAGTCTCAACATCTGGAGGAACCACCGAAATCCCCGATCAACTCCTATGCAAACTCGAGGCAAAAGTTGATTATTTTGAGGAAAGGCAAAGGAGACCTTTAAGTCCTAGACGGGCTACTGTCAATTCTGTCTCGAAACCAACCTCGGCACCATTATCTGAGTCACCCTCTAGAGAAAGTGTCGAGACTTTTCAGAACTATGCCCCACCTTGTTCCCCTCCCAAGGAGCTTAGCTCGGAGTTTGAAGCTAGGATGAGAAAATATATGGCGACTCACTCAGATCGGCTTGCTAGATTCGAGGAAGAAGTCTATAAGCAAAAAGAGGAGATGCAGGAGAAAATGAATGAGATGATGAATCTATTAGAGGAGTATGCCAATCTGAGAACCCCCGAAAGAATGCTACTAAGGAAATAAAGCGCCACTCCCACTACCCAATTTGTTAATTCCATCACAATTGTCCACAAGGATAACGAGAAGGTAGAAGCCCCTGCTAAACAGACCTTAGAGAAACCACCAAAATCCCAACCCTTGAGTCACTACCTGAAACATGATATAAACGAAAATACCATAACAAATTGGATTAAGGGTGATGGGCGTAACCAACCTTCCAAACAGGGTTCGGAGAAAGAGGAAAAGGCAAAAGATGAGTATGATACGTTACATGGGGGATCAGTATTCGAGAGGCTGTTGGTACAAAAAGTAGCTACTAAGCAGATAGCATGTGGGAACTTTGAGATACCAACTAGCATCGGGGACTTGAAATATCTTAGTGCTTTCGCCTACCAAGGATCGGAAGTAAATCTTATGCCCCTAACTATTTACATCCAACTGACGTCAAAAATGTCAGCCCCTACTCGTGTTAGGTTGTCCCTCACTGGACACTCGTACGTGTACCCCCTAGGAATCGCAGAAGATGTATTAGTTAATGTCGCGGGGTTCATGTACCCAGTTGATTTCATGATCATCGATGATAAAGGAGATGGATGCATGCCAATAATCCTTGGGGCACCATTCCTCGCCACCGCTAGGGCTGTCATTAAGTATGAAGGTTGGAAAATTGAGTTCAAATCTGGAAAAAGAAAGATTAGCTTCCCCATGACTCCGCGAAGTGGGAATGAGAGTTTGAGTTGGAGAAAGATCAAAAACAACATTGACACGACACCCATTCGTGTTCAGAATAAAATTCTTACATGGGAGGCAAGAATCAAAAGCTATAAGGAGGCTAAATATGAAAGAAGCAAAAGCAATAAGGTTCAGGTCGAATTCGAACATACTCAACCCGCAAAAAATCTTGTACCATTTGAGGAAGGGAACTTGGTACTCTTGAGACACTTGGAAACAAAGATACCACCCGATAAACCAAGTCCTTGGTGGTATGGGCCTTTTACAATTGAAGGCTTGAGCCAAGATGGGATGGCTAACTTGAGAAGTGAAGTAGGCGGAATGGTGATTGCAAGTATCGATAGGTTAAGGCACTACCACCATAACAATAATGATCATAACTACATGGGGTATATCATTTTAAGGGATGAGGTCACATAGTAACCCATGACCTTGAGTCTAGCTACAAGACTCGTAAATAAAGAAAAGCGCTTCTTGGGAGGCAACCGATGTTTTGTGTGATTTTACTTTGTTTGTTTGTTATTTGCTTCCGTATGCATGCTTTATTTTTATTGTTAGTAGATCATGTTTCTCAATTAAATAGTGGAAATACTTTACTTTGTTGTTTTGGCCTAGTCTTAACTCCACCTAAAAGTATTTTTGCAAAAGATAAGTGTAAGGGGAAACCCCAAATATGTTTTTAAGAAACAAACCGATCATGATTCTCCACAATATTAAATGAACATGTATGTTCGTATTTGTTAGAGTCAAATGCTTGTATTGAGTCATAATGAAGTTTTGCAGGATTTTCCAGGAAGTAGGACCAAGTTTTTCCAGAAATTTTCTGGAAACTTAACATAAGAATTTTTGCAAGTCACTTCTGACGGCGTCAAGAATTTCTTCTTGACGGCGTCACGTGTAAAAATCTGGAAATTTTACCGGTTTTATTTTTCTAACGGAGTCTTATGGTTTTTGTGAATTATTAAGTTTTATAATCTCCAGGAAATCTGCAAACTTCATTCCACAAGCATTATATCTTATCTTGTTTTCTAGGATTTTGTAACTTATATAGGATGCCGCCGATTTTATGCGAGGTTGTCTTGTCTATTTTCTCAGGATTTACAGGTTATGTATGACAAGAAGATGATTTATATTCTGGAAGGGAAGCTTTGATTGTTCATTTTCTTGGACGAAGATTTAACCTGATCACCTTATTATCCATACCGAGCGAATCAGGGGAGTATTTGATTTCATTCTTTTTACTTTTTCACTTTTACATTCTTTACTTGAACATTGGGGACAATGTTCATCTTAAGTGTAAAGGGAGGGTAAAAAGATGATACCTTACATATGCACTTTCGCTTGAGTTTGTTTTGTTTGATGGTAGATGTGTAATAAAACTATGAGAAACACTTGTTAGTGTAATTTTAGCGCCAAATTTAAAATTTTTTACAACATTTAGGAGTGAAACTTTAGCCATAGCAAGTGTCTCATGGATAGGAGATTGTATGACTAGCACATAACCGTATATTCAGAAAAATTTTCCACCCAAATATGTGAGGTTCGCCTTTAGATTTGATAGGAAAAGCATTTACTATTAGTGCTTATGAGTGTACCAGTAGCATTTAGATTCTAGAACTTGCGTTAGTGATGCATCCCGAGACCGCTAGTGAGACTACATTCGTGTGGTAGGATTTACTACATGATAAGAGGCATTAGGATCACCCTTGTGTTAAACCCGTATCATAATTACTTGACCATTTAAGTCATATTGTTTGGCTAGTTAAGTCAACTAATTTTTCCCACACCCTTAGCGTTGTACTCATTTTTAGTACATGAAACCCCTAGTACACCCCTCCGAGCCTATCTTTTCGTTTCTAACTTTAAGCATCTCACTTAAAGGAAGAATTTGTTACACCCCACTTAAATGTACACACAAATCGCCTTAGCCTTCCGTGTATGCACTCATTTTTAGTGCATTATTGTTATTTGTTAAACCCTAAGTTAACTATCTAATTGATTACATGGTTGCTAAGTCGAGTCATATCGTTGTACATATTGTTTTGGGACGATTGGGACTCATGGGTAAAGTACTTATTTTATGGAGTAATGGGGAAGAACATCATTTATTACCCCCATATGTACGTTAATCTTAAAAGTACTCCAAGTGTTTTGATTTTTTTGATTCGAGTCATTAGATTAGTTATTGTAAAGTATGTAAAAATTCAAGTGTAAGGGGAATGTTCATTCCCTATGATGTATTATTTTGGATGGTAGGGTAAGAGTGTATGCAAAAAAAAAAAAAAAAAAAAAAAAAAAAAAAAAAAAAAAAAAAAATCAAGAAAAAAAGAAAAAAAAATATAAAAAGAAAAAGAGAAAAAACATACGGACTACCATCCCTTTTCATTCTATGTTCATTTTATGTTTTTGTTATTTTTCATTTTTTAGCTTAAGTCAAGTCTAGTCTTGGCTTAGCAACGCCATCTTGTACATGTAATTAACCAAGATTGTTAACTCGCCACCAGTAAAACTTCCTTTATCCAACAAAACCGTGTATTTCATATCCCTACACCTAACGTTACAACCCTTTAAAAGACCTCTTTGATAGTTTATCCTAGGTGCTTACGCCATGTGGTGGAGGTTTGATCCTTTCCCAAGCCTATGGTAATCTATTTTGCTATGACAGGTAGTGAGAGATATCTTCCGTTTCCATATTGTAATTTATACTTTATTACACCCGAGAGATGTGAGTATCCAAACACTATTTGTGAGGTGCTTGTGTATGACCTCCGTGCTTGTCTATTGGTCTTTAGTGGAACGATTATTTGTTGTAACTACTTTTATATTAGTGTTAAATGACCCCTAACTTGTATTTTGAGTAGAATAAAAGCGCATTTGCTTGAGGACAAGCAAATCTCAAGTGTAAGGGTATATGATGAGGTGAAAAATGAACCATTTTTAGGGGGTCATTTAAGCCCGGAATTGAATTTATTTGATCAAATATTGCCCTAAATCGTTCCTTTTGTGATTTTAGGTACTTTGGGAGAGAAATCTGGAAAAGGTAGCAATTCGGACGTTTTTGGAGCATAAAAGTGAAGAAAACGCCAAAGTCTTAATTTTCCTTGCTGGGAACAGTAGGTGACGGCGTCAAGAAGAAAATCTTGACGGCGTCAAGAGTAATTTCCATGACTATCCAGTACATATTTGACGGCGTCACAAGGTAGGGCGTCAAGAGGAAAATGCATGACGGCCTGGAAACACATAACACTTGACGGCGTCAGATCTGGATCAAGGCAGTCCGAGGAGTATTTTGGCGGCGAGGTGACGGCGTCACAAAATTGTTCTTGACGCCGTCAGACCCTATTTCCTATATATAGTTTTCTAATTTTCACATTAAAAGGGGAGGAGTTTTGGAGAAACCCTAGGTCCGAACTTAAGACGAATTTTACAGGTTTTTCAAGGGTTCTCAACCCTTGATCCCTTTCTTGTATAATTGAGATAAGTATTCTTTTAATTCAATCAGTATGTCTATGTGTTGGTTGTCTATATCTTGTTCTTGTCTTAGTTCTATCATGCTAGGCTAGATCTATCTTGTGTTTGCTTGGATCTAATGAAACCTAGATGTTAATTATGTGTTGATTACTTGTTTATGGTTGTATTGGATGAATGAATTCGATGTTAGGCTTAAGAAAACTGGCAGATCTCCAAATGGTAACATGCTTGAACGTCTTAGGAAACATGAACTGACGTGCACTAGGTTTCATTGGTTGTATTTAATGCATGAGTAAATTCTAATGATCCCATGTTAGGTGCTTCTTAGCCGGCTCGACATAGGAGTGAAGTAGGCACTCATAGGATTGGGGAATTAAGTGCGCCACCCCATGAATGGTATTAAGGAATACAATCCGTCATCCACGCAACTATAACAAGTAATTAACGTGTAAAAGATATCTAGGGAGTAGTGAAATTTAAGTAAACACAACTTCTCCACTTATTGCTCACAACTTTAGTTAATTTAGTTTATTTTCATCTTTAGTATTTTATTTTGATTGCATCTTTAGTATTGGGTTAGTTGACTCGCAACTAATTCCGCCCAAATCCTTCAAACCCGAGATTTTTACTTGCTTTCTAAAAAATATAAAAATACAAAAATAATCATCCCTCACCTTTAGAACTAGTATTTAGGTTTTCTAATCCTAGCGACACTATTCCCAGCTGAACGATCAATCCCCCGGTACTTGTCACTATACTATACTACAACGATCAGGTACACTGCCTGGTGGGGGTTGTAAGTGATGAGTGTGTAAATACTCATCATTTTTACCCTTTCTGAGCTGCCAAAACATCTAAAAAACACTCAATATTGTTTCAAAATAGTAAAAATATCCCAGGAATGTGTTTTATATGTTTCAAATGCAAAACAATCAAAAACATATGAAAAACGCACAAAGTGTGCATAATTGGCAGTTTCAGTCCCTCAAGTGTCATAAATTGGCAAAACTAGTCCCTGAAGGTTTAAAATCAATGAAAAGTCAACTTTAGTCCATGGGAAGTCAAACATGTTCACAAATAGTCCCTGGATGAAAGTTTACACAAACTGGCAATTTTTACCCCTCAAAATCCAAAATGGGCATAAAAGGTCCTTGAACTTTCAGAACTTGACAAAACCAGTCCCTGGTTAAATATCTGTGAAAGAAAGTCAATATGGTCCTTGGGAATTCAAAATTTATCACAAATGGTCCCTTGGTGTGAAAATTGGGAAAGTTACAAGATTGGTCCCTGAAGTTTGGTGAATTGACAGAAATGGTCCCTGCAAGCTCAAAAATTGGAAAAAGTCAAAACTGGTCCTCATACTCTTCATCCTTGACCAATTCAACCCGTATGATGACTTTGGGAAAATTTCATGACCAGCCCCTCAAGAAAGCAAAAATTACAAAATGGGTCCTTATGTAACCAAAGTACCAAACGGATCATTAATACTATTTAAAACCAAATAAATACCCAATCCAACAAAACTAATCCCAGCCCACTTCCCCTTTCCTTTCTTTTTGGCCCAATCAACAACTCAGCCCACACCACACCCCAAAATATTATAACCGGGTCAAACTTTGATCCCTTGGTCAAAGTCCGGTCAAAACCACCCTCACCTTCACTTTTCCCTCTCCCTCAGACCACCAAACCCAGAATACCACCAGGTGGTATTTCCCCCCCCCCCCCTTACACCACTTGCCTCTGCTACCACCACCCTTATCCTTCAATCACAATTCCCCAAACACCAATCACATCCCACCCCCCCCCCCCCCTAGGGTCTCAACAGAGCAAATTGCAATCAAAAAGCCTTTCCCGCCAAAATTGCAAAGAGAGCAAAGGTTATCCAAATAACTATTTTATTGCTGGGATTTGACCCTGTGGGTCCCACTAACCCAACTGGATGCTATAAAAGCAAGAAGAAGCAGAAGTGAAGGACTATCTAGGAGTAGTGTAAAGTAGTGTAACGTAGGTAATGTAATTTAGCAAATCAGTTGTAATTTCCAGTTTTTAAAGCTTGTAATTCACATTTCCATTGTAACTTAACTTTTTATAATCTCAATTTCAAGTTTCATTACCCATCTCAGTTTATGCAATTTACTCTCATTTCAATAAATCTCAAAAGGCTCTATTGTTGTTTTCTGTTTGTTGTGTTTAACTCAGTAAGCTACATAAGCTCCCTAAAAGCTTATCAAAGGTTTTAGAAACTAAAAGAATCAGTTTAGAATTAAAAAAAAAAAAAAAAAAAAAACAAAAACAAAACAAAAAAAAAATAAAAACAAAAAACAAAAAACTTAAAAATAGGAGATAAATGAAAAATCAGTGGTGATGACAAAAGAAGCAAGGGAGCACTGGTGATTTTGGATTTCATGGGTTGTAGAACCTCTGGTGAGGTGTTAGGATAAGTATTTTGGTCAATGGTTCACTCTTTCTCAGGCTTGAATCAAATGTAAGCCCTATTTCATAATTTCTTGTTATTTCTCATATTGTGAGTTATAATGTTATGAGTTGTTGTCATCTGCTTATTTAAGTTCATCACAGGTTAGGATGATGTTTAGAATCAGTTTCTTGATGTAGAATACCTATTTGCTTCACAAAAATTGAAAACAGTTAGTTTAGGAGGTGTTTGGATTAGCATGGTATGCTGAGGTTTTGTTGTTATTTGATTGTTGATTTGATGTGAACAGGTTACCATAGTCCTAAGTAGGTTAGTTAAAGCCCAATTTCCAGGTTTCCACAAGCAATAATCAATTTCATCAAATTCCACTCCCAACAGTTAACTGTTGGGATTTTGGAGCTGCTATAGCCATTTAACCACTAGCATAAGTCGTTATAAGTCTCATTTTCAGTTTCATATTCACTTACAATCATGTTTTAAGTACATTAGCATCATTAGAATTTCACCAAAGTCAAAACTAAAGTTTTTATCAAAAGTCAAAGTTGTGAGTTGCTCAGATTTTGCAAAACTTGGGGGATTTGTTTAGAATTTAGGATTAGGTTTCAAGTCTTGAGCTTTTTAGGTTTAGTAGCCCCCCACCTCATCTCAAAAGTCCCATAGTTCTCTTATTTTTGCCATTTTTGTTGTGGGCCCCACAATCCTCCAAAGAGGACTGCAGGGCTGTTTGGTGCCCTGCATCAGCAGACCTTCAAGCCACACCACCACCTTTGGTGGTGGTTTGTGGCCACCACAGTGGTCCCCACACCCTAGATTTAGGTTTTCTCAACCCCTCTCCTACCAGGGTACAACCATTGACCATTAGTTTGACCCCAAACCAAGTGGACCCCACTTTGAATTGCTAATCAAATCTGTCCCATTTCTGAGTGAAATCTTAAGTTGCAAAGTGCTTATCTCATTCCAAATAGCTTATTTGAGGTAATTGTTTGTTATTTCTGGCTTATTGTAGATTGTTTAACTTAATTGTACCCATTTTCACCATTGTGGGCCCCACCTATAGTCCTGAGTGCTTATTTGCCTACTTGGTCAAACAAAGTCAACTGTCTTAAGTAAAGGGGGTGTACACAGCTTAATTTTCATTTATAAAAAAGTTGTTTTCACAAAAAGTAGTTGTTTTTAGGTATAAAGTAAGTTTGTAAAAGAAAAATAAAAAAAAAGTTAATTTAATTTTAAGTGATAGTTTCTATTTAATGTAATTTAAATTTTATTTTGCATTTTTAGATTTTTATTACGTACTTAGTGTTTTTATATTTTTATTAATTACCTTGTATAGTAAAGTATTTTTAGTAAATTTTTCAGATTTTTATTTTGCATTTTAGTATTTATTAGATTTAATTTTAGTTTTCTTAATTATTAATTAATATTAAGTATTAAATCTCATATTTAGTTTTTATAAAGTAAAACTTAGTTTTTATATTTTTCCTAGCTATTATATAGTATAATAGACTTTTATAAAATATAATTAGAATTTCTACTGTTCATTTTCCATTTTTCTTATTTTAATTGTTTAAATTAGATTTAAAGTAATTAAAAGGTAAATAATTAGTGGATTAATATTGAAACATAATTTTTAGAGTTTTTATAATTTTGTAGGATTCCAGTGATGGTTAAGTAATTTTATAAATTTTCTTATAATTTTCTAAGTTAATTTAGTATTAATAGTAATTAAAAGTAGTTTAATTAGTTTAATTAAGTTAAATAGTTTTTAATTTATAAAAAAACCCATAAAAAGACAAAAATATTTATTTTTATTTTTTATACTTTCTTCAAGTTCTAATTAAGGTTTAGAAAATATTTTTGCAACTTTTTAGGATAATTTATATCAATTGTCATTTTTAGTTAATTTAAATTAGGTTTTAATTTAGATTTTAAATAGTTTTATAAATTAAATAATATTTAAATAGTATTTTAATCAATTTCATAATTCCATTTTCATTTTCAATTTCTTTTAATTTTTAAGTTTCAAAAAGTTCAAAAGCACCCCCTGTAGTTTGTTAAATACCAAATCTCACTTTCTCTGTCTGTTACGTGATCTGAATTGTAAATTTGTGCATATAACTGGTATCTGATTTTTGTGAATATTATACCAATACCAAAATAACAGTAGCAAAATCAATTCCACGTCATCTGGGCTACTGTCCTTGTAACCACCGGTAAATTTCCACTTAAATTAAATTAATACTTAACCATTTTTCACGTCTAATTTTTTTTTTCTTTTTTTTTTTTTTTTTTTTTATCATAACGTAACTCATATTCTAAATAAACTCATTCACTTAGTTTTGAATAAATATTTATATATGTCAAGTACCAAAGTTTTCAATTTATATTTACCACGTTACAATTTTTCGTTCAAACTAAACGTTAGCCATTTAGAGTTATAACAAAACTTTTTCATTTATTAAATTAACAATTAACTTCTATTTATTATCACTATAAATTTTTAGTTTAAATAACGTTTAAACACTTCGATAAACCCACGACTCAGTTTAAATATAAAATTTTAATATAATGATAGGTTTTGACATTTTTATAAATATTATATTTTTACGTCAACCGTTTCTAAATTTCGTGACTTAAGGACTTAACGCTAGTAATTACTGGGATCAAACTATACCCTCTAAACATATAATTACGCAAGATAAACTATAAAATGACTCTCATCATCCATAACCCAAATTTGCAAATTCATCTCACACGTTTCATATCATATTAATATATGTATATATGTATTTCATGCAAAATTTATCTTGAAATCCATATGTATTAACTTGCTACAAATGTGTTTATAAAATACACTAACCATGCATACGTATAATCATGCAATCTTCCTTATCATGCAAAGTGTAAATGACATGCTAACATTAAATCCTTACACGTTGCCTATCTTGGAGCATGCCAACTTGCTAGAAAACATTACACATATAAACTTTAACATTGTGGCTAGAGAATTGAACAAGTCTCCATGTTCCCTACATTATCTACAAAGCAAGTCTAATATATTAAGCTTCCTATGTGTACTCTTTTAACACCATTCGAATCAAATGATCAAAAATTAAACAAGTATATGCACCATGTGTGCACATTTAATCCATGTAAATTTTATAGACATCTTGTAAACACTTCACCTTGTTCCTTAACTCCTAGACAAATCTATATAAGTGGCAAAATACAAGGAACCTACCCTGGAGAAATCTCTATAAATATCGACCCATAACTCTTGTATTTCTTCACAAAAGAATGGAAAATACACAAACTACTCACACACACACACACACACTTTAAGTTACTAAAATTAAGCCTTAAAGAGAAGTAAAGGAAGGATACACAAGAGCCTAGGAGGTTGGGAAGAGTCTCGTTGCATTTAGAAGTCACTTGTTTCTCATTTTGGTTTTAGTCGAGCACCCAAAATTCTGTAAGTCTCTAATCACTTACAACCTCTTTTACTCATGTAGATAATATATAAATATAATACCAAGCATGTGCCAATTAGAAACCAAGGTCAAAACTTGTTTTCTTTTCTTTCTTTTGTGTCGAGAAACCAAACCAAACACCCTTAATTATTTTTATCTTCTCAACATGTTTTACTAAACAAGAGTCCTTAAAACTTGTAAGGAATACACTAGATATATATATATAACAACATATTAATGAGCCATGATAACAAGTTCATGAGGTTTTAAAAGTTAAAACCATGTACTGTTCTTTCTGTTCTTTTTAGTAGTTAACGAGCAAAAGCAAACACCCTTTGTGAAATAACTTTGAATACAAGCTTTAATCTACATAAAAGTATCACATAAATGAGCATATATAAACTTAACAATCAGTTAGGGGAAATAAAAAACGAGAATCTAGGCTTTTGAATCACCCAAAACGAGTACACGAGTCAAAAGATACGACCAAATGAAATTACAAAAAACTTGCCGAAAAGCTGTCAACAACTTTCAGTGACAGAAACTGAAAACACACAAAACGAGGCATTTCTAGTCCGATTCATCAAAAAGTTAAAGCACGAAAGTTGTCCGGAACAACGTTTTCTTTAAAAACTCAGGGGCACGGGTCCTAAAAATGCACGGCAAGAGCTGTAGGTGCGGACTATTTTTAAACCCGACATTTGAATTTCCAAAACTCTTTTCTTAAACGCCTCACTTTTGTCTCATTTTTCTACCATAAGCTTCGGCTTATAAAACCAGCGAATAGACCCTTGTAACCATCACCTAGGACACTTCTAAACGCCCCAATAACCGGGTCAAAAAGAACTAAGTATGATGTTTTACTCAGGCCTTGTTTCCTTGTCGCGAGTTACTAGACCAAACATCCCTATTTAAAATTTTTGACATGTTTTCTAAACACAAGACCCTTAAGATTGGATATAGATAATATAGGAAATATATTTAACGTTATAACGATTCAGGACTTGTTATAAAAACTTATATATCAATATCGAATAACAAACCATAAATAGGAAAAATAGTAAAATCTTAATACCAGTAACTTTTGAAGAGACTTCATGTTATCAAAACTAAATAAATAATCCTTAACAAAATCTTTACGCTAACAAATATTAAACTCATATATAAGTAAATACCAATACTGAAACTTGACATAATCAACTCAGGTTCGTGTCGGAGACGTTTATCAACTTTATTTAAGTTGTTTCTCATCCATTCTACCATATCATCCAAGGTGAGTTCACAGTCTCACTTTTTCATACGTTTTTCAAACTTGTGGGGAGATACATGCTACAAAACCGAACACAAGTATTTTCTGAATGCTATCTTGATTTATATTGCCTAAGTTCCCACTGTCGCCTTTCCTGATAAAGACCCTCATATCATGAGCCATTAATCACTTGCGAGTGAACGCGAATATAGTAAATAGATCTATTGGAAGCTGACGGCCCATTTGTACTAGCCGGATAGATAGCTATAAGCTAGCCGGATTGATAGACAGATGTACTATATTTGAGTTGCATGGGAGACTGACAAACTCCTACCGAAGGGCATTATTACTTTCATTTGGTTATGTTAGTAATAAAACATTATCTCGGTAATGTTCTAACAGTTAACGTTTGCGCTCATGAGGCTTAGAGCAATATATTACATTTCAATACTTTGTTTATATCTAACTTGTGTTCAAATTATTATTTATAAACGCTGTGAATTCACTCAACCGTTGTGTTGACTTTTTAGCGTGTTTATCTCAGGTCCATAACAAACAAGGATGGCATGGAAGAGCATGGATACGGAAGGAAGGCTAAAATTGTATTATTCTTTGATAAAATATTTAACAAGTTGTAAAACTACTGGGACCTCATTTTGTAAACTCTGATATTTGAATAATAAAATTTCTAAAACAACTCAATTAGAGATTGTTTTCCTAGTATTATAACTGTTGGGCCGTCGAATAACACCCAGCTTTAATTCCGCTGCGTATCCCAAATTTGGAGGTGTTACAGATTGGTATCAGAGCTACAGTTATAGAGAAACGGGTCTAATTGAGGTCCAAACTATAACCACTTTTTCACAAAAATGTTTTATAGCCTTTCGTTGTCCGTGCCTTCAAGCCTCCGGATGATTATGTGACTTTCAGGTAATTATGTTACTCAAAAACTTTAGTAAACTGGTATATACATTTATGATATACTTCTGATCACTTTATACAAATAAACATATCTGCATATGCCTATTTTAAGGCATTACGTTTTAATCCTATCTTTCTGAGCATGTATCTACTCCTATATTTCCAAAATTTACAAAACTTTCCTAAGACATTGTGGTTTCCACAATTCTTATCCTATTTACGTTAATAATATACTCACCAAACTATTTTGAAAAACTATGTCAACTCACCTTGATTATCTTACTCCCATATCCAAACATGAGTATAAATACTCTTTTCGCAATCCTAGAACATCCTAAATAGCCTTGTAACTCGTCGGCTGAGTACGAATGTTAAGTCAGAAATTCTTAAGTAGGATGATTTACAATTTCTTTATTTAAATGAATTGGGACGCCTTTTTATTTAAATAAAGGAATTATGAATCACCGAACCATAAGTTTATATTTCTTTGTTTACATTGTTTTGGGACGCCTCGCGATGTAAATAATGAATTATAAATAAGTGGACTTAATTGTATCTGAAATAACATGAGTATAAAATCCGAGGATCACTAAAATTCATAAAATACGAATAACATAAAATTTTATTAGAATCCATAAATGTTAATACACAACGAAATAATTAGCATCGGTAGTGCTATTGTTACAAAGATCACTAAGTAAAGAATAGAATCGCCAATTGGTTGACCCACTAAGCTAATAAAGAACACCACTACACCTACGAGAATGAGAACAACGACTGGATATAACACCTTGAATATTTTGTACGATAAACAAATTATTAACGCAAAACATGGTTTTATACATAAAACAAATCTTATTACACTTTCATTTAAGATTACATGAAAACACAACAAAAATTTATTTCAACGCCCCTACCACAATACTATCTATTACTTCCAAACCTCATCGATAACAATTGCTAGAACCAAGAGTGGTATGAGAAATGCTAAAATCCCGGTCAAGAATGCATAATCTTCTTCTGGAACGTAGGCCATGTAAATAGTAGTAATAACAACATACATGATCGCAATGATGGTAATAAAATGCGGCATTTTTATGAATATAGGTGGAGAGATTAGTATGGAAGAATGAGGATTGAAATGGGGTATTAAAAAAAAAAAAAACTAGCCGTTGGAACACTATTCATGATCCTTGGAAATTACTGTTCACTAGCCGTTAGGAGTTACTATTCATGACGTTTGAAAATTTAAAAAAAAAAATTACTAAGGAACAAAGTGATTCATTATCTCCAAAAGTTTAAAAATTTTCTTTACATTCATAAGTTTTCATCCGAAATTTTCTTATTTAAAAGAGAGTTTTTCGATGACAAAAATTTGATTTTTAATAAACGAGAAATTTGAAATCAGGATATTTTCAAGGATAATTACTGAAAAAGGATAAATTATCTTCATTTAAAATAAATTTTCTTATGTTTATATGCCATTTGGAATAATATTTGTACATGTAAATTTAAAAAAATAAGTTTTCATAAATTAAACATTTTGTCTTTATCATTTTTAACACCTAACATAGAAAGAATCTCGGGACGAGATTCCGTTAAGGGGGTGAGACTGTAACCACCGGTAAATTTCCACTTAAATTAAATTAATACTTAACCATTTTTCACGTCAATTTTTTTTTTTTTTTTTTTTTTTTTTTTTTTTTTTTTTATCATAATGTAACTCATATTCTAAATAAACTCATTCACTTAGTTTTGAATAAATATTTATATATGTCAAGTACCAAAGTTTTCAATTTATATTTACCACGTTACAATTTTTCGTTCAAACTAAACGTTAGCCATTTAGAGTTATAACAAAACTTTTTCATTTATTAAATTAACAATTAACTTCTATTTATTATCATTATAAATTTTTAGTTTAAATAACGTTTAAACACTTCGATAAACCCACGACTTAGTTTAAATATAAAATTTTAATATAATGATAGGTTATGACATTTTTATAAATATTATATTTTTACGTCACCCGTTTCTAAATTTCGTGACTTAAGGACTTAACGCTAGTAATTACTGATATCAAACTATACTCTCTAAACATATAATTACGCAAGATAAACTATAAAATGACTCTCATCATCCATAACCCAAATTTGCAAATTCATCTCACACGTTTCATATCATATTAATATATGTATATATGTATTTCATGCAAAATTTATCTTGAAATCCATATGTATTAACTTGCTACAAATGTGTTTATAAAATACACTAACCATGCATACGTATAATCATGCAATCTTCCTTATCATGCAAAGTGTAAATGACATGCTAACATTAAATCCTTACACGTTGCCTATCTTAGAGCATGCCAACTTGCTAGAAAACATTACACATATAAACTTTAACATTGTGGCTAGAGAATTGAACAAGTCTCCATGTTCCCTACATTATCTACAAAGCAAGTCTAATATATTAAGCTTCCTATGTGTACTCTTTTAACACCATTCGAATCAAATGATCAAAAATTAAACAAGTATATGCACCATGTGTGCACATTTAATCCATGTAAATTTTATAGACATCTTGTAAACACTTCACCTTGTTCCTTAACTCCTAGACAAATCTATATAAGTGGCAAAATACAAGGAACCTACCCTGGAGAAATCTCTATAAATATCGACCCATAACTCTTGTATTTCTTCACAAAAGAATGGAAAATACACAAACTACTCACACACACACACACACTTTAAGTTACTAAAATTAAGCCTTAAAGAGAAGTAAAGGAAGGATACACAAGAGCCTAGGAGGTTGGGAAGAGTCTCGTTGCATTTAGAAGTCACTTGTTTCTCATTTTGGTTTTAGTCGAGCACCCAAAATTCTCTAAGTCTCTAATCACTTACAACCTCTTTTACTCATGTAGATAATATATAAATATAATACCAAGCATGTGCCAATTAGAAACCAAGGTCAAAACTAGTTTTCTTTTCTTTCTTTTGTGTCGAGAAACCAAACCAAACACCCTTAATTATTTTTATCTTCTCAACATGTTTTACTAAACAAGAGTCCTTAAAACTTGTAAGGAATACACTAGATATATATATAACAACATATTAATGAGCCATGATAACAAGTTCATGAGGTTTTAAAAGTTAAAACCATGTACTGTTCTTTCTGTTCTTTTTAGTAGTTAACGAGCAAAAGCAAACACCCTTTGTGAAATAACTTTGAATACAAGCTTTAATCTACATAAAAGTATCACTTAAATGAGCATATATAAACTTAACAATCAGTTAGGGGAAATAAAAAACGAGAATCTAGGCTTTTGAATCACCCAAAACGAGTACACGAGTCAAAAGATACGGCCAAATGAAATTACCAAAAACTTGCCAAAAAGCTGTCAACAACTTTCTGTGACAGAAACTGAAAACACACAAAACGAGGCATTTCTAGTCCGATTCATCAAAAAGTTAAAGCACGAAAGTTGTCCGGAACAACGTTTTCTTTAAAAACTCAGGAGCACGGGTCCTAAAAACGCACGACAAGAGCTGTAGGTGCGGACTATTTTTAAACCCGACATTTGAATTTCCAAAACTCTTTTCTTAAACGCCTCACTTTTGTCTCATTTTTCTACCATAAGCTTCGGCTTATAAAACCAGCGAATAGACCCTTGTAACCATCACCTAGGACACTTCTAAACGCCCCAATAACCGGGTCAAAAAGAACTAAGTATGATGTTTTACTCAGGCCTTGTTTCCTTGTCGCGAGTTACTAGACCAAACATCCCTATTTAAAATTTTCGACATGTTTTCTAAACACAAGACCCTTAAGATTGGATATAGATAATCTAGGAAATATATTTAACGTTATAACGATTCAGGACTTGTTATAAAAACTTATATATCAATATCGAATAACAAACCATAAATAGGAAAAATAGTAAAATCTTTTGAAGAGACTTCATGTTATCAAAACTAAATAAATAATCCTTAACAAAATCTTTACGCTAACAAATATTAAACTCATATATAAGTAAATACCAATACTGAAACTTGACATAATCAACTCAGGTTCGTGTCGGAGACGTTTATCAACTTTATTTAAGTTGTTTCTCATCCATTCTACCATATCATCCAAGGTGAGATCACAGTCCCACTTTTTCATACGTTTTTCAAACTTGTGGGGAGATACATGCTACAAAACCGAACACAAGTATTTTCTGAATGCTATCTTGATTTATATTGCCTAAGTTCCCACTGTCGCCTTTCCTGATAAAGACCCTCATATCATGAGCCATTAATCAATTGCGAGTGAACGCGAATATAGTAAATAGATCTATTAGAAGCTGACGGCCCATTTGTACTAGCCGGATAGATAGCTATAAGCTAGCCGGATTGATAGACAGATGTACTATATTTGAGTTGCATGGGAGACTGACAAACTCCTACCGGAGGGCATTATTACTTTCATTTGGTTATGTTAGTAATAAAACATTATCTCGGTAATGTTCTAGCAGTTAACGTTTGCGCTCATGAGGCGTAGAGCAATATATTACATTTCAATACTTTGTTTATATCTAACTTGTGTTCAAATTATTATTTATAAACGCTGTGAATTCACTCAACCGTTGTGTTGACTTTTTAGCATGTTTATCTCAGGTCCATAACAAACAAGGATGGCATGGAAGAGCATGGATACGGAAGGAAGGCTAAAATTTTATTATTTTTTGATAAAATATTTAACAAGTTGTAAAACTACTGGGACCTCATTTTGTAAACTCTGATATTTGAATAATAAAATTTCTAAAACAACTCAATTAGAGATTGTTTTCCTATTATTATAACTGTTGGGCCGTCGAGTAACACCCAGCTTTAATTCCGCTGCGTATCCCAAATTTGGAGGTGTTACAGTCCTCAGTGCCACTCACTCATAAACGATTTCCAAAGCACCATTTCAATCTCGCTGGGACATAACAACCCGGGGACACACTATACTATCACCGGAGTATTGGAACGAGGCTGTCTTTGACTTGTTGACCTTGGTCAATAATATCTGACTGTTTCGGGACCAATCAGTAAGCTTCTCAAGATCCCTTGAGAGGTAAAGCCTGGTGCGATTCCCACGTATCAAACGTCATGCATATTTGGTTTTCTTAAAAACTCAGGGCTAAACAAATCAATAATGCACATTTTGAAATTATCCAGACAATTATGTTTGGTACGTGCACTCATTTGTAAATACTCATCGAACGCATCCGGTGAGTTGGCGTATGCCAATTGGCGAATGGCCATAGTGCATTTCATGAGAACACCAATAGTCATCCGACTTGTATAATCGGGTGCTTGGCTAAAGTATGCAAAATGATTAGGAAGAGGATCGGCAGTATATGATTCAATCCCGGAAACTATTTCTAGAAATACTTTCCGGCTCATACGAAATCTAGCACGAAAGTCTCTGTGAGGATACTTACAATCTTGATTAAAATAGTTGGACTTAAAACGCTTCTCTGCAAGCTCACGTTCACGGGAAATTGGGTTACGGGTTAACCGGAAAGATGATTGGGCTTCTTCTTCTTCTTCTTGTATTCGCTGGTACTCATAGGCGGCAAAGATTGCAAAAGCATCAGTTTCATCTTCGATATCGAAAAGGTTCACATGTGCAGCGTAAGTTGGATGTGGATTCATCGCTAAAGAAATTATTTTTGATATAGATGGTTTTAATTTTGTGTTTGTAAAAGGGTTAGATAAATGGGTATTTATAAGGTTAAAAAAAATGTTTTATAAAAGCCGTTATATACGGCAAGTTTTGTTTTTTTTTTTTTTTTTTTTTTTTTTTTTTTTTTTTTTTTTTTGAATTGATAAACTATCCGTTGGGGTGGAAATGAGGGGTGGAAATGTATTTTCTTTTATATACCACAAAAACTTTACAATGCAAGTTAATTCAGTAACGCAACTCCAACGCACAAGGGGTGGAAATGGTTATAACGCAAGAACAACGTTTTTTTTTTCTTCTTTTTTTTTTGCCACATAGACCATAATGCCTAACCGGCGTTATTATTCCCTGAGCTCTAAGTGGAAAGACGGGGGACACTCCTCTTCATCTCCACCTTTTACGCTTTTTATCTTTTACTCATTTTTTACTCATGATCCCTCATCTTCATTAAAATATGTATTTTATACAAAAATAGCCAACTAAATAACATACATACACTCACAAATAAAATAAAATAAGAATAAAACAAAAAATATTCCATTTCACTCGGTTGTAATTAAGGTGAGTGGTTCACCATAGGTTTAGTTTTATGCATGTCACTTATGGCTTGTTTTTTAAATTTTTTGTTTAAGTCATGTTTAATTAAAAAATGATTTAATGCAAACAACTATAGTTTTATAATTTAATATTTTTAGTCATCTTTCTCTATTAAGTAACAAATAAATAGTTTTCATATAACTTAATTCAGTTTTTGCATATTAAGTCAATTATGTTGAAATCAAACACCCCCTGATGGACATAGAGAGCTCACCATAAGTGCACCACAGTAAGTATTCACACCCATATCCTACTAAATAAACTCAATCTTCACTAACAAAACACTTATTAAAAGTAATTAAGTTAAAAACAAGAAGTTAATAATTTATGTTTCATTTCTTTGAGCTCATTTATTACCCGTATTTACTGTGGCTACAAAGACTCAATGGATCAATGTTTAATATCAGTATCATATTTGTGGTGTATAAAAGAGAACGGAATATATTTTTCTTTCTGATATGGATTAACCAAATCTTGTTTATATAGTTTTGAATAGTCAAAAACTGTATACACTTTGAACAAAATTACACGTTTTTATAGAGATAATAACAACTTAGAAAACATCTACGCGACAACGAAACTTTAAAGATGAATTGTATGTAACTATTTATGCCATGTTTTGTTTATTATGTCTTTGCAAGCCAGACTTGTTACAACAATCTAATAACAAAGTTCCGAGGGCCCTAAAAAACACACGCTTGGTGATGTCGTTAAACTTGCATGTTTATATGCAGTTAATTTCTTTACACGCATTTGGATGTAGAAGTTAATTCTCTACCACAAGCACAGCTTAAATCGGATAAAAAACAAAACGATTATTTCTCTAAAAATCTCAATCTTAGACACAAGCTTGGTTATTGCTTCTGCATATAACAAAGTAGTTGTAAATCTATCCGAGTTGGAGGTTGTACTACGGGTTTTCCTCTTTGGTCCAGTCCACCACAATCAGTCTCACTTGAGACCTTAGTGATTGCCCATGTGAATGATAACCTTTGTATCAGAGTTGCATTATGGAAAAGTTTTCTTTTACCGTTAACTCATCCACTTTGAATCACATGTAGAAGCAATCTTGCATTTAAATGGGAAGGCAAGTGTATTAGTCGTCAACATGATTTTTGAGAATTTAATTACCGTGCTCCTGAAAATTATGATTTAACATAATGTAATTTTGTAACACTCTCGTGATTGGAAAAGTATAAAAATTACTTAATAAAAGTTGCAATATTTAATTATAAATTTTATGTTTTGTTTACCTTTATATATATGTTTGAATAAGTAAAATAAATAAATAAATAAATAAATATAAGAGATGATTGTGATAAGAGTCCTACTAAATAAACCCAACATTTACTAACAAAACATTTTTTAACTACTGTATAAAATTTACAAGTCAATGTATTGGAAATATAAAAGGTGCATTAAACTTAAGACTAATAATAATTAGGCCTAATTAAATAGACTCAAATATATTTCGGCTTGGGACGTATTTTATTTGGCAGTTTTTTGGATGTTAAATACTTAAAGATCTTATTGGTTCATTTTTAATGCATTTAAATACCAAGTTAACATTTTATATTATTTCAAACATTCCTTTATTACAATGTAGCAATCTCATTTTTCTTTTATTTGAATCCTCGCATAAGGTCTTCACTCTCGTCACCAAATAATACAAACCCTGTTTAATTTTGCACTTAAGCAAATAGACTATACGGAGTATTTATTAACTTTATGTTTCTGTCGGTGTTGGTATGAGCAAGAGTCGCACAGACATAAATTATTTTAATTGACCCACTTATGCCATATATAATTTCAACTTAAAAAAAAAAAAAAAAAAAAAAAAAAAAAAAAAAAAAAAAAGTAAAAAAGGTGGCCTTGTTTATTTTTTTTTTAAGTATTTCATCCATTTGAAACATCAATGGTATCGATTGTATTGACTGATCAATGGTATCGATTGACTAGTTTAACGAAGAACTAGAGTATTTAGTTTTACACTAGTTATAGTATTTGTACATGCACAGGATTTCTTTAAAATTTTACTAATGTATTTTTATCTATTTAAAATTAATCATCTTATTTATTTTATTTTATTATTATTATTTTTTGTTTAATTACGACTCTTAATTTTACAAAACGAACATAAAGATGCTACATACAAAATGAACATATACAAAATGCCTTTTGTTGAGATTGTTGGCATAACTATAACAAGCAAAACAGTTTGCCTAGCTTTTGCATATATAAGAAGAAAATGAGAAAATTATAAGTGGGTGTTAGAGCGGTTAAAGCTGACATTAGAAGGGTGCATGCATCACGGTTTTCCTATACGAGAAGTGAGTGGTATTATATTAGAGTTGAATTACAGGAAGGTTTTCTTTTCTACTTTGGATCACATATACAAGCAATATTGCATCTGGATGGAAAGAGAAATATGTTAGTCATCAAAATGACTTTCACGAGTATTATTATCGTACTTCAAAAAGTTATGATCTAACTTAATATAATTTTGTAACACTCTCGTGATTGAAAAAGTGAATGAGAATTATTTTATAAAAATTAATATTTAATTTTGAATTTTATGTTTATGTATTTGTTTATATGTTTGGATAAGTTAAAACTTGCACTATGTGAAAGTTTCATATATATATATATATATATATATATATATATATATATATATATATATATATATACACACACACGAACATACACATGTTAACTACAAATAAAACATATTTTTTGTAAAAGTTTTGTTAGTGATTAATTATTAATGACATAGTCATTTGAAAACAAAGAATAAGAAAATGAAAAAGAAAATCAATGATTATTAAATTATTTGAGAACTTTAATGAAAAGTGATAAAAAAAATAATTAATACTGTATCATCATTAAGGTTTTGTTAGAGAATAATAATTGCTAATTGATATGGGTTTATCTAGTGAAATAATTAGGTTCATTTAGAAGCACTCTTGTGATAATCATATAGAAACATTAATGAAAAAATAAAAATATTAATGATTAGTATCATAATTAAGTAGTTATTAATGATTTGTCAAATACACTAATAATTATATAATTATTAGTGTCCATTTAGTGGAAATAATGTGTTTATTTAGCATGCCCTTTGTTAGTGTGTGTAGGATTTTTGTAAGCTATATTTATATAAAGTGGTTATTTTATTGAAAGACGAGGATGGTGGGACCAATGTGGGTGAAAAATGAAAGGGAATGAAGAGAGGTAAAATTGAGATATATCTGAGCTAACGCTGAATTGGAAGGTGAATGAAGGTATTTTTTGGTGACCACTAAAGATAGTCTTAGAGAGAAAAGAAGATGGATTAAACCACCACCAACATGGCCTAGTGGTGTAGGCGCAAGGTTTTCCAAAAGGTCTCAAGTTCAAATCTGAGTCACAAACTCGCACATTTGAGTAATTAACTAGGAAAATTTCATTTGTTTACACATTTAAACTAAATTTAGTATAAGTCCTCTTTCTGTAAAATTTCATTTTTGACCTTTTAACCGACTAGGTAACGCATTTAAACTTACCGTCACACGGGCTTAAACTGCGTAAAACTATACTTTCATAATACCAATATATTTAAGAAACAAAAATAAACTAGAAACCTCCTAAAATGTTTACATTAACAATTCGCCTAATTTTGAATGAAAAAACATAAGAATAATATAAAGAGTTGCTCGAAAAATATTTACAGAAATTATTCACCTTAAAGAAAACTTCTCCGACATTGAAAATCGTTTGTTATATTCAAAGAATTTATTTCAACAAAAACAAAGCAATAAAAATATACACTACTAATTTTTTAAACCAAATTTTCATTATTTCTCAATAACTTTTATGTTTAGTTCATTAGAAAAACTTACGAAAATCGATATTTTTCACATTATGTAACAAAGTATAACCAATGCATTAGTCTACTAAAATTTCAAAAAGAATTTTTTCAGTTTTTCATATTACTTATAAAAAAGTAATGTAGCTTTTTAAGCTGAGTAAACTTACAGGTAGGGTGTTAGTACTCGAGTAGGGTTGATCGGATTAAGGTCAAAGTGGGGTTTAGGCTAGAAAAATCATACCCGAACCCGACCCTATTAAAATCTCGAATTAGGTGGGTTCAGGTCAATTCGGGTCAGGTCGATTCGGGTTTGAGTCAACCCGAATAAGGGTAAAATGATTATAAAAATTTGTCTAGTTCATTAAATACATATATATTTCTAAAAAAATATATCAAAAAATAAAAGACCCTTATTCGAGTCAATCTTGTCGATCCGAACTCACGTTAGCAAAAATTTTTAACCCGATACGCAACCTTATTTAGTATTCAGGTTACTCGTGTTAATCCGAATAACCCAAATAAAATTATTGACCCGAATGACCCAACCTGAATAAGCCTATTTGGGTTCGGTCCATTCAATTTTACTTTGCGCAGGACGACTATCAATGACTTAAAATTGAAACTAGACTATGGTTGCCCTCTTATATCATTTGTCTATTTACGTTTTTTTTTTTAATGTGGTCAAATTAGGTGAGTTTAGGGTGCATGTGCATCTTAGTTGGAATATGCAAATTTATCACATAGCTTTCAATAATCAATAGCTCTTTCCCTCTTCATTGCCTTTTCCATTGCTGTCCGAAATTTAACTTTATAATGCATAGTATATATGGTTCCGCAATAATAGCCCGATGGTTGAGAGCTGGGACATACAGCGTTAATCAGAGGTCATGGATGATTATCTTCGTGTCCTCATTCATAGTCTTGCACAATTGTTTAACCCATGTAATCTCCCTATAAGCACACTTTTAACTAAGGGCAGGAAAACTTGCATGGAGCTCATTTAGACAAACTAATGGAATTATGGGAGGGTCGGGCAACAAGCCAAACGGGCTCAGGTCAAACGGGCAAAGTTGAAATATGGGTCAAACGGGCAGCCTTAAACATCCGATGTCGTTTAGAAAAGAAGGATCTCATGTTCATTTATTAACCATAACTAATAAACTAAACTTTATTGCTAAATTTATATCACAAAAAATAAGTTAAAAAAATTAAAACGAGCAAAAAAGTTTTGTCTATATATATAAGCTTTACAAAGTTTAAAAACACTGATTAAACAAAAAGGAAAACTAAAACAAAATAAAAACATAAACTATAACAGAGAAAGAAAAAAAAGGAAATCATCATTGTGATTTTACCGCAACTAGCTAGAGTCTACCGCCCGTTATTAATAAAGCATACTATTATGATATTATCTTTGCCCATTTAGATCCATCGAGAATGTTTATGTTGCCCAAAGAAGCCCCCAACGGCCCAGCTTTTGAAAAATTGCCCATACCAGCCCAACTTTTTGCATATGGGCAGATTTTACCACCTCTACTAACAATCCTACTTGCACCATTCATCGTTTGGGATCTGACAGAGTCGAAAGATGGTCCAGTTTGACTTCTTAATGTCAATGATGTGTTTCATATGTTATTGTCAAAGATCCCAATCAACAGATAACGAAACAATGTACAGGCAATGGCAGGTGTAGTGTGGCCTTCCTTGGACCAGGGTCCAACCTGTGAGACACTCTACCACGGTATACAGTCCATGTGACTTCAGGTTCATTTCCTCTATGGAAAGTTGGCCTTATCGAGTTATCGGACTCAATATTCAGTAAAAAAACATGGTAAACTGAGCATGACATGAAATAATCTTATAGTTGAGAACACAAAACAACGTTGTTGCATATCACAACAAAAGCATAAAAAGACATAAAACTTGACAAAACCTCCAAATCTGAGGATTATTAACAACAAAATTCAGAAAACTAAGTCAACCATGGTCTTAATAGTAAAAAAAAAAAGCTGAAATAAACAGCAAACACTAACAAACTGCAACCAAAAAGGATTTGGAAAATATAAAACTTACTCACTGTCATCAATCCAGTCGCCGTAAATACGATTAATCTTCTTTGTCATCAGACGTGATCTCTTCTCAGCACCTTGCAGCTGTGCAGCACCACCTGCGACAGCAACTGATGAGCCAGGGGCTGCTACAGTGTTCGGAACATTGAGCCCTTGGTTTCTGGGGTTGACAAGCGCGCCACCAAATCGTCGCAGTTCTGTCAATAGAAGTATTAGTTTATATGAATTCTTTATACTTTTAGATATCCTTGTACTCAGTTATGGTAACTTGTAATGCTTTACAGTATAGCTTTTGACTGAAATTTGAAGGTACAAGTTCATGATCATACAATAAAATGAGGAACACAAACTTTTGGACATTGTGTCGATATTTATATGTATAGGTTTAACCTCTCTAAAACTCTTACGTGCTTGGATCCCTATTAGTTCTCATTGTTCGACTTTAGATGTCAAACTTGTATGAGCTAAACTGATAGTAAATGCTATACATCTTTTTACATGTTCTCAAACAAATAGGAGTAGTGTCGAGCTTGTTGCACCTTTGCTTCTTCTTTTTTTCTTTACAATAAATAACAGTTTTTTAAATTTAAAGCAACTCACTGGTATTAAAATTAAAATTGTAAAGTAATAATCAATTTAGCCACAAATTTAGAACCATATAAACTCTGAGAAATATCCACTTTTATCCCAAGGGTAAGACAAGAATAACCTAGTGCTATTGGATTAAAAAAAAAAAACTCTACTTATTACCAAGTTAAACCATTGTTTAAGCCATCTACTTATATCTTAAGGACAGGATAAAATAATCTAGTGCTATGCTATCGGGTTGAAACTTGAAACTCTATACTTATACCAAGTTATACCCTTTTTAAGGCTTCGGGATGATTCATAAAGACTTATCAATCAGTCTTCCATTGTTCCTAAACTATGTCAATATTGCTTTTCTTATGTTCCAAGGCTCCTATACCTCCCTTACGAAGTTATCAAAAAATTTAACTAATTTATTTACAGCGTAAAATCTGGAATCTCAACAGAACTGAGACAATGTTAGTAGGCTAAAATACTACATCAACAATAACAAAATTCTAATATAACTCTGCAAAGAACAAAAGAGCATAACTATTGTCAACAAGCCTCTCAGCACATGTAATGGTGAACAACAAAGAAGCATAACAGAAGACAAGAAAAATCACTTAGTTATCTTTCAGTTAACTTGTAATTAGTGGGGAATAAAAGGAGGTGAACAACCTTTACTTTCATGGCATGAAATGCATCGACCATAAAACAAGAATATCTAAGTCAAAGTATCTGTTACAAAACCGTTACAGATAATTGCCAAAATTTCAAACAAAGTAACAATCTTTATAACTAGATCTTAGTCAATAACTGAAGATAGATAATCAAACCATTCAATGTAACTGTAATTTGTGGTTCCCAACATATAACTGAGAAGGAAAATTTAGATTAATAATTAATACTATATGAATTAAACAAATTTAATGAACTATACCTGCTTCACCGTGAGCAAAGTCACACTTGCTACCATACCAGCAGGAGCCTGAAGACTCCCATGTCTTACAGATCCTTGTTCGCCAATTCGGAGGCTTCACAGTTGCATCAGCCACTGCCAGCAGCGGCTGTGGTGCTACTGGTGTTGCAGATTGTGGCCATGCTGGCAGCGCCACTACTACCGGTGGTGGTGCTACTGGTGGCAGTGCTGCAGTGTCTCTACCGTCCCTTTTAACCGAACTATATCTGCCACCCGAAACTACTATTGTTGTTCTTTCACGATACTTGGATTCTAAGTCGTGAACATAAGGACATCCGTCACCAAAAGGGCAGCCCTCTTCACTATAGAACTTCTTGCAGTGTTTCAAAGATCTACTATAATTAACCGTTTCAAATTGCGGAAACGATTCCCTTATTATACTCATTGGCAAGCCCAAAGTCTTCATAATTCTGCTGAAGACTTCTGAGTTCTGAACTCCTATGTGCAAAATTGCAGTTGGTGGCATTCTGGCATGTTCCTGATCCGAATTCAACACACCATTTTGTCTTGAACAACAATTTCTCGATGGCGATTGATTCACCGTAACTCAAATTGGAAGTACTACCACCAGACGCCTTATCATACTCATTTCCTGTTGCTGAAACCGGCTTATCATCTCCACCAATTATGTGAATGACATTTCCATCATCTCGGAAACTGTCCATTTTGGGTGCGGCGACGGATATTTTTAACAAAAGTTTATACTAAACGAAGTGGGCAAACCCTAGGCTAAACAGGAGTTTAAATAGGTAGTAAAACCTCCAAAAACGACGTCGCATACTAGATTTATTGTTTCTTGCCATTAATTAAAAACAGCTAAGATCCGAGACGGCACAAATATAGGCTTAAATGTTGTTCAATGAACCATTGCTACAAACTATATGATTAGATAAATGCATATAGAAATCCCGAACATCTAAGTATCACTTGCATTCTAATGCAAACAGAAAAACCCAAAATTCCATAGAGTTACAAAAAGCACAAATAGAAAGCCATGATGGAGGATCCCATATTCAAATTCTAAACAACAGAGGTAGCACAACAAAGATCCAATATAATTACCATCATACAAGCAGAACATTCAAGGCCAATAATGGAGGATACCACATTCCATAAACCCCAAAACAAGCCAACTTTATCAGAACATTCCTCTTTCAAACACACAAAGGTCAAAACCCTAAAGACATACATTGCTTCAATCCCTTCCACCAACACATTCGGAATGAGGACAAGATCTCAAACACAGTTTACAAATAAATCAGGGGTGTTCAAGTTGAAATGAACCCAATAATTATATCATATTGCCACTCGAAATGTTGGATAGGCAACTTAGTGAAGCTTGGGGGAAAATAATGCAGCACACACTCTCGTTCCTTTCTAACAGGATACCCGAAATCCCCATCCCAACATCAACCCTTGATGCACAAAGTATGCTGTGAAGTTCTAAATCATTGTTTCAACAGCACCAGCATGTTAAGGGCTCTACATAACTACACCCAAAAACTACACAAAGATCCAGAACCAAACCCTCCAAAAAGGTCCCTAACTACCCAACCCTTAACTTTTTAATCTTATATGCCAAGTGCTATGATCATTCAATGCATCTAATACAAGAGGCAAAGTGGACAGCTGCATTTTTATTTCCGATATTAACTATAAACAAGCCACACAGACTCAAACACAATAAAACAAAAACACTACTAACCATTGTTTAGTGAGTGTCTGGGATTGCATCTAATCAAATAAGCAAAGTATCTGTTACATAAGGAAATGAGTATGATAAGGCGTCTGGTGGTACTACTTCCAATTTGAGTTACGGTGAATCAATCACCATCGAGAAATTGTTGTTCAAGACAAAATGGTGTGTTGAATTCGGATCAGGAACTTGCCAGAATGCCACCAACTGCAATTTTGCACATAGCAGGTCAGAACTCAGAAGTCTTCAGGAGAATTATGAAGACTTTGGGCTTGCCAATGAGCATAAACATTTTTTGGATAAGCTAAGGGAATCGATTCCGCAATTTGGGACGGTTAATTATAGTAGATCCTAGAAACACTGCAAGAAGTTCTATAGTGAAGAAGGCTGCCCTTTCGGTGACGGCTGTCCTTATGTTCATGACTTAGAATCCAAGTATCGTGAAAGAATAACAATAGTAGTTTCGGGTGGCAGATTTAGTTCTGTTAAAAGGGACGGGAGAGACACTGCAGCACTGCCACCAGGAGCACCACCACCGGTAGTAATGGCGCATGGCCACAATCTGCAGCACCAACAACACCAGTAGCATCACAGCCACTGCCAGCAGCAGAGGCTGATGCAACTGTGAAGGCTCCGAATTGGCGAACAAGGATCTATATGACATGGGAGTCTTCATGGTAGCAAGTGTCTCACGGTGAAGCAGGTATAGTTCATTAAATTTATTTAATTCATATAGTATTAATTATTAATCTTAATTTTCCTTCTCAGTTATGTAACAGATACTTTGACTTAGTGAGTGTCTGGGATTGCATCTAACCAAATAAGCAGTTTTAGTATGCAATCCATTGAGTACATGGTCTCAAAACGCAAATTTAGATAATAGTCATATAAGCAGTATGGATAACGAATCCGAAACACCCTCAGAGATTCCACTCATAAGCTTACCCAAACACCCCCTAAACCGTGTACAGCTTTTTGAAATTAACCACCACCAAATGGCTTGCTTAGTGGTCAAGGCTTCAAAACTCGCTGGTTGTGTACATTTGGGGGTGGCCAGAGAAGGGCTGAATATGGCCCGGAATCAACCATGTACATATGAGTCAAAAAGGCTCGCCCTTGCAGGTCAGCTAAACATTGAAAACCTCATTAGTTGGTTTTTGTTTTTTCTTATGAATAAGCAGACTCACAAATAATCAGAAACTAACATATTAAATCACAAGGTCTTCTTCTTTCGTAGGGGTCATAACCAAGTCCATTTCAAGCAAATTTAATATAAATACTAGTAACATTTACCAACTCTAAAACTCTATTTTTTTTTTTTCCATAACTACAAAATGGTTTTTTCTCCCGCCGCAACGCGCGGTCATAATATATCTCGTTATTATCGAAATGCATACAGCCGTTACTGGATTACTGCTAAAATTAGTATTTATTCTCTTAAGATAGCCTACCAGAAAGCTACATGTAATATGACAACTGAATCACTGAAAATTGAAAACTTATCTGTTATCTCATCTGCTACTGCTACTGGCTTTAACATAAATTTAAAAAACTGTGAGCTTCGAAGTCCACTTTCTGCATTGTCATTGTAGGACAATTCATCGTCCAGGCTTCTTTAACGGGATTACTCCATTTTTTAGTGCAACACAATATACACACGTCGCACTTTTTACCATTCCTTGCCGATTCATCGCCTTAATCAAGACATCAAAGGCGACTCTGTCAAGCATTTCATCTCTTCCTTTGCATACCAAAACCAAAAGTGACATGGCTTTCTCAACCTTTCCCTCAATACAAAGCCCTCTAATGACGATGTTCAATGTGAATGATCTTGGAGACAACCCCATCCTTATCATTTCACACAAATTAACATAAGCCTTGTCCATCTCATTCCCGTTACAAAAGGCTTCAATCATTAACTCATAAGCACAAGGGTCAATATCGCAGCCTCTCTTACACATCTCATCGAACACCTGATAAGCATTTTCCAAAAACTCTTTTTCATCTCTAGATCTCCTACATACGCCTCTTAACAAAGTATTCATCATTCGCTCATCAACCTCAAATCCCACATCCAACATCTCATTAAAAACCACAACCCCCGCCCTAAACTCACCCCATTGCAACAACCCATGTAACAATGTACTATAACTAACATAATCCGGAACACAATTCCGCTCTTTCATCCGCTCCAACAAACCAAACCCCTCCATCGGTCTACCTTCCTTAAAGTAGCCATTCAAAACAGTATTATAACTCACTACACTCGGACTCAACCCGATTTCAATCGCTTCATTTAGCAACTCCAACGCCTCATCCGACCTACCCACTTTGCAAAAACCATCCATAACCGCGGTATAACTATAAACATCTGGCCGCAAAGAACATTCCTTAACTTTCAACAACATTTCATAAGCTTCTTCTACTCTACCAACATAACACAACCCTTTTAACAAACAGTTATAAGTATTAATATTAGGATCACATTGCACCATACTCATCATCTCAAACACTTGAAAAGCTTCCTTAAGCTTACCTTTTTTACAAAAAGAATTAATAACCTGTGTAAAGGTTTTAACTTTATTGTTATCAAACACAAACCCATTAGCACAAAAGTTTACAAGTATAGAAAAAGTCAACCCATTAGCACAAAAGTCAAAGTTTGATAAACTAGAGTATAATTTATATGCATAGTCTAGCTCATCATTTAGAACCAAACCCATAAGCACATGGTTAAACTCTGTTAAGGTGTTAATGTTTCCAGCTTTAAGCCTGTGTGCTAAACCTTGAACTGGGTTATGTTTTAATAATTGTGTTGTTGTTGTTGCAGAGATGATAAAGTGGGTTGGTCTTTTTTTGGGGTTTAAATTGTGATGATAAGGTGAAGGAAGTTGAAAAGGAAAATGGTGTTGGATGGAATTCATGTTGGACAACAACAGTGAAAAGGTTTCAAATTTTATAAGTCAAATCATGAAACATAAACCAAAACTCATGAAGAATCAATCAATGTAGAATTGTAGAAAATAAAAATATCAAAACTAACATGTCAAAATAAAGAAACAAAAAATGTACATAAATGTTACACATGAAATCACACTTTGTATCTAACCGTAACTTCCATTTGTCGACATAATTTTTTTTTTTTTTTTTTTTTTTTTTTTAAAGACACATAATATCAGAAAAACATGAAACTTAATAATTAAATAGGTGGGTATAAATATAGAAGATGATACAAATTTCGCAACATCGTTGCTTATTGAGATATTTATGCAAACCCGTCCATCCATTACGATGAGTTACATGTTGATGGTTTTGAGTTTAATTAAGCGGCTGCACTGAAGCCCTAACGCATAATATGATTTTTTTTATTTTTTTATTTTTTTTTTTTTTTTATTTTTTTTTTTTTTTTTTTTCACAATGAGATCCAATCGGTTGTCAAAACTAACACCCATTTGGTTGATAGTATTATGTAATATGTAGATGAATGGTGACAAAATGTATTCATAACAATCCCCTAAAATAAGGTTATGTTTCATTAACAATAGATAAGTAATATATTGATTTTCAAATTGTATATTCTAAAGCTAAAATAAGGTTATGTTTCATTAACAGTAGATAAGGTTATGTTTCATTAACAGTAGATAAGTAATATATTAATTAGTTATTAATACTTACTAAATTTAAAATAGGTAAATAACCTTCCATGCGGATTTTGCTTCTTAATAATATTAGTAACAGTTATTTTCCTTGTTTGCTTATAACTTTAATTTCCATGAAAAAGTTACGTGACTTGCTTGTGATGCAGTATATATTGATTTTCAAATTGTATATTCTAAAGCTAAACAAAAATAAGATAAATAAATTGGACCAATATTTTAATTAACCATTGACTATTTTACTTGACCATGTAGCACTTTACAATCTATGAAACACAAAAAAATAAAATTAAAAGTCTAATAACATATATATGTTACTTCAAGATATAAAATGTCCTACTCAACATCATTAGTGTAATTTGTTCACAAAAAATATAAATAATAATGATAATAATAAAAACAATAATAACAACAATAATAGTAATAACAATAACAATAACAACAACAATAATAATAACAATAATAATAATAAAAACAATAGCAATAACAATAATAATAACAATAACAATAACAATAATAATAATACTTCAAAGCCCATATCCTATATTCACGGATAGTCAAGTCAAGATGCTACACATCAAAAGGATGATCAACGATTGAAAGTTGATGTCTTCTATAGACGGTTTATATGGATGACCAAAACTGAACTGAACCTTTAGAATGAGGATGAACAAACTCTAGTAAATGCATAGTTTATATTCATGTTAATCAACCAAGAGCCAAGGAACAACGCCATCTGTCTAATTTAGAATTGTTAGCTACCGCTGCAAAATTTGGTTTGATGCATACCTGCGAATCGAATCAAATAAGACATTTGAATTGAATGGAAAATATAACAAACAGTTGGCGATAAAGCTGTAAAAAACAACTATTTTAAACTACTTAAGAAAAATAAAGAAAAGCATATCTAACCTCAAGATCATCATAACATCTTTTTGATTCTTCATTTCCATTTCTTTCTTTCTATGCGATTTGATTTATAAAATGAATTAGCGCATTATGTGTTTATGTAGGCAATGGAAAAGATCCTTGCCATATATAATGTTTTAAGATTGAATACATTCCCGGCATGTCCAATACATTTTCAGCCGTGTATATACACTAGACGAGTACCCGTGCATAGCAACGAGATTTTATAACGACAGATAGTTTATTGATAAAAAAAAAGTTTATATTATAAACAAAAAAATAATAAAAGTTTGAAGATTTGGGGATTAAACATAATGTTTTAAAACCCGATTCGACCCGGGTGGTTCAACCGGTTGAACCGATCCGGTCAAAAAATTGGTCGATTTAAACCTGTTCAACTTGCTAGGTTGGTAAAAAACGGGTCAAATTAAATCGGGTCAACCCGCCGGGCTTGAGGCGTCCCATGTCAACCCGGTTTGTGATTTGTATTAATAATTTCCTTTTAAAATATATGTTTTCAACATTTTCTTTTTTAGTTTCAACTACATTTTCAAATTTTCCTTCGGGTACCCTGTGACGATTAACCGGAGAAATAGATCTCGATGATTCCTGATTCACCAGTTTGTATCGGTTTCAACGGGTCTTCTCTGATTTGTTTTCGGATGGTTTTTATTGGTTAGCCAAACTGGTGGCGACACCAGTTCCTGGTTGAACCCATTAGTCCCGTCCAGTTTTCAAAACTATATGTACCATCAACTTATTAGGTTATATGAAGCTTTGTGTGTTTTATTAATTTGTATAATGTGTACAATAACATGTACCTTCATTTTAGGGTGTTTAAAAATCATATTAATTGGTGTGTTTAATAATTTCATATGGATTATGTTGTAGCTTATTTAAATTGTACATTATGAAAATTTTATTGTACTTTTTAGTAAGTGGTGTTTTAATTGGTTGTATTTAATTTGGTATATATGTTTTTAATTGGTTGTATAATGTGAATAAATCATTGTACTTTTAACTAATGAGGTATTTTAATAAGAGCATTAATTACAATATAATTTAGTTTTAGGAAACCATTCATTACTGATTTAATCAAAATAAATACTGATTGATATGATTAGTAAATTTCTCTCTCATTTGACCAAGTGTTGAAAACTCAACATTTCACTTGACCATTTCTCTATTTTAAGTAGTTAAGAAGATTAAGATTTCCAGTCGTATCTTTTCAATAGTTTATGTGAATATACATTTCCAACAATACTTTCCTTGAATATATTTCCAGCAATAATTTTCCACTTCAATACATGCAGAGTACTTTTAGACATTTCTTGATAAACAATTTTATGTCAATATACTTTCCTTGAATACTTGCCGAGTAGTTTAAGATATTTCCTTAGTTACATATGTCATATTATTTTCATATGACAACATATCAAGACTTTCAAGACTTGCCTTGTTATTAATTATATCCGTATGAAGACTTCCCTTAGTATTCAAGACTTGCCTTAGTTACATATTTGCCTTACACATTGACTTTCAAGGTTTTAAGGGTAGAATAGATAAAACATAATTTCAACATTTCATTTTTATTGACTTTTTCACTTTCACCATTTTTACTTTATAAGTAGTATAGATAAATAAGTTATTAAAATAATAGTATGTAATTAAAAATTAAAAAGAACTCTTGAAATAATAATAAAAATTTAATTGAGTGGCACATGATACATGAGGACCCACTAAAAAATAAAAAGTCAGTGAATTTTTGTTAACCCTGTTGATGTAGACTCCTTTTCTGCATGCCCCACTTTGTGGGTTTAGAATCCAATCTTAACAGTACCCATATGCAACCAAACAATAAATTACTACTTTAAATCCAATCTATGAACCTAATCCATCATACCAAACGGGCCCTTAGTAAAATGATAAATCCTCCTATTTCATGTGCCTACAAATCTTCCTACTCACAGGATCCTAAAAAATGTTAGAAATGACGGTTTGAATGCAAAGAGAGAATTAGTGGTGAAAAAATATATAATATTGTTGTGTGTAGGATGATTAGTAGGAGGATATTGTAGGAGGCTTTAGCAATGCTCTTCAATTTACTACCCAAAACCCAACGGTATTAGGCGGGTAATCGGACACGTGGGTACTCGAAATGAGCGATTAAAGGCGGTTCCGGTAATGGTTTTAATTGAGTTTAATGTATGAACAATAAAATGTTCTAGAACCAAAAATGTCATTTTAGTAAATTAAATAACACCGAATATATTAAAGTTATTCAATCACAACAATTGCAGTCAAATAAATATACATAACAAATCAACAAAAAATATTTGTTCGACATTTATAAATTACGACCACATTAAATAATTTTCACAGATGTTTAGCGATGGTTTACATTAGGAACCAAAAAGTTGTTATACAATAAAAGTAATGTAGTAATATAATCAAATCTTCTACAATTATTTGATTATTTAATTAAAAACCTTCATGTATATTATATATCGTTCGGTTTTGTTAACCGGGAATATTCAAAAATAAAAAACGAAACTGAACCGTGATTAGCGGTTGTTGTCGATTTTTTTTCCGGATTAGGTAGTTAGGCTCGGATTTTCTGGTTTTTTGAACACCCCTAGTTTTACCTTATAACATTCATATAAAACTTATTAGTATGAAGTACCACCTAATGGTAGCCTCCACCACAACTGAACCACATTGCACCAGACCACCACCATCGACCACCACCACACGCGATGGTGGTTTCTTTCTCATTTTTGGTGGTGTCAAACACTAAACGAATACCGGATGGGGATTGTCTCAAGTTGGAAAACCAATTTGACTCAAGTTGAGGAAGTGTGAGCCATTGGATTTGATCCAATGGCTCAAATCAAAAGAAGTTATTTTGATTTGAGCCATTAGATCAAATTCAATGGCTCACAAATGCCCAACTTGAGTCAAGTAATGGATCCTCAACCACGGATACCAAGCCAAAAGCCTTCAAAGGGTCAAAAGGTGAGGGCCCAACAGTTACTTTAACATTTCAAAAAATAAAATAAATTTTATCGTTTTAGTTACCTAAAAATTTTATCTTGTTTTTCTTTCTTCATAGATTCCGGTTTTTCTTATATAGGCCAGGGTGATATGGTCTATAAGTATGATTGTGTTTGTTTTTTTTTTGGGAAGAGATCCGATGAGAAGAAAAACTAAAATGAGAAGAATGAGAATAAACTATGCAGTGCACTTCTTTTGTATGCATGTGTTGTGCACTTGAAAATAGCTTTGTAGGATCCTGCAAACAGTCATATGTGACTGTAAACTTCATGCAATCCTTTTGTAAATCTATATTATGGATCCTTTTCATGTTTTCAGGTTTATATGTTACTGGATAACTGTCTTTAACATACAAAATACTTGTGGCAATCATTGAAACAAGAAGTTAAGTTGTAAACATGTTAACTGTCTTTATAAAAACAAGAAGTTAAGTTGTAAACATGCATTACATTAACATTGAAAATGTTTACAAAAGTTGTCAACAACCACAATTAAAACTTAACAACAACCATTACTAGCAACAACAATAACATGTTAACAGCAAACCTAGGAGCTTAATGCTATAACAACATTAGTACAAACCTAATACATTATTACTAAAACAAAAGCAAATAAGACAACAATGAAACTAAGAACCAAGAAGACTTTGTCATGAACTTGCATTTTTGACATGATAAAAGTCAAATCCTCCATCATTTTCATCATGTCAGCTTGTGAAACTACAACTTCATTAGAATTTGATCTCTTCCCCATGTTCTTGTATTTCATCTTGTCATTATGTTCCTTGAACAACAAACATTTGTAATAATCACTTGGAAGCTCTGGGTCTGTGAAGCCATAAAACTTACATTTCTTGTACTTGTCCTACCATTAATAAAATACAAAAAATTCAATATCTAAGTAATAGAGTAATAATAAACAATAATTGACACAAAGTTAACTTAACTTATAATTAAGTGTCAATGATTTTTAACGACTTCCATTCGTAAATTTGAACAAAACTGGAAAACAAGAATAAAAGAAAACAACATTCATCGTTAACTTAACTTATAATTAAGTTCCATCGGATTGAGCTTCAAGCCCAATTCACCTAAGCAAAAATATACCTTCCTAAATAACATACATACACTCACAAATAAAATAAAATACAATAAAACAAAAAATGGCTCCACTTCACTCGGTTGTAATTAAGGTGAGTGGCTCACCATAAGTTTATTTTTATACATGTCACTTACTTTATTTTTTATTTTATTTTATTTTAAGTCATGTTTAATTAAAAAATGACTTATTAATATTTTCAGTAATTTTTCTTTATTAAGTCACAAAAAACATTTTTCATATAACTTAATTAATTCAATTTTTTTTTTTTATATTATATCAATTAAGTTGAAATCAAACACCCCCTGATGGACATAGAGAGCTCACCATAAATGCACCTCAATGAGTATTCACACCTATGTCCTTTAGCCTTATATGTTTTATTAGTGTGTGTAAGGTATTTTGTAAGCTATATTTATATAAAGTGGTTATTTTATTAAAAGACAAGGGGTGGTGTAAGGTATTTTGTAAGCTATATTTATATAAAGTGGTTATTTTATTAAAAGACAAGGGGTGGTGTAAGGTATTTTGTAAGCTATATTTATATAAAGTGGTTATTTTATTAAAAGACGAGGGTGGTGTGACAAATGTGGGTGAAAAGTGAAAGGGGATGAAGAGAGATAAAATGGAGAGATAAATCTGAGCTAACGCTGAAGTGGAAGGTGAATGAAGGTATTTTTTGGTGACCACTAAAGATAGTCTTAGAGAGAAAAGAAGAGGGGATTAAACCACCACCAACATGGCCTAGTGGTGTAGGCGCGAGGTTTTCCAAAAGGTCTCGAGTTTAAATCTAAGTCACAAACTCGCACTGTTGAGTAAATTAACAAGGAAAATTTCATTTGTTTACACATTTAAACTAAATTTAGTATAACTCCTCTTTCCGTAAAACTCGTTTTTGTCCTTTTAACTGACTAGATAACGCGTTTAAACTTGTCGTCACACAAACTTATTCATAATACCAATTTATTTAAGAAAGAAAAATAAACTAGAAACCTCCTAAAATATTTACATAAACAATTCACCTAATTTTGAATGAAAAAAAAATTAGAATAAGAGTAAATTGCATGGTTCATCCCCGTGGTTTGGGATAAATTCCTAATTGAGTCCATATATTTTTTTTTGTTGCATGATTGATCCCTATGTTGAAACCATTGCATACCGTTCGTCCTTATCACTAACTTTCATTATTTTCTCCGTTAGCTCTCAGTCGTCAAGTAGCAACGTTAGTCCATTAACCATACGATCATTTGGAACGTTAGTCCTTTACACTAACAGTCATTTCTAATTAATAAAAATTTGGTTTTCTTACGTAACTCGTTCATTTTCTTACGTTTTTGTCTGTCTTTATACATTTTCATTTGTTTTTATACGTTTTCGCTCATTTTGCTACGTTTTCGTCCATTTTACTTACCTTTTTATACGTTTTTACACGTTTTCATCCGTGTTTATATGTTTCATCCATTTTTACATGTTTTTGTCCGTATTCACACGTTTTCGTCCATTTTTCTTACATTTTCGCTTGTTTTTATACGTTTTCACCCATTTTGGCACCTGTTCATATGTTTTTACACATTTTCGTCCGTTTTACTCGGTTTTGTCCGGTTTTATACGTTTTGTCCGTTTTGCACGTTTTAGTCCGTTTTCACATGTTTTCGTTCGTTTTATACATTTTCATTTGTTTTTCTTACATTTTTTGTTGTTTTTATACATTTTCATCCGTTTTATAGGTTTTCGCATGTTTTGTTCCGTTTTATACGTTTTCGTTCATTTTGCATGTTTTAGTCCATTTTTATAAGCTTTTGCCCGTTTTTAAAATGAACAAAAATGTATAAAACTAAACAAAAACATATAAAAACGGATGAAAACATATAAAAACGGATGAAAACATATAAAAACAAAAGAAAACGTAAGAAAACAGACGAAAACATATAAAAACGAACAAAAACGAATAGAAACGCAAGATAAACAGGCGAAAACATATAAAAATAGACAAAAACCGTATGAAAACGTAGCAAAACAGGCTAAAACGTATAAAACGGATGAAAACGTATAAAACGCAACAAAACGAGCGAAAACGTATAAAAATGGACGAAAGCGTGTAATAACGGATGAAAATGTGTAAAAATGAATGAACACGCATGAAAACGGATGAAAACCTATAAAAACCAACAAAATATAAGAAAATGTATGAAAACGTACAAAAAGGGGCGAAAATGTATAAAAACAAATGTAAACATACGAAAACAAGTTAAAATGGATGAAAACGTATAAAAACGGGCGAAAATGTGGAAAAACCTAAGTAAAACAGACGAAAACGTATAAGAATGACGAAAACGTAACAAAACGGGCGAAAACGTTTAAAAACGGACAAAAATGTATAAAACGTACAAAAACGTAAGAAAACGGATGAGTTACGTGTTATGTAAGAAAACCAATTTTTTATTTAATTAGAAACGACTGTTAATGTAAAGGACTAACGTTGCAAACGATCGTTTGGTTAATGGACTAACTTTGCCACTTGACGATTGAGTGCTAACGGAGAGAATAACAACAGTTAGGGTGTTAGTCGAGTAGGGTTGATCGGATTTGGGTCAATTCGGGTCAGTTCAAAGTCAGGTTGAAGCTAGAAAAATCATACCCGAACCCGGCCCTATTATAATCTTGGATTAGTCGGGTTCAGGTCTATTCGGGTATGGTCTAATCGGGCCGGATTTATTCGGGTTTGAGTCAACCCGAATAAAGGTAAAAGGATTATAAAAAAATTTCTAGTTCATTAAATACATATATATATATATTTATAAAAAATATATCAAAAGATAAAAGACACTTATTCGAGTCAATCTTGTCGATCCGAACTCAAGGTTAGCAAATTTTTTTAATCTCATACCCAACCTTATTTAGTATTCATGTTACTCGGGTTAATCCGAATAACCCAAATAAAATTATTGACCTGAGGAATAAGCTTATTCGGGTTCGGTTCCATTCAATTTTACTTTGTGCAGGACTATTTATGACTTAAAACTGAAACTAGACTATGGTTGCCCTCTTACTTCATTTGTCTATTTACGTCTTTTTTATGTGGTCAAATATGAATCCCAAGGTGAGTTTAGGGTGCATCTTAGTTGGAATATGCAGATTTTTGACATTTTTATTGTGTCATAATCGAGGTCACATAGCTTTCAATAATCAATAGCTCTTTCCCTCTTCATTGCCTTTTCCATTGCTGTCCAAAATTTAACTTTATAATAGCCCAATGGTTGAGAGTTGGGAAAAACAGCGTTAATTAGATGTCATGGATGATTATCTTCATGTCCTCATTCATAGTCTTAACACAATTTACATCTCTCATATTAGATGTGAGACCGGTCGATGAGAGCCACCGTTGGTATGTTACATTTTTTTAAGTGTTTAATATACGTTTAGAACATGTTATGACTTTTAAATTGAACCCATTCGACGTACCTTAGTATGAGTTAAAGTTGATAGAAATATATTGTTGACCCGCCCCGGATTCCACCATTGTGATTCCCCCGGCACAAGGGACATTATCCCCATTTTTGATGTATACATAAAAATAATGTTTAACCCATGTAATCTCCCTATAAGTATTTTTAACTAAGGGCAGGAAAACTTGCATGGAGCTCATTTAGACAAACTAATGGAAATATGGGCTGGTCGGGCAACGGGCCAAACGGGCTCGGGTCAAACGGGCAAAGTTGAAATATGGGTCAAACGGGCACAGGACAAAACGGGCTGCCTTAAACATTGGATGTCGTTTAGAAAAGAAGGATCTCATTTTCATTTATTAACCATAACTAATAAACTAAACTTTATTGCTATATTTATATCACAAAAAATAAGTTAAAAAAATTAAAACAAGCAAAAAAGTTCTGTCTATATATGTAAGCTTTACAAAGTTTAAAAACACTGATTAAACAAAAAGGAAAACTAAAACAAAATAAAGACATAAACCATAATAGGAAAAAAAAAAAAAAAAGGAGGAAATCATCATTGTGATTTTACCGCAACTAGCTAGACTCTACCGCCCGTTATTAATAAAGCATGCTATTATCTTTGCCCATTTAGATCCATTGAGAATGTTTATGTTGCCCAAAGAAGCCCCCAACGGCCCAGCTTTTAAAAAATAGCCCATACCAGCCCAACTTTTTTCATATGGGCAGATTTTACCACCTCTACTGACAATCCTACTTGCATCATTCATCGTTTGGGATCTGACAGAGTCGAAAGATGGTCCAGTTTGACTTCTTAATGTCAATGATGTGTGTAATGTCAATGATGTGTTTCATATGTTATTGTCAAAGATCCCAATCAACAGATAAGGAAACAATGTACAGGTAATGGCAGGTGCAGTGTGGCCTTCCTTGGACCTGTGTCCAACCTGTGAGACACTCTACCACGGTAAACAGTCCATGTGGACTTCAGTTTCATTTCCTCTATGGAAAGTTGGCCTTATCGAGTTATCGGACTCAATATTCAGTAAAAAACATGGTAAACTGAGCATGACATGAAATAATCTTATAGTTGAGAACACAAAACAACGTTGTCGCATATCACAACAAAAGCATAAAAAGACATAAAACTTGACAAAACCTCCAAATCCGAGGATTATTAACAACAAAATTCAGAAAACTAAGTCAACCATGGTCTTAATAGTAAAAAAAGCTGAAATAAACAGCAAACACTAACAAACTGCAACCAAAAAGGTGGATCCGAGTATTTCCACTTATTGAAGGATTTGGAAAATATAAAACTTACTCACTGTCATCAATCCAGTCGCCATAAATACGATTAATCTTCTTTGTCATCAGACGTGATCTCTTCTCAGCACCTTGCAGCTGTGCAGCACCACCTGCGACAGCAACTGATGAGCCAGGGGCTGCTACAGTGTTCGGAACATTGAGCCCTTGGTTTCTGGGGTTGACAAGCGCGCCACCAAATCGTCGCAGTTCTGTCAATAGAAGTGTCAGTTTATATGAATTCTTTATACTTATAGATATTCTTGTACTCAGTTATGGTACTTGTAATGCTTTACAGTATAGCTTTTGATTGAAATTTGAAGGTACAAGTTCATGATCATTACAATAAAATGAGGAACACAAACTTTTGGACATTGTGTCGATATTTATATGTATAGGTTTAACCTCTCTAAAACTCTTACGTGTTTGGATCCCTATTAGTTCTCATTGTTTGACTTTAGATGTCAAACTTGTATGAGCTAAACTGATAGTAAATGCTATACATCTTTTTACATGTTCTCAAACAAATAGGAGTAGTGTCGAGCTTGTTGCACCTTTGCTTCTTCTTTTTTTCTTTACAATAAATAACAGTTTTTTAAATTTAAAGCAACTCACTTGTATTAAAATTAAAATTGTAAAGTAATAATCAATTTAGCCACAAATATAGAACCATATAAACTCTGAGAAATATCCACTTTTATCCCAAGGGTAAGACAAGAATAACCTAGTGCTATTGGATTAAAAAAAAAAAACTCTACTTATTACCAAGTTAAACCATTGTTTAAGCCATCTACTTATATCTTAAGGACAGGATAAAATAATCTAGTGCTATGCTATCGGGTTGAAACTCTATACTTATACCAAGTTATACCCTTTTTAAGGCTTCGGGATGATTCATAAAGACTTATCAATCAGTCTTCCATTGTTCCTAAACTATGTCAATATTGCTTTTCTTATGTTCCAAGGCTCCTATACCTCCCTTACGAAGTTATCAAAAAATTTAACTAATTTATTTACAGCGTAAAATCTGGAATCTCAACAGAACTGAGACAATGTTAGTAGGCTAAAATACAAAATTCTAATATAACTCTGCAAAGAACAAAAGAGCATAACTATTGTCAACAAGCCTCTCAGCACATGTAATGGTAAACAACAAAGAAGCATAACAGAAGACAAGAAAAATCACTTAGTTATCTTTCATTGTTAACTGCAAGTCTTTCAGTTAACTTGTAATTAGTGGGGAATAAAAGGAGGTGAACAACCTTTACTTTCATGGCATGAAATGCATCGACCATAAAACAAGAATATCTAAGTCAAAGTATCTGTTACAAAACCATTACAGATAATTGCCAAAATTTCAAACAAAGTAACAATCTTTATAACTAGATCTTAGTCAATAACTGAAGATAGATAATCAAACCATTCAATGTAACTGTAATTTGTGGTTCCCAACATATAACTGAGAAGCAAAATTTCGATTAATAATTAATACTATATGAATTAAAAAATTTAATGAACTATACCTGCTTCACCGTGAGCAAAGTCACACTTGCTACCATACCAGCAGGAGCCTGAAGACTCCCATGTCTTACAGATCCTTGTTCGCCAATTCGGAGGCTTCACAGTTGCATCAGCCGCTGCTGGCAGTGGCTGTGGTGCTACTGGTGTTGTTGGTGATGCAGATTGTGGCCATGCTGGCAGCGCCACTACTACCGGTGGTGGTGCTACTGTGGCAGTGCTGCAGTGTCTCTACCGTCCCTTTTAACCGAACTATATCTGCCACCCGAAACTACTATTGTTGTTCTTTCACGATACTTGGATTCTAAGTCGTGAACATAAGGACAGCCGTCACCAAAAGGGCAGCCCTCTTCACTATAGAACTTCTTGCAGTGTTCCTGATCCGAATTCAACACACCATTTTGTCTTGAACAACAATTTCTCGATGGCGATTGATTCACCGTAACTCAAATTGGAAGTACTACCACCAGACGCCTTATCATACTCATTTCCTGTTGCTGAAACCGGCTTATCATCTCCACCAATTATGTGAATGACATTTCCATCATCTCGGAAACTGTCCATTTTGGGTGCGGCGGCGGATATTTTTAACAAAAGTTTATACTAAACGAAGTGGGCAAACCCTAGGCTAAACAGGAGTTTAAATAGGTAGTAAAACCTCCAAAAACGACGTCGCATACTAGATTTATTGTTTCTTGCCATTAATTAAAAACAGCTAAGATCCGAGACGGCACAAATATAGGCTTAAATGTTGTTCAATGAACCATTGCTACAAACTATATGATTAGATAAATGCATATAGAAATCCCGAACATCTAAGTATCACTTGCATTCTAATGCAAACAGAAAAACCCAAAATTCCATAGAGTTACAAAAAGCACAAATAGAAAGCCATGATGGAGGATCCCATATTCAAATTCTAAACAACAGAGGTAGCACAACAAAGATCCAATATAATTACCATCATACAAGCAGAACATTCAAGGCCAATAATGGAGGATCCCACATTCCATAAACCCCAAAACAAGCCAACTTTATCAGAACATTCCTCTTTCAAACACACAAAGGTCAAAACCCTAAAGACATACATTGCTTCAATCCCTTCCACCAACACATTCGGAATGAGGACAAGATCTCAAACACAGTTTACAAATAAATCAGGGGTGTTCAAGTTGAAATGAACCCAATAATTATATCATATTGCCACTCGAAATGTTGGATAGGCAACTTAGTGAAGCTTGGGGGAAAATAATGCAGCACACACTCTCGTTCCTTTCTAACAGGATACCCGAAATCCCCATCCCAACATCAACCCTTGATGCACAAAGTATGCTGTGAAGTTCTAAATCATTGTTTCAACAGCATCATCATGTTAAGGGCTCTTTATAACTACACCCAAAAACTACACAAAGGTCCAGAACCAAACCCTCCAAAAAGGTCCCTAACTACCCAACCCTTAACTTTTTAATCTTATATGCCAAGTGCTATGATCATTCAATGCATCTAATACAAGAGGCAAAGTGGACAGCTGCATTTTTATTTCCGATATTAACTATAAACAAGCCACACAGACTCAAACACAATAAAACAAAAACACTACCAACCATTGTTTAGTGAGTGTCTGGGATTGCATCTAACCAAATAAGCAAAGTATCTGTTACATAAGGAAATGAGTATGATAAGGCGTCTGGTGGTACTACTTCCAATTTGAGTTACGGTGAATCAATCGCCATCGAGAAATTGTTGTTCAAGACAAAATGGTGTGTTGAATTCGGATCAGGAACTTGCCAGAATGCCACCAACTGCAATTTTGCACATAGCAGGTCAGAACTCAGAAGTCTTCAGGAGAATTATGAAGACTTTGGGCTTGCCAATGAGCATAAACATCTTTTGGATAAGCTAAGGGAATCGATTCCGCAATTTGGGACGGTTAATTATAGTAGATCCTAGAAACACTGCAAGAAGTTCTATAGTGAAGAAGGCTGCCCTTTCGGTGACGGCTGTCCTTATGTTCATGACTTAGAATCCAAGTATCGTGAAAGAACAACAATAGTAGTTTCGGGTGGCAGATTTAGTTATGTTAAAAGGGACGGGAGAGACACTGCAGCACTGCCACCAGGAGCACCACCACCGGTAGTAATGGCGCATGGCCACAATCTGCAGCACCAACAACACCAGTAGCATCACAGCCACTGCCAGCAGCAGAGGCTGATGCAACTGTGAAGGCTCCGAATTGGCGAACAAGGATCTATATGACATGGGAGTCTTCATGGTAGCAAGTGTCTCACGGTTAAGTAGGTATAGTTCATTAAATTTATTTAATTCATATAGTATTCATTATTAATCTTAATTTTCCTTCTCAGTTATGTAACAGATACTTTGACTTAGTGAGTGTCTGGGATTGCATCTAACCAAATAAGCAGTTTTAGTATGCAATCCATTGAGTACATGGTCTCAAAACGCAAATTTAGATAATAGTCATATAAGCAGTATGGATAACGAATCCGAAACACCCTCAGAGATTCCACTCATAAGCTTACCCAAACACCCCCTAAACCGTGTACAGCTTTTTGAAATTAACTACCACCAAATGGCTTGCTTAGTGGTCAAGGCTTCAAACCTCGCTGGTTGTGTACATTTGGGGGTGGCCAGAGAAGGGCTGAATATGGTCCCGGGATCAACCATGTACATATGAGTCAAAAAGGCTCGCCCTTGCAGGTCAGCTAAACATTGAAAACCTCATTAGTTGGTTTTAATATATCTCGTTATTATCAAAATGCATACAGCCGTTACTGGATTACTGCTAAAATTTGTATTTACATTCTCTTAAGATAGCCTACCAGAAAGCTACATGTAATATGACAACTGAATCACTGAAAAGTAAAAACTTATCTGTTATCTCATCTGCTACTGCTACTGGCTTTAACATAAATTTAAAAAACTGTGAGCTTCGAAGTCCACTTTCTGCATTGTCATTGTAGGACAATTCATCGTCTAGGCTTCTTTAACGGTATTACTCCATTTTTTAGTGCAACACAATATACACACTTCGCACTTTTTACCATTCCTTGTCGATTCATCGCCTTAATCAAGACATCAAAGGCGACTCTGTCAAGCATTTCACCTCTTCCTTTGCATACCAAAACCAAAAGTGACATGGCTTTCTCAACCTTTCCCTCAATACAAAGGCCTCTAATGACGATGTTCAATGTGAATGATCTTGGAGACAACCCCATCCTTATCATTTCACACAAATTAACATAAGCCTTGTCCATCTCATTCCCGTTACAAAAGGCTTCAATCATTAACTCATAAGCACAAGGGTCAATATCGCAGCCTCTCTTACACATTTCATCGAACACCTGATAAGCATTTTCCAAAAACTCTTTTTCATCTCTAGATCTCCTACATACGCCTCTTAACAAAGTATTCATCATTCGTTCATCAACCTCAAATCCCACATCCAACATCTCATTAAAAACCACAACCCCCGCCCTAAACTCACCCCATTGTAACAACCCATGTAACAATGTACTATAACTAACATAATCCGGAACACAATTCCGCTCTTTCATCCGCTCCAACAAACCAAACCCCTCCATCGGTCTACCTTCCTTAAAGTAGCCATTCAAAACAGTATTATAACTCACTACACTCGGACTCAAACCCATTTCAATCGCTTCATTTAGCAACTCTAACGCCTCGTCCGACCTACCCACTTTGCAAAAACCATCCATAACCGCGGTATAACTATAAACATCCGGCCGCAAAGAACATTCCTTAATTTTCAATAACATTTCATAAGCTTCTTCTATTCTACCAACATAACACAACCCTTTTAACAAACAATTATAGGTATTAATATTAGGATCACATTGTACCATACTCATCGTCTCAAACACTTGAAAAGCTTCCTTAAGCTTACCTTTTTTGCAAAAAGAATTAATAACCTGTGTAAAGGTTTTAACTTTATTGTTATCAAACACAAACCCATTATTAATCATATGTTCCAAGACCTTTTTAGCTTCCATTGGGTCATCTTTTTTGCAGAAATAGTTTACGAGTATAGAAAAAGTCAACCCATTAGCACAAAAGTCAAAGTTTGATAAACTAGAGTATAATTTATATGCATAGTCTAGCTCATCATTTAGAACCAAACCCATAAGCACATGATTGAACTCTGTTAAGGTGTTAATGTTTCCAGCTTTAAGCCTGTGTGCTAAACCTTGAACTGGGTTATGTTTTAATGATTGTGTTGTTGTTGTTGTTGCTGCAGAGATGATAAGGTGAAGGAAGTTGAAAAGGAAAACGGTGTTGGATGGAATTCATGTTTGGACAACAAGAGTGAAAAGGTTTCAAGATAGTGTCTTGAAGTAAGAGAGCCAGTCGCCCTGCGCGTCTAGTTCGGTTCGGTTAGTTCAAAGATTTAAAAAAAAAAAAAAAAAAAAATCAAAAGGTTTCAAGATACTGTCTTGAAATAAGAGGGCTAGGTGCCGTGCGCCTCCAACTATTCGGTTCGGTTCTGTTCGGTTCAATTCAGTTAGTTCAAAGATTTATATTATTTGTTTGGACAAGTAATTGATTTTACTATCTCAAAATCGAAAGGTATTAAGCGGGTAACCGGACATGCGGATACTCGAAATGAGCGGTTACATGCGTTTCAGGTCATAGTTAACCGTTTTAGAGGTTTAATCGAGTTTAATGTATGAACAATAACATGTTCTAGAACCTAAAATGTCATTTTAGTAAAATTAAATAACACCGGATATATTAAAGTTTTTCAATTACTCCGTACAATAATTGCATTCAAATATGCATACATAACAAATATACAAAAAATATTTGTTCGACATTTATAAGTTACGACCACATAGTGCACATTCAAATGAGAACTCTAAATTTGGTGAGAAGGTGAGAACTAATCTTAGCCACTCATTTTATCATTTTTTAGTTTTGATCTAATGGCTAATATTAGTTAACTAGTTTTTTAAAATTTTCCAAACAAATCTAAAAAAAATCAAAAAATTAAAAAAAATCAAAATAAAAAAAATCAAAATATTTTCTCATGTGACGATTTTTTTTTACATGTGAAGAAAAAATATTTCGAAAGCATAAAATTCGGAAAAAAAATTAAAAAATAATAATAAAAAAAGAGAATTTTAGAAAAAAAAAAATCGAAATTTTTCAGTTTTTACATGTGACTTTTTTTTCACATGTGAAAATTGAAAATTTTCATATGTGAAATTTTTTCACATGCGAACTTTTTTTTTCACAAGTGAAAATTAAGCAAGGCAAAAAAAAATTTCACACATCGACGTTTATTAAACAATTTTCACACATAGACGTTTATTAAACAATTTTCACACATAGATGTTTAGCCGAATGTTTACATTAGGAACAATATAAGCCAATAAGCCATCATACAATAAAAGTACCGCATTAATATAATCAAATCTTCTACAATTATTTGAATATTTAGTTTATTTATATTTTACACGGTTCGGTTATGTTAACCACGGATATCCAAAAATAATAAACACCGAACCATGATAAGCGGGTTTCTTCGATTTCGGTTATTTTAGGTTTTAGGTTTTTCAGTTTCGAATTGAGCGGTTCAGCTCGATTTCAGTTTCTTAGGGTTTTTGAACACCCCTAGTTTTTATCTTATTACATTCATATAAAATTGATCACTATGGTCAAAAGGTGAGGGCCCCAACATTACTTTGACATAGGGGTGTTCATCGGTTCGGTTCTCGGTTAATCGGTTTATTCGGTTCGGGTTGTTCGGTTAAAATTTTTTTAGGTCATAACCGAAAACCAAACCGAACCGAACCGAAGTTTGGTTCGGTTATGGGTCAAAACCGAAAACCGAAATTTGTATTTGAATTATGCTATTTATATTTTTTTTTAAATTTAATTATATATATTTTTGGCAAAAAAAAATATTTCAAGCATAAAAAGTGTTTTTTATATTAGTATAAAATTTTAATGGACACTTTTTATATATAAAATAATATAAATATAATATATATATATATATATATATATATATATATATATATATATATATATATATATATATATATATATATATATATATTATATAAATTCGATTTTCGGTTCGGTTTTCGGTTCAGATAGCCAAACCTATATGCAAACCGAAAACCGAATTTTTAATTCGGTTCGGTTATAAGTTCGGTTCGATTTTTTTCAATTCGATTCGGTTCGGTTCGGTTTTCGGGTTATTCGGTTTTTTACCCGAACCATGAAGTACACCCCTACTTTGACATTTAAAAAAATAAAATAAATTTTATCATTGAACGGATACCAAGCCAAAAGCCATCAAATGATCAAAAGGTGAGGCCCCTAACAGTTACTTTGACATTTAAAAAAATAAAATAAATTTTATCATTTTAGTTACCTATAATAATTAAATATCCCATAACTCATCATTTTTATTCATAATTTCAAGCATCAGCTTTCTAAATATCTAAAAAACTCAAACAAAATATTTATCATTTCTCATTTTCTGAATGGACGCCGAATCATTCATGTTCACCCGGGTCGTTGCTAAAAAAAGAGGTTTCAAAAAAATAGGGCATTTTCGAGTTTTATGGGACAAAACTTGTGTTTTAATACTTGCTTGAATCTACTGCATGTGGGCCCACACTTGTCCTTAACAATGTCCCACCATATTTTGGTTTCCAGTCTCAACTTAGAGAGAAAAGAAGAGAGGATTAAACAACCACTAACTTGGCCTAGTAGTGTAGGCGCAAGGTTTTCCCAAAAGGTTTCGACTTCAAATCTAAGTCACAAACTCGCATTGTCGAGTAATTAACAAGGAAAATCTCATTTGTTTACACATTTAAACTAAATTTAGTGTAAGTCCTCTTTCCGTAAAACTCGTTTTCAACCTTTTAATCGACTAGGTAACGCGTTTAAACTTGCCATCACACAGATTTAAACCGGGTAAAACTATACCTTGATGTGTAAACGAGACGAGACAACTCGCGAGCTACTCGGGATCGACTCGTAAACTACTCGAAATCGACTCAATGTAAACGAATCGAGCTCGAGTTCGAGCTACTCGAGTATATTTTCGAGTCGAGTTCAAGCTCAAAAATACTCTGCTCGTGAAGCTCGCAAGCCTTATTGAGCTTCAACTAAATTACACTTTTACCATTTTATATACATATATGTACTTAATTTTCATACAAAACGAGTCGAGCCGAGCTTGATATGTCGAGTATTTATCGAGCTCGAGCCTTAAATATGAAAATAATTGAGCTCGAGTCGAGCTTCGAGACCGAGTTTTATATAACGAGCTCGAGCTCGAGCTCGAAATATAAAGCTCGACCGAGCTCGAGTCGAGTTTCGAGCTCGAGTTTTAGTATTCGAATCGAGCTCGGCCTTGGCAGTACTCGGCTCGACTCGACTCGACTCGACTCGTTTTCACCTACTAATTTATTTATGAAAGAAAAATAAACTAGAAACCTCCTAAATGTTTACATAAACAATTCGCCTAATTTTAAATGAAAAAGAACAAAAAAATAATAAAGAGTTGCTCGAAAAATATTTACAGAAATAATTCACCTAATTTTGATGAAAGAAAACTTTTTGTACGTATGCAAAATAGTTTGTTCGATCTTCAAATAATTTATTTTAACAAAAACAAAGCAATACAAATTTCTGCTACAAAATTTTTCAGCCAAATTTTCATCATTTTCCCAATAACTTTTATGTTATTTCATTAGAAAAACCCTCTAAAAATATCGATATTTTTACACTACGTAACAAAATATAACCCAATGCATTAGTCTACAAAAGTTTTAAAAAAGAACTAATTCAGTTTTTTCATTTTACTCATGAAAGGTAATGCAACTTTTAAGCTGAGTACACTTACATGGGTGTTAGTCAGGTGGGGTCGGGTTGGTCGGGTTGAGACCATTCGGGTCAAGTCAAAGTCGGGTTGAGGCTAGAAAAACCATACCGAACCTGGCCCTATTAAAATCTAGGGTTAGTTGGATACAGGTCTACTCGTGTCGGATCTAACTGGATCGGGTCTATTCGGGTTTGGGTCAACCTAAATATGAGTAAAATGATTACAAAAAATAGATGCATGCTTGGATGTGACCGGTATCTCTCCATTTGTTGGTGGTGGGGTGAGTTCATGGGCTCCTGGGGTAGCCTTGCAAAATGTCGTGGAGAAGAAAAAGATGAAGTATGCGTTCAAATGTGAGGACAACGGATACAAGTTCATACCATTTGTTTTTTCTACGTTTGAGGAATTCGATACGAAGGCTTTGCACACATTTTCACGTATCTAAGTCTATTGCCAATAGCCACTCAAATAATGCTAAAAGCGGTGTTTTTATCTTTCATAAAGTCAGCTTTTGTATTCAGAAAAGAGTGGGAGCACAGCTTGTGTCTAGACTCCCATCCAACTTCATGTAAAATTATTATGTTTCAATAATAAAATCACATTTATAATAATAATAATAGTTATGTTTCAAGAAATCTCATGCTCGTGCAATTAAATTATCTTTGTAAATGTTTTTCTAAAACAAGTTATCTAGTATGTACTAGATTACTTAAGTTTGAAACTAATGTTGATACTTTTTCCCAAAACTTCATAAAGGTTAGATAAACGTACATTTTTAATGTATGAGCAATATAAAACAACGTTATCTCTAAACCTTCAAATCTTTAGAAAAAGTATCACAACAAACAAACTTTTGGTGAGGAAAAACAAAAACAGACAGAGAGAATTAAATCGCATGTGAAAAGAAAAGAGCATGCGCTTATGCTATAAAAGCAATAAAGCATAAGAAAAGAAAATGAAATGAAATATGCTCGAAAAAGAAATGCCAGAGTATGTAAAAACAGACAGAATGAAATAAATGAATTTAAATTTATCCAGGTACTTATCAGATATCAAATCAGTTTCAAAATCACATCTCACAAAAATGGCTCAAGAACAAGAACAATCACCACAACACATTCAGGAAGAAGTCAACGAAGTTTTCCATTCTAAGAGATGAAGAACTTCTTCCATAAAATGAATTTCTGAAAGATTGGAGTTTCTTAACCATCAGTTTATCCCAGAATCCTTTCATAACCCCACAATCGTTAAACTTCTCAAGAATCATTCCATATTTCCCGCAATCATTACATTGTTTCCAACGTTATCATACACCTTCACCAATTCTGGCACCACATCCAACTCGTGGAAGACAACAAACCTACAACTCTTACAACAAAATGTGGACACCTACATCTTTGAATTCACAACTTCATTGCAAAATAAGTCGAAGAAGAAGGGAGAACCATTTGTACCTTTCGTGAAGGTCATCAAGCTCATCATTGCAGAGTTGATGAATAGATGTTATAACATCTCGGCAAAGACATAATGCTACAACACTTAAGCATTATCTATATTTTAAGAGTGTTATTGTATCTTGCTGCTAAAAACACGAAGGTAGTAAAGGAGTTTGTACGGGTAGCTAGCATTTCTATGGAAAGCTCAAAACCGAGCGGACCTACCCAGGAAATGCATAAGGAAGTTGTATCTAGCGCCAAATTAGGTTAAGAATGGGAGATATAAAATATAAGCATATGTTGGAGACATCACAGAAATAGAAGTCATGAAATGACTAAAGAAAAAGTGCTAAAAAGAAAGTGTCAAGTGAATATGGGGAGTTGGAGGAACTTATGGATGATATCGCTTCTACGGAAGTAGAAAATCTTGAGAAAAATAACAAATGGATGCCTTACGGCAAGATAAGGGGTGAATCAAGTGCAAAGTGAACCTTTTAAGGAATATAAGGATAGATTGTTGGATAGAAATAAAAGTGATCGTATGGATGATAAAGATGGAGATGATAAGTGGGTCGGAGCTTAAACAGTTAGAAAGAAGCTTAGGACGTAGAAGAAGTTTGACAACAGTAGTTCTATTAGGACCTCTGAGTTAAACCAACCCATTTTATGATGCTTCTACAAATCCTTCTGTGGATTTTGGAACGGGCGAAGTGGATTCTTCTAAAGAATCTTCACAATGATCACCCGGAAATCTGACCAGAATAAACATCACGCCAGCTCTGAAAGCCGGTCAAACAAGTCATGTATCATGTGTTGTTACATCGACAAGATCGCTAATGAGTACTCTATGTGAGCTCGGTTTGTTACCGATTACCAAGGAAGAAGAAGACCCCATCACCATCATCATCACTAGTACCAACACAAGAAATAACAACAACATGAACAACACCAACAACAACAACATTTACTACAATTCCTACATCAAAGGCACCATCAAATGCAAAAACTCATACATCATCAACATCCACAGTGAAGACTACCAGACAATTACCTCTCAAACTACCACACCTGCAACATCAACAACACTCATTCCAACTGCTCCAAGAAAAACATATAACCTTTTGGTATCATTAAAGGTTTCATCTTTATCTGAACCCCATAGAAATAACGGACAAACAAACTTTCCAAAACCTATCTCGATGCCTTCATCAGGATAATCCCTATCAGGATCATCCTGAGGGGGAGAAATGGCATACGAGATTGAAATCTTCAATAGCTGCTGGTACTACAAACATGGAACAATCTACATCATCTCACCAACAATCACAAAAACTCTCATACTCATCAAAACCTGTTGAAGATGTCGAAGAACACTCCACAAAGTCAAATTCCGATAGATGTTTTTGAAGATGTTGTGCAAGAAAATGAAAGGGAAGCAGCTGAAGTATGTTAGGCTAAGTTACATGAAGGGGGAATAAGGTCAAAGTAGGAGTTTGATAAAGATGGGTCAGTTGCAGAAGATAAGGAATTAGAGGTGCAAGATGAAAACCCAACGGTTGAAAAGCCCGAGGAAGTATCATCTGAATCTGGTAAGTCTGCTGCTGAAAGTAACGAGGAATATGACGAAAGGGATTAAACATCATTACATGATATCTTCTACAATGAATGAATGATCAAAAGATTGAAGATATTACACTCAGTTGATAACTGATGTGTTTAATGCCTTGTCTACTTAGGAATCATGCAGTCCAGAAGACTTTGACAATGGCTTTATGAGAGATATCTTCAAGAAAGTCAGTTGCACCCAAACCTCCCGTTACTCACCAGAACATCCCAAGTGACATTGGAATATTTGTTGGAGTAGATGTTCTTCAAGCAGCTAGAGATGGATGTTGACTATCAATCACTGATAGGTAGAGTTTTGCAGATGATGAAAGAATGACCGGAACTTCGAGCATTATAAAAATGCTAGAACCAATTCATTCGAGCTCGAAGATACAATGACCGGTTGCCTTACATTGGAAGACCCGAATGATCTACCCTTTGGGGGAGATTGTTGAAACATGAAAAGTATAAATCATGATGTAGGGGCTTCCATGGAAATGTGATTAGGGAACATTGTAACTTGTTGGAACATTGTGATACCAAGCATCTCATTGCTTATCTTCAACGATGCTGCTCACCAAGCTCAGAGCAAAAGATCAAAGCCGAGGTTTATTCGGAAGAGAGAGCTTCAAGGTCATCATCAACATTAGTTGAAGTAATCAATGTTCGCTAATCTAGACTACATGTATTTAGGGAGAGATTGTTGGAACACAGAAATACAAGTAGTTCACTAGATTAGATATTCCTCCCCCGAGACACTTGTATAGTCTCGGGAGGACTAAGAATGTTGTGGTATCACACCTTTTCCTAGGAAAGGATGAGAGGTATCTCATCCTTATGGTTGTTTACTATAAATACCCTCACAAGTCTCACTTGTGAGGTGTGTGTTTTCAATAATAAGAAAAGCTTTGTCTCACCACTCTCTCTTCCTTCTCTATACTTTCTCTCTCTAACATCAACAACACCATGGGTGTGACTGGTTACTATTCCGTCCATCCACCCGACACCACCATAACATCACCTAAACTAGATTTACAAGGACCAACAAAAACATTACATTAAAAAAACGACATAAAGGAAATTACGAAATAAAATACGAAATGAAAAATACGATAAGTAAATAACTAAAACTAGTCGTCATCTACTTCCATAAAATCCTCACGTTCTTTCCAAATATGCTCCATAAGCTGATGTTGGAGATTAAGATGAACATCTTTGCCACGTAATTCTTTTGCCTTTTGACGACGCTTATTACATCTATCAATCCATCTTTCTTGCATGTGTCTAGCCAGATTCCTGAACAATGCTTTGTAGTCACTTAGTGCAAACTTTTGATCTTTTAAAATCATGTTATGCAATATGATGCAAGAATACATGATTCTACGGATTCTGTCAACCTGGTAAGCTTGTCCTGGTTACCGTATTATTCTCCATCGTCCTTGGAGAACACCAAAAGCATGTTCGACATCCTTTCTTGTCACTTTTTAAAGAAAATGTGTTTATCATCCGAAGCTGTTGAGAATGATTTGACGAAAGTAGCCCACTGTGGGTAAATTCCATCGGCTAAGTAATACCCCTTATCAAACACAACTCCATTTACCTTATACGGAGCTACAGGGGCTTTATCATTAAGAATGTCATCGAACAACGACGAATTATCTAAAACATTGGCATCATTATTCGCACCCGCTACACCAAAATATGCATGCCAAATCCACAAATTATGTGACGCAACAACTTTAAGCATTATAGTCGGGTATTTTTTTATCACCCCTACCATATTGCCCTTGCCATGACACCGGACAATTTTTCCATTCCCAATGCATACAGTCGATGCTACCAAGCATTCCCGGGAAACCATGTTCACGCTCATGTGCCGCATATAGGTTTTGAACGTCATGCATATTTGGTTTTCTTAAAAACTCAGGGCTAAACAAATCAATAATGCACATTTTGAAATTATCCAGACAATTACGTTTGGTACGTGCACTCATTTGCAAATATTTATCGAACGCATCCGGTGAGTTGCCGTACGCCAATTGGCGAATGGCCATAGTGCATTTCATGAGAACACCAATAGTCATCCGACCTGTATAATCGGGTGCTTGGCTAAAGTATGCAAAATGATTAGGAAGAGGATCGGCAGTATATGATTCAATCCCGGAAACTATTTCTAGAAATACTTTCCGGCTCATACGAAATCTAGCACGAAAGTCTCTGTGAGGATACTTACAATCTTGATTAAAATAGTTGGACTTAAAACGCTTCTCTGCAAGCTCACGTTCACGGGAAATTGGGTTACGGGTTAACCGGAAAGATGATTGGGCTTCTTCTTCTTCTTCTTGTATTCGCTGGTACTCATAGGCGGCAAAGATTGCAAAAGCATCAGTTTCATCTTCGATATCGAAAAGGTTCACATGTGCGGCGTGAGTTGGATGTGGATTCATCGCTAAAGAAATTATTTTTTATATAGATGGTTTTAATTTTGTGTTTGTAAAAGGGTTAGATAAATGGGTATTTATAAGGTTAGAAAAAAAAAATGCTTTATAAAAGCCGTTATACACGGCAGTTTTTTTTTTTTTTTTTTTTTTTTTTTTTTTTTTTTTTTTTTTTTTTTTTTTTGATAAACTATCCGTTGGGGTGGAAATGAGGGGTGGAAATGTATTTTCTTTTATATACCACAAAAACTTTACAATGCAAGTTAATTCAGTAACGCAACTCCAACGCACAAGGGGTGGAAATGGTTATAACGCAAGAACAACGTTTTTTTTTCTTTTTATTTATTTATTTATTTATATATTTTTTTTTGCCACATAGACCATCACTACAAGAAAAGGGGGTTTTTAGGACGAAACATTTTGGAACAGTAAAAAACAGTGTGCCAAATACATGTATTTGGCACTTGTGGGGTAACCGTGACAAAAAAGTAGGTATTTGGGACAGCTATTTAGAAACTGTTCCAAATACATATACGTTTGGAACGTTTTCTATTAATGGTGCCAAATACATGTGTATTTGGAATGGTTTAAGTTAACAGTGCCAAATATTTATGTATTTGGGACGACTGGTTTCACCGGTGCCAAATTTGTCTATGTATTTGGAACGCTATATGTTGTTGGTTCCAAATACTCATGTATCTGGAACGGTTGGTATGAACGGTGCCAAATACCTATATGTATTTGGAACATTATCTAATACTGGTGCCAAATACTTATATATTTGGAATGGTTTTTATAGGTTGTGAAAAATACCAATGTATTTGGGGTGATTTTTATGAACTATTTTCAATTCATATGCATGCAGAACACGTTTGAAAAATTGACCCAATTTACACTTTTTTTCGCACGTGTTGACTATATTTTTCTTTTGTTATATTGGATATCAAATTAAATTTATAATCGATTTTATTAATTTACTCTAATATTTAGTAGCCCTTCGTCATAAACTTTTGAGGTAAGGGTTCACTTCAATATCTGTTTTCGAGCCGTATCAATGTTTTCTACTGTGTGTTTGCCCTATAATTATGGCTAAGTGTTCGACGGGTTTGATATGTTGTATGCTATCACTTCTTGTACGGATACCCAACATTCATCTTTTGGTTCAATGTTTTGACCACCAAGTTTAAGGTCAACAAAAGATTACCTCTCAAGGTTGTCCATCTTGGTTGTAGTTCTTGGTTTTGAGGTGTAGTTGAGGGTATTATTATTATTATTATTATTATTATTATTATTATCTTTCACTTTTCACTTTATCATTGTTTAGTTTAAATAGTAGGTTCAAGTCTTATTTTCAAGAATGTAAGTTCAAGTGCGATTTCAAATAGGTATGTTGTTAGTTTAAGAGTGTCTGCAATTTCAAGTGGGAAATGTCAAGTGGTAGTTCAAACCTTTAATTTAATAGTATCCACAATTTCAAGCGGGAAATGTCAAATGTTAGTTTATATGTTTAGTCCAAGAGTTTCACATGGGTTGGCATTTTGCAACCCCTCAATTGTATCACATGGATTATTTGATCCTTTTTAATATATTGTTATTTGCCAAAATTAAAAATTGGAAAAAAAAAATAATGTCACATTTATATTTTATGCGTTAAGGGGGTGTTTGGCTAGGCTTATATGACGGGTTTATGAGCTTATTAGCTTATATATGTTAAATAAGCATAAAGTAAGTGCTTGGCTAACTTATATGAGTGGTCTTATGAGATTATATAAAGGGGTTTTGATAAGCCCAAATATTGTGGCTTATATGTGGAGGGTGAACTTATATAATAATATTATATAGTAGTAAAAAGACTTTTATAACCTCATTTATAAACTACACCATTTAATATTCATGCAGTTTTTTGTCATTTTATCTTATTAATTATGACAAGCTAAGTCAAATATTTAGCAATGGCTTATTAGCTCATAATATATAAGCCATAAGCCACAAGCAGGGGCGGAGCTATGTGAGGACCGGAGAGGGTCCCGACCCCCTAGGTCTAAACCCGTTAGTATATTTATTTGCGATTTCATGTGTATTTTTAGGAAAAAAAAATTAATTCGGCCCTCCCATTTAATGTATTTCCTGAAGAAAAAAAATTATTTCGGCCCTTCTAAGGAAATTTTTTTAGCTCCGCCACTGGCCACAAGCCACTTAGATAACATAAGCATAAGCCCAATTTATAAGCTTAGCCAAACACCCCCTTAATACCTATTCAATATTATGGTTTTTCCTATAATTGTGTCGCAAGATATTATCTTAAAAATAACTTCTCAAATTTCAAGTTTTCAACTATATTGGCGGGCCTTTGTTAAAAATTCTAAAAACAGTGAGCGGACTTTTAGTCCCTAAAACTTTTCTTATGCGATTTATAGTTTAAAAACCCTACCCATCAGGCTCTCCAATGTCATAGACGCATGGTTTACAATTTTCTCATCACCAATGTTCTTTTGTCACTCTTATTATCAAGCATGGTAAGTTTTCCAACCCGTGATTCCTCTAATCTCATACCTCATGTTTATTTTTTATTATGATATAGAGTATTACAAAAGTTAATTTAATTACATCGAAAGTTATAAAAGAAAGGGTATATGGAATGATCAAATATGAACCGGATCCCGCAATGTGTGCGGAAGAATTAATGAGATCTCGTCATTAACTTGCTTCTTAATTCATGATATATTTTAACCCAATTAGGCAAAATTGATGTGTTTTGTGGTCGTCGAATATGTTGTTTACTTTATCCATATAGAGTATTTCAATTCTTTAGATCTGGGCATGATATGGCACCATGTATTGAAGTTTTTATTCGTCGTCAAAAGTGTTTTGTAAATGTTGGTTGACTGGTTGTAGACATTGTATTGTTCATGTACCTAGTAACTTCATTTAGCCTCTATTATATATTAACAAAAAATAAACAAGATTATAAATTGGGTGTTTCTTATCTTTGCTAGTTTTTGTTACTTTGTTTATTCCTATATGAAGATTGGTACCGTACCTAGTGATAGAAAGTTATATGATGAATTTAAGCCAACTCTTAAATTGCTTGATATGATATGAATTCGAAATGCGTTCAAGAAGATTTCGTCTTTTCATATGACAAGTTAAGAAAAATGATTTTTTTTTTTTCTTATTTCTTGAGTTAATTTCTCGATCATGCCAGACAGAGGAATTGTATAAAATTTCTTAATCAATTTCATTTCCTTACATTTCTATTCTCATCTTCATTTCATTTCTCTAAATTTCTCTGTACCATACACACAAATGTTATCAATCTTGCAGCAAGGAATTGAATCGAGTTATTAAGTCGAAGTCGAAAATTGTGGATCATCACTCTAGTCGCGATTAATATTTACGAAAGTGTTGGGTATGGCTAAAGGAAAAAAATGATCGACAACAATCACCAGGTGCTCTTATTAAAATTTGTTTATGTGTTGAAAGCTTATCAATTTTTCACATCGTAGTTTAATGTGTAACTCTCATATATAAAAGTTGCTATTTTTTATGTGTAGATTTGCGCTTCAAAGGAGATATTGGGGAGTTCATTACTAAGGATGAAGTTTTTTATTCGTTTCCGCTAGTAATAAATTGTCTTAGTGATTTACTGATTTACATTGAGTTCTGGTTATGGCTTTTTCATTCTAAAGACCATGGTTTACAAGGATGTTGGACGTATTGGTTTTTACTTTATGATATTGAAGTGACCATGTTGACTTGATTTTACGGATGCTTATTAAAAATTGAGTTCATTTTATTTTTGGCTTTGATTGAATTATTTTTGCGCATATATGAGATGGTTGGTTGATACGATGGTGTATTAAAACCTATTTGTAACAGAAAATGGTGCTAATACACGTTAGTAATGTCGTGCCAAATGATTTTTATAACGAATGCAAAAGCGCGCCAAATATTTTTTTGGCATGGTGGATAAAAATGTGCCAAATACATTTGGCACAAAAACGGAAACTGTGCCAAAGATATTTGTCACGGCTGATAAAACCGTCCTAGTTAGTTTTGGCACGGTAAATAAAAAATATGCCAAATAAATATTTGGCACGGGAGATGAAAAAGGTACCAAATACGCATTTGGCACGAGATATAAAAGTGTGGCAAACTCCCATTTTGGAACGGAAGATTGACATCCGTGACAAATACGTCACTCATGGCACCCCAAAGTTAAACCGTCCCATGGACCGTGCCAAATACTATTTAGCACAGTTTTAACCCGACCCAAATGTATTTGGCACCCTCATATTTAGGACGGAGCCAAAACCGTGCCAAAGCCGTGCCAAATAGCATTTGGCACGGATTTTTGAGTATTTGGCACGTTTTTCCACCCTCCCAAATACCCGTTTTTCTTGTAGTGCATAATGCCTAACCGGCGTTATTATTCCCTGAGCTCTAAGTGGAAAGACGGGGGACACGCCTCTTCATCTCCACCTTTTTACGCTTTTTATCTTTTACTCATTTTTTACTCATGATCCCTCATCTTCATTAAAATATGTATTTTATACAAAAATAGCCAACTAAATAAGATACACATACTCACAAATAAAATAAAACAACAATAAAACAAAAAATATTCCACTTCACTCGGTTGTAATTAAGGTGAGTGGTTCACCATAGGTTTAGTTTTATGCATGTCACTTATGGCTTGTTTTTAAAATTTTTTGTTCAAGTCATGTTTAATTAAAAAATGATTTAATGCAAACAACTATAGTTTTATAATTTAATATTTTTAGTCATCTTTCTCTATTAAGTAACAAATAAACAGTTTTCATATAACTTAATTCATTTTTTTCATATTAAGTCAATTATGTTAAAATCAAACACCCCCGGATGGACATAGAGAGCTCACCATAAGTGCACCATAGTAAGTATTCACACCCATATCCTTTAACCTTATGTGGTTTTGTTAGTGGGTCCTACTAAATAAACTCAATCTCCACTAACAAAACACTTATTAAAAGTAAATTAACAAGTCAAAGTAAAGTCAATATGTTGGAAATATAAGTATTACTCCTTTGTTACTACAGTAATAATTAAGTTAAAAACAAGAAGTTAATAATTGAGGAATGCTAGAACCACATAATATTTACAAAATATTTTTCACACAATGATGTGTCATGTAAGCTTGTGGATGTATTTAAGAGAGAGAATTAAAAAGTAAGCAAGAGAATACCACTAATTATGTGACACATCATTGTGTGGAAAACATTTTGTAAAGATTTTGTGGTTCTAGCATTTCTCTTAATAATTTACGTTTCATTTCTTTGAGCTCATTTATTACCCGTAATCAATGTTTAATATCAGTATCATATTTGTGGTGTATAAAAGAGAACGGAATATATTTTTCTTTCTGATATGGATTAACCAAATTTTGTTTATATAGTTTTGAATAGTCAAAAACTGTATACACTTTGAACAAAATTACACGTTTTTATAGAGATAACAACTTAGAAAACATCTACGCGACACTTTAAAGATGAATTGTATGTAACTATGTATGCCATGTTTTGTTTATTATGTCTTTGCAAGCCAGACTTGTTACAACAATCTAATAACAAAGTTTCGAGGGCCCTAAAAAACACACGCTTGGTGATGTCGTTAAACTTGCATGTTTATATGCAGTTAATTTCTTTACACGCATTTGGATGTAGAAGTTAATTCTCTACCACAAGCACAACTTAAATCGGATAAAAAACAAAACGATTATTTCTCTAAAAATCTCAGTCTTAGACACAAGCTTGGTTATTGCTTCTGCATATTGTTGTAAATCTATTCGAGTTGGAGGTTGTACTACGGGTTTTCCTCTTTGGTCCAGTCAGTGGCGAAGCTAGAAAATTTTCAGTGAGGGGTCGGGATCTAAATTTTTTTTTCCTAACGCTATTTTTCGGGTAATACCGAAATTTTGGGGGGTCGAAACCGAATATACCGAAATTTTTCTACACGAAAACTATATACCCCCTATATCGCAAAAAAAATTTCGGGGGGTCGGGCGCCCCCTCCCACCCCTATGTAGTTGCGCCCTTGGGTCCAGTCCACCACAATCAGTCTCACTTGAGACCTTAGTGACTGCCCATGTGAATGATAACCTTTGTATCAGAGTTGCATTATGGAAAAGTTTTCTTTTACCGTTAACTCATCCACTTTGAATCACATGTAGAAGCAATCTTGCATTTGAATGGGAAGGCAAGTGTATTAGTCGTCAACATGATTTTTGAGAATTTAATTACCGTGCTCATGAAAATTATGATTTAACATAATGTAATTTTGTAACACTCTCGTGATTGGAAAAGTATAAAAATTACTTAATAAAAGTTGCAATATTTAATTATGAATTTTATGTTTTGTTTACTTTTATATATATGTTTGAATAAGTAAAATAAATAAATAAATATAAGAGATGATTGTTGAGTCCTACTAAATAAACCCAACATCCACTAACAAAACACTTTTTAACTATAAAATTTACAAGTCAATGTATTGGAAATATAAAAGGTGCATTAAACTTAAGACTAATAATAACTAGGCCTAATTAAATAGACTTAAATATTTTTCGGCTTGGGACGTATTTTATTTGGCAGTTTTTTGGATGTTAAATACTTAAAGATCTGTTCATTTTTAATGCATTTAAATACCAGGTTAACAGTTTATATTATTTCAAACATGCCTTTATTACAATGTAGCAATCTCAATTTTCTTTTATTTGAATCCTCGACCTCGCATAAGGTCTTCACTCTCGTCACCAAATAATACAAACCCTGTTTAATTTTGCACTTAAGCAAATAGACTATATTTATTAACTTTATGTTTCTGTCGGTGTTGGTATGAGCAAGAGTCGCACAGACATAAATTATTTTAAGTGATATACCCACCCACTTATGCCATATATAATTTCAACTAAAAAAAAAAAAAAAAAAAAAAAAAAAAAAAAACGTGGCCTTGTTTAAATTTTTTTTAAGTATTTCATCAATTTGAAACATCAATGGTATCGATTGACTAGTTTAACGAAGAACTAGAGTATTTTGTTTTACACTAGTTATAATATTTGTACATGCACATGATTTCTTTAAAATTTTACTAATGTATTTTTATTGACTAAGTTTGTAGATACTTAACAAACTTTCTCAAAAGTACCGAAATACGTAATGTACTAAAAAAAGTCCATATATCGCTAACAAACTTTCAAACTTGGCTAAAGATACGCAATGTTGACTGATTTTTCACCTGTTTGACCGGTTTCAGGTTAAAACTTAACAAAATATACATTATTGGCCCCTGTGGTTTGCGTCTATTTTCACCGGTCATCCTAAGTCCTTTTTTCAATTATGAAAGTTTACAATAATGGTCCTTGTGGTTTGGTTGACTTTCACCTTTGGTCCATTTTTACAAAAACTTTTTCTTTTTCAATTTTTTTCAAAAAAAATATTTTTTTTTTCAAAATCTTTTAAAAAATAAAATTGATTAAAAAAAATTTTCGAATAAAAATTTTTTTAGAAAAATATTTTTTCGAAAAAAATTTTGAATTTTTTTAGAAATATTTTTTATTTAAAAAAAATTCGAATAAAAAATATTTTTTTTAAAAGTTTTTTATTTAATTTTTTAGAAAAAAATTTTATTCGATTTTTAAAAAAAAATAAAAAATATTTCATAAAATTTTAAAAAAAAAAAAATTCTTAAATTTTTTTTTAAAGTTTTTTTTCTATTTTTTTTTTCTAAAAAGTTTTTTATTCGATTTTTGTTTTAAATTATATTTTTTTTTAATTTTTCTAAATTTAAAAAAAAAAATTAATTTTAAGAAAAATTCGAAGAAAAAAATTTTTTAGAAAAAAAAATTTGAAAAAAAAATTAGAATTTTTTTAAAAAAAATTTAAGAAATATTTTTTATTTTAAAAAAAATCGAATAAAAAAATTTACTAGAAAATTAAATATATTTTTAAAAATTTTAAAAAAAAATTCTAAAATTTAAAAAAAAAATCTAATTTTTTTTTTATTCAAATATTTTTCTAAAAGATTTTTTATTCGATTTTTTTTTTAAAATAAAAAATATTTCTAAAAAAAAAATTCAAAATTTTTTTCTAAAAAATATTTTTCTAAAAAAGTTTTTATTCGAAATTTTTTTTTAATCAATTTTATTTTTTAAAAGATTTTGAAAAAAAAAAAAAAAAAATTTGAAAAAAATTGAAAAAGAAAAAGTTTTTGTAAAAATCGACCAAAGGTGAATGTCAACCAAACCACAAGGACCATTATTGTAAACTTTCATAATTGAAAAAAGGACTATGGATGACCGGTGAAAATAGACGCAAACCACAGGGGCCAATAATGTATATTTTGTTAAGTTTTAACCTGAAACCGGTCAAACAGGTGAAAAATCAGTCAACATTGCGTATCTTTAGCCAAGTTTGAAAGTTTGTTAGCGATATATGGACTTTTTTTAGTATATTACGTATTTCGGTACTTTTGAGAAAGTTTGTTACATATCTACAAACTTAGTCCTATTTTTATCTATTTCAAATTAATCATCTTATTTTTTATTTTATTATTATTATTTTTTGTTTAATTACGACTCTTAATTTTACAAAACGAACATAAAGATGCTACATACAAAATGAACATATACAAAATGCCTTTGTTGAGATTGTTGGCATAACTATAACAAGCAAAACATTTTGCCTAGCTTTTGCATTTATAAGAAGAAAATGAGAAAATTATAAGTAGGTGTTAGAGCGGTTAAAGCTGACATTAGAAGTAGGGGTGTTATCGGGTCGGGTTGTCGGGTTATCGGGTGTATCGGGTCGGGTTGTATCGGGTTTTAGAGTAAAAAAATATGACCCGCAACCCGACCCTATAAGGATTCGGGTTACCGGGTTCGGGTCTTATCGGGTTCGGGTTATATCGGGTTAGGTTATCGGGTTAATTCGGGTTGGCATAATTTTTATACAAAAAAAATATCAAGCCATTTTAGTTGCGTATGGTCTGATGGAGAAACAAAATAGATCGAATAGTTGGCACTTAACTAATGTTTTAGGTGTTAGTTTTTCTTTGAATGAATACTCGATGTTTGAATTTGGACTCTTTAGTGTGTTGTAGCACAATATATAATTACTAGGACCGCTATTAACTACAAATGTTCAGAACTCGTGAGCATACAAAAGGAAACGAAAAACGAGCTGCAATGGATCATGATCAAACGTAATATATATTAAACTATTTGCAAACAATCTTCATTTAACAAGTAACTTTCGGATCTAAATTTATATGCAGTTAAGATCACCATTTAATTTGTCAAACTATTTGCAAACAATCTTCATATTTCCAAAGGTGGGCTTATAGTAGTATTTCAACAATATTACCATTTATATTAGTGAAAGTGGACACTTACATCTTTGTTGCATTTAACGAGTTAAGAATCTGATTATTCAATCACATTAGCATTATATGTGAAAGAGTAATAATGTTCATAAAGAAGAAAAACAATATGCTGAGGAACTTTTTTTTGTCAACAATAAGTTTGAAGCAATAAGAATATTCATTCTAGAACACGTCAATCACCACTAAGATCGGGTTAATCAAACCTTGTAGGAATTGAGTTATTGGGCTTAGTATGAAAAAAGAACAAGGAAAGCTTATACAATTATCGGGTTATCGGGTTGAACCCGAACCCGATAACGAATGAAAAATATAACCCTAACCCGACCCTATAAGGCTATCGGGTTGGTCGGGTTGACCCGATAGACCCGATAAGACGAGTTGAACCCGAATGAACCCGACCCTATAAGGCTTTATCGGGTTCGGGTCGGGGTCGGGTTCGGGTCGGGTCGGGTCGACCCATTTGACACCCCTAATTAGAAGGGTGCATGCATCACGGTTTTCCTTTACGAGAAGTGAGTGGTATCCATTATATTAGAGTTGCATTACAGGAAGGTTTTCTTTTCCACTTTGAATCACATATACAAGCAATATTGCATCTGGATGGAAAGAGAAATATGTTAGTCATCAAAATGACTTTCACGAGTATTATTATCGTACTTCTAAAAGTTATGATCTAACTTAATATAATTTTGTAACACTCTCGTGATTGAAAAAGTAAATGAGAATTATTTTATAAAAGTTAATATTTAATTTTGAATTTTATGTTTATGTATTTGTTTATATGTTTGGATAAGTTAAAACTTGCACATGTAATTTTATGTGAAAGTTTCATATATATATATATACGAACATACACATGTTAACTACAAATAAAACATATTTTATGTAAAAGTTTTGTTAGTGATTAATTATTAATGACATAGTCATTTGAAAACAAAGAATAAGAAAATGAAAAAGAAAATCAATGATTATTAAATTATTTGAGAACTTTAATGAAAAGTGATAAAAAAAATAATTAATATCATCATTAAGGTTTTGTTAGAGAATAATAATTGCTAATTGATATGGGTTTATCTAGTGAAATAATTAGGTTCATTTAGAAGCACTCTTGTGATAATCATATAGAAACATTAATGAAAAAATAAAAACATTAATGATTAGTATCATAATCAAATAGTTATTAATGATTTGTCAAATACACTAATAATTATATAATTATTAGTGTCCATTTAGTGGAAATAATGTGTCTATTTAGCATGCTCCTTGTTAGTGTGTGTAGGGTATTTTGTAAGCTATATTTATATAAAGTGTTTATTTTATTGAAAGACGAGGATGGTGAGACCAATGTGGGTGAAAAATGAAAGGGAATGAAGAGAGGTAAAATTGAGATATATATGAGCTAACGCTGAATTGGAAGATGAATGAAGGTATTTTTTGGTGACCACTAAAGATAGTCTTAAAGAGAAAAGAAGATGGATTAAACCACCACCAACATGGCCTAGTGGTGTAGGCGCAAGGTTTTCCAAAAGGTCTCAAGTTCAAATCTGAGTCACAAACTCGCACATTTGAGTAATTAACTAGGAAAATTTCATTTGTTTACACATTTAAACTAAATTTAGTATGAGTCCTCTTTCTGTAAAATTTTATTTTCGACCTTTTAACCGACTAGGTAACGCATTTAAACTTGCCGTCACACGGACTTAAATTGCGTAAAACTATACCTTCATAATACCAATGTATTTAAGAAACAAAAATAAACTAGAAACCTCCTAAAATGTTTACATAAACAATTCGCCTAATTTTAAATGGAAAAAACATAAGAATAATATAAAGAGTTGCTCGAAAAATATTTACATAAATTATTCACCATAAAGAAAACTTTTCCTACATTGAAAAATAGTTTGTTCATATTCACATAATTTATTTCAACAAAGACAAAGCAATAAAAATATATACTATCAATTTTTTAAACCAAATTTTCATTATTTCTCAATAACTTTTATGTTAGTTCATTAGAAAAACCTTCTATGAAAATCGATATTTTTTACACTATGTAACAAAGTATAACCAATGCATTATTCTACTAAAATTTCAAAAAGAATTTTTCCAGTTTTTCATTTTACCTATGAAAAAGTAATGCAGCTTTTTAAGCTGAGTAAACTTACAAGTAGGGTGTTAGTCGAGTAGGGTTGATCGGATTCGGGTTAGGTCAAAGTCAGGTTGAGGCTAGAAAAATCATACACGAACCCGCTCTATTAAAATCTTGGATTAGTCGGGTTTGGATCTATTCGGGTAGGGTCCAATCGGGTCGGGTCTATTTGGGTTTGAGTCGACCCGAATAAGTGTAAAATGATTATAAAAATTTGTCTAGTTCATTAAATACATATATAATATAAAAAATATATCAAAAAATAAAAAACCCTTTATTTGAGTCAATCTTGTCGATCCGAACTCAAGTTAGCAAAAAAAATTTAACACAATACCCAACCTTATTTAGTATTCAGGTTACTTGGATTAATCCGAATAACCCAAATAAAATTATTGACACGAATTACCCAACCTGAATAAGTTTATTCAGGTTCGGGTCCATTCAATTTTACTTTGTACAGGACTATCAATGACTTAAAACTGAAACTAAACTATGGTTGCCCTCTTACTTCATTTGTCTATTTACGGTTTATTTATTTATTTATTTATTTATTTATGTGGTCAAATATGAATCCCAAGGTGAGTTTAGGGTGCATCTTAGTTGGAATATGCAAATTTTTGACATTTTTATTGTGTCATAATCGAGGTCACATAGCTTTCAATAATCAATAGCTCATTCCCTCTTCATTGCCTTTTCCATTGCTGTCCGAAATTTAACTTTATAATGCATAGTATATATGGTTCCGCAATAATAGCCCAATGGTTGAGAGTTGGGACATACAGCGTTAATCAGAGGTCATGGATATGATTATCTATTCATAGTCTTGCACAATTGTTTAACCCATGTAATCTCCCTATAAGTACTTTTAACTAAGGGCAGGAAAACTTGCATGGAGCTCATTTAGACAAACTAATGGAAATATGGGCGGGTCGGGCAACAAGCCAAACGGGCAAAGTTGAAATATGGGTCAAACGGGCAGCCTTAAACATCGGATGTCGTTTAGAAAAAAAGTATCTCATGTTCATTTATTAACCATAACTAATAAACTAAACTTTATTGCTAAATTTATATCACAAAAAATAAGTTAAAAACAATAATTAAACAAAAGGGAAAACTAAAACAAAATAAAAACATAAACTATAACAGAGAGAAAAAAAAAAAAAAAAAAAGAGAGGAAATCATCACTGTGATTTTACCGCAACTAGCTAGAGTCTACCGCCCGTTATTAATAAAGCATACTATTATATTTGCCCATTTAGATCCATTGAGAATGTTTATGTTGCCCAAAGAAGCCCCCAACGGCCCAGCTTTTGAAAAATTGCCCATACCAGCCCAACTTTTTGCATATGGGCAGATTTTACCACCTCTACTAACAATCCTACTTACATCATTCATCGTTTGGGATCTGACAGAGTCGAAAGATGGTCCAGTTTGACTTCTTAATGTCAATGATGTGTGTAATGTCAATGATGTGTTTCATATGTTATTGTCAAAGATCCCAATCAACAGATAACGAAACAATGTACAGGCAATGGCAGGTGTAGTGTGGCCTTCCTTGGACCAGGGTCCAACCTGTGAGACACTCTACCACGGTATACAGTCCATGTGACTTCAGGTTCATTTCCTCTATGGAAAGTTGGCCTTATCGAGTTATCGGACTCAATATTCAGTAAAAAACATGGTAAACTGAGCATGACATGAAATAATCTTATAGTTGAGAACATGAAACAACGTTGTCGCATATCACAACAAAAGCATAAAAAGACATAAAACTTGACAAAACCTCCAAATCCGAGGATTATTAACAACAAAATTCAGAAAAGTAAGTCAACCATGGTCTTAATAGTAAAAAAAAGCTGAAATAAACAGCAAACACTAACAAACTGCAACCAAAAAGGTGGATCCGAGTATTTCCACTTATTGAAGGATTTGGAAAATATAAAACTTACTCACTGTCATCAATCCAGTCGCCGTAAATACGATTAATCTTCTTTGTCATCAGACGCGATCTCTTCTCAGCACCTTGCAGCTGTGCAGCACCACCTGCGACAGCAACTGATGAGCCAGGGGCTGCTACAGTGTTCGGAACATTGAGCCCTTGGTTTCTGGGGTTGACAAGCGCGCCACCAAATCGTCGCAGTTCTGTCAATAGAAGTATTAGTTTATATGAATTCTTTATACTTTTAGATATTCTTGTACTCAGTTATGGTACTTGTAATGCTTTACAGTATAGCTTTTGACTGAAATTTGAAGGTACAAGTTCATGGTCATTACAATAAAATGAGGAACACAAACTTTTGGACATTGTGTCGATATTTATATGTATTGGTTTAACCTCTCTAAAACTCTTACGTGATTGGATCCCTATTAGTTCTCATTGTTTGACTTTAGATGTCAAACTTGTATGAGCTAAACTGATAAATGCGATACATCTTTTTACATGCTCTCAAACAAATTGGGGTAAGACAAGAATAACCTAGTGCTATTGGATTAAAACTCTATACTTATTACCAAGTTAAACCATTGTTTAAGCCATCGGCTTATATCTTAAGGACAAGATAAAATAATCTAGTGCTATGCTATTGGGTTGAAACTCTATACTTATACCAAGTTATACCCTTTTTAAGGCTTCGGGTTGATTCATAAAGACTTATCAATCAGTCTTCCATTGTTCCTAAACTATGTCAATATTGCTTTTCTTATGTTCCTAGGCCCCTATAACTCCCTTACGAAGTTATCAAAAAATTAAACTAATTAATTTACAGCATAAAATCTGGAATCTCAACAGAACCGAGACAATGTTAGTAGGCTAAACTACTACATCAACAATAACAAAAATCTAATATAACACTGCAACGAACACAAGAGCATAACTATTGTAAACAAGCCTTTCAGCACATGTAATGGTAAACAACAAAGAAGCATAACAGAATACAAGAAAAACCACTTAGTTATCTTTCATTGTTAACTGCAAGTCTTTCAGTTAACTGGTAATTAGTGGGGAATAAAAGGAGGTGGACAACCTTTACTTTCATGGCATGAAATGCATCGACTATAAAACATGAATATCTAAGTCAAAGTATCTGTTAAAAAACCGTTAGACGGATGATTGCCAAAGTTTCAAACAAAGTAACAATCTTTATAACTAGATCTTAGTCAATAACTGAAGATAGATAATCAAACCATTCAATGTAACTGTAATTTGTGGTTCCCAACATATAACTGAGAAGGAAAATTAAGATTAAAAATTAATAGTATAATGAACTAAATAAATTTAATGAACTATACCCGCTTCACCGTGAGCAAAGTCACACTTGCTACCATACCAGCAGGAGCCTGAAGACTCCCATGTCGTACAGATCCTTGTTCGCCAATTCGGAGGCTTCACAGTTGCATCAGCCTCTGCTGCTGCTGGCAGTGGCGCTACTGGTGTTGTTGGTGCAGCAGATTGTGGCCATGCTGGCAGTGCCGCTACTACCGATGGTGGTGCTACTGGTGGCAGTGCTGCAGTGTCTCTACCGTCCCTTTTAACAGAACTATATCTGCCACCCGAAACTACTATTGCTGTTCTTTCACGATACTTGGATTCCAAGTCGTGAACATAAGGACAGCCGTCACCAAAAGGGCAACCCTCTTCACTATAGAACTTCTTGCAGTGTTTCAAAGATCTATAATTAACCGTCCCAAATTGCGGAAACGATTCCCTTAGCTTATCCAAAAGATGTTTATACTCATTGGCAAGCCCAAAGTCTTCATAATTCTGCTGAAGACTTCTGAGTTCTGAACTCCTATGTGCAAAATTGCAGTTGGTGGCATTCTGGCATGTTCCTGATCCGAATTCAACACACCATTTTGTCTTGAACAACAATTTCTGGATGGCGATTGATTCACCGTAACTCAAATTGGAAGTACTACCACCAGACGCCTTATCATACTCATTTCCTATTGCTGAATCCGGCTTATCATCTCCACCAATTATGTGAATGACATTTCCATCATCTCGGAAACTGTCCATTTTGGGTGCGGCGGCGGATATTTTTAACAAAAGTTTATACTAAACGAAGTGGGCAAACCCTAGGCTAAACAGGAGTTTAAATAGGTAGTAAAACCTCCATAAACGACGTCGCATACTAGATTTATTGTTTCTTGCCATTAATTAAAAACAGCTAAGATCCGAGACAGCACAAATATAGGCTTAAATGTTGTTCAATGAACCATTGCTACAAACTATACGATTAGATAAATGCATATAGAAATCACGAACATCCAAGTATCACTTGCATTCTAATGCAAACAGAAAAACCCAAAATTCCATAGAGTTACAAAAAGCACAAATAGAAAGCCATGATGGAGGATCCCATATTCAAATTCTAAACAACAGAGGTAGCACAACAAAGATCCAATATAATTACCATCACAACAACTAAATCCAGCATGCAAGCAGAACATTCAAGGCCAATAATGGAGGATCCCACATTCCATAAACCCCAAAACAAGCCAACTTTATCAGAACATTCCTCTTTCAAACACACAAAGGTCAAAACCCTAAAGACATACATTGCTTCAATCCCGTCCACCAACACATTCGGAATGAGGACAAGATCTCAAACATAGTTTACAAATAAATCAGGGGTGTTCAATCTGAAATGAACCCAATAATTATATCATATTGCCACTCGAAATGTTGGATATGCAACTTAGTGAAGCTTGGGGGAAAATAATACAGCACACACTCTCGTTCCTTTCTAACAGGATACCTGAAATCCCCATCCCAGCATCAACCCTTGATGCACAAAGTATGCTGTGAAGTTCTAAATCATTGTTTCAACAGCATCATCATGTTAAGGGCTCTACATAACTACACCCAAAAACTACACAAAGGTCCAGAACCAAACCCTCCAAAAAGGTCCCTAACTACCCAACCCTTAACTTTTTAATCTTATATGCCAAGTGCTATGATCATTCAATGCATCTAATACAAGAGGCAAAGTGGACAGCTGCAATTTTATTTCCGATATTAACTATAAACAAGCCACACAGACTCAAACACAATAAAACAAAAACACTACCAACCATTGTTTAGTGAGTGTCTGGGATTGCATCTAACCAAATAAGCAAAGTATCTGTTATATAAGGAAATGAGTATGATAAGGCGTCTGGTGGTACTACTTCCAATTTGAGTTACGGTGAATCAATCGCCATACAGAAATTGTTGTTCAAGACAAAATGGTGTGTTGAATTCGGATCAGGAACTTGCCAGAATGCCACCAACTTCAATTTTGCACATAGGAGATCAGAACTCAGAAGTCTTCAGGAGAATTATGAAGACTTTGGGCTTGCCAATGAGCATAAACATCTTTTGGATAAGCTAAGGGAATCGATTCCGCAATTTGGGACGGTTAATTATAGTAGATCCTTGAAACACTGCAAGAAGTTCTATAGTGAAGAAGGCTGCCCTTTTGGTGATGGCTTTCCTTATGTTCACGACTTAGAATCCAAGTATCGTGAAAGAACAACAATAGTAGTTTCGGGTGGCAGATTTAGTTCTGTTAAAAGGGACGGGAGAGACACTACAGCACTGCCACCAGTAGCACCACCACCGGTAGTAATGGCACTGCCAGCATGGCCACAATCTGCAGCCCCAACAACACCAGTAGCATCACAGCCCTAACAGTTATGTAACAGATACTTTGACTTAGTGAATGTCTCGGATTGCATCTAACCAAATAAGCAGTTTTAGTATGCAATCCCAAACACCCTCAAACTGCTCATACATGGTCTCAAAACACAAATTTAGATAATAGTCATATAAGCAGTATGGATAATGAATCCGAAACACCCTCAGAGATTCCACTCATAAGCTTACCCAAACACCCCCTAAACCGTGTATAGCTTTTTGAAATTAACCACCACCAAATGGCTTGCTTAGTGGTCAAGGCTTCAAACCTCGCTGGTTGTGTACATTTGGGGGTGGCCAGAGAAGGGTTGAATATGGTCCCGGGATCAACCATGTACATAAGAGTCAAAAAGGCTAGCCCTTGCAGGTCAGCTAAACATTGAAAACCTCATTAGTTGGTTTTTGTTTTTTCTTATGAATAAGCATACTCACAAATAATCAGAAACTAACATATTAATCACTGAAAAGTGAAAACTTATCTGTTATCTCATCTGCATACAGACGTTACTGGATTACTGTTAAAATTTGTTTTTACATTCTCTTAAGATAGCCTACCAGAAAGCTACATGTAATATGACAACTGAATCACTGAAAAGCGAAAACTTATCTGTTATCTCATCTGCTACTGCTACTGGCTTTAACATAAATTTAAAAAACTGTGAGCTTCGAAGTCCACTTTCTGCATTGTCATTGTAGGAAAATTCATCGTCTAGGCTTCTTTAACGGGATTACTCCATTTTTTAGTGCAACACAATACACACATGTCGCACTTTTTTCCATGCCTTGCCGATTCATCGCCTTAATCAAGACATCAAAGGCGACTCTGTCAAGCATTTCACCTCTTCCTTTGCATACCAAAACCAAAAGTGACATGGCTTTCTCAACCTTTCTTTCAATACAAAGGCCTCTAATGACGATGTTCAATGTGAATGATCTTGGAGACAACCCCATCCTTATCATTTCACACAAATTAACATAAGCCTTGTCCATCTCATTCCCGTTACAAAAGGCTTCAATCATTAACTCATAAGCACAAGGGTCAATATCGCAGCCTCTCTTACACATCTCATCGAACACCTGATAAGCATTTTCCAAAAACTCTTTTTCATCTCTAGATCTCCTACATACGCCTCTTAACAAAGTATTCATCATTCGCTCATCAACCTCAAATCCCAAATCTAACATCTTATTAAAAACCACAACCCCGGCCCTAAACTCACCCCATTGTAACAACCCATGTAACAATGTACTATAACTAACATAATCCGGAACACAGTTCCGCTCTTTCATCCGCTCCAACAAACCAAACCCCTCCATCGGTCTACCTTCCTTAAAGTAGCCATTCAAAACAGTATTATAACTCACTACACTCGGACTCAACCCCATTTCAATTGCTTCATTTAGCAACTCCAACGCCTCGTCCGACCTACCCACTTTGCAAAAACCATCCATAACGGCGGTATAACTATAAACATCCGGCCGCAAAGAACATTCTTTAACTTTCAACAACATTTCATAAGCTTCTTCTACTCTACCAACATAACACAACCCTTTTAACAAACAATTATAAGTATTAATATTAGGATCACATTGTACCATACTCATCATCTCAAACACTTGAAAAGCTTCCTTAAGCTTACCTTTTTTGCAAAAAGAATTAATAACCTGTGTAAAGGTTTTAACTTTATTGTTATCAAACACAAACCCATTATTAATCATATGCTCCAAGACCTTTTTAGCTTCCATTGGGTCATCTTTTTTGCAGAAATAGTTTACAAGTATAGAAAAAGTCAACCCATTAGCAGAAAAGTCAAACTTTGATAAACTAGAGTATAATTTATATGCATATTCTAACTCATCATTTAAAACCAAACCCATAAGCACATGATTGAACTCTGTTAAGGTCTTAATGTTTCCAGCTTTAAGCCTGTGTGCTAAACCTTGAACTGGGTTGTGTTTTAATGATTGTGGTGTTGGTGTTGCTGTTGTTGCAGAGATGATGAAGTGGGTTGGTCTTTTTTTGGGGTTTAAATTGTGATAAGGTGAAGGAAGTTGAAAAGGAAAATGGTGTTGGATGGAATTCATGTTGGACAACAACAGTGAAAAGGTTTCAAGATAGTGTCTTGAAATAAGACGGCTACGTGCCCTGCGCGTCCAACTATTCTCTTTCGTTCGGTTCGGTTAGGTTAGTTCAAAGATTATTATTCATTGCTTGAACGGGTAATTTATTTTACTATCTGAAATCGAATGGTATTAAGCGGGTAACTGGACACGCGGATACTTGAAATGAGCGGTTAGTCGGTTACACACGATTCGAGTCATGATTAACCATTTTAGAGGTTTAATCGAGTTTAATGTATGAACAATAACATGTTGTGGAACCTAAAATGTCATTTTAATAAAATTAAATAACATTGAATTTATTAAAGTTATTCAGTCACAACAATTGCATCAAATAAACATACATAACATATCAACAAAAATATTTATTCGACATTTATAAGTTACGACCACATTAAACAATTTTCACACATAAATGTCTGGCGAATGTTTACATTAGGAAACAAAAAAAAAAATCGTTATACAATAAAAGTAATGCAATAATATAATATAATCAAATCTTATACAATTATTTGAATATTTAGTTTGAAAATACTCGTTTGATTACAACATAAAAGTTATACAAAAGGGCAACGTTTAGAGTTCACAACAAATGAAAGAGATTTTTACATATAACAAAACGCTATTAGTAATGCACATAAATCTTTGACATGATGAGGCATTGTAACTCTAATGCAATGCTCCATGAAATCCAAGTTAATGCAATTAAGAACCTGAGAAATACATGCTAAAATGGTCAATATAAAGTTGGTGAGTTCATAGGTTTAGTGTTAAGTAAAATAGTATCGTGGAACACAAGATTTAGAGACCAATGTATCACTCATAATTGAAAGTCTTAGTGAACATTGTATCACTCACAATGTTTAGAGACCATTGTATCACACACAATGTCTGGAAAAATATTACTATTGCACTAAGCTCATGACCACGAAGCCTTAATCGTTTCTAGTTTTGTGCCCCTACAAGTGTTCCTTTCTGTGAACACACAAGTTCCTCAAATGATTATTTGTCCATTTGACATACTAGTCAAGTAGGGCAACTACCCGGACGGAGATCTATTCACAACATCCACGCTTACTCACATAACTAACGGTTCATGATAGCGGGGAGTTAATGGAAAGTTGTATAACTTAAGCAATCTGTAAAAGTTTGAAGTACTTGTGTCCGAAAGAAAGTAATTGAGCATGTAATTGATATAACTTAGCATCTAAGTGTATTTTTTCTTTACATAAAAGAACAATAATATATAAAAATAACTGGTTACCTGCTGAGTTGGTAAACTCTTACACAAAATAATCAAAAATTGAAAAGATGTGCACGAAATAATCAGATTTTAACAACGGTGTATTTAATTACACAAATTGGCAAGTATACTACATTTTTATATAATTAGCCATTTTTAAAAAGTGTGTCGTTGTTTATTAAAAATAAACGAAAAGTTGAAAATTCGCGAAGTACAAGAAACATCGTAAGTAGATGTCTTTATGGTGCTCATGATCGTTTATCCGCCGTTTATTTTAGTGGGCATATGATAAATGATGCATTTAGGTTCTGAATGAGGCGAGCACTATTAACAAGCATAGTTGCAGATGTAACTAATCATTGTGAATTACTTCATAATAATATTGATTGTACCGGAAGAGAAGGCATTTTGACAATGATGAAGTGCACCTTCGTAATTCGTCAATTGGCATACGACATCGTCCTAATGCCCTTGATGAATATTTGCAACTGGGTGCAACAACTTGCCGTGATTCTATTAAGTTTTTTTGTAAGTTTGTTATGGAAATATATTGAGCAAAGTTTTGCGAAAACCTACTTACATTGATGTGGAAAACTTTATTGGTTTCACGAAGAAAAGCATGGGTTTCCGGGAATGTTAGAAAGCCTTGATTGTATGGATTGAGAGTGGTTTGGTTGTCCAAATGCATATCACTGACAATATTGTAGACATGATCATGATTCAAATCCATTCAATTTGCTAGAAGATGTTGCGGCACAAGACTTATTAGCACGAAATTCTTTCTTTGGTTTTTCTGGGGTGAACAACGACGTCAGCGTTATACATCAATCTCCTATATTCAACGATACGAAAAATCACAAGAGGTTTCATCTGTGGCTAATGGCGTAAGTTACAGATGGGGATATTATCTTGTTTATATATTAACATTAACTAAGATGAATTCATTATTCATCTACAATATATTTTAAAAAGAGAAAACTGTAAAATACATCCTTGTGGTTTACACATTTTGGCATCTTACATCCATGTCAGAAACTTTTGGCAATATACATCCCCGTTAGGCAAACGTTTGCCACAATACATCCCTCGTTAACAATGAGGACTAACGGTGCAAAATTTTCATCCGTTATCTCTTAACGAGACTGAAAATATTACACCGTTAGCCTTCGTTAGCCAAATATTTGCACCGTTAGTTCTCTTTTTTAGAAAAAAAAAAAGTTAAAAAAATTTAAAATAAAAAAAAAAGGAAAAAAAAATTAAAAATTAATTTTTTTTAAAGTTAATATTTAAAAATAATCAAAATTTTTTAAAAAAATTAATATTTGCGAAAAAAAAAATAATTTTTTTTTTTTTTATAAATAAGCATTTTTTAAAAATATTAAAAAAAAAGGAAAAAAATTTTAAAAATTAATTTTTTCAAAGTTTATATTTAAAAAAAATCAAAATTAGAAAAAAAATATTTGCGAAAATAAAATAAAATCTTTTTTATAAATAATATTTAATTTTTTTAAAATGCGTGTTTTTTTTTAAATTAATTTTTAAAAATTAACTTTTTAAAAATATTAATGTTTTTATAAAAAAAAATTAATTATTTTTCGCAAATATTAATTTTTTTAAAAAATTTTGATTTTTTTTTAAATATTAACTTTAAAAAAAATTAATTTTTTAAAATTTTTTCCTTTTTTTTTTTTTTTTTAAAATGCTTATTTATAAAAAGATTTTTTTTTTCGCAAATATTATTTTTTTTTTTTAAATTTTGAGTTTTTTTTTAAATATAAACTTAAAAAAAAATAATTTTTTAATTTTTTTCCTTTTTTTAATATTTTTAAAAAATGCGTATTTATAAAAAAAATTAATTTTTTTTCGCAAATATTAATTTTTTTAAAAAAAATTTGATTTTTTTTAAATATTAACTTTAAAAAAATATTAATTTTTAAATTTTTTTTCCTTTTTTTTAATTTTAGCTTTTTTTTTTTTTTTAACTTTTTTATTTCTATAAAAGTGGACTAACGGTGCAAATGTTTGGCTAACGAAGGCTAACGGTGTAATATTTTCAGTCTCGTTAAGAGATAACGGAGGACAAATTTGCACCGTTAGTCCTTATTGTTAACGAGGGATGTATTGTGGCAAACGTTTGCCTAACGGGGGATGTATATTGCCAAAAGTTTCTGACAGGGATGTAAAATGCCAAAATATGTAAACCACAAGGATGTATTTTGCAGTTTCCTCTTTTAAAAATCTCCAAAAACACACCCTCATTTAGTTAAATAACAATTTAGTACTTTAGCATACTACTTTTATATTTTGACATATTTAATATTTAGAATGTACCCCTTAAATGTAATAATGATACAAATTTGGCCTATCCCGATTAAGCTTTATGTGGTGTTTGGTTCATGAATTTGAAATTTTGGACTTTCAAATTATGGAAATTTCAGTTCTTAAGGATTTAGTATTTCGAAATTAAAAATACCTTTACATGTTTGGTTGACAGAAATTTATAGTATTTTGAATGTTGTCCTTATGTTTGTTATTGCAATTATTTTTAGTAAGTGACTTACTTTGATTCTAAAATAAAAATTAAAAACAGTAAAAAAAAGAAAGGAATAAAAAAAAGCAACAATAACAACAAAAAAGTATTATTTTTGTCCAATTTGGTCATTTATATAAAAAATGTTTCAATTGAAATTCCTTACTTTTTGCAGGCATTTTAATTTTTCTCATTTTGTCAATTTATGAAATTTTAAATTCCTTAATTAGACATACCAAACATAATATTTAGAAAAAATTAAAATGCAAATTCCATGAATCCCCCTACCCCCAATATAATACCCCAACCAAACGCACCATTATAGTTTTATACTTCTTTCCTTATACTTACATAAGTATAGTAATATACAAAGTAATCCCTAAACCAATAAAGTCTATATGTTTACTCATTTACATCGTTTTCTTTATTATCGTTAACATTCTTTATTGGAAAACATATTTGTTGCTTAAACATTATTTCGTAGCTACAAAAAAATGTTTTTGCACCCACTGCAACGCTCGAGGCACACATATCCCGTTAAAAAAACAAGTGTCATGTTTTTGTGAGTGGCTTAGAAAAATAAATGTACGATGTTTATGTTTTTGGATGAGTTAAATATAAAACCTTCTCTCCCTGTTCCAGTTCACTGTTATAACAATTCTGCAATTCAAACTGTAGCTAATCATGTTTTCCATGAGAGAACAAAACATTTTGAAATAGAGTTGTTCTTTTTAAGAGAAAAAGTCTCTATAAGAATTGTTAAATACTTAAAACAATAAAAAATAAATCTGCAGACGATATTGCAGATATTTTTACAAAACTATTGAATGCGCAGGATCGGATCACAAAAGGTTTTGTGATATGTTTGGGTTATTTGATATGTATAGAAGTTAGCTTAAGGGGGAATATTAAAAGGAATAAGCTAAATTGTGTACTTTGGATGGTTAGTGGAATATGGTTTTAACTTCAGGTATGAAAGAGGTAATATTTATTTTGGTTTTGGATATCTTTTGTTTTGTTTACAAATATGCAGGGACTGGAAGTGTAAAAGTTAGGAAAATATGGGCTAAAGTGCTAGAAGATGAAAGATGGAGTAGCTAGGGTTGAAGGATATGAGCAATGTTACAACCACATAAAAACTTCCACAAACCTATTTACAAAATGACGTGTCATTGATTGATTGGTTTAAGTAGATAAAAGAGAGAGAAACTCTCATAAAATACACCAATCAACCACCAACACATCAGTTTCTTGATGTTTTTATGGAAGTTTGTTTGTGGTTCTAGTATTCCTAGAAGGATATATAGACTCATTATATGTTTTTTTTTTTTTTTTTTTTTTTTTTTTTTGTTATCTCGACCATTCTTTTATGTGTGTGTAAATCGTTTTTTTCTCTCTCAGCTTGTAAGTTGAGAAATCTGTTAATTCTTGTTTTCTTTCTTGTATTGTTCTAAACTCAAAACCTATCTCTAAATTTGAACCAGAGGTTAGATGCATTTATAAAAATTCGGTTGAATTCAATCTTGGTGTTTTGTATGTTATAAACCGATCTTTGTATATATGTTCGCACATTTCCTAAATGGGATTCATTCCTGTTTCCGGCGACCAAAAATATTGTTTAGACTCGTAACATTACCGGTTTTGTTCATAAGCTTCTTGATCAGATACAAGAAGATAGAGCATTTTCTATAAAAAGAAAACTAAAGTAGATAACTAATATATTTAAAATCGACTAGATTGATAAATTCTATAGGAAACTAATCTATCATAACTCGAAAAACAATTCATATGGTCTTGTGGTACCATTAAAAAAACTCGATCTCCCATTTATTAGGCACTCCTGCATTATTCTTGGGGAAACTTACATTCATGACTCCATCTTTCAAGCGCATGCTCCAATCGTTGTCCTCTTTGTAGACTTCGTCGTCCTTGAGTTTCTGTAATAAATCACACGTCTTCGTTATTATAACATCTTTTGCCTCCTCCCGATGCTTTAAAGATTTTAAGGACAAAGTCATATGCATCTTTTTATCTCCCTTCTCAAGGCCTTCAGAAGTCTCATCATCAGTGCCACATGCCTAAAACACATGAAAAAACAATTATAACCTATGTTTTTAATTTCATTACACAAAAAGTTATCAACATTACTAAATAGCCTTTGGCGTAACAGACTAATAGTATGGCTATGTTTGGTGCAGAGCTTTTTGAGGCGATGAGCGGTGAGCAACGAGCTTTTTGGTTTTTAGTGTTCGCTTGGCAAAAGAGCGGCGAGCTTTGCTATATTTTAGGAAAGCTTATTTTTTCAATGCTTCTTTAAGAAGCTGTGACGGTGAGCAGTGAGCTGTCGCTACAGCTCACAGCTAGTGCTCACTGCTACTGCTCACAGCTACTTTTGCCAAACATAGCCTATGTGTGCCGCTCAACAGCTAAAAGGAAGCGAGTTCAATTCGATGCATGTATGAGATATTATGTGAGATAGTAGCTAGTTGGTTTAGGTGTACGATTAACTTGTAAGTTATTAGCATTTGGCCGCAATCAAACGTTGAACCATTATTGAGTACCTTGATAGACACGTCCCCAGCGTAATAAGTACCGCCATCATCCAAAGAGCCATCAGAATTACGGACGAACCAAGATGTTCCCACGGCAGGTATGATCTTGATCTCGAGTTTATTGAAAAGTTCTGTAGTTTTCCACTGGGGCAAACATAGATTAAGCACTGCATCTTTCATGTGCAGGCTGAAGTCCCCGCACTTGTAATCGAATTTACAGCCCTTCATGTATCTAAATAAATCACACGAGCCCATTTTGATTACAGACATTTCATTCTCCTTATGCATATTGCCTAATATAGACAATGTGATATAAGCCTTTTTGTCCCCCTTCTTAAGGTCTTTAGAAGTCTTGTTGACAGAATCACACTTCACGGTCTAAAATCACGGAAAAACAAATTTAACCTATATTATCAATATCATTACAACTAATGAATTAGCATTGGAAGATAATCAAAAGTAGTTGAACCATGCATACTGTTGATACAAAAGTTGGGCGTACCTGGTTATGGGCTTATGCTCTCGTACCAATTCACTCCTTAGCACTTGTTACCTGCGTACTAAGAAAATAAGACAACACCGTTAGGCTTATCGAGGGATTGTCTCCCCCGATTAGACTCCGGCGTGAGAGTAAGTAATCGATTTAGGGTTCTCGTAGAGAGTTTTAGGGTTGTATATCGTACCTTTGAATGAGAAGATATCATTCCTTATATAGGGGCTGAAACCACGTGGGTTTCTTGCTCCTTACTCTTCGCACCCGTGGTGCTTATCGGGGTAAGGATATCTATTCTATGAATAGATAATCCTCATCGCATGCCCGGTTAATTTGGTTGGGCTTAGGGCTTCGTGAGCCCAAGCCGTTATTATTATGGCCCAATATTCATTATAATAGCCCACTCATGGTGGGTTTGGGTCAAGTAATGTTTATCATTTGGGCTTTTGGCCCAAATATAGATTATACGTCATCATGTTCCCCCAGTCTAGTGTGCGCGGCTCGTAGCCGCGGATACTAGACTTAATATTATCAGCGGTAAGCGTGGCGGGAAATCAAGGAAGTTTTACCGCCTATTTTCTAAGTGCAATGCACCAAACAATAAATGGATACCTTGAAAATTGGGGGAAGTGTCCACGTAGCCCTCGGAAATCGGGAAAAAGTGCATGTACCCGTTCAACTCCAGCCATACGTTTTTGTGAGTGGGTTCCACGTGGAAACAAACTAGGGTTTTTACCACTCCCTATATAAGAGTGACCGCCCCACTTTTTACAATCACACAGTAAAACACACACTTACTATTCACCTTTCTTGAAAGCTTATTGCAAAGAAAATATTTCTTTTTCGTAGGTAATTTGTGTGCGTCTTCCTTAATATTTGATGAAGATGGTTGCTCAACTGGAAGATTTTCGCTCTGCGATGTCCATTGAGGATGTTACTGAATTTGCGTCTGACTATTTTGTGCTTTTGGATGTCCATCCAGAGTCACCAGATGTGGACGCATGTATAGCTGATTTCCCCGAAGGGAAAATAGGGTTATACAAAAAATTCTTTGAGTACGCGAATCATCGCGTCCCCATATCTATTTTTCTGAGCGATTTGCTCAATCATTATCGCCTTCACATCTCTCAGCTGCACTGTATAGGTGCGGCTAAGGTGTCGAATTTTGAAGTAAACTACCGTTTACTCGCGATAGAACCGACCGTGGCCTTGTTCCGCTCCTTTTACCACACGACGTGGTCAAATGGTTGGGTTTCTTTTGCGAAGCGTCAGGGGGCGCTTCAGTGTTATACAGAGAAAGTGGACGCCCTAAAGAATTGGAGGGAGTACTTCTTTTGGGTTGATGACGTGGTCTTTCCCTTTCCCCATGAGTTTTATACTCAGGATACATTGCCAAGGGATGGGCGCCCCGCACCCAACTCCTACAGGCTAGTTGATGCGAAGACTTTAGATGCCAACCGACTGGCCATTAACCCCTATCCGGAGGAGTTTTTGGTACATATGGGGTTGAGCCGCGCTTATTTTGGCGCTGCAAATGAGGTGCCTACTTTCCTGAGTGAGGATGGCCGGGGTGGGCGTTCATCCCTTCTACTTCAAGCTTTGTAAGTCTTTTGTGTATGTGCGCTTTTAATAACTAATACTTTTTGCTTTCTTGGTTTATTGATGTGCGCAGAGATGGATCTATTTGCTGTGGTGAAGCTAGACAAGCCGAAGCTGGTAACTATAGGGGTGCGCCCTCTGAGGGAAGGTGAGCAGCCCCTACTGGAGGCGACAGAGGGTCGTTTGACCGCCCTGCCAGAGGCGGTTCCTGAGAACACACCACCGCTCCAAGTGACGCCTGTTCAGAGCGTGGCGCCTGATGCGAAGGTAGCGCCCACTATGGAGGTGGCGCACAAGGAGGCGTAATCGGGATCGTCTGACAGCATTAAAATCCTTAATCCTGAGGAGGTGCTGAGAGAGGAAGTTGCGCAGAATGTTAAGCGCAAGGGAGAGGCTGGAGGTAGTGGTACCAGAAAGAGGCGTCAACACGTCATCAGGGACGCGGAGTCGAATGCGGAAGAGACATCTACTTCTGGCGCACGGTTGAAGGTTGATGATGTTTCTCCGTTTCTGTAAGTGTCTGCATTTTTATCATCCTTCTCCCCTTTTTTGTTTTATCATATTACTTGTTGTAATATTTACTAACTATTTTTTGTTGCGTATGGATGATGCTGCGAAGAATGATGGGGTCTTCGTTGATGAGGTTTCCTCTCCACAGAATGAAAACAGGGAGGGGAAGACCAAGGTTGCTGATGGTGGCGAGGCGCAGCAGCTAATGGATGAGTTGGCTGCGACCACTGCGCGCCAAGCTGAGCTGGTGGCTCAGCTGAAAGGGAAGTATGTTGGGGAGAGCAGTGCTCTTGCCCAAAAGGAGGAGGAGTTGGCGACACTCCGTGCGCAGTTGGCTAATGCGCAAGTGGAGTTGGAGGCCTCGTGGGCGTATGCTGAAAAGATTGCTGGGGATAAGGTGAGCATGCTAGCCGACCTTAGGTATGCGAGGGCTAAGCTTGAGCAAATAAAGGCTAAAGCGACCTGGTCGGTGGCATATCTTGATGAGAAGAGGGCTGAGCATCGTGCCAGCGTCCAGGAGTTTCAGGAGCGCGTGGAGAAGACGATTGCATTGCAAGAGGAGAAGTTGCGCGCCCTCAGTATAGAGTATGACGAGGAGTTGTATCCACACTTGATGTCCACTATTGCTGAGCGCAGGTATTTTTGTTTACTTGTCTTCATAATAATTTTATCGCCGTGCTTTTTACTTACACAAATTGTCTTTGTGAATGCAGGTGGTTGATTAGCCATGGGCTGCGCCTGGCAGCCCTGAGCACACTAGAGTCCGCAGAGGTAGTGGACGCTTTTGGAAAGGTGGTGCATTGCGCGATTGCGCGTGGTCGATCGCAGGCCATGGAGGATCTTCATGAGGCCAAGCTGCTAGAGAAGGACTTGGCGGAAGTCCCTGGGTACAGCCCTACAGCTTATGATGAGCTGCTGCAAGCAATGGCGGGGCTGAAGGTTCTTGAGTTGCCGCACATTGGGAGGCTGGAGCGCGATTGATGAGACGAAAAATGATCCGTTTTTAGGGGGTCATTTAAGCCCGAATCCGACTTTATTTGATCAAATATTGCCCTAAATCGTTCCTTTTGTGATTTTAGGTACTTGAAGAGTGAATTCTAGAAAAGAAGCCATTTTGGACGTTTTTGGAGCATAAAAGTGAAGAAAACGGCAAAGTATCAATTTTTCATGCTGGAAACACTAGGTGACGGCGTCAAGAGTTACACCCTGACGGCGTCAGACATCAAGAATAAAATACCGTAGGTGGTGACGGCGTCAAAAGTCATCCTGACGGCGTCAAAGTCCCAAGAATAAAATACGTAGGTGGTGACGGCGTCACACAGGCCGTCATAAGTAGATCAAGGCCGTCCGAGGAAGTATTTGGCGGCAAGGTGACGGCGTCACATGGTTGTCTTGACGCCGTCAGCCCAGTTTTCCTATATATAGTTTTCTAGTTTTTACATTAAAAAAAGAGAAGTTTTGGAGAAACCCTAAAGACGAATTTGGTGCAACTTTTACAGGTTTTTCAAGGGTTCCAAACCCTTGATACCTTGCATTGTAATTGAGATAAGTGTTCTTCTAATTCAATCAATATGTCTATGTGTTGGTTGTCTATATCTTGTTCTTGTCTCAATTCCATTATGCTAGGCTAGATCTCTCTTGTGTTTGCTTAGATCTAATGAAACCTAGATATTGATTATGTGTTGATTACTTGTTTATTCTTGTTCTTGGATGAATGATTTTATATATTAGGCTTAAGAAAACTGGCAGATCTCCAAATGGTAACATGCTTGAACGTCTTAAGAAACATGAACCGAGGCGTACTAGGTCTTTATTGGTTGTATTTAATGCATGAGCCACTGTTTACAATCCCTATAGTTGTGCTGGGTCATGGTGTAGGAGGAGATAAGAGCTCATAGAATTAGGGAGTTATGTATACCACCCCATGAATGGTATTAAGGAATACGATCCGTCATCCATGCAATTATAACAAGTAATTAACATGTAAAAGATATCTAGGGAGTAATGAAGTCTAAGTAAACACATTTTCTCCAATTACTGCTCACAACCTTAGTATAATTAGTTTATTTTCATTTTTATTATTTTATTTTGATTGCATCTTAGCTTTGGGTTAGTTGAATAACAACTAATTCCGCCCACTCTTTCAAAACCCGAGATTTTACTTGCTTTCATAAAAACATAAAAAGACAAAAATAATCATCCCTCACCTTTAGAACTAGTAATTTAGGCTTTCTAATCCTAGCGACACTATTCCTAAGCTGAACGATCAATCCCCCGGTACTTGTCACTATACTATACTACAACGATCAGGTACACTGCCTTGTGGGGGTTGTAAGCTTCTCGAGATCCCTCGAGAGGTAAAGCCTGTTGCGATTCCCACGCATCAAGTTTTTGGCGCCGCAGCCTGGGGAATAGTTATTGTCTAGGTTAGAATTTCTTTTTATTAGGTCTACTTGCTAGATTCCTTTCTAGTAAGAATTATACTTGCATTGTTTGCGAAGTTTTATTATTTGACCAAGTGTCTTGGCTCGTTATATTGCTAAGCTCGTACGGTGTACTTGGTATATGCGCATCCGTCGTGGGGTGCGCACGCGAGACTTACCTCGACGTCTCGAGAGTAAGGCGCTTAGCAAGGATGCGTGATCCAATGTTGATGGGTTTGCAACCCTCTTATTCAACGAGTAAATTAGTAGGTTAACTTATCCTTTATGCCTTCGTGGGTCTTTAAGTGGTGCATGCACGCCATGTAGGCAGAAATATAAGATAAACAATATTGACATATATGCAATAAAGTAAAATGTGCTATGGAGTTAGCTAGAAACCATAACATTTTATTAATACTTGCAAGTTATTTGAAAAAATAGAAAATACAATTCCTAGAAAAGAAAAGAAAGACAAACACTTATTGGGCACCTCGTAGGATGCAAGGGTGTTTGTGTAAGGGCCGTAGCCTAAAAGTAACATTTTTTGAGATTGCTGATGTTCCAAGTGCGCGCTAGGTCGTGACCTTCCATATCGCGCAGTCTGTATGCGCCGTTGCCCAGCGCGTCTGTGACCTCGTAAGGTCCTTCCCATTTAGATCCGAGCTTGCCTGTGTCTTCTGCGTGGCTCGCGTCGTTGGCGCGGTAAACAAAGTCTCCTGGTCTGAATGAAGTGTGTTTGACTTTTGCATCATAATACTTCTTCATTTTTGCCTTAGCCTTTGCTTCGCGTATAGCTGCGCGTTCGCGTCTTTCTTCCAGTATGTCTAAGTCTATGCGCCGTTCCTCGTCATTTGTCGTGACGTTGACCTCTGCTGTGCGTATAGTTGGCATTCCTATCTCGGCTGGTATGACGGCTTCTATTCCATAGACTAGGGAAAATGGCGTGTCGCCAGTGCTGGTTTTGATTGTTGTGCGATGCGCCCACAAGACATGCGAGAGCTCATCTACCCACCTTCCTTTGTGTCTGTCAAGGCGCGCTTTTATTCCTTCGCCTAGACTGCGATTTGCGCGCTCAACTAGGCCATTGGTTTGTGGGTGTTTGACTGAAGCAAAGTGTTGTGTGATGTTCAATTGTGCGCACCAATCTTTGAATGGGTTATCACAGAATTGTTTTCCGTTGTCTGATATGATCGCGCCATTCGCGCCCGGTAGGCCGAAGCGACAGACAATGTTGTCCCAAACAAAGCGTTTGACTTGGTTTCCCGTAATGTTCACCACCGCTTTTGCTTCGATCCACTTTGTAAAGTAGTCTATGGCTACGATGAGGAATTTTACTCCTCCAGCTGCGACAGGGAAAGGTCCTGCGATGTCAATACCCCATTTGTAAAATGGCCATGGTGAGGTAATTGGTGTTAGCTCTTGTTGTGGTCGGCGCGGAATTGGCCTATGTACTTGGCAATTGCTGCATTTTCTTATCAGATCGCGTGCATCGCGATGCATTGTTGGCCAATAGTATCCTGACCTTAGAGCGCTTGCCACCACGGATCGTGGCCCTGAGTGCATACTACATGATCCAGCGTGAATTTCGCGGAGGACGTATTCTGCTTGAAGGGGTCCAACACATCTGAGCCATGGCTGTAAAAAAGACCGTCGATAGAGTACATTGTCGCGTAGTTCAAATCGTTGCGCTGCGCGCCGTATTCTTCGGGCGTCTTTATGATCTTGGGGTAGGACTCCATTGCTAATAAATTCGATGATAGGTGTCATCCATGTAGGATCTTGTTCCACTATCACCGTTGATATCTCCCTCTCCAAGATTGACTTGTTTTTTAGGGTTTCCACCAATACCTGTTTTGAGAGGTGTGCGAAGCTTGTGGATACGATCTTGCTGAGTGCGTCCGCCTTCTTGTTATCTCCTCTAGGCACCTGTTTTATTGTGAACCTATCAAAGTTTTTGATCAAAGATTTTGTCTTTTTCAGGTATTGGGTCATGTGTTCATCCTTGGCCTCATATTCACCTAGCACGTGGTTAGCGACCAGTCGCGAATCTACGTTTGCTTCTAGGTTGCGAACACCCATTTGAATTGCAATACGTAGTCCAGCTAGTAGGGCTTCGTATTCTGCCTCATTGTTTGTGGCTGTGAATTCAAAGCGTAGCGCATAGGTGAATTCCATACCTTCTGGATTTGTAAGAATAAGGTCTGCGCCTGATCCTTCTACACATGAAGATCCATCTGTGAACAGAATCCAGGGTTCATGTAAATCTGTTTTAGCTGCAGATGTCGGGTTGTCGCTGTCTGGCTTCCCACAATACAATCGGCTAGGACTTGTCCTTTGATTGCAGTGCGCGGTCTGTATGAGATGTTATACTCACTTAACAGTACACTCCATTTTTGTAAGCGTCCTGATGCGTCAGGCTTAGAGATAACTTGTTTGATTGGCTGATCAGTGATTACAACTATTGGATGCGCTTGAAAGTATCTGCGCAACCTTTTGGCTGCGAACACTAGAGCCAAGACCAGCTTTTCCATAGCGCTGTAGTTAGTCTCTGTTTTCTTTAGGGCTTTACTTACGAAATATATGGGTGTCTGGACGGAGTTCCTGTCTGTCAATAGGACGGCGCTGACTGCTCCATGGGTTGCCGATAAGTACATGATTAGTTCTTCCTCTGGTCGCGGTGCAACAAGTTTGGGAAGAGATGCCAGATGGTTTTTAAGTTGTTGGAAAGCTTCTTCCGCTTGGGTAGTCCAGCGAAAGTCTCCCTTTTTTGTACACTTCGTGAGTGTTTTAAAGAGGGGAAGAGATTTGTCTGCTGACTTAGATAAGAAGCGGTTTAGCCCTGCTAATTTTCCATTTAGTGACTGGACTTCTTTGAGTGTGCGCGGGGAGGGGAGATCAATAACAGCCTTTGTCTTCTCTGGGCAAGGCTTGATTCCATCGGGTTCTATCAAATATCCGAGGAACATGCCTTCAGTTGCGCCAAAGGTGCACTTTTTGGGATTCAACTTCATGTTTATTTGCCCCAATGTTCTGAATGTTTCCTCGATGTCGCGCACCAATTCGTCCTCTGTATGGCTTTTGATGACAAGGTCGTCAACATAGACTTCCAAGTTGCATCCTACTTGTTTTTCGAAAGCTGTGTCCACCAGTCATTGGTATGTCGCGCCTGCGTTTTTCAGGCCAAAAGGCATTTTTGTATAGCAGTATACTCCTTGACTGGTGTGAAAAGTCGTTTTTTCTTCATCTTCCACTGCCATCTGGATCTGGTGATACCCTTTATATGCATCTAGGAAGCATTTGAAAGGGTATCCGCACAAGGACTCGACCTTCCAGTCTATCTCCGGCAGTGGATAGCAGTCCTGCGGACATGCTTTGTTGAGGTCCGTGAAGTCCACGCACATCCTCCAACTGCCATCACTCTTTTTTACCATGACTGGGTTAGAGAGCCAGTCGTGGTAGTATACTTCGCGCATGATGCCTGCATCAACGAGCTTATGTACTTCTTCCAGAATAGCCTTTGCACGATCTGGGGCCTGGCCGCGCTTCTTTTGTCGTATTGGAGGGTATCCTTGTCGGATTTGTAGCTTATGCTCTGTAACAGAGCGCGGTACTCCCGTCATATGCTTGGGTTCCCATGCAAAGATGTCTAGGTTCTTTTGCAAGAGTGCGCATACAGCTGCTTTACCTTTGTCAGATAAAGATCCTCCAATCGAAACTTGTTGCTCTGGATAATCTGGGTGAATAGCGACTTTTAAATTTGGCGTTTTTTCCGTGCGCTGTTCTGGAATAGTCGCTGCTTCAGTTGTCACTGCGATGCATTCTCTTGGTGGTATTGTTGTGTTATAGAGAGTGACAACTCCTCCTTCCACTGGGAATTTAAGCATTCCGTGCGCTGTGGATGGTACCGCGCGCATGGATGATATTCCCGGTCTTCCAATGATACCATTGTATGGTGAAGGAGACTTTATTACCATAAAGTTTATCCATGTTGCGGTTGAGTGTTTTTCATCTCCTACGACCACCAACAAGCGTAACTGCCCCATAGGCCAAATCTTTTCTCCTGTGAATCCTGTTAATGACGTTGTAGCTGGTATCAACTGACTTTGGATTTCCGGTCGCAGTCTTTTGAAACAGTGATCGTACAGGATGTCTGCGGATGCTCCTCCATCAATGTACATGCGGTGGATGTCATGTCCCCCTGTATGTATTTCAATGGTTAGAGGCTCCACGACTGCGTTGTCCGCAGCTATAGTAGGGAAGGATATCTCTTTTTCTGGAGAGAATTTTTGGCTGACTTTTTGCTTTATCCTGCGTTGCCATGATTGTATCATGTATATAGTATCAGCTTTTTCCTTTGGGGGTTCTTTCTTACCCCCGTTTCTCTGTTTATCTTTTCCCTCCTTGATGTTCTTTACGAGGTGGTCCATCCTGCCTTCTCTAACTAGCTTTTCAATTAGTTGTTTTAGTTGGACGCACTCGTTAGTGGTATGGCCTTTTTGGCCGTGGTATTCGCAGTATCCACTACCTAGGCGCTTTTCTTCTGCAGTGCGCATTGGTGGTGGTTTTGGGAAGTTCGCACCTTCTGTTACAAATATTTCTCTCGGAGTCTTAGTGAGAGGAGTATATTTGTCGTTGTCTCTTCCACTGCGGTAATTCCTGCTGCGGTTGTTATTCTGATCGTTGGATTGTGTAACACCCCAACCCGATAAGGGTAGAAGTATTACATTACAGTGACATATCAGAACAAACACAAGCATATGATTCATACATACAAAGAAATCCAGGGTTACAAATGAAAATCTGAAACTACAAGGTTACAAAACAATAAATACTATGTCTAATAAAATGTAACTTCATCTAATCGTCTCTAGTCCAAAGCATAGTCTTCTAAGTCCAGTCACACTCTCTTCCCATAACCCAGCTTCCTACTAAAACCTGCCGCAGGAAAAGGAAATGCGGCTGAGCTTAAAAAGCTCAGTGAACAGATATATAAACAAAGTAATGATAATGAAACAGAACAGAAGTATAGTGCATTGGGGAAATATCATAAGGAATAAGTAATAAGAGTAATAGAAATGGAAAGAATAGGATAGTCATCCACCACGAGCCCAAAACTCAAAGTCATAACTCAACATCATAATCTCAAAGTCATAAGCCGTCAATTCATAATCTCACAATCAGAGGGGATACCTCTCAGGCAACCAGATAATATGAGGGGTGTCCTCATGTATCATAAATGTGGAGTAGCTAGCTCCCAGAAGATTGTGAAAGGCGTGTATTGCACACAGCACCAGTCACCTCAAAGTCAACTCAAAGTCATAGTTAAATCCACTAAGCATACATATCTAGGATTGCAATCCATACGCCCCTTACTCAAAGTCAATCTCAAAGTCATATACTCAAAGTCATAATGGCCATAATAATATCATAAAAGGGACGACGTGAGAAATCACTCACCCACGCATGAGTCATGCCAGTGGTGCATCACAGACATGCCTATGGTACCTCCATAGGTAGAAAAACATAAATGGCTCGGGTATCAAACTAAGAGTCAGGTCTCAAAGTCATACAAAAGGTCATATAGCAAAGTTTCATCTCAAAGTCAGCTCAAAATCATATCAAAGGTTCAATTAAAAGGGAACATAGCAATGGCTTGGGAAAAACTTAATCGTATCATATCTCAAAATCATAATATCAGAAATCATGTCAATGGTTCAGAATATCCAAGGTTCATTTCCAAAGGTTCATTTCCAAAAGATTCGTTATTAAGTTTCATAAGTTCATAATAAAATGTGAAAGAGTTAAGAGAAAACAGATTTAGAAATTTGATTAATCATTTATCCATTTCATCACAAACATATCCCTTTTTAAACATTCTTCATAAAAGCCAATTACTCCTTCATTAAAAATTGGTTTCGTATAAGAATTATAGAGTGTCATTTCAAAACAGTTTCTTTCCATAACATCAAGTTATATTTTCCAAAAGGTCTTCATATCAAATTATCATAAAAGATGAACCAGAGATATCGGATATACGAAGGTCAGAAGTCATAGTAGTGGTAAAAGGAACGGATCACGAATCATGAGAAACCTTACTAAAAGGTTAGAATATCTGTACCTTATTCGCAAGCACAGAAATAGAAACAGATCAGAAATAGAAGTGGCTCAGGATCTCTCCTTCTTCACACCTAGAGGAGAAGAGGGGGAATCATAATTCATTCTCAAATTCATGCCTTTCCATTTTAAGTAACTTTCCCTTTTTAGCAGGTTTTTATAAATAGTAGTTTCCACGTTTAGAAAATTTCCATATTTAGAAAGTTGAATCATTATTAATGGTAATAAGATATCTTTTAACATAATTACACCTTTGGTCCTTGGGGTTTCATAACTTTGCATTTTATATCCTTTACTTTCCAAAATTACACTTTAAACCTTTTAGTATTCAAAGTTACACTTTAAACCCTTAACTTATCCATTTTACATAATGAGCACTTATTTTAAGAGGTTATACGAATGGATACTCAAACTTTCATAATTTACACTTTAAGTCCCTCAAGTTATAAAAGTTACATATTTAGCCCTTTAATTTACAACTTCAACTTTTAATTATCAATAGTTACATATTATGCCCTTTAGTTATCAAAATGACACATAACCCCCTGAATATATTAAATTACTCAAAACAGCTCCAAGTTTCCAGAAATTACATGTTTAGTCCCTCTCTTTTAATTATTTTCAAAACAAACCCTAATTAGGTTTAAAATACATTTTAACCCTTTAAAATATAAAAATTACATATGGTACCCTTAGGTTACATTTTATTCGAATAGTACACAGCCCAAAATAAGTTCTAAAAATAACCCTTGAGTTTTAAAAGTTACAAATCTCACCCCAAACCTTTATATCAAATCGTACAAACATAAAATACCAAGATTAAAAACCCTAACCAACTCTAATTCATTTTTAATCATCACCTCATCATTAAATGTCATTTAATATCACAAAACAAACCCTAAATCCAAAACCCTAAGTCACACGATTTATTTTCTTTTTCTTTTATACGATTTAAATCAAAACCTAATAAATCAAAATAAATTCGAAATACATGATTTAGGCCATGACAATTCTTTCCAACATTTTTCCAGATCATATTACATCATAATAAGTGTATAAAAATTTTATTAATAATTATTCTGGATCGGAGCATATATTTCACAATTAAACATGTTTTTAGGGTTTTAAATCACGAAAATGATGTAGAGCATGCATGGATCGAATCAACCATTTTATTTGATGTTTATATGATGTAAGGGACGTGAGAAAAATACCAGACCAGATCTGGAACAAATAGAATAGGCTGGACAAATTATAGCACACGCGTAGAGCCAAAACGATCCAAAAATCACCACGACTTCACCAATGATATTCCAACCTTGAAACCAATTTTCGTGGGTCTTATATGATGTAAGGAACATCAGAAAAATAAGAAATCATTTTTATAGAGGTCGTATTAGGCACAACGAAATTACCTTTGTTTTAGGGCTCGACAAAAGAAAAACAATGTTACGATCGTATAGGGCTTCCACAATTCGAATGGGATTTTTCTTGGCTTCTTAGAATAATGTATAATCACAGAAAAATGCTTGAGAGGTGTGTGTGAGTCGAATGGAGGCCAAAGGGATTTGTGTGTGTATTATTCCAATCGGTTTTTAGGGTTTAGGAGCAAAAATATATGGAGATCTTTTTAATTAGGAAATGCCGTGTGGGGAGGGGGAATGGTGGACCAGAATTTTCGTGATTATGGTTGGGAGAAAATATTGTGATGATAATCTTCCATAATTAGATATTATATATCTTTTTAAATCAAAATAAATCATATTAAAACTAAATGTATATCATTCGGCCATATGAGGGGTACTTTGGTCATTTTGCAACTTGTATAAATGTTAATTGAAGTTGTTAAAATTATTTGGATACATAACTTATGCATTGTTAGGAGTTTTAGGATTTATTTGGTACTTTAATAAGCTTTTAATTAAATTTCAAGTTTGTAAGGGCAATTTGGTCTTTTCACATGCTTTTAGATTTTAGGTGTTACAGATTGTCTCCTCGGCTGTTCTTGTTGCCTATAGTTTGAATAACATTTTTTGCTATCCGCAGCAGCTGCTTCTCCTTGTATAAAGGATCTGGTGCGCTTTGTTAATTCGTCAAAGGTCTGTGGAACTTTGTCATTCAGCTTGCGGATGAGTTCTGGGTTATTGATCCCATTCATGAACCCTGAAATTTTTAGGATTTCAGGACATGCTTTGACTTGTATGCACTCATCTTTAAATCGTTCCATAAAAGCGCTGGTTGATTCCCCTTGACGCTGTTTCACTCTTGCTAGTTCCACAGGGTTTTTAGCGCACTTCTTTCGCTGGGTGAAGTTGAGGCGGAATGCTTTCCGTAGTTCCTCAAATCCACCGATGCTCCTACGTGGGAGTTTGCTAAACCATGTGCGCGCGTTTCCTACTAACGTGGAATTAAACATGTGGCACCACACAGGCTGTGGCCAATTTTCGATAGTTGCGGCTGATTCAAAAATTTTTAGGTGATCGTCAGGATCACCTGTTCCATCATATGTTTTCACGTTAGCGGGCATGCGCCTGCGTTTGCGGTCTGAGTAATCGCTGATGCGCCGTGTAAACGCATCAATTTTCTGGCGTCGCCATGGGAGAGACATATCTTCATTCTCTTCCTCGCGACGTCTTCCTCTTGACTTCCAGTGTCCTGTTTCTTTATCCTCGTTGTCCGAGGAGTCGCTGGAAGAAGGGTAGTCTCTTTTTCGGCGCTTGCGCCGACTTCTTTCAGAAGAAGAGCTTGAGGGATCTCTGCTTGGGGATCTTCTTCTCCCCAACCTGTCTTGAATCCTCCTACTCCCAGGTTTGGAAGATCCTTGGCTTGGCGAATGTTGAGGCCCTAGTCGATCTTGTATTCCCCGACTGCCAAGTCTGGAGTGGACATTGGTGCGCCTCTCGCTGTCTCCTGAGTATTGTGAATCAGATATCGTACCCAATCTATCATGGATAGTGGTACGTTCTGCGCGTCTTCCTCGTGGGTGACGCGATGGTGATGGTTCGCGTTGAGGACCAAAATTGAGTCGGGCTTGTAGACCCGCGCTTGCTCTTCTTGTTGCTTCTTCTTGCATGAGGGCGGTTAGGGTTTCATAATTTTGGGATACAAAGTTTCCCAAAGTTAGATCAGGTGCGTCCTCAGTTGTTGCAAGAATTTCTGCCACAGTGTTTGGCGCCCTGTTTCGTTCAGGCGCGCCTGGCGGCGCAGTGTTGTTCACTGCGGGTGTAGCCTGATGAGGAGTGGTGAAGAGGGTGCGTTGGAGTTCCTCAACGCTTGGGACCACTGGTGTGACTCTGAGTAGTTCTTATAGGTAGTTCTACTGCTAGACGATGTGGGGTTGTTCCTGCCTCGTGGTGACCAGGTGTGCTGGTTGTCCCAGCGACTTGTCTGGAGGTTGGATCTTGTTGATTCTTCCTCTGATGGTCACGTTTTTCTGACTGCGGAGTCCGCTGGCTCGAATTCTTATGTTTCGTCATTCTAGTTCTTAGTAGGGTCCCACGGATGGCGCCACTTGTTGATACAAAAGTTGGGCGTACCTGGTTATGGGCTTATGCTCTCGTACCAATTCACTCCTTAGCACTTGTTACCTGCGTACTAAGAAAATAAGACAACACCGTTAGGCTTATCGAGGGATTGTCTCCCCCGATTAGACTTCGGCGTGAGAGTAAGTAATCGATTTAGGGTTCTCGTAGAGAGTTTTAGGGTTGTATATCGTACCTTTGAATGAGAAGATATCATTCTTTATATAGGGGCTGAAACCACGTGGGTTTCTTGCTCCTTACTCTTCGCACCCGTGGTGCTTATCGGGGTAAGGATATCTATTCTATGAATAGATAATCCTTATCGCATGCCCGGTTAATTTGGTTGGGCTTAAGGCTTCGTGAGCCCAAGCCGTTATTATTATGGCCCATTATTCATTATAATAGCCCACTCATGGTGGGTTTGGGTCAAGTAATGTTTATCATTTGGGCTTGTGGCTCAAACATAGACTATACGTCATCACATACCTTACAAAATAGGTCTATCTGAGCCGAGTAACAAGGAGAGCTATTTGAAAAGTCATAACAATCACGAATACTGCTGCTAGTACTAAGAAAACGAAAAGATGTTGCCACAACAGGACGGTACGATCTGGTTACAAGGTTGGAACGAGAAGCAAAAAGCTGCTTTAGAACTAATGAAGAAGCCATTTAGCTAGCTAGTTAACAATGAGTAGTTTGTAAGTGGTAAAGTGTTTCGTATATTGCATCCACAATAATAGTGAACCCTAACAATTAACAATATATGGGGCCTTAACCCATACACATAAGACATGGGCTATACAAGATATATGACTAACATAGTTTAGAAGCAATTTTCGTATGAAGAAAACACTATAGAGGTCATGATTTATATAGGCAAAGAGTACCTATTATATATATCTCTATCTATACGTAGTTTAGATATCTACTAGACATAGCAACTTTTGTCATCATCTTTATTTTATTTTCTATATCGTCTCAATTTAAATCCTTTTTCAAGTCCAGTAATATATCTTGAGCTATACGAGTATTGACTAAAATAATACTTGAAATCATCTGGATGAGCTCAGCGGTTACTCAAGTACCACAAGAAAATTTATCTTTAGTGACGGTAATGAGTGTTTGTGTTTCAAAAAGCAATGCATTCATATTAAAACACTTAAGGGTGTGTTTCTTTTTTCTCTTAGCTAAGGGATAGGGACCACATGGGTCCACACAAACATTTAATAATATTTCTTTTTTGTATAGAACTTTCCACTAATCCCTCTATATCCATAAGCTATAAAATATATCCCTCTCCCCATATAGATGCATTAACAGATATGGGCCCACGTAGGACCTACATGATCCCTTAACTAAGGAAAAAAAGAAACAAGTTAGTTATGAACAACTTCATCATTAAACTGTAAAATCCCTGTGACCACAGTCTTGCATGTTACTAATAGTCATAATAGAGACAAGTGATAAGGTTGTCACTAAATTTCGCGACTAATTAAACGAAAGAATGAATAACACACACTTAGTTGCCATTTATTGACCTCTTTATGGGCTTAGCAGTGCAGTTTCTTGTCATGCAACCAACTCCCCAACATTTGTAACATGTTATCTGATTACCCTGATTCATATTTCTATAATTCCCAACAGCTGAAGCAACAACATTCCCATTCAGATTACCCACTGTCTGATTCCAAACATTCTGACCCTTCTAATTTCCAACAAACTGACCCATCTGATTTCCAGCAAACTGACCCTTCTAATTTCCTACATTCTGCATATTCTGAGTACCCATCTGAAATCCAGTAGCATATTCCTGCTGATACCCAATAACTCCAACCATTTGTCCTCCCTGACACTTGTTGTTGTTGTGGGAAGAATTGTTGTTTTGGAATGACATGTTGTTGTGGAATTACGTGTTGTTGTTGTGGAATGAATGGTTGTTGCATTTGGTTGTGAGTAGAGGTGTTATTCGGGTTGACCCGATTAGGTTCTGGTCAATTCAGGTCAAGACTCAAAAAAACATACCCGAACTTGTTTAGAACTCGGGTCGGGTCAACTCCGGTTCGGGTCTAGGTCGTTTAAAAATTATACAATCTCATCCATAATGGACACTTGTTCATGCATAGCGGACACTTGTTCATGCACAAAATACTCTCTTCGTCTTAAATTATTTGCCCTGTTTTTTGTTGTCTCAAAGTGATTTTTCACAACCAAAATAGATTGCGAAGTTTTATTAAAATTAGCTTATTACCTTTACTTGTTCTAATTAAATAATTTTTAAACAAGATATTAATCATAGTTAAAGTTAAAACGAAATGTTAAAAAACATAAAAAGGGTAATGATTTGTATGATTTTTGTTTCTTGTAAGGTACAACAAAGTGACAAACATTAAATTAGCAAGGTCGTTAATTTTGTCACAAGGGATTAAAGGTATGTTTTACAGCAAGTATTTATGAGCATTTGGATCAACTAGCAATAAGCTATTAGCGGTTTAAGATATTATGTTTTTGGCAACAAGTAACTAATAGTTGAATTTTGTGTAACTGCTCGCATTCAAAGCTTCATCAAGAAACATTTAGATCTAACCGCTAGCGTTTTGGCATTCAAATTACATATATACCCCTTTTATTTATTTTAAGAATTTTTATGTTAATGGGTATATGTCTTTTTACGTCATTTTACACTTTATAATTACAACTACAAATATGTTACTAAACACTTTTATTTAACAAACAACTATTGATTATTGTCACCGCTTACTACTCCTGCTATAGCTACAACTACGTTTCGCCAACTATACTCTAAGAGTTCAAACGTCTTTAGGTATGTACAAATGGGGGTGGTCAAATAAAAATAAGAAATTGTCCTAAATTAATCCACTAAGGCCGCGTATATATGAGTCAAAATACTCCTTTTGTGATAACCCGAACATAAAAAACTTATCCAAAATAATGCATTTCAGACATTTTCTCCTCTTTTCAATAATAGATTTTAAGCACTACAAGTTTTAAAGCTATGTTTACACTTATTTTAAACATTTATACATCTATACAACACCTACAATTAATGTTTTTATTAAAATATTCGTTCATTCAAAATTACAACTAATATACCACATGGTACAAACTAAATAAGCTACTAATATATTATAAAAATCTTACTTATGCTAACTAGCAATTATCTTTTACCGCCGACCATCACAACTTCATAATACTATTAGCTACCGTTTTCGTGTCACCATTGACATCGTGATAAAGCAATTCTTTAAAATTCCCGTCATGCGTAAAGTTATTATCACAAAAAGCATATATAACCAGATAATATTATTCGTCAAAAAATTTAATTACAGAGTACCCACCTACCTAACGCTAGCCACAGAGGGCCGAAAAACTTCGGTCAAAGACAATATTTGACCGATATTGAATCGGTTATGCCCATTGTGGGTGTAGGGGCAAACATCGGTCGAGTGAAAAAAAAAAAAAAAAAAAAAAAAAAAAAAAAAAAAAAAAAAAAACTGTCAGTCGAAATTACGACCGATTTTTACAACACCCTCTTTATAGTTTTAGTCATAAATATTAACTCGGTCATCGACTGTGGCAACTTAGTCATGTCTCGTCATCGAATAAAGAAAGCTGATGTCGCAGAATGATCCCGGTAGCCTAATAGTTTTTTAAACAAATCTAAAGCCAAACCTGTGACTATTCAATTCAAAACCACCACCGATACCAAATCACAATGACCGATCCTTCTTCAAACCCAGGACTAATCATCTCCAAAACAAAAACCATCCAATCATTCCTTGCCACGTCATCAACCAACACCCATCTCTCACAAGACCTCCGTGATATAGCTTCATCACTGTCTGATTACCAACATGGGTCTGTCCCATACAAGTCTTTAAGATCCATTTGGGTCGGGTCTGACCCGTTGACCCGACCCGATTTGGGTGTTTTGTTATCTGGGTCTGGGTTTGTGTTTACTAGTCCTAAGCCTCGTGAAAAGGTAGTTACTTTTGATTGTTAGGGAGTGTTTGTTTCGGCTTATATAGTTGGCTTATGGCTTATTTGGTTTTGGGCTTATGTTTCGTAAGCTCACTTTTTGTGGTTTATTTTGACGCTTTCCGGCTTATATAAGTTCATTAGTGTTTAGGGGTGTTTTTGTTAATCTTATTTTTTGACTTAGGGAGCTTATTTGATTTCGGCTTATGTTTCGTTATCTCATTTTTTTTCCGGCTTATTTTAAAACTTGTGGGCTTATATGTAATAAGCTTATATAAGCCCGTAGGCTTATTGTGTCATAATAAGCTTATTTAGGTCCAAAAATTGTAAATAAGTCGGAAAAAATAGCTTGTGAAACATAAGGCGAAATCACAAATGCACGTAAGGCTAAAAATAAACTGAAACAAACACCCCCTTAGTAAAATGTGATGTAGGAAGTAAATTGATTTAGAGGGTGTTTGGGATTGTTCTTTAAGGGCTGTTATCTGATTATTGCGTGGTGTTTATCATAGAAGATAAAAATTAGCTTTTAAAAAGTAAGTTGATATGTGCTTTTTGTTAATGTGTAATTGGTAGGTGGCGAGGGAACTGATTATTATGGGTGTGTTTGGCGTTGCGTAACTGCATCTTTTGAACGACTATCAGTTTCTAGCATAGTTTAAAAGTACGGAAACGAGTTTCGAGGCGTTTTCCCTCCGCCTCAAGAGGCGTAAGCCTCGAGGCGGACCGAGGCGTAAGGTCGAGGCGGAATTAAAAAAATATATAGAAATTATATATATATAAGTTTTAATAGGTAATTAGGTATTTATATATTTTATATACATACTTTATAAACTTTTATATATAAGTTTTAAGACTTAAATGTAAACTATTAAAGATTGAGGGGGTCAAATGTTTAAATACACAAACTTATTTTAAACTTTTTGAGACTAAATGTAAAATAATGAAAGATAGAGGGGTTAAATGTTAAAAAGTATACACTTATTAAAACCCTAAAAGAGTAAAACAAATCTCCAGCCCCTATTTCTTTCTTCCCTCTTTCCTCTCTTCCTCCTTGGGTTTCTGGCAGAAGTTGCACCGCCGCCGCCGGAATTTGTCGCCGGAAATCACGAATCCGGCGCTATATGGGGTTAAAAACCCTAAAAGTAAATCGATTCAAGGTACAAAATCAAAGCTATTGACTGATTTGGCTAAAAAAAAGAAAGATCCGCCTCGGCCCTGAGGCGCCGCCTCATACGCATCACCACCGCCTCAGGTACATGAGGCGTACGTTCCAAAACACCCCCCTGAGGCGCCGCCTCATATGCGTTTTATGGCCGTTTCGCCTCGAGGCGCGCCTCGAGGCACCGCCTCAGACCGTTTTTTTAAACTATGGTTTCTAGCGTTGGGATATAGTGAAACTATTTTGGATTACTAGAACGGTACATGCGCAATGCGGCAGCGGGTACCTGTGACTATATTTTGCGTTATTCGGTTACACATTTAGTTGCCTTTATGCTTTATAAGTAGAGGTGGTAGAAATGGTTAAGCCAAATAATTTTAGTTTCAACAACCAACGTGCCTCCTAACCAATTAATTTTGAAATCTTTCCATAATAAGCAAGTAAAAGTCTGAATTTTAAGCCTTTCTAATTATAGAATAGTCTCAAATGCATTATATAGAAGTATAGATATGGCTATCTATAGGTCAAATGATAGTTTTGCATAATTAGTTTAGGAGTAGTTGCAACATGCACTTGTTTCGGTTATACGACAATTGCATTTTCGAGTCACGTATAAACAGTTTCTACTTTCTAGTATTTGGACATACAGCAACCAAAGTATTTGATAATCTAGATGTTAGGTAATAAGTATAGGTGTAGCTACCACAATCACATGGCTATTTCTGACTTTTTTGAATTGATGATCATATCGAATTACAATCCTCTCTTTGGAATATGCACAAACACCCCCAAAGCACAAAAATGAGCAAACCACTTACCACTCAGAATGCATGGCGTTGTGTATACTAGTGAATGTTTGAAGTACAAAAGATGTACAGAACTACCAAAATTGGAGGTGTGACATGTGATGCCTGTTTGTGACTTACAAATGTTTTGATTTTATATGTGTTTTAGAGTGAGGAGTTGAAAGCAAGGCTCAGAAAATTTGAGGAGGCGGCGGAGAGGAAAGCATATCAGGAGCTAGTGAAGGACATTACACCAAAAGTTGACGAAACTGAGCCGTTTTCTTCCTACAAAGATCAAATAGGATTTGGTGAGTTTTTTTCTTTCTTTTTTCTTTTTTTTTTTTTTTTTTTTTCTTTCTGCATTTCCTGTTTCTGTATCATACAGTTATGAATATGTGCCTTGGGTAGTTCGGAGAATTGAAGTTTATTAATGTTTACTCTTTGATGCCAACAAGTTATATTTATGGAAAAGTTAGAAACTTGGTTGGGTTTTAGTCGCATAGTTCATGTTAATTAGAGGTGGCAATTCGGAATCGTTTATGGAATTATGGCTAAATGATTTGATTTGGGTAATTTGGTTGTGATAATATAATTCTTGCTATTAAAACTGATTATTTGTAAAAATCAATAACGTGTTTGTGGGTCAACCCCATTTCGACCTACTACAAAAAAAAACTACCCGTTTAGAACTGAACCCGTTATGACCCATTACCAAAGCTGTCCAAGCCACCCGTTTTGTGAATTTGTGTAAACTGTCTTTTGACATTGTAATGTGGAAATTAATACATGTAGTCACTATGCCTCTGAGACACCGTTCATGTTTGCCCATGAATCTTAGATTTTGGCCATAAAAGATATTGTCTGGATGAGCTTGCTCATTCTAGCGGCTCATCAAGGACAAATGTCTAAAAAATGTTAAGTTTTTTTATACATTAAAAAGTTAAATGAGTGGGCAAAAGTGGTACGATAATGATCGAATGTTGAAGTATATTTTCACATATTCAGTGCATCTAACATTGTTCTTGCATTGTATCAGGTTTACATGTGGCGCTTACAATGTTTACAGGCTATTTGCTTGGATATTATACATTCAGAGCCTTATTTGGTCATAGTCCAGTAATGGTACTACTTACACAACCATTACCACTTTTTGTCTTATCACGCATCATGAAAACCACATACATGATAACATAGTAAATTTATTATGAATACTGATTTATCTTGATTTGATTTCAGCACGCTGCTGGTGGTATCCTTGGATTGGTTTTGGGGATGCTTGTAGAAACACTTCTTTTTATTATAAGAGCGTCCAGCCAAGATCGTAAGACCACATTCACGGCTTCTAAATTAAAGAAGAATCAATAGATCTTCACGTCTTTAGAGGTGATTTTCTTATATTTCTTTGTGATTTTTGTCTAGATGTCTTTTGCCATTTACAGGCTCAACCCTTTAGCAACTAGGAACGAGAATACCTTACACAATTGATTTCAATTGCAGGAAACGACGATAGCATGTGTATGCTTGATTCAACTATTGATTCATCTGCAGGTGTTGCTAAGATTTTTATATGATATTCTTAACAACCGATGAAGGTTGAGTTCTAAAGAAGGAAGCAAGACAGATTGGATCATCCTGTAGAACAAGCATCGTCCCAAAAATTTCTTTGTTTTTTTTGGTAGATTTGATGTTACAGCCGTGTTGATGTTAAGTAAATCAGGGATTGATTTGTATAAATTACATGTGGTCCATGTAGTTTTGGACAGAATAAATACTAAAAACTTAAAGCAGACTATTTGGAGACGCTGACTGAAAGATACTGGTTTGGTTTGGTCCTGATTCGTACAATGGCTCAATCAAAGTATGCTCGTTTTCATTACCATGTTTGAGTTGTTGAATAGTCATTATCGAATAGAAGTTTGGTATTTAATCATTCAGATGATGCTTGACATACAGATGCTGTTCTCTAAGTCTTTGTATACCTTTTGTTGTTTAAACGTATACGTTGGATTTTTGTTTGCTTGTTTTACAATTTTTAACCACCAAAGACTCGAATTATCAATTTAAATCAAAAACCACCGTTGGGAAACATAATCCGGATCCTTGATTAATCAGCATAATAATTATTGGTAATGACCAAAACATAGGTCGAGCCCTGTTCGAGTCTTTAGTATGGGTCATCTGGAAAGATAAAAGCATATGTTAAACTAACATATGCTTTACCCATGGCAGTTTGACAGCAGATACACTTCTTCCAGTGAAGAACCATATAAAGTAATCATTAAACAGCCAAGAAAAACAATTTTGCATAGACCAGATTCCACAGGGCATATGATTGTAACATGGTTTGTTGCATGACACTGAATACAATCTATCAACGAAAATCATGACAAAAGCCTTGCCAAACTTTGTGGGCGAAAAATAAGGGCAGGACCACAAGAACATTTGAATGAGCACCAACATGAAGGAGTAACACAAAATCGATAGCGAGTGACAACCAAAGACAAAGGAACTCATAATGAACATAACCTGGCTACAATATACATATAGTACACCAACACAATCAAAAGTACAGTAGGGTTTGCCTACATTAATGCATTTACTTGCAATCACAGTATCGAAACAGAGGAGTTCTCAATTACTAATATACACTACAGCAGTAATTAACAAGCCGGTTTTCATAAATCTATCATGCAATTGAAGTATGGAACACTCAACACCTTAAATATGACAAGGTTATGAACATTTAAGTGTTGGTTACCAAATATTTAGCTTTACGAAATCAACATTTACCTGCTGAACCACCGATACACATACGCCAACAAATAACAAAAATGCCACAATAGTAAGAAAAGAGAATAATCTCAGAATCCTAACAAAATAAGATGTGAGCAAGTTACGACGGAACACATATGTGATGCGGTCGCAAAATACATCCAAGGATGAGCATGCTTAAGATATGAACACGGCTAAACACGCAAAATACATCCAAGGATGAGCATGCTTAAGATATGAACACGGCTAAACACTTCAGGGCTTAAACTATGACCAGGTCTTACCTCAAGGCCTAGCGGTAACATCAAGCACCAGAATCTGTAAACTCGTCCTAGAACTGTATGATTCCTAATAATTTGTTATGAAACAAGCAACAAATTGTTTTATTGATAATTAGAACAGTAAGCATGCTTTTAGGGTACAACATCCTCAATCATAATAGAACCTAATCAATACCATGTGAAGTGTCATTTTTCAATTCAGCAAAGATATATTTGCATACAGAAAGTCAATCATGCAAGTCAAAAAAGATAATATGAAACCATCTTCTCTTATATTTGCGTACATTGGCTTTGATAATTTATCTCTACGAGGACCCGATCCCATATGTAAGAAAAAACACAATTTCAGAGCACAATTTTTGTTTTCAGCAGTGACGTAAATAATGTGACGATCTCATCTTTCACATCCTAACCTTTTGCTGTTATTGTGCCTCCAAAGATAGTATATACAACGTATAAAAGAAACATTCAGCACATAAAGCATTTAGATGCGGGACATGTGACCTGGCCCATGGTCCGTGGGGTACAATAGGATTCGATTAAAGATCGTCACCGCAGGCACTTTATACAAACCGATCTACAATTCTACATATTCAAATGCAGAAGACAAGGAGGGCAGAAACATCAACAAAAAGGATCTCACACAGAATATATGGCTCCACAGATCGTTAACATAGACTCTCAACATCAAATAACGATTTTGTATGTTTCACCAGTACTTAAAACATATTACACTAACTATTTGTTTGACAAATTCCTGCAAGCAATATCTGTTTTTAAAGCAGACCACAATGAAAGAGAAGTTTTAGATTACAGAACCCCCTAAAATCAAAGCTAATTCATAAATCTCCCATTTCTTATAACACAGTCACATCTACATTTCTAACAAGATCACAATTAATGAGAATTCCAATGACTACAATAGCAGGAAGCTTGCAAGAGAACAATTTGCACATGGTCATCATATAATATGCATCAGATGCTTCATGCAAGGTTATACTAAGGACCGGGGGCGGAAGCCAGAAAGCCATGATCGAGAGGGCAAACTTTGATAATTTTCAGAAACTACACTACAAATCGGTTCGTTGGGGGGGGGGGGGGGGGTGGTGAATAGCCAGATATTTAAAAAAATTGACACTACAATTTTTTTGCTAGAGGGGCACGTGCCCACCCTACCCCCTCCTGTCTCCGCCTCTGCTAAGGACTAAGATACAAGTGGACATAATATCAGCTTAAAACAGTCTAGTAAGGGGGTATTTAGTTTAGCTTATTTTAAAGGCTTATGGGTTTATTTGACATTAAAAAAGCTAATAAAGCTCACTTTTTAGGGCTTATGAGCTTATCAACTTGAGCTAATGAACTTAAATAAGTCATTAGCTCAAAGTAGGTAAGCTCATAAACCCGAAAAGGTTAGCTAATTGGCTTTTCCAATTACAAACATGCCCATAGGCCCACAAGAGCTAGTCCAAACACCCCCTATAAATGTAGTAAAACCTCACACCTGGGCAACTGTCAGAATACCAGCATCTACGCCATCTGGCATAGTGGATTGAATCTTACAAATGTACTACCGTCCAGACAGAAAAGTCCAAAAACACCTAGGAAGTAGTAGAAAGGATGACCACGTTAGAACTAGTTTTTACTGATCACTTGTGAACCCCTCATAATCCTAAGGTACAGAGACGCTAACCAATTTGTGAGACATTCCCATTCGCCCCAAGCCACAAAAAACTTATTTCAAACAGTTTGATTCACAATCCGCTTTTTCACACTTACTGTTTCGGCCTAAGCCACAAGATCCTCCATAGTAGGGTTGGATATCAGACATCCCTGATGTAACATATACATATGTAAAGCGTACTCATCACAAGGGCAAGCTTGGAGAGTAAGAGTCATAGTATATAATTGCATTGGATGACTAACTACCAATACCATTGGGCATTAGCTTCTGTACACTTCGATAACTTCCCTATATAGTAGTTGTATCAACGCAAATTACCTCGGTTATGCATACTACAGTATCACCCTATTGAGCATGACTAAAACTAAGCAACATTAAGCAAAGTAAGGACAGTTGGGTAGCTTGAGTGATATGCAAATAAGTTACAAGTAGTGGCGATATAACAAGTCAAACGGACTCTCTACACTATTGTAACCGAAAATTACCAATCTAGTATAATCATTCAAAAGCTAAAAATTCAATGAACAAAGCTGTCAAGGCACACATTGTAAAAGTTCCGAAAACATGGATTATAATATGCCTTGTGATGAAACTTAACCATCCTACAAACATCCAGAGAATTTTAAAAGTACCTATCTCCAAAGCAAACGATGAGATGTACATGATCAACAAGGAACACCAAGTAAATTGCCGTCAGGAGGCGTAAGTAAAAGTAAAGAACCCTATTCATAACCCCTGTACTAACAACTATCTAGAAGAAAATCCCCACAGCAAGCGCTCCCTTTGATCAACTTGCCCAAAGATCGACCCCAATCTCCATGTGCATTTCCAGACCTTTACGGTTTTCTCCTTTTCTCTAAGCAGGCGAAACATCAAGCGACCCTGTTTCCCCACCATACCCACATTTGTTATCTACCAAGACCATCGATTCTTTCTCGCTACTGAAACACCTAGCCTCTTTCTTATTCAACACATCCCAAAAGAAATCAGTCAAAACCGATTCATAACCAGGCATCTTAGCATACCCCGGGAAATAGTTGATATCAATAACCAAATACCTATTCCCAACTTTCGTATCCCTAATCACATCAAAATTAAACAAATGCAACTTCATAGCCTTACGCAACCCCCTCGCTATATTCGTTATCAAACTCATGGGCGGCATAGCAGCATCTTCCAAATCCATCATCTTATAATACTTATCACCGTTCCTCTCATCCGACGTCATATTACTCACCTGCGAAAACGACAAAGAACCATTCAAACTATCCAGCTTCGCCTCATCAATGTCCGGCAACGACTTCCGTTTCACACACTTCACGTACTTCCCAACCACGTAAACCTTAAAAATCACCCCACCGTGATTCACAAACTCCTGCAAAACAGTCGGCGATTTCAGCTTCTCAAAACCCTCACTACTGAAAATCAACAACATCTTATGACTTTTCGCACTCCCATCCGCCACCAATGGCTTAGCAATAACCGGAAACTTCAATCCATCCCACATTTTCGCACCCCTATCCCTCAATTTCTCAACATCGTATATCACAATCTGTTTCGGTATCCCAAACGACGAATTCATAACCCCTTCACCCTCATCCTCAATTTCCGCCACAACGTCTAGCATAGAAATCCGATTATGCAACCGATCAATCGCCTCAGGGAAATCAACAACAATAGCGCTAGAATTACGACTCAAATACTCTTTCAACTGTTTCCTCCAATCCTCACCATACAACTTATGCAAAACACAATCAAATGGTCCTTGTTCGACTAACGGCTTATCCGTATCGATTTTAACCAAATCGATACCCCGATTTTTCGCTAAATTCACTAACGAATCCTGAATAAAACTCTTCTGTTTTTTCGATAACAAAGCGTAACCTATGCTAAACCGTTTTTTCGTCATTTCCGCCATTTTCGCAATTCAGTTACACTCATAACAATGATCCTGATACCAAACCTAGGGTTTCTTTAGCCTTACCGGCGCGTGTATCCACGCGCTAACCAACCGCCGTTAAAATTCTCGAAAACTAGGGTTTTGAGAGAAACCGGCGCGTGTACCTACGCGCTAATCAACCAATTGACAAAATTTTCGAAAATTAGGGTTTTGAGACAAACCGGCGCGTGTACCTACGCGCTAATCAACCAATTGACAACCGCCGTTAAAATTTTCGAAAACTAGGGTTTTGAGACAAACCGGCGCGTGTATCTACGCGCTAATCAACCGCTTATTAACAACCGCCGTCAAGATTCTCGAAAACTAGGGTTTTGAAACACAGTGGCGCGTGTACCTACGCGCGATTCAACCATTTAACAAAAAACTAGGGTTTTATGATAGCGATGACGTGTCACACACAGTAGGAGGTGTAACTGTGTGTAAAATAACAAACGCCGTTCAAAAGCTAGGGTTTTAAAATGTAACGCCGTTAAAATGACGTAAGATTCTTTGGAGTTAACGAGAGTGTGGTTGGGTGAGTGAGTGTGGAGGGTATTTATAGGGTTTAGTAAAGGGGAGAGATAAGGGGGGTGTTTGGGTTAAGGGATTGCTAACTATGGTTAAGTGGTATGTATGGGAAGTCCACGTGGCATATTCTTTTTAAAAATATACGGATTCTGTAAAGCACTAATCTTTTTTTGTTAAGTTGTTGGATTAATCCACTTGCTATTGCTAGAACCTTTTGGATGATTTTATGAAAAAGGTGTGAATGTCTCTATCCACAAGTATAGAGTCGATGTACTAGTTATAACAGTTTTATTTAAAGATGGTGAAATGGTCTCCGAGAATCCTGAGATGAGTGTGCTGAGGTGATAGCGGGTTAAGGTGAACGGTGAGTGGAGAAGTGTTGAATTGGCACCAGGACAATGTTGAATCGCCTTTTTGTTTCCTTTCGTCTTAGACGGATAAAACGGGTGGATAAGGCGAGTTCGGGTAGCGGGTCAGAACGGGAAGGTTTGGACTTAGGATAATTATGTGAGATCTGTCAATCAAAGTATATATACTTCCTCCGTCACAAATATGTGTTTACTTTGAAAATGCACAAATTTTTAAAAATTTTCACTAACACTTTCTATCTATAAATAACATCTTTACCTGGTAAAGTCTATGTTAATTGTTTGAAATATAAATGAACATTTATTTCGACTTTTTAAGACATCCAAAAATAAAAATGTGAGTAAGGAGTACTACAACTTCTAAGCCCCCATTGCCCCCCCCCCCCCCCCCCCCCCCCCTCTCGCTAGCAAGACTCACCCAACCGTGTTCCACCCCAACCTTTTCAATGTTTCGGTTTGCTTGCCAACAGAAACAATTATATATGTTTGTGTGTGTCTTTTTGTTTTCTATTTATTTATTTTTTCAGTTGGCGTTGTTTGCAGAAAATGAAGAAGAAGAAACATTTTAAATGTTTGTTTTTTTCTTTATTTTATTAAAAACAAATTTACACTTTTAGTCCTTAAAGTTTATATTTTTTTTGTCATTTTTGCTTATAGTTGCATCATGAAAATAATCCCGTGCGATCAAAAGAAATCAAGAAGCTCTTTAAATCGTTTTTTTTTTTTTTTTTTTTTTTTTTTTTAAATTCTAGTTGAATTATTATTTTAATATTTATTCAATTATTAATGAAATTATAATTTAAAAAAAAAAAAAAAAAAAAAAAAAAAAAAAAAAGTTCCAAGTGGGATGCTATAATATTATTATTATACTTATATACTAAAAATCAGTGAGAAACACTGTAGCAAACACTGTAGCAACAGTGTTTGCTACAGTGGTTATAACAGTGTTTTTGTGAGACCGGTCACTGTAGCATTGGTACTGTAGCAGCACTGTTCATCGTTTTTTTTTTTTTTTTTTACTTTTCACTTTTTTAATTTTTGACCATGAGGTTATATATTTAACAAAAACAGTACCTCAGGTTAAATTATAATTTCAAAGATAATCCCAAAGGACTAACTTTGCAACATATCGATCCCGTTAAAAATTACTGTTCATTCGTTTAAAATACTGTTCACCAGTATTTTTTTTTTAACACCACCTCTGGTTAATTTTTAATTTCAAGAGTACTTGCGGTTATCGATCTTTTGCAAATTTAGTTCTTAATAACAAAAATAATTTTTTTCAATCGTTTTATTTCGAGTTTAGATTAATCACAACATTTCCGCAGCAACGCGCGGGTACCCCCGCTCGTTTGAACTAAAAACAAGAATTCAGGCATGGTTTTTTCGGTGTATGCAAGTGTTAAATTATGCATGGCTTTCTTTTATATTAGCACTTGCATATTATAAGAATTTTGAGTGTCAATCTTAATTGACTCTTTGAAAGAGCTAGTTCAACAAGGATGACCAACTATCATTACTTTAGGGTTGAGCATATATTCTCATACGATGTTCTCGAATCAAGTTGAATTCCTCGTGTCATCAGAGAGCATGCTATGTTAGATAAGAAATAAAATTGGCTATGCTATTGGAAATAGTAGTTTTATACCCTGTGCACACAGGGCTTTGAATTACTTAAAGCATTTTAATATAAATCACAATACATCTAAATTTTAATTATTTGTGTATATAAATTGTATATAATATTATTTTGGGTTAATTCTTTCAAAACGTACTGTACTTGTCAAAAAAATCACTTTTGCGCAGCGAACAAAAAAAAATACTTATCTTAGCAATAATGTTGACATTTTTGTCTTTATTTGACTAATATTTTGGGCAAGTATGATACGTTTTGAAAGAGCTAGTTCAACAAGGATGACCAACTATCATTACTTTAGGGTTGAGCATATATTCTCATACGATGTTCTCGAATCAAGTTGAATTCCTCGTGTCATCAGAGAGCATGCTATGTTAGATAAGAAATAAAATTAGCTATGCTATTGGAAATAGTAGTTTTATACCCTGTGCACACAGGGCTTTGAATTACTTAAAGTATTTTAATATAAATCACAATACATCTAAATTTTAATTATTTGTGTATATAAATTGTATATAATATTATTTTATAATAGAATTAGTTAAAAATGTAAATTTCTATATTGTAAATTTCTATTTTCCATACAACTTTATTTAAACGTTTAAAGAGTAATTACATATGTCACTGTTATATGTACAGTATCGTGTATCCATCTCACAGTAACCCGTGAGGTCGTGTCTTCATTTTGATATTTATATTCATGTTAATAATAATTTTAGTTGTATTCATCCAATCTTAATTGACCAGTTGCTTTTAGGAAATATTGAGTATTTTTACACAAATTAACACTATATCGAGAAAATTCATGGGTGTCCTGAGACCCCCCGGGACCCACCCTGGCTTCGTCTCTGCGCGCGGGTTAAACTTATAAAAAATATTAAAAATGAATAACAAGAATCGTTATTGAACTTGAATAATTAAAAATATACTGTATACTTTTTTGGGCATCCTTACTTAATCTCATAAAAAGGAATAACACGAGTTATTCGTATATGTACGATCTCGTGCATTCGTTTACATATCGCAGTAACTCGTACTTTGTTTTGATATTTATAATTCCGTTTATATACATATTAATGTAATATATAATGATAATTTATAAATAACAACATATATGTTGTTCTTTTATATATATATAAAAGACAAAGTCTAAGGGAGAGAGGTGTTTTTAAAATATATGAGGTGTTTAGTAAATTATTAAAACATGATAACTCATAAGTTTACTTACATCCATTTAATTCATTTAAAAGTTAACGACTAAAATTATATTAAGTAGCTTTTTCTTTTTCTAGTTTTTTTACATAATCGACACATATGTTTTAATACATATTTTTTTGTTGAATGAAATATAGACGAGTTTGACTAAATTGTTTCAATTTTAACTTTCTGTTAGTCAATAAAATGAATCCATTCATCATCCTATGTAGCAAAATTGAATGCTCAAGTCTGTCCAATTTCAGTTACTCATAACAATTTTTTTTCACTGTTTTGAAATCTCTCAAGTCATGTGAACTAGCCTAAAAAGGAAGTTAAATGCAAATCAGGACTTTACTAAACGTATGGGCCTTTCACGGTTGGTACAGCCCGTTAAGCGTCTTTTGCTTGGCCCTAAAACCGCATAAGATCAATTATGGAAAATTGGAACCTTTTTTTTAGAATAAAAATTGGAACCTAGCTAAATGAATAATTGAGACAACAATTTGCTAACGTGCAAAACGTTGTATAAGAGATGTGACATAAAGTATACGTACTGCAACCGGAACTAGGTTATCACGTCAGTAAAAATCCACCGTATGATAATTAGCGACTTTGTTACAATGACGGAAGTATTAATTAGCGACTTCTCCGTGTCCTCACATGTTACTGCGCAGGGGTGGAACTCTTAAGGAGTAGGGGAGGGTACTGGCTCTCCCAAAAGTTGCAAAAAATAGTGTAAATATTATAAGTTTTAGGAGTAATTTAGTTGATAATACAAACAAATCTCCGATTCGGTCATCTCAAAATAAATTCGCCCTCCCAAAATAAATGTTCAAGTTCTGCCATTGCCACTGCGTTGTCGCCATGTCAAGACACGAAACCAAATTTGCAACTGAACTTATTCCACGACAAGCTTTGGATATAATTGGCACGTGTGTACTAATAGGCTTATGGCTATGACAGATGTTCGTCGTTATAGGTCCGCTAAACGACAAAAGAAAAACTTTCTTGGCCCGTCTTTGACCAAAACCTTTGTAGCTACGTCATCGCTAAAGGTTCCTTACATGACAAACCGAGCCCATTATAAAACTTTGACTTTGACTATTAACTTTTAGAGACAACAATGTTAGTTGCTATAAGTTCGGCGACGACCAAATTTTTCGTCACGGTCAAAATTTAATTTTTCACCGAGGGGATATTTACCCGCCAATATAACGATGATATGGTCGCTACAGGTTTGAGTTATTCTTTTTTAATTGTTTCAATAAACTTAAATAATTATAATAATTTAAATTAATTATTTGATAGAGAATTGTATTGCAATGGATTTCACTTTCGGTTCGGAAGAACACATGCCGGTTTGGTTTGAACTGATTCTACATGGGATGCTTGTGTCTATAACATTATTATTTGAACTAAAAACAGAGAATTCATACATTGTAAAGTGTTAAATTATGCACAGTTTTGTTTTAAATTAGCACTTGCATATTATAAAAATTTTGAGTGTCAATCTTAATATGTTTTATATTAGCACTTGCATTCCATAAGAATTTTGAGTGTCAATATTAATTAACTCTTTGAAAGAGCAAGTTCAACAAGGATGGCCAACTATCATTACTTTAAGGCTTGAGCATATATTCTCATACGATGTTCTTGAATCAAGTTGATTTGCTCATGTCATTATAGAGCATGCTTTGTTAGATAAGAAATAAAACTGGGTTTGGTATTCGGCATACTGGTAATATTATCTGATTTTAGTAATAGAATTGGGTAATAATGTAAATTTCTATTTTGGCATAAAGTCTATCCGGATGTATATACGGAGTTGTTAGATAAGTTTGTTCTATTACACTAGTTATAATGTCCGCGCACGCGCGCGTTTTTTTTAAAATTTTTTGAAATAATAATTTAAAAGTTTTAATCCTATTATTAATTGCATAGTATCTATATTTTTTGCATTTATCTTTTACTTGTGTTGTGGATAAATATAAAATAAATAATTTTTTTTTAAATATCTTATCTATATTTTTTGTATTTATCTTCTACTTGTGTTATGGATAAATATAAAATATTACCTAATAAGAAAATAATCTTTTTTTTTTTTAATAAAATTATTACTAAATCAGGTATGAATTGATTTTTTTTGAAATGCAAAATTCTCAATAAGGGTTTTATTTTATTATATAAATATGTAAGATCTTATATATACTTATATAGTAATAATATAGCCATGCACGCATTTTTACATAAAATTTTCATTATGTATTAATATCGATTAACATTTTGTATATATTTTTGTTCAACGAATGATTTGACTTTGTGTTAACCAACATACTGTCGAGGTGGATATTGTTTAAATTTAAATATTGATATCATATTTTAAACATTATACTTGTTTAATAAAACGTAATGAACTTTATTTTTATTTATTTAATTTTCCCAGATATCCATATTTAAAAAGAGTATTACATACATGATATCGTGTATATGTTTTCATCTCACAGACCTGTGAGGTCGTACCTTTATTTTGATATTTATATTCATGTTAATAATAATCGGTCGTATTTAATACTTGAACTCATGTACGCGCGAGTTAAACTTATAAAGATGAATAACATGAGTCGTTGTTGAAATAATCATTTTTACATATATCTTAAATGTCATATTTTTCAATTTTAGCGAATACATTTTTTTGAAGTAACAAACTTTCAAATTTTGTCACTTTGATGTAATATTTTACCTCCCAATAGGTTTTGTCAAATGTAACAAGTTACCATTAGGGGTGGCAAATCTCGACATGACACGATAAACGACACGAACCCAACACGAAGTTAAACAGGTTTGGGTTAAAGATAAACAGAGGTAAAAAACAGGTCAACCCGTCTAACCCGTTTAATAAATGGGTTGTGTTTGGGTTAAGTAACTCTGATACTACAGCCGCACTAAACGAATGTATCCGTCGACGTATCCACTAAGGATCCTAGCCTTATACCTAACCTTAGTGGGGAGCAGTTCCCAGTCGAAAGAGAAAATGATTCTTGACAGTTAAACAAGTGAATGGCATTTTTTCCCCCTATTGGTTGACTGGGCTTCCCCAGTGTCATCATCGACCCGCTCCTGCACCATCTCAACCTTAGTGAATAAAAAAGGGTGTATTAAACAGGTCAACATGTGAACCCGTTTAAATATATAGGCCTCTAAAAATAAAATATTATAGATTTGATTTTATGTTAGATTTGAATTAAATGTATTTTGTTATATATTTACTATGAGTTCATTATGATTATAACTCACATATCATTGAAATTGTCGTATAGTTATTTATATGTTATTATTTTTTTATTTATTTTTTTTTTATCAAATTTTAGATCCTTATATCTATTTTGCTTCTAAATTAGTTGAATCGACAAACCACCAACTATATTCGCCGTTTTACCTATTTACTTAAACATGTTAAAAGGGTCACTAACGTGTTACACGTGTTATGGAGGTCTGGGTTAGGGTTGAGTTTCTTGATACGATTAATAAATTAATCGTGTTTGGGTAGAGGTCATAATAACCCGTCAACCCGTGAACCCGGATAGATCAACCCGAACACTACTCGATTGCCACTCCTACCATTCATGTCACTTATTTTTTTGCCACTTTTTTCTTAATAATAATAATAATAATAATAATAATAAAATGATCGCAAGGAGTTTGATAGAAGTCATAGCACCAAAAATCGTATGAAAGTGGCTGTTGCTGTCGAGATAATTGCAAGTCTCTTTAACGGTATCTTTCTTTTACTCTTTATCTTTTTCAAATTCACATTGAACTCTTATAGGTAAATGTAAATATACAGAATTTGTTGCAAGAAAACAAAGGGTGATCGAGTGTTGGTTGCATATCAACATGCAAGGCTCAACAAGTTAATGCAATACAAGAAAATTTTGGCAATAAGTACATGGGTTATGAAAATTACTTCACTGTGAATGTCCAATCTGTTGATGGATTTATAAGGAGCGAGGAGGATGCAATAATCATATCCATAGTGAGATGTAATGGGAAAGGGTCTAATGGTTTTCTTTCCAGTAGAAAGAGGTATTTGTACACGAAAACAAAATCGTGCCACTGGTAAAAACATGTAACTTTTTTGGGGTTTCGATTTTTTTTTTTTGAACGACAACTAATTATCTCACAATATACAACCACAAACTATCTCACATGCCTTAAGCAGGACTTGAACCCGCAACTATTTGGTTGGGGAGCTTCTCACACAACAAGAGGTACCATTGAGACACAAACTCTTTGATATTTAGGGTATTGATTTGTGGTTCAATCTAGCTAGCACCAGCTGGTGTGGCGGAGGGGGTAGTGATGGAATGATGGAAACAGTGAGTTGGAGGTAGAAGAAGGTTGGTGTTTGGTAATGGGGGGGGGGGGGGGAGGTAGGGATGGTGATGTGATGGTTTAAAATGAGATGGCAATAAAGAAAAAAAAAATGTAAAATACAAGAAAAACCGGCTAGCTACTAGTCAAGTAAAATAATACACCAAAGTGACGAAATATGAAAGTTTGTTACATGAACTTGCAAACTTTTTTATTCACTGCACAAAACTTAAAAATGTAACAAGTTAGATACATTTATAAATGATTACATATATTGTTTGAGGGTGACAACGTGACACTATTCTTCTCCGAGAAATGATAGGGCCACAAACAAATTCCTACAAAAAGAATCCACAAATTGATGTAGCGGCGTGTCATTGGTGAGTTTCTCTCCCCTCTCTCTCATTGAACCAATCACTATCCGCCACATCATTTTGTGGATTCTTTTTGTAGGAATTAGTTTGTGGACCTATCATTCCTCTTCTTCTCCTCGTGGCTCGAGGTCTTAAATACTGCTAATTCTTATATGAATTGATATTTATCAAATTTTAATAATTGTACATAAATCAAAGAAGAAACTATAAGTTCTAAGCAATACATCTACCTGACAATTGTCATTAAAAGCAGTTTATGTAAACACTTTTGAGTGTTTTAAAGTATTGCAGGATCTAACATGTTTTTAGGTTGCAGGACAAGCATTTCTGCACTCGGCCCGCGGATCTATCTGTATCCAAAAACTGCAGCAAGTAAAAAACACAGGGTTGGAAAAGTTAGAACCACAGTTATGTATCAAACAGACTATAAATCCAAATTGCAAGTAAACATTAGTTTTTCATGCAGGGACGGAACCAGAAGACAAAGTCACATGGTGCATATATGAGAAATCAAACAAGGCTACATGCACAATTTTTTTGGACCGGGTGCATTTATAGAAAAATAGAGGTTTTATAACAAAATTAACACTACGAGACAAAAATTCATGGGTGTCCCGTGACCCCCGGGACGCCCCCGGTTCCGTCCCTGTTTTCATGTGTGTGTTAAGTGTATTATAGCATTTTATAACAGAATGCAGTATGCTGCACTTGATCAACGGGTAAAATTTTTAAAGCTTGATCAAAGTATTTTTCTTAGATTATAAATCGAGAAAATACTTTGCTCGGTTAGCTAGCTGTCACGTAAAGTTGAACAACACATTTTGATTCTTTTCTTTTGCTTACTCATCACAAAAATATAAAAGTTATTTTCTTCCTCTTCACAAAAGTATAAAAATATAAAAGTAACTGGGATTGTGTTTATATTTGTTTATGAAAGTTATTTTCTTCCTCTTCACAAAAGTATAAAAGTATATATCTTATATCATATGATCAGTTTCGTATATACCTTTATAGAATTCAGAAGTTTCATATATTCCTTTCAAATTTCCATGATGTTATTTTCATTGTATTTAGAACAAACTAGTTACTTAATTGAAGGGTTCACTTAATAAACGTATAAAAGTATTACAAGAACACTGTAAAATGTAAATCTAACTCAATGTTAATTCTCTAACTAATAAGTGTAACTAGATCATTGAGTTACACATGAAATGTGTGATACATATGGTATTTGAGTGTTTTAAAATGATAAACAATGTCATGATACTAGAAAAAATGATGCATTATTTTGTATTTCAAAGAAGCATTTGAAGCTTCATTAATTAAGTAACTAATTTTAAAATTATGAAAAAGAATATGGACATGGTGTCGAATTTGAAAGCTATTTCTTGTGAGTTAGCCTTCCCTCCCCTCGCCTATTTATAGGTAATAAAATATGCATTTGTATTTGTATTGTTTCCTTTCAACTTCAACTAAATTTTATATCACATTAGAGAGAGTGAAAAAAAAAAAAAATAATGGGTGAGATTAATCATTTTAGCCATGAAGAACATTCATTGAAGCTAATTGAGAATTGGGAAACAATTCTTGATAATCATGATGAGAATGAAGGCGAGGTTTATTGTGAAGGATGTGGAGAAACCATATCAACAGTGGGTGGCTCAACATACGGATGCATCTTGTGTCGTTACTTTCTGCATAAGAAGTGTGCAGAACTACCACGCACTATTAATCACCATCGTCATCCTTTCCACCCTCTTACCCTCTGCCACCATTCTGGAATTTGGAGCTGTGATGTGTGTCGTACGCAACGCCTAGCAAAAGGTTTCAGCTACTATTGCTCAGAGTGTGATTATGACGCATGCATAAAATGTGGTGCTGATGTTGTATCCGAGGAAGCTTCCATGAAGTTGAAACATGAAGGTCACCCGGGTCACACTTTAACCCTCCAGTTAAGACGCGCTTCTTTTCGTTGTGATGCTTGTGGTGATGAAGACAAAGACTTTTTCTATCAATGTGATACCTGTAATTTCTGGATCCACAAGACTTGTGCTTCCTTAGATCCAACCATCAACCTACCTGGTCATCATCACCCTCTCGTTCTCGTCTATTTACTTCCAGACAATTTTTATAATTTTAAGTATTATTGTGAATTTTGCGAAGCATACATCCTGCGAAACGATTGGTTGTATCATTGTGCAAATTGCAGATACTTTGCCCACATTAAATGCGCCTTAAATGCACTCCATCCATCCGTTTCAAGGTAAAACATTTCCTTAGTTTTTATGTTTATAATTTAATTTATATGTTTTACTAGCACTAAATTGATTGTGGATTTACTGCAGAGATCCCGCTGGTACATCTGCTGTTGATGCTGAAGAACAGGGAAATGATATATTGCATTTTCCCATGTCTTACAAATTCACCGATCCACTCCAACTACTATATTTTGGAAATGTGTCTTCTCGATCTGATGATGATGAGGACTCGGTAGAAGTTAACCATTGGAGCCACGATCATCCATTAATCCTTAATGTTGAACCCCGCGGTAAGAGTCTGACGACCGACATTAACTCGGGTGATCTAATAGAGGTATGTTATGGTTGTGTTCAACCCCTGTCCTTTCCATACTATAGTTGCTGTGAAGATGGTTGTTCATTCAATCTCCACAAATATTGTGCCCAATTACCCGTTACACTAAAACATCAACTTCACCCAGATCATTCCCTTGACTTGGTAGACACATGGGAAGATGAGTACTTCTATAAATGCACTGGTTGTTATAGCCGGGGCAACACATTTGTGTACAGGTGTCAAACTTGCGATTTCTATCTGGATGTCAACTGCGCATTTTTACCCAACACTATCAAACATAAATCCCACAACCATCCACTTATCCAAGTTATCGATCCCCAACCACGGTGTAAGGCATGTTTTAAAAGGTCTAAGGGTATAAGCTATGCTTGCAAGGCTTGTGAGTTCCAATTAGCCATGTATTGTGCAATGAGGATGCCACAATCCCTTGGTCACAGGTATTGCAAAGGACATGATGAAGTCCTATTGACGTATCCCCCGGTCGAGAATCATCCTGAAGATTTCTATTGTGATATTTGTGAGATAGAAATGCACCCCAAACGCCCACTCTATCATTGTCAAAACCACAAAAACTCTTTTCACCTTGGTTGCATCAGTCGTATTGATTATTATGCAAACATATGGCGTACGGGCACCAGAAATGTTTCATATCACAAACATCCTTTAACATTCGTTCGAAGAAAGAAATCTCCTCGGTATGTGTGTTCTACTTGCAATCAAGATATTAATGGTTTTTTGGTCCTTGAATGTCGAGCCAGAGTTTGTAACTTTAATATTTGCTTTGATTGTCACCTGAATAAGAAATGGTGATATTAGGAAGTAAGGAAGGATTGTGCGAATGTTTCAATAATTTTTTTCAATAAATTATACGAGTAGTTGTTTAATTAATTTGATCACCGATGATCAGGAAGTAAGGATATACTGCCATTGTTTCCATTATTTGTTTATCAAGTGAATTGCTATTCTTATCTTATACTCCTTTAATATTCAATTGATGCTTGATTGTATCAAACTTTATATCATCATTAATTCAACTCAATATATATTCGACTGTGAACAAATATAATTTTGTTAACTTAATAAATAAATACTTAAACCAACGACACGTTAATTTCCAAGTAGATCGAAAATCTACTTAAAAGTGATCATTAAGCTTCAAATTTTGGAGGTTATTATTTTACCGGAGATAACCCTTTTATCCAAAATTTAGAGGTTATATGAGTTACTCGTTGCACGACTCAAAACAAGTCGGATGGACAAGTGACGAATTTTGTCAATCTTTTTCTGACAAAAGATGCATTTTTAGATATAACTTTTATAAAATTTAAAGTTGTTGAAAGATTGATTTAGATTTTTCTCTGATATAAAAAGAATAAATGTTTTTCCTTAAAACTTAAAAAAATTAAAAATGAGCAATGTTTAATTCTCAAAATATTTAAAACTTAAATTCTTACACAAAAATTCTACCAATGTTTCTTTAATGAAATATTGTCTTAACAATGTTTTCACTCAAATTTTCAAAAAAATACATGAAAACATTTTTTTTTTTTTTAATTTAAGAAAAAGAGAAGATTTTTTTATATTTAATCTCAACATTAATAATTTTTAAAAATTCATCCACAAACTCTATTATACAAGACACCATATTACATTTTTTTATTGTTGTGTTAGTTTATAGTTGATGAAATTAAATGACCACAATATTAAAACGATAAATGTTTATCGATATAAAATCTCGTTGCTATGTTTAATGAAATTGAATAACCACCATTTTTTTTATTGTTGTCTTATTTCATACTTGTCTAGTGACGTTTCGAAACACTTTTGACATGATCAACTTGCTTGATATTAACCTATTTGAAAACAAATTTGTCTTAATCATAATTTCTACATAGATGTTGTGATTCAATGTACCAACATGCCAAGATAGAAGTTAACCATTGAAATAATTAAAAATTCAAAACTTTTTCCCATGTCTTACACATTCACTGATCCACTCAAACTACTATATTCTAGTGTCTTCTGATGATGACAAGGGAACGGGAAAAAAACGGAGTAGATTTGTCTCAGCACAACCTAACGATACATCCAATACCAATGATCTGTGCTTAGAATGTGTTGCTAGATCTCTACTCTAGAAAGCTATACAGGCAACAACGATCACGGGTTGACCCGAGGCTTACCTTTAATTACTTCTTTCACGATGAGAGAACCGCGTCCGCATCAGTCAAAGTGGTGGAAGGCCCCCTGAAACAAAGGGAGAGCTTCTGCACCTCTCTCCAAGAGATACGATTCGGTATCTGAATCGGCTGAAAGAGAACCGGTAAAAGTTATTGGAGCCATGTTCATCCTTTAATCCTTAATGTTGAATCGTCAGGTAATAGCATGACCGACATTAACTCCAGTGATCTAATAGAGGTATGTAATTGATGGTTGTGTTCAACCCCTGTCCTTTCCATACTTTAGTTGCTGTGAAGATGGATGTTCATTCACTCTTCACAAATATTGTGCCAGTTACCCCTCACATTACAACATCAACTTCACCCAGATCATACCCTTGACTTGGTAGACATATCACGAGATGAGTACTTCTATCATTGCACTGGTTGTTATAGCCACTGCAACATGTTTGTGTACGTGTGTCAAACTTGCGAATTCTGATTGGATGTGAGATGCACATTTTTACACAACACTATCAAACATAAATCCACAACCATCTTTATATCCAAGTTATAGATTCCCAACCTTTATGTAAGGCATGTGACAAATGATCTACTTATATAAGCTACGCTTGCAAGGCTTGTGAGTTCAACTAGACATATTTTGTGCAATGAGGTCACCACAATCCCTTGCTCACAAGTATTGCAAAGGACATGAAGTCCTTTTGACGTATCCCCCAGTAGAAAATCATCCTGAAGATTTCTATTGTAATATTTGTGAAGAAGAAATGCACCCTAAATGACCATTCTATCATTGTCAAAAATGCAAAAACTATTTTCACCACCTTAAGTGATTGATACTTACGCAAACCTATGGAAGGAGGGCACTATAAAAGTTTCCTATCACAAACATCCATTAACATTTGTTCGAAGAACGAAAATGCCAAAGTATGTGTGTTCTAAGTGTAATCAAGATATCAATGGTTTTTTGGTAGTTGAATGTCGAGCTAGAGTTTTTAATTTTAATATTTGCTATTATTGTGATCGACATAAGAACTGGTAATATTAGAGGAAGTAAGAAGGAAGAGTTGTTCGATTGTTTCAATAATTTTTTTCAATAAACCATACATAAGTTATACGAGTAGTTATTTCAATTTTGATTTTCTATTAGTCAATGTGTGGCAAAATTGAGCAGTCCTATTAGTCCAATCTCAATTAAGCAACACATTCTTTTTTCATATTGTTTGAAATCTAATGTTAAGGTATATAAAGAACTAGCCTAGAAAGAAGTTAAATGCAAATCAGGACTCTACTAAACATTGTATGGGCCTTACACGGTTGTTACAGCCCGTTAAGCGTCTTTTGATTGGCCCTAAAACCGTATAAGTTCATATGGAAGATTGGAAACCAGCCAAAAATAATTGAGAGAATAATCTGCTAACGTGCACAACGTTGTATAAGAGATGTGCACGAAGTATACGTACTGCAACTGGAACTAGGTTATCACGACAGTAAAAATCCATCGAATGGTAATTAGCGACCCTTTTAAAATGACTGAAGTATGTTTGGTTTCCTCAGTGACGGTACTAATTAGCGAGGTCTCCATGTCCTCACACACTAATGCATTGTCGGCTTGTAATGGCACGAACCCAAATTTGCAACAGAACTTATTCGATGACAAGTTTTGGATACGATTGGCATGTTGTACGTGTACTTGAATACTTGTTGAGCTTGTACCCACCCAAATTGACACTTACACACAGTTAGTGACGGATTCAATTTTTTTTTTTTTTTTTTTTTTTTCTCTCTAATAGCATGCATTTATTGTTAAACCTTCAAAAAAAAATAATAATAATAAAATAAAAATAAAATAAAATAAAATAAAAAAAAAAAAAAAAAAAAAAAAAAAAAAAAAAAAAAAACCTGTAAGTAAAATGGTCACGTTTTACAAATCAGTTGAACACATTTCTAAGTTAGCCGCTAATTCAATCTCAACACATTATCTTCCAAATATTGTTTTTCAAATGTGACATGCAAACGAGTTAATTAATGTTGGCAGTGTTTCAACGTTTGTAAACTAAAAAATAACATAAAAAACTTTAATGTATAAATAACTAGTTATTCCATCCGTCTCAATATTATTGTCCATATTTTCTTATTTGAATATTTTAAAAAAATTGTCTACTTTTTATTTTTAGTAATAAAAAGGAACATTTTATTTATGTGGATAAAAATTGTAGTTGCTCATTTTTATTAAACTTTGTGATTTTTGAGACGGATGGAGTATTTCGAATATCTATAGCTTTGATTGGAGCCACATGACTAAAAGATACGCATATCTCAAAGACTAACGTAAACTCTACATATTGACATATTCCATGCATGGAACTCACCATTCATATATAACTTACGTATATAAAATTATGATAACTCAAAACTTATATTTAAAAAATAAATAAATAAACAAATCTCTCAAAAATGTCAAACTTAAACTCAAATCATTCACTTGGAATATTCCCAAACGCCAATCATAATCTCACCAGACATTAATTATTAATTTCTTAATTTATAATCAAACTCATAATCATCACCATATAAATATATGATCAAACACAATTACGAAAACAACAACAACAACAACAAAACATAACATTTCATCTAACCCTTAATAAGAATAAATTTTCCTCATTATTATTATTGTCAATCATATTCAAATCAATGGAACAACGTCAAAAGGTTGATACAAGATCAAAAGATGATGATAATTATGAGGAAATTTATAAATTTCCGTTAAGTCGTAAGGAGGTGTTGGGAGGATGTGGTGTTTTGTTGTGTTTTGTCGTTGGTCTCGCGGGTGTTTATTTATCGTTGCCGGATTCTGATTATAGTTTTTTAAAGCTTCCAAGAACTCTTCAAGATCTTCATGTTCTCAGGTAGTTTTTATTTATTTATAATCTCTTTGTTTGATTATTACGTAGTATATATTTATAACATTTACCTTTTTTTGTTGATCCTTGGGGCTTGGGCATTGGAATAAATGCTTTTGTAATGTTTGCAAACATTGATTATGTTTTTAAGGTAAATGTGTAGGGCTGCAAACGAGCTGATCGAGCCAAGCTTTATATAAAATTTAGCCTAAGCTTGATCTTGGGTTACAAGCTTTTATGATGCAGGCTCGAGCTCGCGAAAAACTCGAATATTTATATATGTATAATTAATTTTTAGCCAAACTTAATGCAAATATATATACAACCTTTATATTCGATTAGGTACGTAATGTATTTCAACTTTCAAGTATATATGAAAACCATCTTTAAGAGCTCCAGCAAGCCTTTATAATCTCGAGTTGTACTTGAGCTCGATAAAGCTTGACTCGGACGAGCACGGATCATTTGCAACCCTAAATAGAATCACTGAATTAGGCATAAGTTTAAGCATCTTATTATGTGGTCATCCAAAATTTGATACCTAAAGTTGCATGTTGTCACTTTAATAATCTAAATCATAATCCCCATAAGCCCATTCAGATCATAATCTTCAGGTTTTGATTTGTGCTATTCATTTAGATCACAATTGTGAAATGATCATTCAGAACCAAGAGATAATTCTGCCATTATAATTTGTTAATCCTGTGAAGTCTACCTAATTGAAATGTTACTAAAGCTTTTATGTATTGATGAATTTTCAGAGATAACCTCGAGGTATATACAAGTGATTACACTGCCCAAGTACTAGTTGGGTACTGCACAGTTTATATCTTTATGCAAACTTTTATGATCCCGGGAACTGTTTTTATGTCGCTTCTTGCGGGGTCACTTTTTGGGGTCTTAAGAGGTGTAGCTCTCGTTGTCTTTGCCGCTACTGCTGGCGCGTCTTCTTGCTACTTCCTATCTAAATTGATAGGCAGGCCTCTTATATCGTCTTTGTGGCCTGATAAATTGGTTTTCTTCCAAGACCAGGTGAGCCTGAAATGTTTTATCTATTGGTGGTAATAACGAGCCAAATGCCTAAAATTAGAAAACGGGCTGAGTGGGGTTAAAGTCATCTAAATTTTACTTGAACGAAAAACACAAGAAGTGTTTGTGGGTCGGCATGAGTACCCGCAATTACTTGTTTGGGCTCATTATTCAACCTGCTTGATCTGCCTATGTTGCCACTTGTAGGCGTATCTATCCGTTCCTTGTAAGTCTTTATCATAATCTAATTGAGTGATGGATTGTTTTTTGTTTACTCAGGTGGCTAAGAGGCAAGATGGGTTGTTGAACTACATGCTTTTCTTAAGGCTAACCCCGACATTTCCTAACATGTTCATCAATGTTGCTTCACCAATAGTAAATGTTCCTTATCATACATTTCTATTGGGAACTTCCATTGGGATCATTCCAGCTGCTTATGTCACCGTCAAGGTATTATTATTAAGCTATTTTGCCTCTTTTTTTCCTTCCTTTGAAGTTTATGATGCTCATCGAGTACTTATTTTTTTGGTTTTCGGTGTTGATACTTAATAGAACTTGACTTGTAACTCGTACCTAATTCCACAGGCGGGAATAACTCTTGGAGAACTACAATCAGTTAAAGACCTATACGACATCCACTCAATAGGAACATTGTTTCTCATCGGGCTTGCATCTGTTACACCTACTCTTATAAGCAAGAAGAAGACATCATAACTACTTGTCTATGGCATAATTCTATTGTTTCTGACCAACCCTTCTCGAGATTTGAAGTCTGTACATAATTACAAATTTACCCTCAAACCCGACTTCGATTTCAGCTCTTAAGACCCAGTGGCTGGTGCTGCAGATGTTGGAGAGGCAAAAAAGGGCCTGCACAATATTTTACGACTTGTGCTCTTGTGTAGAAGGGTAATAAGGTGAAATTGTTAATAAACAGTTCAGTTTATGTAAATAAGATTGAAAATCCCAGCGTAAAAAATCCTTAAAAAGATGGATTCTTGCTATGATTCTATTTATGAAAATCTTCCACTGCTGAAAGTTTCAGGTGTTTATAGATGTATTGTATTCTTTTGTGGTTCAACATAGTCTGTTTGGCGAGACATGTATGGTTGATGACAAGAAAGAAACATCTATTTCAAAATGACGTTCTTTTCCCGGACTGCATATTGTAATTTTTTAGAAGTTGAATACAGGTTGATGACACACAGAAACAAAATATAATAAGAAATATATAAAGAAAACACGGGGATACTTCACAGTTTTCCCTTGACCACCATATATCCTTCCTCTTTCGTGAACATCCTTGGAGACGTGTACATTTCCTTTATTTTGTTTTTATATGTATTGCAGTATTTTTAGTTGATCACTGGCTTGATGATAGTACATTAGTATTAGATATCTTTGAGCTGTGTTAACACGTGCTTGCGATAATCAGCTAGAGCCCACATCGGGTATATATTTCTGTACAGTGGATAGTGTAGCATGCAATTCTTATTAAAGACTCCAGCTATATCCTGCAAAACGGGTGGGTAAGATTGGGTTGACCCAAGTCACTCATTATCCAAAAATTGATTTTTTGAAAATAATTTATATACAGATATACTCCTATATTCGTTTCTTTTATTTTAAATTTTTTCATCAAACTTCATTTGCCATCGGCATTACCTGTTGTGGAAAATCACCATTTTCCAACTGGGAGTTGATTAACAACTTGGCAGCTCTGTGTAGGGGTGTCGCGTCTCTCTCCTCCTGTATATTTATAAAATTTAATAACATTATTAGTTACTATCAGAAACTGTTACATATCGTTTGAACAATAAACTGACCTGTCGAGAATGAATTAGTCCAATCATAGCCCATGCAGTGTGTACCAAGTTGGACCGACCTCCCTCCAGGGGTATATATTTCTGTTATTGAGGAAAAATTCAGTTGACATCAGCTTTTTTCCTAATAGTTATTGTTTTTTCTATGTTATGTTGTAGTATTACCTTTTCTGGACAGGATTTGTAGCTTTCTCCCCAACCACCGTCTTCTAGCTGCGTTTCCAACAGAAATTTGACAGCTTTACGGATTGCTGGACAATTTTCGTACGTTTTTCCAACTGCTGCAAGTCCTCCAAGAGCAAACCATGTACCATACGTAAAGCACACACCCCAGTTACCGTACCTAATTACCACAGGTATTCACGTTAACAAATCAAAACAAGAAAAAACGGTTCCTACTAGAGGTGGCTGTTTTGACCCATTTATATATAAATGGGTCATTTGGTAATGTTTCATCTTTCCCTTGAGAAATGATAAAGGTGATAACTTAAAATTAAACGGGTTAAAACTTGCCCAAAATGCTTTTTAATGCTTTTTTTGTTTATTAGGGACGTAACTTTAATTTCTAAATCATCCTCGACACTATTTTTTTTTAGATAAGTTGGAAGATTTGGAAAAAAAAATGTGATTAGGGTCAACCCAGCCCGTTTGGTTCCACTGCAAAAGTACCAAGTTGACCCTTTACCCAACCCGTCTGACCTGTCAATTTCGCGACTTCTAGTTTTAACTGTTTCAAAATCGTAGTTGAACATAATAAGAGAGAAACAAACCATGAACCATCTCGCGTTTGTATTCTCTCCACGTATCCACTTGAACTCTTAAGGAAACTGTCTATTTCTTTTCTCTTATGCTCAGGGTAAAACTTTTTAAACAAAACTAGAGCCTGCATTGCTGATGCTGTGCACTCAACATACCTAGTCAACAAGTTTTGTGAGTGTCCTGAAGTTAGACCTATAGTATTATGCTTTTTGAAAACGGTAACTTGTTTCTTACTCATGCTCTATGACGATATCAGCAAAGAACTCTGTGGGATTGAGAATCTACAATGAAAAAAGGTTCATAACAGCAACTTGTAAGCTTTCAGTGTTTTGGTAGTTTACTTAATTTTGTTTCTCGCATGGTTTTGTCCCTTTTAACTATTTTTGAATTATTTTTCTTGACTTTCCTGTGAGTACCAAAAAAGGTTTAAGGATTACATCACTATTCACTACAATAAAGATAAGAAAAATATGGGACTTAGTCGATAAAATGTTATATGTTGGCATGTTAAATCTAACACAAAGAAAAGTTTAAGCTGCGAGAAAATTTTAGGGGTTAAACGCCAATACTGATGATAGTTTTAGGGTTTAACAACATTGACCCAACTTTGCATTAATAGAACAAAACGTCTGACATGGACATGTACCTCCAGCCATTCTGATGATCCTGCTGGTTCCCATGCGGATACCCCACCGTTTTTGCTCTATAGCACAATCAAATAAAACTCAGTAAGACTACACTTAAATAGTTAAAATGTTTAGTAAGGTGGCTATTTGGATCTGTTTGGTCAATTCAGAATTTCAGATTATACCATTGGGGCATTGCTCCAATGGTATATAACTCCCCCACCGCAAACGTCTAGTTGACCAGTCAATGAGGGCTTTTGGAGAAATATGTCTTGGGTTGAATCCCAAATTTTGACTAAAAGGTCACTGGAACATGTGCCATTGCCTGGGGATAGGTCCTTAGGGAAGGGTCAGCCGGCACCCAAAAGGGGTGCATGGGGTCAGGGTTTCCCCACCGATTTAAACCTTTTGGAGAATTTCAGATTATACTTCATGTGTAACAGATCAATAGGACATGGATCGAAAATCTCCCAAAATGTACTATGCATAAACCTCCTAAACTTCTGAAATAATAATGTTTTTGTAATTCATATTTGGTAAACTAATCATAAACTGCAAATAGTCAAAATTTTGGGCAAAGACTGTTTCGGGCCAACCCAACCAGACCCTCAAAAAAAACCTGTTTTGACCAGTGACCCAACCCGCCTGACCCGTCATTTTTTTTTTTTTTTTTTTTTTTTGATAACCATGATTTCCGACTTTTTGGCCGACTAATCCACGGGGTTTGAACCCACCGCCACACAAACTCAAACCAGGTGAAGCCCTCCTTTTTCAGGAGGTTGGCGTGGCCACTTAAGGTTGTTTGCACCTAGCAGGAATTGAACTTAAGACCTCACACATTTTAGAGTGATAGTTACAAGCCCTTTTACCACTAGGCCACCCTTAAGTGGTTTGACCCGTCATTTTTGCCACCTCTAATCTGTATCAATCATCTATGTAATATTGGTATTAGAAAGATCGTGTCTTGCACATGGTATGAATTTTAGAAAGTATTATCCAGAATTTCCAAGTTGAAACTTCACAAATAGACACTGACCTGTAAAGAAAGAATTATGTTGACAGCATCATACAATTGCTCGGGTTTCATTTTCTCACCAACAACTTCTGGTGGCATGGTTCCAAGTAGGAGGCAACACTGTGGATGGATGTACAGTAAGTAGATCATATGCACTATGCCTTTTTAAAATTTGTGATGATAAACTTATATAAGAAACTATAAATACCTTGTGCACCAAAAAAACTATAAATACCTTTAATGCTTCGGCAGTACAGTCTGAAACTTGCCATCCATGATCTTGATCTGAAAAGGTCCATGACCCTTTAGAAATATGTCGGTGCATGCTTTTGAAGTCACCAGAAGGATTGTCTTTAACCTACACAAGATCGTTATGGAAATATGAAACAAATAATAACGATTAATCCAGTTTAACAATAAAGGTCTTGGCGTTAACTAGTAAAAAAATATAAATGCTTTACCGACCTGTGAAGCTTTAATAAAGTTATGTCCTTTCATCAAAGTAGAGCCAATTTCCTCAGTAAGATCAGTAGCCAACAATGCTTGAATAGCAAAACCAGCATCCCACTCTTGACTGCCGAAACTCTGTTATAGAAATGATTATTAATGCTATTAGAACAACAAGCATTTTTCTACTTCAGGTAATAATCTGCATCCGTCATGAGAATTTTGTTTTTTTTAATGGGTATTTTTGCATGACCTGCATTTTCATCCCATCTTCAGCGACCCACAGATAGTCGGGGATTCGGGCAAGGTGCTTTTTGAAACAAACACCGTTTGGATCCTCAACCCAACATGCAAGCATACACAGTGCCTGAACAACAAAGATCAAATATATGTAGTAAGTTTAAATTTATTTAGTTATTTTTTATTTTTTCCATTTTAATCATTGTATCTTTTTTTGTACATTTGAATCATGAAAAGATGGCTTTTTGTCCCATTTGAGTTATTTTGCAGCAATAAACCCTTTATTTTTCGATTTTAAAAAAGGATTAACTTTATATAAAAACGTTAAATTAATGTAAAGTAGGTTGAATTTTATATGATATTAAGCTTATATAGAAATGTTAAAATAGATATTACAAAATCACGAAAATGTGACAAAAAACCGTCTTTTAATAACACACATGCATGTACAAAAAATGTACAATGACTAAAACGGGACAAATGAAAAAGTATAAACCCTTAATTATACGCTTAACTTTTCCACACAGCCAATTGTGATATATCGACTGTTCTCATCTTCATAATGGATATGCTTCATTGTTGTTTGGAGTGCTTTTTCACGTAATTTATTCATCGGCCAGTGATTTAGTACTGGCTCGGTAAAAATATAAAGACTATCCCACATCAAATCTTGTAGTAAAGGATGAGGATAGTATAAATCTTCCTGAAATTATAAGTTGGGTAGGCATATATTAGAAGAGATAAGTATTATGTAATTAGAATCTTATAAAAATAGTAAAAGATTCACCTTTGCACACATATGACGTATGCTGCTCCACTTAATTTCATTGTAGGGCTGTGCATAAAGTTCATCTCTAAGTTGCAGAATCAATGGAGTAATAGGACCCACAAATCTTTTTCCATATAGGTACGACATTGGCATGTATACCAACCGACAGTAGCACCACATTTTGGCTGCATTTAAACACAGGTTCATATAAGAAAGAGCTATGTACACACGTACACGAATTATGTTGGAAATTTAGTGCAATTGAAGGATATGGTCATAGTTGGAAATCGAATTGAAGGTATTTAGTGTGCAATTCAAATAGTGGTGTTCAGTGAGCTAATGAGCTCATCAGAGAGTTCTGCTCTTCAGTGAGTAAACTCAGGATGAACTCATCTGACGGTTCTATCCTTTAGGGAGTTATCTCGTCAGAGAGGTATACTCTTCAGTGAGTGCTCTCATCAGTAAGTCTTATGTTCAGCTAGTGAACTCATCAGTGGGTATGCTCTTCAGTGAGCTTGCTGATGAATAAACAAGCTGCTAAAATTAATGGGCAATTTCAAGTTTGATTTAAAGACCATGATGAATTGGTCTTGTAACCGCTATTACTATAATGGAGGAACATTATGAAGAGATTAATGGGCCGATTAATTTTCATAATTCATTGACTTGAGTACTCTCTATATAAGAGAAACAATCTGCATCAGATGGATACACCGAAACCTAAACACTTTTATGCGAAAGGGTTCTTGTATTTGTGCCAAAATCAAGAACAAAAACACTTTGAATTATCCCAAAGAGATATTCTCATGTAACCCAGACAAACACTCTGAACTGAAACCTACTGGTATTGAACAACCACCAACAAATTAATTTCTGATGCTTGATATTATTTTGATACAACTGGTACTAGAAAACTAACCTGGATGCATAGGCAGGAAAGAAGGGAGCATCCAGAACTCGGGGGGCATTGGGTTGGTTCCTGCCCAGTCACATACACCAAGTATCTAAAACAAAGAACGTTGTATAAGTATATATTTTTATAAAAGTAACAAATTCGTTGGAGGTATAGCCAAGTAGACAGTTTGGGCGAATTGGGTGACAGGTCAAAATAGGTTCTTTCTGACATGGATCAAAACGGGTAGGTTGGTCCAAACCATCAACGCCTTTTTGTCCATTTAATATTCTACAAATTATTAACATTTCAAATAAGATGTCTTACCGAAAGCCATGTTTTACCCCAAGATGGAATGGATGTGACGCTGCCATGATTGAGAATCCATTTGGGTGCTTTGGTGCATGCACCATTCAGTCCGCCATCAGGTCCTTCCCCCAAAATACGCATACAAATGTAACTGAGGGTGGTACAGAACATTGTGCTATGACCCCCTATGTGTAGTCCCCACCCACCGTCTTCATTCTGTTATTTTCAGGTAGTTTTTGTTAATGTTTTTAAACTTTGAGTAAAAAAAGCCTACTCCAGTTACAACTGTCCGTACCTGATGACAATATAAATAACGTAGGATTTCCTTTCGGTATTCAGCTGGGAAAACAATATCAAGGTGCCCCGTAATGTAAAAGCAGAAGACCTGCAATATATTGATTTGACACGTAATCTTTTTACAACGTGCGGCTAGTTGTCAAATGTATGAATTTAGTTAATAGGCGGCATATATCGATCCATTTTTTTATGAATGGGTCAATCTAGCTAAAATTTATTTACAGCACATGAAACAAAAATTAGCAAAACCATTAAAGCTTACCAAAGGCTGCATAAAATACAATGGACCAGCGATTTCGGCTGGCCAGTGGCCATCATCAGCCTGCAAGGCTGCAAACAATCTAACTGTCCTCCTCAATGTGATTGTAGCTTTTTCATACGAGATATCTTCACCGTCCTCTATTTTCACTTGAGGTATTGTCTGTTTAAATCCCTTCTCTCTTAAAAACTGCATGCCCACATTCACAAAATATATTCGTAAACTTTTAATTAAATAAATAGTACGTAAGGAAACATACCTTTTTTTTTATCTTTGATAAGTGAATTTTCAATGTTAAGAAAGCTAGTTTTTGCGAAAAAAATATTTTTTTTAAAACAAAATCGACACAAGGGATTTTCATGACAAAAAGATATTATGCGACAAAAAGCTGTTTAGAATGATGCAGTTCCAATCTAAAGCGAGATACTTTGATGAATTTCCCTGAATAATAATCTAACTTTGGTTAGAAAGACAGTGACCTGCATGCGCCAAAGGACATCACTACAAGGCGTAACTTCGTGTCTATGATTCCAAAAATCAGCACGAGCTTGTTCCACCTCGGCACGTTCTTCTGGAGTCCCATAATCCGGGTCGAATTCCCATGTTTGCCTCCCTACATAATTGTTTGTGCTATACAGGTATGGATCATTCCCTCCTTTTGCTATTTTTAGTCTCCACATTTTTTTGGTCCAAAGTATATCAAGCTATCCAATAGTCTTCACTATACCTTCATTTTTTTGGTCCAAAGTTGTGGTTTGCTATTCCTCCATCTTAGCTTGCTTCCTTTGCTTCACACATGTCTTTTAACAAATTATGAACTCTCTCATGTTGCAACACTTATTAGCATTAATATAGCACGCATGTGGTGTGTGACTAGGTTGCAACACCTATTATTAATAGAGTACATATGTAATGTATGTATATATGTTGGTTACAACATTGATGGGCTAGTTATTGAATTAGGATCAAATGAGAAGAAAACTTAAAATCAGAAGAATGAGAAATAACTATAGTCACACATTAGAGATGCATTGACTTGAATTAGATGCATTTATAATCTTTTAGATGCACCCTAATATATTTTCTAGCAAAAAATTAGATGCATATACAAATATTAGATGCATTTCATCAATTTAGGCGAATTGTATGTATTTTTCGTCTACTGCGGGTCAAATTTGTTGCTAGTACTACTTTGCATCGTTTCTACTTCAAAATCACTTTCGAAACTAATTGGGACACACCTAAATGAATAGAGATGCATCTAATTCAACTCGATGCATCTCAAATGTGTGATTATAACTATTTCTTATCCTTCTCATTTTAAATTTTCTTCTCACCGGATACCTATTCGTTAGTTATTTAGTAATAATAATAATAATAGGAGTAAGGATCAAAGAAATAAAAGTAAAATGAGAATGATGAGAAATAATCACATGTTGTGTTAAAAAAAAAAAAAAAAAAAAAAAAAAAAAAAAAAAAAAGTTTTGCTAAACACAACCTTATAGGTTATGTGTAAGCATTCCATAATTATATAATTAACATTTAATAAACAACAAATATTCCATATTTAACATTACTTACCACTTTTATAATGATTAAATTTATATAATTATGAAATATATGAATTTATTGATTGTAATTTTTGTAAATTTAGAATGCTTAAACAAAACCGATAGGGTGTGTTTAGCAGAAAAAAAAAAAAAAAAAAAAAAAAAAAAAAAAAAAAAAAAAAAAGCATATTTATGGATGAAGGGTTGAAGTTTTAACACGTAGTATAAACAGAGCACAATAGCACATACGATGACATCTAAGAGCATTCAATATGACGAAATCTTTTCATATAAATTTGCTACCTAAAGCTATATCTTCGATTTAGAAACATTTTCAATTTTTAAGACAATTCTCACCACAAATAAAGTTTTTAAAGGTTTATCGACATATCCTATATATCTTTTTAAGATAATTTTTGTATGCATTTGTCTATTTTATTTGTAACAACATTGTATAACTTTAATTTTACATTAAATTAAATTGTTGTTGTATTGTGTTAGTTTTAACGGATAATAAATTAATATATCATGACCGGACTCGAACTCGAGACTTCGGGATTGCACACTTTACGTATGAGTTTCAATTAATTAATAATTATTGTTTTAGTGACGAATAATTATTAAATTCACGAAACAAGCACTTAACGGTAACTAACGACCGTTAGACGGAACATGAAGGACTAGATTTGGAATAGAGTGAAAGTAAGGCATGGGTTGGGCCTTGTGTGACCCATGGCCGGCCATACCCTCCTTAGGGTGGGGATGGCTTTTGCTCCAAGCTACTTGAATGCTATATAATGAGACCCCCTCTCATTCATTCATTCATTCATCCCTTAGTTCATTAGCAAGCCAATTCACTTTCTTTCATCTCTTTTCTTTAAGCTATTGAAGATCCCTCGTGATCAACAAAGGCTCATTAGTAGTGCTTGCTCGTGAATCAAGAACCTAGCTTTTCTAATTGAAACGCTAATTAATAGTATGTGTGTTCGAGAACGAAGTGTTAACATACTTTTGTTAACAAGGTGATTGCCCTATTTCGACTAACCCTAGTCGATCCACCATTAATCCCTAATTAGGGTTTATAGTTCTCGTTCTATTGGTTTCTTGTTCTTGCTAGAAATCACAAAGGTACGCATCTTTTATATTCGGTTAATTTATTATTTGTATTTGATCTATTCCGTTGCGTACTCTTTGATGTTTATGTGTTTATATTAGTTTTATGATTCACATATTCAACATATTGTCCACAGAATAAGTTTGTCATTTTTGTAGTCTTTCTTTTTTTCAAAGACAAATCATACTAATAAGTGTTTTTGGATTACCTGGATAAGAAAATCCATTTTTATAAAAATCAACACGTACACACTGCCATGTATTTACATCTTAATTAGTATAAATGTGCAAAATATTTTATCTCGTAAACACCGCGGGGTAACATTTCTCGTTAATTACATTTATTAAAACGTTAGAAAACTCACACCATTTAAGCTATAACATTAACAACTTTTGCACCTTTTAGCTAATTTTGAACTCAAATAAGATTGTGAGAAACTAGCATGCAACACTTAATATTATTAATATAATAGAGTGCTTATATGTAGTGAATGTTCACTCACTAACAAAACAATTGGTTTATTGAGGGACTCAATTTTTTTTTTTTATTATAAAAAAATATTGTCAGTCATGTTCAAGTTAGGGGTTTCAGTCCAAAAAATAATTGGTTGCAATCATGGTTGTCAGGATCCCGATCCTGATTTTAGGATTTTACGATACTGCAAAGCAAAAATGATCCGGATCTTACATAGGATCTTTGAAAGCTTAAGATCTTATAGGATCTCGATCTTAACCATAGGATCTTAAGATCTAATCCGATCCGATCCTACTTTTCTCGGATAACAAACTAAAAAATTGCAAATTTCTGGATTATTTTTTTGTAGAATTTAAAAAACAACATGTTAATCTTATTAAACATTTCATAATCATAATTTAGGACAACTACTCGATGGAACATTCATATAATTTTGTGTTTATGATATATAATAATTTGTAAATTTGTATAATATTACAAAACTATTAAGAAAATTACATTATAGTAGGATATTAAGATCCTGATCCGATCTTACGATCACGATCTTGCAAAGACGAAAACGATCCTGGGTAGGATCCCGATCTTGAAAACCTTGGTTGCAACATTTAATTTTAGTGTTGCAGTAATACACTATTGTTGTGCTAGTAGGATTTGAACACGTAGCATGTATTGATAGAGACATAGAGTACATATGTAACCATCTAAGATTTTCAATTTATATAAACAGGTAAAGCAAAATGAAAAGTTTACAATCATCTTATGCATCAATTAGTGTGCAGAATCAAAAATTAAATGTATGCAAATCAATTTCCTTAAAACATATTCGATTATCACTAATGCAACATGTTACTCAACTACATACATATTTGCAAAGCCGTATACAAGGGTGTGCGGGGCGGGTGTACAAGGTGTGTTACCATACAAGGCATCATAGTTTTAGGGGCATCAAAATATATCTCTTTATATAATTGTTGTATCAAAATTCATTTTCAATATCAAAATGTTAACGAAATATGAAATTTGTTATGAAAAACTCATAAAAGTATAGCTAGATTGTTACAATATACTTTTAATCATCATATTTAGTTATTATATAAGCAATTTTGCATAGGGTCTCTGCTAACCCAGCTATAGCTAGATTGTTGTATCAAAATTCATTGCATATTTGTTAAAAAAGAATTGATTGACAATTCACTAGCGATGATGTATATAACTTGGTCCACTTATAGTACATAGCTCGTGTTAAAAGGAACCTTACAAAAAAAAAAAAAAAAAAAAAAAAAAAAAAAAAAAAAAAAAGCTCGTGTTAAAAGGACAAAAAAGTTTAATTAATAGATAAGGTAACGGTTAGATGAATGAGATGGTATTAAAGAGTTGCATTTATTGAACATCTATATTGTTGGGCGCATTATGAAGCATGATTGATTATTCTTGCTTATTTTGGTTCAAACAATACCAAAAGTCAAAATAATGGAATTGATTCGTACACGTGTTGTTTATTAGAACACACAAGTGCATCCATTAGGGATGTGTATTACTCCCTCCATCTCAAATTTATTATCCATATTTCTTTTTTGGGATGTTTCAAAATAATTGTCCACCTTCCATTTTTAGTAATAAAAAGAGAATTTTGTGAGGGAATATTCTCTTTGTATGGTTAAAAATTATTGTGGCCCCACTTTTATTAAAATTTGTGTTTCTTGTCTCCGGACAATAATTTTTATTTCGCTTTAACTGCTTGTACATTAAAATGTGTCAATCGAAAAGACAAGTGTGCAACTCACCTCCTTTCAATAAGAGTGTCTTTGCTCAAAACAAATAACAAAAGTAGGGGTTTGCACGGTTTGGTTTGGGTCGGTTTTTTGCTAAAACCGAAACCGAACCGAAATATTCGGTTTTTACAGAAACCAAAACCGAAACCTTTTGGTTTTTGGCAGTTCGGCTTTTTCAGTTTATTATCGATTTCGGTTCGATTTTTCGGTTATTTCGGTTTTTAACCATTTAAGTTTAGGCGTGGCAAATTTATAACAATAAACTTGTTTTCATAGAAAATTTGTTATTGTTTTTTACTTTTTGTCAATTTAAGACTAATAATATTTATCTCATATTTCTACGATTACACATATATAGATGAGACATACACACATGTAAGTGAACATACACATAGTATGATCATTGTCACATATTTATCGATATATTGTCAAGTAAACACACGACACGACAAACACATATAATGTTAAGACAAATGTGTTATAAATCCACCCATAAAATGAATATGAATTTATTACTTTGATTTATTTAGCTATTTATTTATGCTATATAAATTATATATTAGTATATAATAAGACCGGTTCGGTTCGGTTTTTACGGTTCGGTTTTTGAATAAAAATCAAACTGAACCACATTTTTCGATATTTGAAAAATTAAAAATCAAACCATCGGTTTTTAGTTTTGATCAGTTATTTTGGTTTGGTTTTTCCGGTTTCGATTTTTTCGATTTTTTTTTTCTCACCCCTAAACAAAAGTATATGTTATTTTGTGATTTTGAAAGAATTTCACAATATAATACCTCAGTACATGCATTTATTTCTACATTATAGATTGCTTTCTTTCTGGGTCAACCTACGATATGATAGGTCAATATATGAGAACACAAACCAGTAATTGATATCTCTCGCCTTGTTCGTTTTAGTGGAATTGATATCTCTCTCTCATCTTGTTCGTTTGAACTTGGGTCTCTAGTGGAGAATCTCAAGCACATTATACTTTTGCGATTGGTTTTATTTATCATTTACACTCTATTCTCGAGTATAAAACGAAAAGAAGATAGATGGAGAGGAAAAAAAGAGTGAAGTAAAGAGGAGATAAATAAGACATTATAGCAAGTTTTCTTAAGTTACCAAGTTGTTCGGAAGTCGATTTGAGCTTTGGGCTTGACCAAAGGCATTTGAAAACATGTGCGATATTTAGATGCAAATATAAAATTAAGAATTATGGCTTGAACGAAATTTTTTGTGACACAAAAGGTTGGCTTTAGCTTAACGGTATGTGAGTGACCTATCAACGAAGAGGTCATTACAAATCTTGCAACAATGGATAAAAACAGTCACATACTTGAATGTGATACCCGATAAATAATACCCTCTTAAAACATTCTAATATTATTAACTACAGTTACTTCTTCTTAACAATGAAAAACCCATACACCAAGGTTTTTAAGATCGGAATCCTGCCAAGGATCGTTTTCGTTTTTACAAGATCGTGATCGTAAGATCGAATCGGGATCTTAAGATCCTACTATAACGTTATTTTCTTAATAACATTTTTAATATTATACAAATCTACAAATTATATATATCATAAACGCCAAATTATAGAAATATTTCATGAAAATGTTGTCCTAAATTATGATTATGGATTTTTTAAGAAGATTAACATGTTATTTTTTAAAGTTTATAAAAGATAATTTATAACTTTATAGTTATTTAGTTTTTTTTCGAGAAAAGTAAGATCGGATCAGAATAGATCTTAAGATCCTATGGTCAGATACGGATCCTATGAGATCTTATGCTTTCAAAGATCCTACGTAGGATCGGGATCGTTTTTGCTAAGTAGCATCGTAAAATAATAAGATCCTAAGATCAAGATCGGGATCTTAACAACCATGCCATACACTACAACGATCGTTATTTTTACACACTTTTAATACATGTGTAAAATTTTATGTGATTGTTGACATATGATAATTATGTATAAAAGTTAATTACTTCAATAAGTATGAAAAATAAAACTAAAAACAAATGTCTTTCTTGAACTATCAAAATTTAATTAAAAAAATTTGTTTGTTAAAAAAAATTCAACTATGAAAAAGTTTTAAAGCGATTTTCGACTATCAAAAAAAAGTTTACACGGAGGTCTTTCTACAAAGAGTCTCTTTATCCTTGGGTATGCGTGACTCTTTAGATCTCACCTCCTTATAGCTTGCTACGGCAGGATTACATATTCTAGTTGTTGTTGGGACTTTTAAGTGCGAAGAAATTTCTAGTATGGTTGAGCAAAGGGGAAAACCCGACCCGACCCGAAAACTGATTAAGGGCAAAACGTGAACCAAGAACCGAACATAGTAAAACCTTGTAAAAGCGAAGCCGAACTGAATAAGGTCGGTTCGGTTAGGGTTGGTTTAGCTAGTTCGAACCGAATACGTGTGTTTTGACCAGAATCAAGTAAAACCGAAATAATTATACAAACCGAAAACCAAACCAAATAAGATCGGTTCAGTTTTCCCTGTTCGGTTCGATTTTCGGTTAATTTTGCTCAGCCCGCTAAACCGAAAACTTTATTATGGATATAATACCGAAACCAAAAGGGACTATTTTTGCCATTAACCAAAACATAAGAACTGAAACACATAAAAAAACAGCTGAAGATCTTCTCTTGTTTCATCATCTTGATCTCAACATATAATCGGTTAGTTAGTTAAATTCGTTATCAACTACTTTTTTTATTTATATATTTTATGCTTCTATTTAAATGGGAATTTAATAAAACATGTTTCTTGTTCCAGGTTTATATAAAAAATCGTACATTTAGTACCAGAAATCAGCTTAACCTGTTTTAAGGTAAATTTCATCACATACCCAGTAGCCAGATTGTTGAAAAGCTTGAGCTTTTTGCTCGTTAAAGCGTAAAAGATCGGTTTTCGGGTTTTGTATAATTAGTGTATGTAATGTGTTTGATGAAAGCCTGATCAGTTTTTGTTATTAAAGTTTATGTAATATGTTTATATTATTTCTGTTAGTTGATTCGATATATGATTTGACTGTAATTGTAAATGAGTTTAGCCTAGCGTAGCGACCTTATTAGCATAACCAGAATATTTAAGCCAAGACAAACACCCCCTAAGATAGGAATGTGAGCTTGACGTATGATGTGTAAATTGCGCCATTTTCTTGAGAGAATATGAAACAATAAATTTTAAGATACCTTTAAATCTAGTTAAGATCGAATGAGTCGTGTTTGGGAAATAGAATTATTTGGATATAGAGGAAAATGACAGTTACTTGATCTCTAATAAGAAACTTCTCTAATCTTTAATATAGACTAGAACGGTACCCCGCGAAATGCGGCGGCGGGTACCTGTGATTATATTTTGCGTTATTCGGTTACACATTTAGTTGTTTTTATGCTTTATAAGTAGAGATGGTTAAGTCAAATAATTTTAGTTTGAACAACCAACCTGCCTACTAACAAACTTGTTTCCTAACCAACCTGCTTCCTAACCAATTCTTTCAATAATAAGCAAGTAAAAGTCTGAATTTTAAGCCTTTCTAATTATAGAATAGTCCCAAATGCATTATATAGTAGTATAGATATAGATATGCAATTTTTTTAGTGTTTAATTAGCATTCAAACTAAGATTAAGAGACAAGTAACAATGCACTGTCAAGTCTAAAATTAGAACCACACCATCAGCTTTGTTTTCTTACAATCCAAGCATACTATATCCACACCACCAACCTTACTCTCGTGAGGCATATTGCAGCACATGCTAGTTTTCATTTCAATATGACCTTCTTTGAGTTTTTTTCTTCAAGAAGAAGTGTACTAAACTTCGAGATACAATGAAAACAAATAAGGTTATTTATGCCTTATAATTATTTTTTACAGTTATTAAATGGAATATCAATGTTTACATTTTCGGCTTCACCTAATATTGGGAATCACGTCGTCACTGCTTGCCGGTATTAGCTATTCCTCAAAGGTGGGATAAAGTCTGTTTTCATTCATTTATATTCTTATTAGAAATGAACTGTAAAGATTGTTATCTGCATTATCTTTCTTTGCTCGTGCTTATTGTTCATTGTATGATTTTCTCTTTACGTTTTCAGTTGGGGAGCCATAAATATATCACGGAAGCATACTTTCAGAAATATGATACCTTAAATGATCGGGTCTTTCAAGATTTCATATCAAACGAGGTTTCTCAAGGCTTTTGTGAAGAACAAAATTTTATGCCAAAATTATCGGTTTGGCAGCGACAGTTAAATGGTGATGGTTCTCACCGACGGCTAACTTCATCCCTTAAAATCGAAAACCAACCAGAAGTTTCATCTAAGCTCGCCTCACAATCCTGTCAGGCCATAATTGTTGAAAGACTGCCCTCTGGGGTATTTGCTGACCCATTTGAGCTAGAACATCTTACACAACGTGGTGGTAAATTACATTCATACCCTGATGCATTTCTTGTAGCATGGTTACTTTAAGATTTTAAGCACCTTTTTTTTTTCTTTTTTTTTTTTTCTTTTTTTCTTGGCAGTGTTTACTGATGCTTCGGCATTTGGGGACATGGATTTGGAGTTGCCTACTGTGCGGGCAAATAGATCCGTTGTTGAGATTCACATGGATTTAGGTCCTTCTACGTTGTCTGAAAACAATAATGGTTGGGAACTCAACATTGAGCTTCCACTGCATGCACGTTATGCGGTATGTGAATAATAAGCATCAAGTGTGCTTGCACTAATCTTGGAAAATGGGTGGGATGTATATGTGGCATAACAGGTCATCACGGTCAATTTTTAGTTTGGTTTGGGTTGACGCAAAACACTTCCCGGTCCAATTTATAAAAAATAAAAATAGAAACTTTATTTAAATGGATTGAAATTGCAAATGTTTGACCCATTGCCTTTTTAGCTATAATTGATTGATCTGATCCATTTCTCATAAAGTGTAACCTAGATTGATGATTCATTAGTAAATGGATTGAAATTGCCACCTTTAGCTTGCACCATACTCTTTGGGTTTCTTAGGGAAACATATATCTTTAGGGAAAAACTTTCTCTTTTTGTTAGAAAAAAGTCGTTAGTTAAAGACGAGCTGTTGCTGTAGAATTTGTTTAATTACAAACTTATTCTGTTACGTTAGTGTTGTTTAATACTAGCTTTTAGGCTACTTCTTACTTTGACTTTGCAAGTGGAACTCCAATACCAAGCCTATTTTTACCACTCTGATTCTTGATTCAGTAAATTAGTAAATATATACTAGTTTTCTGGAATTTTGTAATATGTCTCAGGATAATAACTTTCTGCTTGATCTACTGCCCGTTTGTTTATATTACATGCTTTGCCTTATTTGATTGCGCTATACTCTATTCTGCAGCCACTGGGAAAACATGGTTACACAAAAGTTGAATTTGGGTCCCCTGATTTGTTTGTAAGCTGCATTGTGGAAGGGGATTCCCATAACCAAAGCTGTATATTTTCATCAGCCAATGATGGTGTTAGATCCAGTTCTGCTGCTATTTTTTGGGATTTACCTTCTGGAATTGTCAAACACACAAAAGTCGTGTCTGTGCTTACTTTTATTTCAGCAGTTGTAGGCGCTCTCTCTATTTTAGCAGCATGTGTTTTTCATTCAGAAATTTCAATTCATAGCGATTCTAAACAATCTTAGTATGCTTAAGGTTTGTGTGTCATATTGATTATTCTCGTTAGTTATTTGGAATGTTATTTGCTCTTCTCAAGTATTCCACAAATATGCTTTTAACACTATTTAACTGTTGCGTTTGAGACTTTGATCAGCAATTACTAATTACATAAGTTGTATGGAGGTTGAGGTTCACAAAAAATGAAATATAATAAACAAAATTATACTAAAAATGGGGGCTATTATACATGTCATTGACCACCTTGTAACCTCTCACCCTTTTCAGTATCTTTCCTCTTCTGCAAACATCTTTGGAGACATGGGACATTGCTTAAAAATTGATAGATGATGAATAGAAAACTAATTTATTTCCTTTATCGTAATTTTATTTTTATATGCATTGAAATAATTGAGTTGATCTCTGGGATGTAGTACTAGATGCCTTTGAGCTGTGGCAGCACCTGCTTGCGATAATCAGCTAGAGCCCACATCGGGTATATATTTCTGTATAAGGCATAGTGTAGCATGCAATTCTTCATAAAGACTCCAGCTATTTCCTGTATTAGGTACACAAAAATTGGAAACTTGTTAAAAGTGGTGAGACATGAAACCGTAAGATTAATCTTCTGAGTAGTAATGGTACTAGCATGGTGTACATCACTGTACGGGTTGGATCATGGGTCAGGTGGGGTTGACCTGAAGCACCTTTTCTCCAAAAACTTTTTTCTTTTATATATAGAGATCTTTTGCCATTTGTATTACCTGTTGTGGAAAATCACCAGTTTCCAACTGGGAGTTGATTAATAGTTTGGCTGCTCTGTGTAGGGGTGTTGCATCTCTCTCCGCCTGTTAATTTGGAAAAATTAGTTATAAAGTAAAATATTAAAAACTATTGAAAACTATAGTTCCATATGGTTTTGATCAATAAACGGACCTGTCGAGAATGAATTAGTCCCATCATAGCCCATGCAGTGTGTACCAAGTTGGATCGACCTCCTTCCAGGGGTATATATTTCTGTAAATTGAGGAAAACATCAGCTGACATCAAAATGCCCTAATAGTTATTGTTTTTCTATGTCATGTTGTAGCGTTACCTTTTCTGGACAGGATTTGTAGCTTTCTCCCCAACCACCATCTTCCAGCTGGGTTTCCAGGAGAAATTTGACAGCTTTACGGATTGCTGGACAATTTTCATATGTTTTCCCAACCGCTGACAGTCCTCCAAGAGCAAACCATGTACCGTATGTAAAACACACACCCCAGTTTCCATACCTAATCACCACAGGTTCTCGTGTTAATTATGAATGGGTCAATTTGGATTATGTTTTTATCTTTTAGGGGGTCAAAATCCTAAAGTCAAACACTTTTGCCGCATTTGGTTCCAACTGTTTAAGAACTTTATTTTAGATTAAAAGACAGAAACAAACCATGAACCATCTTTCATCTGTATTTTCTCCAGGAATCCACTTGAACCCGAAAGAAAATTTTCTATCTCTTTCCTCCTATGCCCCGGGTATAACTTTTTGAACAAAACCAGAGCCTGCATTGCTGACGATGTGCACTCAACGTACCTAATTAACAAGTTCAGTGAGTCTCTTGTAGTGAACTCTAAATCATATATGCTAAATGGTACATTATTTCTTACTCATGCTCTATGACGATATCAGCAAAAAACTCTGTAGGATTGAGAATCTACAATGGAAAAAATGAATACGTCGGAAAACAGTATCAATTTCTCTCAAAAGAATAAAACATTTCCCGTAATGATACATACCTCCAGCCATTCTGATGATCCTGCTGGTTCCCATGCGGCTAGCCCGCCATTTTTGCTCTATATTATCATCAAAGTTAGTTAAAAACTTGTTAATCTCTTCAAGAATTGCCATGTGGAATGTAAAGTAAATATACTGACCTGTAAGGAAAGTATTACGTTGACAGCATCGTTCAGTTGCTCAGGTTTCATTTTCTCACCAACTATTTCTGGTGGCATCGTTGCAAATAGGAGGCAACACTGGGGATAGATGGTAGATCTTAAAGAGAGTCCTGCTAATATATGGTGACTAAGAACATGTATTAAAATCGCATAAATACCTTTAATGCCTCAGCAGTACAGTCTGAAACTTGCCATCCATGATCTTGATCTGAAAACGTCCATGACCCTTTAGAAATATGTCGATGCATGCTTTTAAAGTCACCCGAAGGATTGTCTTTGACCTACAGAAGAGTTATGGAATATTTAATCATAATTGATCCAGTAAAATATATACATGTCTTAGTGCCAACTATTAAAAAACACGTTTTATATACCTGTGAAGCTTTAATAAATTCATGTCCTTTCATCAAAGTGGACCCAATTTCATCGGTAAAATCAGTAGCCAATAGTGCTTGAATAGCAAAACCAGCATCCCACTCCTGACTGCCGAAACTCTGTTTGAAAATGCATACTTATTGCAATTAGAATGATAAACATGTACTTACTTAAGGAAGTATATTTGCATTTATCATGAAAAATATAATTTCTAGAAAAGAGGGTGTTTTTGTCTGACCTGCATTTTCATTCCGTCTTCAGCAACCCAGAGATAATCTGGAATACGAGCAATATGCTTTTTAAAACAAACTCCATTTGGATCCTCAACCCAGCATGCGAGCATACACAGTGCCTAAACAACAAAGGTGAAATCTTCACAGTGAGTTTGCAGCTACTTAATTATACATTTATTGAATAATTTATTAGCTTACTTTCTCTACAGAACCAATTGTGATATACCGGCTGTTCTCATCTTCATAATGGATATGCTTCATTGTTGTTTGTAGTGCTTTTTCACGCAATTTATTAAATGGCCAGTGATTTAGTACAGGCTCGGTAAAAACATAAAGACTATCCCACATCAAATCTTGTAGTAAGGGATGAGGATAGTATAAGTCTTCCTGAAATTTCAATTAGGATAGAAAAATAGTTAGCAAGGAAGATCATTATTATGCAAATCAAACGTTCTAGACAGGGAATCACCTTCGCACACAAATGCCGTATGCTCCTCCACTTGATTTCATCATAGGGTTGTGCATAAATTTCATCTCTAAGTTGTAGAATTAATGGGGTAATAGGACCCACAAATCGTTTCCCATATAGGTATGACATTGGCATATATACAAGTCGACAGTAGCACCACATTTTTGCTACATATAGATTTGAAAGTTAATTAGACAAATTTGCAATTATCATACTATTTTGATACAGCTGGCACTTGAAAACTAACCTGGATACATAGGTAAGAAAGAAGGGAGGATCCAGAACTCGGGGGGCATTGGGTTGGTTCCTGCCCACTCACATACACCAAGTATCTAAAACAAAGAACCATGTATAATTAATAAGTATGTATGATTTCTAAAAGTAGCAAGTATGTTAAAGGTGTCAAAATGGCAGGTCGGGGGAATTGGATAGAGAGCCAAATCAGGGCTGAGTCAAAATACACATGTCGAGTTGTGTTGACGCGTCATTATCTTGTATTCTTGAATATTTTATTGTATTGAATAAAACATCTTACCGAAAGCCATGTTTTACCCCAAGATGGAATGGCCGTGACACTGCCATGGTCTAGAATCCATTTGCGTGCTTTGGTGCATGCACCATCCAGACCACCATCGGGACCTTCCCCCAAAAGACGCATACAAATGTAACTGAGGGTGGTGCAGAACATTGTACTATGACCCTCAATGTGAAATCCCCACCCACCGTCTTCATTCTGTGAATTCCAGATGATGTTTATTAATATTCTCTTTCAGAAAATTTAGTTCAAAAACATACTCCATTTACTATACTACGTACCTGATGACAGTATATGTACCGTAGAATTTCTTTTCGATATTCTGCTGGGAAAACAGTGTTAAGGTGCCCAGTAATATACAAGCATATGACCTGCAATTTGTTGATTTAACACACAGTTTTAGTTAGAATGTGTGTCATCAGTCAAATATAATGATTTTGTGGAAAGGTGGCAAATATTGATCCATTTATTTATGAATGGATCAATTTAGGTTTTTAAAATTCTAACGGGTAAAACAGCAACCAAAAAAACTAATTGGAAACAGGTCAAATGGGTCATCTCTTTGGAATCATATATACCACACAAAATATCTATAAAAGTTCAAATTTTTTGGTAAACTGTGTTTTGGGTTGACCCGCTACCCGACCCGTCATCCCTTTTTTAGACCTCTAGTGAAACATAAAAGTCTACCAAGGGCTGCATGAAATACAAGGGACCAGCATTTTCTGCTGGCCAGTGACCATCATCAGCCTGCAATGCTGCGAAGAAGTTAACCGATCTCCTTAATGTGGTTGTAGCTTTTTCATACGATATTTCTTCACCGTCCTCTATTTTCACTTGGGGTATCGTCTGTTCAAATCCCTTCTCTCTTAAAAACTGCATATCCACATTTACACAACATTTATTAACTTCACAAGGGCCATAACCAAACAAATAGTAATAATCTCAATTTTTGTTAAAAGAATGGACTTTGGACCTGCATGCGCCAAAGAACATCACTACTGGGTTTAACTTCATGTCTGTGATTCCAGAAATCAACACGAGCTCGTTCCACCTCAGCACGCTCTTCTGGAGTTCCATAATTCGGGTCAAACTCCCATATTTGTCTTCCAACGAAGTTGTTTGTGCTGTACAGGTACGGATCATTGCCCCCTTCAGCTATTTTCAATCTCCACATCTTACTTTTCCTTCCAAAAATATATAAAACTATCAACTTCCTGTAATGTGAAGTTATCTTAGTGTTTGCTTTCAAGTGATTATTAAGTTAGCACATACCCGTATTTATAATACTCTAACAAACAAGAACCGAAAAAAGTAAATCTCTGATACTAGATTATAACTCTATTTGTGATAGTGACATATGGTCCAAGTTTATTAATGCCAAACTCAAGTAGATGTTAAAATTTTGCATCTCTATTGCCTTAGGTCAAAAGAAAGTATTTTCTTATACATTTCACATGGCCATGATCTATTTTGAAACTAATAGACGAGTACCCGTGCATAGCAACGGGATTCTATTGCCTTAGGTCAAAAGAAAGTATTTTCTTATACCCGGTTCGACCAGGGTGCTTCAACTTGAACCGTTCCGGTCGAAAAACGTGTCAATTTAAACTGGGTCAACCTGACGGGTTGGGTCGAAAAAACGGGTCAAATTAAACTGGGTCAACCCGTCGGGTTTGAAGCGTACCGGGTCAACCCGGTTTTCGATTTTCGATGTGTATTAATAGTTTCCTTTTGAAACATATATTTTCAATATTTCCTTTTTTAGTTTCAACTTTTCACTTTTTTGTTTTTCCTTTATATATAGTATAGATATAGATATACAGTTAGGTATTGATTATCCCTGCACGTATATTTTTTATTGTCTAGAACGGGGATGTTTAGATTATGTTTTAATGCGCAGAAAATTTATTAATGTATTTTCTTGACGCAATAGGCAAAGATCGATTTTGATTTAGGCCTGATCAAACTTATTAAGTAAACTTGTGTGTGATTTATATGCAAATCCAAGATTCAGGATATCTCCAGGAACAAAGTTTTGTATCAAATCTTAAGATTTGACCAAAAGTTTGTCTTCTTTATGACTTCCTTGGTAATTTTGGATTTAACCTGCTACAAGTTTGGATAAAGACAGTTTCTTATTCTTGAATGTGATACCCTTTTTTATTTAGAGTTCAAGTGACCATAGTTGTATCGTTGAAGACTAAAGCAATGAAATCTGTCATGACTCATGCTCATAAAAGTTGCCTAACAAAATTTCATTTTATGAGTGTATTACATCAACTGTAAAAATTTTTTGAGTAAAAATTCATCTTCTATCTGAAGTTTAGTCCGTTTAGTATGAACCGTAGTCACAGTATAACTTGTTTGCAAGTCAAACTATGCCCCCTTTGTTCACTCACTGTCATTGGGGATGTTTGTGATTGCTTATTGAAACTGAATAAACGCATATGCACGTCTTACTTTTCACGGTGATACAAGCAGTTCTGTGGTTGTTTGGGATTATTCGAAGTTTTGGTCTAAATATATGAAAATAAAATAAACCTCTTTAGATAAACAGGTTGAAAGCTAAAGTTGTTTATCTCAAACTACTTAACAAACTATTTCAGGAGCTTAATCAAATTCGGCTAAGCAATATGAAACACACCCGAATATTATGCTTATATGATTAACGATAATAACTATAGGTACCATCTTCATCATAACATTCAAATACAAAAAATAATGGAAAAGAGGCTTATACCTTCTTTGCTCAAGTTATGTCTGTGATATGACTTAACAACTTGTAATTTCTATTCCTCCATCTTAGCTTTTCTTCTTTACTTCACATTTGTCTTTAACAAATTCTGAAATTAAATATGGTTGTGTGATACTGGGTTGCAACATTTATTAGTAGTATTAATAGAGTACACATGCTGTGAGTGACTAGGTTGCTATTTACAAAACTATGTTGCCATCAAGTATTTTGTGGCTGAGTATTTAAGCATCACTCATAACTAATCCAACACGGGCTTATTTGTCCTTAACTAGAAATCCATAAATTGAGAAGCAACGGTCTAAGCATGCGTCGCACAGCATGTATAAGAACACATTCTTGCTAGAAAGGGTTTACATCCTCATAAACCATTGAATCATTGTTAATCATGTTAAAGCATGCTAATTGTTTCTTTTATGAAGTATGGTAAATTATTTATGTAACATATAAGTACTTAGTTCGCTAACTATTGCGAAAATTAACTGTACTTGTCACTCTTTACGAGTGATTAAACAATAGTTCTTTCAGGTTAACTGTACTTGTCTAGTTGTTGAATATTCAGTAAAAGAGTAAATCACCTTCAAAAAGAAAAGAAAAAGGTTGATCGTGGGTTTTTTTCCCATTTCACATTGATCACGTTTTACTTGATGTTATGGAAAAAATGATTAATTTTTATTTTTGCTTTTATTTTTATTTTCATTTATGTCATTATGTGTAAGCACAACTCAAATATATGTTAAGTTACTCGTGAACATAAGGTTTTGCTAGTAATAGTTATATAGGTTATGGTTAAGCATTTCGTAACTAAAATAAATACAACAATCAGTGAACAACAAACGTTCATTGTTTAATAACATTTTTTTTAGATACGTATAATTATTTAATATATGAGTTCATTAAGTGTACATGCGTTTTATTATAGAATGCTTAATCATAGCCAATAAAGCTATAGTTAGCAAAACCCTTTTTATAATGAACCATAAGATTACCAATGTAAATATCTACATAAAACTTTGTCAAAAGTTTCAAGTAGATAAACGATTTTAAAAATGTTACAAAATCCATCTAACTTCTAAATCGATATTAATTACACCAATTCAATCAAAGTGGTCTATATTGATTGCAAATTGTTGGTGATCAAGAAATGGAAATCTTACACTTCCCTTGTATTTAACTTGAAAAGTCTCTAGAACACTAACTTGTTGTTGCCACACTCACAAGTGGTGTGAACTTCTTGTTGCCACTTGCCACACTAGCACAAGTATTGTGACATAACAACAACAACAACTTCTACTATACCTAATTTCGTGAGGGGGTATAAGAGAGGTAAGATATAGACAGTCATACCCTTACTCAAAGTGAATAAACTACTTTTAGAAAAACATTCGGCAAGAGTTTATGTAAATATGTATGTGAGCAGAAATATGTAGCATATTTATGCGTGTGTTTAAGGGAGTGTAAGGATAAAAGCATACAAGAATTCAAACATACAAGCTTGTTATGCATGTATGTATATAAGCACAAAAACGTACAAGTATATGGAGGTGATATGATGTATCAAACAATCAAAGTTAATTACATATATTATTTTGTTCAAAAGAAAATTACATATGTTAGTTGTATATTGTTATGGGCTAGGCCCGATTATTATTATGTATGATAGGCCCGATTGTGTCAGGGTATTGTATTATACAATACAATAACCTAACACAATCGGGCCTACAATACAATCAGGCCTACAGTACGATAACCTAGTACAATCGGGCCTATCATACATAATAATAATCGGGCCTAGCCTATAACAATATACGACTAACAACATAGGTAATTTTATTAACGACCTATTTATTTCGAAATTATGATTTAAGAGATATGTTGTGGTGTACATATTTGGACAGCTTTTTAATATAATTATTTTAATCATTCAAATAAATGTATATCAGTTGATGTATCTGAACTACTTCGGTCTTTTTAAAACCAATTATCTTAAGTTCAATAAAAAGTGAAATGAATTTCTTTCAAGGCTGCTTCTTGGCATGAATTCGATTGAGTTTAGGCTTGGAAAGTTGTATGCAAGACCAAGATAGAGGATCAAGTAGAAATTGTTTTCGTACCAAATGATGAACTGTAACCAAAAAGCTTTTTTCTCCTTTACTGGCCTAAACCCACATTGGGCCTCGTTTCTACGTGTTTGGGCTGATAGTGGGTCAAGAAATATTGACTGGGTGATATATCAATTGGGAGATACAAGTACTTTAAGGTTTTATATAGGGGTGTTCATCGGTTCGGTTATCGGTTAATCGGTTTATTCGGTTCGGGTTGTTCGGTTAAAAAAAAAAATTGGGTCATAACCGAAAACCGAACCGAACCGAAAATATCTATAACCGAACCGAACCAAGAACCGAACCGAAGTTCGGTTCGGTTATGGGTCAAAACCGAAAACCGAATTTTTTACTTAAATTACACTATTTATATATTTTTTTTAATTTAATTATATATATTTTTGGCAAAAAAAATATTTCAAGCATAAAAAAGTGTTTTTTTATATTAGTATAAAATTTTAATGTATATTTTTTATATTTAAAATAATATAAATATATAAAAAATATATATATTTATATAAATTCGGTTTTCGGTTCAGATAGCTAAACCCATATCCAAACCGAAAACCGAAATTTTAATTCGGTTCGGTTCGGTTCGGTTTTAACAAGTTCGGTTCGGTTATATGTTCGGTTCGGTTTTATTTCGGTTCGGTTTTCGGTTTATTCGGTTAATTAACCGAACCGTGAACACCCCTAGTTTTATATCACTTCGAAAGCCCAATACATAGATAAATTCAAAGAAGCTAAAAATGCGTATGCAACGTTTTGTTCGCAGAATGTTTTTGAATAAATTATAGGAAAATGATTAAGAAGCCTAAATGTATGTCTAATTTTATGCCTAAAAGGATGTGGAAATATTTTAGTCCATTTATTGTCACCAATAAAATGATGGCACATAAGATTAGGCATATGAATTAGGCATGTCAATCAATGCTCTAAACTATAATCTGTAAAAAGAAAATGATATAATTCTTTTATTATGATGTGTTAAAATTGTAATGTTTTGAAATTGTAATTTGATGAAATCTGTCATTATATTTGGTTGACACGCACGAAATGTAATTTAAAAAAAAAACAATAATAATAATAATAATAATAATAATAATAATAATAATAATAATAATAATAATAATAATAGTTCCAATATCTGGGTTGGGACAGACTATTAATGCTAGGACTTATAGATGTGTGTTATGCTATCGGCTAGACGTTCCCTTATTTTTTTTATTCAGATGTTGTGCTCAACTTGTTCCAGGGTCTTTACGGGTGATATTTATGGGGACCATGTTGTATCGTGTGCGGGTATTATTGGTATTAAACATCGACATAACGTGGTGTGCGATACTCTTGTTGACATCTGTTCTCGGTCGGGGATTTCGGTTCGTAAAGAGGTTGATATTGATCTTTGTGGCGAAAGGGACAAACCCTTACGTTCATCTGATATGTTGCTCCACTCATGGGACGGAGGGTTTGATGTATGTGTCGATTTGACTGGGTCATCGCCTTGACGCAAATTGGCATGGTTGATTTTGTGCCGGGTTGTGCGGTGATTGAGGCTACACAACGTAAACGCGTCAAATATGAGGCTAAGTGCGCGGATATTGGATATGAGTTCCTCCTCTTCTCTTTATCTTCTTTTGGGGAACTTGAGAAAGATGCAGTGACCATACTAAAGCGAATCTGAAAGTTCTCGATGACCCAAGACATTGGAGCACGTGTTGCTGCTTATATCTTTAGTATGATTAGCCTTTCGATAGCTAAAGGAGTGGGAGCCCAGTTAGTATATATCTTGGCTTCCCATTAAATTCTTGTAAATCATTTGAATTTTTAATAATAATAATAATAATAATAATAATAATAATAATAATAATAATAATAATAATAATATTTTTTAAATACTGATGCTTTAAATTATACAATACTGAATTACTACGTAATTCAAAACTTTCATCTAATACGTAATTCAAAACTTTCATCTAATAAGTATGTAATATGAATTCCCTCACTTGATGTAATTGAAGGATTGAATTACAATTACATTATAAACAAAACAACTTATGTAATATAATTTGAATTACAATTACATCCATTATGCAAATAAAACAACATACGTAATGTAATCAGATTACAGTTACATCCAATTACGCTATATTACAATTAACAGGGGCCTTATTGTTGATTAAATTTTTATCCCGGTACATATAGGAAACAAAAATGTATATAAAGAAAAAAGATACTTACTTGATTAATTTGTCAGAAAGCCCGTGACAACTGACAAGTAGATAAATCAAGAATAACTTTGCTGTTGAGAAAAACACAAGTAAAAACTACTACAGTCTACAGTACAATATGGTGAGTTAAATTACACAAGTACTTTTCTTGTGTAGTTGTGATGAATATTAACGTGATCATCCTTATAAATAGTTGGTCATGAACGTGTTTGTCCCACTTTGTATTGACCACGTTTTACTTTTAGTTTATGGCCTTATGGACCAAAATCATTAGTATCCTTTAATCATGATATTATTTTTTTCTTGAATTATCAATGTGTAGTGTTTCAAGGCACAAATGCATAGCAAAGTCTAATTATGCGTGAAAATTGCATATATATCTCTCATAAAGTGAATAATTGCATATATATTTTTTGTACAAGTTTTTTATGCACATTGTACAATAATTTTTATGCATGCTTTGCATATATATATGCAATTATGCATTTTCCAAAAAATATATATGTTTATAATCAAATCCAATTTGTGAATAATATTTTTCTAGGGTACAGTTATTTAAAGGTTAAATAATGCCTCAAATAACAACCTTTAATATATCATAACTGTTATGTATACTAGATAGATTAAAGGTAGTTTAATCTCGAATGGCAAAGAGGGGCAAAAGCCGTATATCTTGTTGGAGTATTATTTTTAGCATTGAAAGCTTGATCCAAGTGATCGCGAACAACCTCTCATGCTCCCCATCATTATTTTGGGGAGGAAGTTAATTTGTAGTAATCACGGCTTTGAAGGCTTCGCATGCGAGTATAAAGGGTGATTTTATAAGAACCCTCCCTATGGAGGTAGGGTGTCCTTTTTGTCTCCTTGTCCCTCCTCTGTCTCCCATTATTTACAGTGCAGCACAGTTTTTTTTTTCAGTTTCTGTTCCGTATTTCTGACAGTTGTAAACGTTTGACATATTAAACTTTTATATTTTCTGTTCTTCACTTTCAGGTTTATAGTTTTTTGACATAAACAAAATTATAAAAATAAAAAACAAATCAAAAAATAATAATAATAATAATAGGGGTCGGAATAAAAAACTAGGAGGTCACTGTCACAGTGAAACTGTACCTTAAAAAAGGAGACATCACTGTCACATTTATACTTTATCTATCCATATTTCATAAGTATTTGATGTCATGTAATTTTATCTTGTCTAATTATATTCACGACATCTTGAAATCATAATTTAACATGATGTTGTTAAACTTAACCTAGTGTATGATATAGCATTTGGCTATCACATTCAATCGCTCTTAGAGCATTCGTGATGGAGATAAATTGCTCGAGGTGGGAAGAGGTCAGGGTCATCGTTGCACCTCTTAGTGGCATTGAGCAAAAAGGAGCAAATCGTGGTGGACTGGTGGTGACGTCAACCAAGGTGGTGATATTTGTGTGTTATTTTATTTTTATTTAGTTATAATAAAAAGCGGGCATTGGTGGGCAGTGATTATTGCGAGATAAAAGTGATGAGAAGGTTGTAAGAAGAATGTTGAAGTGGCATCAGTAGCGGGTTGGAACACTCTTATTTACAGCATGTCTAATGTTTTTACATCCAATGGTTGTCATGGCGAAACTCAAGCCAACAGCTTAGGCCTTGAAGGTCTTTGCATGCCAACATAGCCTTCCAAAAACACAATAAAATTATTACTGTAGGAATAAATCTGCGAAAAGATGACTGTTGGGACTGTTAGACGATGGAAGGTCCCGGCCAACACATCAGATTCTTCTCTTCCAAAACCGCTCCTCTTTTTAACAGGTCGTAGAATCTACAATAGCCTTGCATTTGCATCATGTCATATTTCTTTTATAAGCAACATGTTAAAAAAAACTACATACTAGATCAAACAGCAATAACACAAAAAGTTATCAACTTCTTAAGTTAAATAACTCTTTGCTGATCATAAACCTTAAGAGAACCAAAGTTGTAACCAAATATCTATCATCCCACCAAGCTTAAAATACTCGTTATCGAGCCACCAAATCTATACAAACACTTAAATTACACTGACACCCTTATCCTCTTCCACGCGTATACCCCCACAAACCATAATGAAAATACCATATCACCAACACGTACAGTTTACGCATTTACATGAACACTTGAAGCATCCGCATTTCAAACAAGCAGGACAATTTGGTAACTTCAAATCAGGGCAACAACACCTACATTTCCAGTTAAGTAAACAACAGCATGGTTGGAAACAGCTTGGGAATTTTGGGCAACGAGCTTTTGGACATTTGGGCAGCCTGATTTTTATACAACAATAGCAACTACATGTATTAGTACATTGACATGACGTGCCGGTGTTTGACTCTGACTTTTTTGGTAAGTAGAGAGTGGGTTTGATTTTTGTGAGTAGAGTCTTGGTCGTGATGGTTTCCATGTCATAAATGAAGCGGCAAAGATGGCGGATATAGTCAGGGTAAAGTTCAAGGTTACAGTGACCACCTCCTTTGATCCATAACGGTTCATACGGGTCTTTAGCCAATTTCCATAGTCCATTGCCATGTTTCCAATTCACTACATCATCTTCGGTACCCTGCCAATTTTCCATAGTCATGATACAATACTTCAAGATACAACATTTTAATCAATAAAATAAAATTTAAAAGTAATCAATTCTCTATTTCATTTCAGAAGTACATATATTTTTTATCTAGTAAAGAATTTATCCAGTCATGAGCATAGGAATATTGACATTTTGGGAATGTTATTTCAAAAGTAGTAATTTCTAGTTTATTTAAAATATGTCAATAATTGTCTTTGTAACTAAAAAAACTATTACGTAATAAAACAAATGATCTTTTAAAGCAAGTCCATAAACAGTATTTGCTAACTCAAGGAGCATAATAGAAATGACTACTTGACTATGAGACATTAACAGTGCAATCTTGAAAAGATATTGGCTTATACTATTTTATAAAAAAGTGTTGCGCATGTATGCCATTTACAAGTCAAGTGATATTGATATTACTTGAAGTCTTGAAGTGGATTTGATTATTTGATCAAAATTATTATTTCAAAAGAGTATTTTCATATGTGGCTAATTTGTTACCGGTTTGCTTGAGCATGAATGTCAAAACTTAAATAAATTACCATTTTTCCCGAATAACAAGTTTCACTAGCATATATTTGGTTAATAGGTTCAAAATGTCAACACAAGTAAATAGAAAAGTTGAATTCTTGACAAAATTAAGGGAGGAACTTACATGTATCACAAGCGTTGGGCACTTCACCTTCCGAATTTTGTTAACATTCTGCAATTGTCAAAAGCTTTAGTAACCCACCAAATTGGCAGCAATCATCTTTTAATTATTTTCAAGTGCCACTCGTGACTTATTTGAAAGGCATCTATACTATATACAATCTCACACATTTGTTCTAGATGGGACTTGAACCCGCAACCTTTTTGGTTGGGGACTTAACTTTCTCAGGTAAACCGCTAAACCAAAGGCCCTTTTGGTAAGTGCCACTACTGATGCTTATGATGGTGGCAACATTTTATTTTCCAAAACATTCATATTAGAACTACTATTACCATAATTCTCGTTTTTAAGAATATTGATTCTAGTGCTTGTGAAACAAATGGTTCCACCGGAAGGCCGTTGTTGAGGGCTAAGTCAGGCATTATACTATTAGTATTAACTAGCTAAACACTTCTACAAGACTTTAGTCAAATATTGTATAAGATGTTGATAAAGACTATGACTAAAATTATGGTTTTTGATCATTTGGGCTATCTCAGAAATGTGAAATGACTTTCGTATCCCTGGCTTTAGGGGCTGTTCGGAAGTTCATATTGAAAATAATTATGTGACATAAAATAATTAGAATTAGATAAATAGTGTAGTAAAACTTATTGTAGGAGATGGGATGTGAAAATGCTTTTGTTGTTTGCACATCTAATTATGATTATTTAGTGAACTAATACTCCGTAATAAATAAAATAACAGAATATAGACTTTTTGCTGAAAGTAAGACGTCTTGAGAATTGGATTTCAGTCGCAATAATCATTTGCAAAAGCGCATCCAAAACCCCCTGTATTTAGTTTCCACTCTTACAGGAACAAAATCAGTAAAGATGGGAGACGAATTATTCACCTTGTATATATCAAAGCAAAGTGTGCACTTCACATGACAAACAACACGAAGGCCAGAAAGAATGCCACTGTGAAGAACCACACCTCTTAATCTCGGCAGCTTAGCCGCCAAATGCAGTGTGGGCCCACTTCCAACTGACTGTCCATACAAAATTAAGTCTTCCTGACTAATTCCATACTTAGTCTGAAGACACTCGTATACTGCCTCTATGTCCGCATATGTATTAAGCTCACTTGGCTAAAACATAAAATTAAACCAGATAATTTATCAAAAAAAAAAAAAAAAAAAAAAAAAAAAAAAAAAAGGCATTGATGCAGAAGTCTAGTGGGACAGGTAACGTTAAAGAAGAAGTAATTAACATTTCAAGCTACTATATCAAGTGATTAAAATATTTACGCCTACATGGTCCGCTAGGTATGCACTTGTATAACCGAAAATAGATTGCGGAATTGTATAGCAAAAAACACAATTATACTAAAAACAAAAACAACATATTTGATACCTTGCCGGTAGACGCACCATATCCTGAGTAATCATACCTGTCAAAGAATATCATGACATGTAAATACATCAATCATAAGATGTCGCCATTAAGTCGGCAAAAGAAGCCGCCAAAATTGAATTGTTGCACCCTAAAACTGATTCCTATTAGCTAACTTTTGATTATTAAGTTGTCCCTTACTTAGCAATAATTACAATTAACCAAAACACCTTTTTAAAAAGCCATATTTTTAGGAAGTGGATTAGTACGATATATGAAATAACACAAGAAGGTAAAAAAACAACTGGAAAAAAGAGATTGATAAAGCAAATAAAGATAACTAACGGACAAGCAACAACACGTACAACCAAGGATGTCCTTGGACGTGCATCTCTAAAGTGATCATCACGAGATCAAGAATTGTATTCAGGTAATTTTACGATAGATTAACAGAAATCATTATATCCAAACACTTATTGGCGACTTCAAAAGTACATATAATCAATTTATATGACGTCGAAACACACTTAACGCAATTTATTGAGTTACTTTCAATCTTTTAGATGTTACAAATCATAAAATGTTAAACGTAAACAAATAATTGATAAAGAGATAGTAGTAAGTAAATGGAAATTTTAGTACCCCATTTGGCAGAGAATCACACTGCACAAAGACCACTATCTCTATCAAAATTCATCTGTTTATATTTCTTGGTTTTTTGTTCCTTCTTTATTCAGGTAATTTATCAGTAAAACATGTTCACTTTACTGGCAAAAATAACAGTGAAGTTTTGAAAAAAAAGGAGGTGTAAGAGCTTTCCTTTTTCAACTTTAATTACTCTTTCACCTATAAAATAAGTTTAACTCACTAAAATAATACAAAAATCAGATCACTTTCATCCAAACACCCAGTTGAAACGCAATAATCAGATAAGATACTCAAGTTGCAAAATGACATTGAAACAATAGGCCCTTCGTCTCAAAATAATTGTTCACCGACAAAAAACACACGTTTAAAGAAAAACATAATCATTACTAATTTCCCGGGTCTTACTTTTTGCACAATGACATTTTTACCCGTAAATAACTTTGAACTATTTCTTTGAAGTTTGTAGTAATAACCTAAAAGAAAACATGGACTATAAATTTAGGACGAAATGAGTAATTTTTAAAGAAAAACTATTGTGGTTATATGGAAATCGACCTAGCAAATGCAAATGAAATATTGAAACAACTTTATCATTTATGGCAGAACAAAAAGTAAAACATTTTTATTTAACTTTCTAACACTCAACTGTGTATCACCATGCGGTAATCAGATAGTCAGTTTGCAAAATGGCAATACAACAGTAACTTCTAAAGGTGACATTATTGTAAAAAACTAAAAACATTTCTCTTAATTTTGGCAAGAAAAGCACAAATATTTTAACTTTTTGAGACAAGATACACAAAACCTAGAGAGAGATAAGAAAGGTGAAAACTTTGGCAGAAAAAAAAGGTAAAAGTGTGCAATTCACCAACCCCTCGTGCGAGAGGACAATTCACACTTACAACTATTTATTAATGCATTCATATCATATCAATGCATATCCAATGAACAAAAATAAAACCAAACCAAACTCCTATCACATCAAAACATGTCAATAAGCACATGAACTTAATAAAGTAAAAAAGTACCGTATAAATTTCACACACACAAGTTATAAAAGGATATCTTAGCTACAATTTTTTTAGACAATAGGCTAAAATACTTCAAAAAAAAAAAAACATTAGCAATAAATCAGAACCTACATTTATAACATAAAATTGTAGTCAGTTAGCTAAAAAAAAATTGTAGCTACTATATAGTTGGAATCAAATTTATTGCACCCACTTTAACAGCCTAAATAATCAATTATCTTGAAACCATAATGCCTATTAATTATACTTTCAACACAAAATCCCAACCACCCAAAGAATTTGGAAAATCAATAGAGACAAATAAAAACCCATAAAGATAAAAGGGGTGTTTGCATTGGCTTATTAAAATTTGAAACAACCCATTAGCTCACTTTTTTGAATCAACCATAGCTTATGGATATAGGGGTGTTTGTTAAAGCTTATACATGAGCTTATATACTTTCGGATTAAATTTTATAAGTTCATTTATCTGGGCTTATTTTTCGGTTTATGAGCTTACTTTTCTATCTTTAAATCATAACAAAACCATTAGCTAGAAAATAAGCGAGAAAATATGAGCTTACGAAATATAAGCAGAAATCATATAAGCTGATAAGCTATATCTAAACTTAAACAAAAACCCTATCAATTATCACAAGCTTAATAGCCGAAAAAGTAAGCTTATCCACTTTAAATACACATATTAGCTTCAAGTTGCACAAATTTGTAAAAAACCAAAAGAAAAAAGAAACATACCCCATAAGATTAACTCTAAGATTAGCTTTAAGCTGCACAAACAAGTCAAACAACTGACCCAAATCAGCAGCATTCCCATGAGAATACAACAATGTCAATCTTGCATAAGGATTCCTTAAATAGAAAGCAACAATCTTATTCCCTCTTTTAGTATCTAATGACAACACATCAACTGAGCATCCATCACCACCACCTTCAGCATCAAGTTGTATACCAGAAGATGAATAGACTGCAATTTGTTTTCCATCATCAACTTTCTTTATTTGGTAAGTTGGTGGAGATGGTGGAAAGAATGCAAACTTTGCAACAAGATGAGATAAAAAGCAACCCATTCACTGACTTATTCATGAATGCATGGTGATGGGTTTTATGTGCATGAAAAGAGGGTTTTAAGCAAAATGGGAGAAGGGTTTTTATGGGGTTTGGATGTAAATGATGGGTTTTGAAGGGTTTTTGAAATGGTGTAGTGTGTGTGTGTTTTACGGTGGAATTTTCCGGTTAGTGTGTGTGTGTGTGAGGAGGTGGGGACAGAATGTAATAAGTTGAAAGAGTTATGATTCATTGTTTGACTATGGGAAGTAGTTTAGTAGTAGTGTACTACTAGTGTGATTCATTGTGGCAAGACTTGCCTCACTCAATTGTAACTTCATTTTCAATCAATATACAGTAATATTTACGTTTGCCAAGAGAAAATAATAATAATAATAAATAAATAAATAAAGTAAAAAAATTAATGTACTAATATACAGTAGTATTTACGTTTGCCAAAAGAAAAAAATAAATAAATAAATAAAGTAAAAAAATTAAAGTACTAGTTTAGTTTAGTTGGTGTTTGGTTTTTGTGTTCTGAGCTCATAAAATTTGGTGTGACATATAAAAATTGTTTGGTATAATATACGGGATTAAGATTTCATTTTTAAAACCCATGAACCTTACCATCAAGGTTTTGAAACCCGGGTCGACCCGGCCGGGTTAACCGGTTCGACCGGTTCCGGCCGAAAAAACAGGTCAAAACAACTCGGGTCTCTAAAACCGGGTTAACCGGTTTGACCCGCCGGGTTTTGAGTGACCCGGGTCAACCCGGTTCTCGAAACCCGGCCGGGTTTCATTTTTTCAAAATATTTTAATAAAAACCCGGGTTGACCCGGTGGTCGACCCGGTTGACCCGGCGGTTGAATCGGTTGACCCGGTCAAAAAATAAAAAAATAATAAATTGAAAACCAGGTTGACCCGGCGGTCCAACCGGTCGAACCGGATGACCCGGTACCCGGTGACTCGACCGGGTTGATTTCGAACCCGGTTTCAAAACATTGCTTACCATACACAAATCACACTTTATACATATTTTTTCACAAAAATTGTGAGACCTACCACTTCCACTCTCATATTCTTTTTGTATCTAATTTTTTAAGTAATATTTTTTATTATAAAATATATATCTTCTTAATTTTATAATATATTTTCTCTCTCTAAATCAAAATCCTAATTTACAACTTTACATTCAAATTCAAATGCTAATCTAAACGCATCTACAAACCAAACAGGCCCTTAGTAGTATATTACTATGCATTTGCATTACGAAAAAAACAAAGAAAATGATGTTGTTTTGGGCAAGGGTTGTATTAATTAGGGGGTGGCAGTCATGATTCGATGCCTCTCCCATGATTCGCTACTAACCAATAATATCCTTCTATCTTATTCCATGATTCAACCATGCCTCACCATATTTTTTTAGTGGCAACCATGATTCTTCGGTGTTTTTAATGCCTCCCCCATGATTCAATGTTCGAATTTTGAATGCCTTCTTCCATGATTCTTCGGTGTTACATACCGAGAACCATGATGCTTCGTCCATGCCGAGAACCTTGCGGTGGTGTTGCCGCTCGGTTTGGACCATACCGAAGCCCCATACCGCTCCACTGCCACTGCCCTTAGAATGGAAGGTATGGTGAAGAGCATGAGTGGCTCATTTGGGGCTCACATCGTCCACATCACCTTAATACCTCTTCACAACTAACCTCCTCCTCACTCATTACTAACCTCAACTTACTCATTTGAAGCCCACCACTTGCACCTTTATTTTTTTTTCATTCCATTAAATAAAATAAATTCATTTCATTAAATTAAAAATACCATGCAAGAAAATAAATACATGTGAAACGTAAAATAACGATACGGTTAATATAACAATACGAAATGAACATGAAGTTTTATTCAAATACTCACGATACGGATATACAAACACATACGATACGGAAATACAAATACTCACGATACGGAAATACAAACACAAATGATATGGGAATACAAAGACAGACGATACAGAACTACAAAAGCCATTAATCCCTATATCTGTTCCATATGGGGCTCCTTCTCAAAATCAACCACACGTTAAGATATTTGAAACCTTGCCCACCATAGCGTTCTCTGAACATGTTCATTGTAGTGTGCAGACGATCATTGACCTCGTCATTAAGTTGCACGCTCAAGTAAATATCATTGAACTTTTGACATTCACAGCTCATTCTTGCCCACTCACCCGTTATCTAGCTTTTGCTACGAGAAGGACCGTCAGATAGGTTGTTGAACCTTTCTGTAACAGTATTCCAAAAAACGATTTCGCTATGGAATTCATGAACGTTTAGCCACATGTCGGTTAGTAAGCATTCTTCTTCAACAGACCAATGATTAGCCATAGTAAAACTGTTTAGAAAGTGAAGTGTGTGAAAAATAGTATGTTATGTGATGCTTTATATAGGGGTGTTTAGAGAGGGATATGGGATAAAATTTGAAATTCAAATAATGGGCGGCTAAACTTTTAAATTTCAAAATTTAAATTTCAAAATGACAAAAACGTGTACATAAACCTTCAAAAATAGCGGACAAACATTTAAATTTCAAATTTTAAAAATGAGCGGTATATATTAAAAATTCAAATTCCAAACGTTTAAAATTCAAATTTCAAACATTTAAAATTCAAATTTCATAAAAATAGTGGACAAACGGTCCTATAAATATCTATGCTCAGATAGCGGACAAACGGTCCTATAAATATCTATGCTCAGATGTTCACCTTACACACAATTCACATATAACTCGTACATAATTCACAAACAATTCTCTCAAAACAATGTCTCACAACAATTCACCCGATAATGAGTCAGTTTACAACACCCCACCAGAAGATCTTTTCCTAGTCTTCCCATACGTCAATCAACCACAAAACTATCCACCACAAGATCTTTTCCCCGTCTTCCCATATGACAATCCACTAGCAAACACACCACCGGAAGTTCTGTTTCCACCCGTAATAAATCCACTAGCAAACCATCCACCCTAAAACAATCAACTGCAAACTACCCACCATAAAACCAACCCAATACATTTGGGTTGACTGATGAAGAACTGTACGAGCAAGATATGCAAGTCTTCTTAGAGTTTCAAGCACAGGAAGAACGTGAGGCAAGAGCTCGTGAGGTGCGAGCAAAAGCTAAACAGGATCATCGAAACCGTCGATGTGAATGGCGATGGCAAATGGGATTAGGCCGTGTGCCATCGAGTGAAGACGATTTGAGTGCCTCCTATTCGACTGATGAGGGTTATGTCACAGATTGAATCATTTTCTTGATTCATATTTTATTTTAATCGTAGGTTAATCGTACGTTGTTTTATGTATTTCAATTCCATGTATTATGTATTTTAATTCCGTGTTTAATGTATTTTCATTTCGTGTTTAAAAAACAAAACTCATTTACAAATTTCCATATTTAAAACCTTTTACAATTTATTTTACATCTCCAACTATACTTTTAATCTTATAATACATTTTACAAACAAAATACATAACAAATAAATACAAGAAAAGAGTTAAAATAAATAAATAAATAAATAAAATAAATAAAAAAAAACGACTTGCAGAGAGCTCAAGCTCGTCGTGCAGACGAGCAAGTGCTCACCAGCGAGCTATGACGAGCTCTACTCGATGTAGTGGCGAGCTGTGGCGAGCTCTACGTAGGACAACGAAGTGCAACAACCAGACCATAACTTCCACTCTTATACATAATCCCTTTGGATGTGACATAAGATGTAAAGATACAAAAAGATTCCTTTTGTCCCTCAGTTTATTGTACAACAGTTTTTTTACCAGTTTTTGTTTTTCCTTTTTTGTCAGTTTTAAGCTTTTCACTTATTAAATTTTACATTTTCTATTCCTTATTTTCAGGTTTATATTTTATTAATATAAACAAAATTATAAAAATAAACAAAAAAATAAATGTTAAAGGGGTGACAATTGTAATTTACGGGGTGAGAATAACCTCTCGCTTTGGCAATCACTATAGCTTGTATTTGTATGCATTATTAGCTTGTATTATAATGTGGGACATTTGACACAAATGTAAAAGTACTTAAAAATCATACTATGTATTTTGTCAATTGTTTTGATATGGGAGGTGATTTACACACTTCAAAAATTGATTGCACACTCTAATTATTGTATTAAACAATTGTATAGTACAAAATGTTTACTTACTTATACAATGAAATAGGGGTGAGCAAAATAGAATTAAACTCGAACTGAACCTAGAAACCTAACAAAACTGAGCCAACCGAAACTGAACCGACAAAACTCGGTTCTAACTCGGTTTAGGTTTTTACCGAGTTTTGGTTTTGGGTTGGGTCGGGTCGGTCCGGTTCGAGCAAAATACCGAGAAAATTCAAGTAATTTTGGTTTCGGTTTCTATTTCTGTTTGGGTTTTTCCCGAGTTTCAGGTTTCGGTTTTGTCTGATCAGGTCGGGTTGGGTCGGTTTTGACCCGTTGCTTACCCATACATTAAAGTGTGCAAATCAAATTTTGGAGTATGCAAATCAACTCCCTTTTGATAATCGATGATGTACCTTTCGAGCAGTTCGACTTCAGATATCACATTTCAAATGACTTCGAAGACCTCCTAAAATTTCTTTTGGCGTAAAGCCATTCAGAGTCATGATTACCACATTGAAACGTCGTCAATCAAAGCCCAACACCTCTCGAGGTGCGCCCTTCGAAGATATTGTCACATAGCACTTATGATCAAGTAAACCCACGATTCATACATAGTCAAGGCTTCCCCGCCAAAATAGGGACATGGGACACAACACCCAGCGATTACCTAAAATCATATGACACCCCCTTGATATCCATTTTAAGTTCAGAAGGCTGGTTGAGCCTATTTCCATCTCATTCAATACTTTAGCACTCAAAACAATCATCACCACATGCTTACTCTCACGCGGAGGTGATTCGTAGGGTGGGTTTGACCATTGCGCTTCACTTAAAGTAGTATCATTGGTTGTCTTATTTTCAGGTTACCAACAACTTGGTAGTCACCACACATTCCTATATCCTCTAATCATCATTGCAAAGCATGATAGTGCAATTTTATTGCACAACCAGTGGCGCCATCTGTACGACCGCTACTATAAGTCTCGTTATTTCCAAGTCTGTAATAACAACCACTATCTATTATTCGGCATGAATAACGTAAGAAAAGATACACCCCCCCCCGGCGGGTTTCACGACCTTAACTCCTTTACCAATCCCAAACACAAATGACATACCACCCATAACTACCTCAACCTTTGCCACCAAATCTCAACACAAAACCCTGCCTACGAATCATGCCTCTACTTCGGCTAATCCTGAACTAGTGATTAGTCTTGCTTTCGCATAGGCCAATTTCAAAGCCTTATAGTACTCGATGAGGGAACGAAGGAGGCATACACGTAATGAAGGGTTCGAGAATAGCTAAAGTACTCTAACAAGGAGTACGATAGATAGATATATATAGGTAGACGACTGTCAAGATCGCGATCTCACGTGAGATCATTTTTGTCTTTGCAAGATCGAGATCGTAGGATCGGATCGAGATCCTACGATCCTACTTAAATGTCTAAAAATATTATTTTTCTAGTAATTCGTATTCAAAGATGATTGTATAACAAATTAGAGAAGAAAAAAGAGTTCTGAAAGTTATAGTAGTATGAGAATGCAACGCGTAATAGTCTAAAATATAAAAATATCTAATCGTTAATTAAGGACGCTGAATCTTTTAATCAAAAAATCTATATATCTTGATCTTATTAGACATTTACAGTAATTAACGCTTGCTATATTGTTTTAATTTAACAAAATTCATTCATTTATAGTTTATTAGTTAGTTAAATTAAGGGAAGTAGGATCGAATCGGATCGAGATCTTACGATCTTATGGTAAGATCGAGATAATTCTTAAGATCCTATGCTATTTAAGATCCTACGAAGGATCGACTCATTTTTTCTTAACGGGATCGTAAGATCGGAAGATCTTAAGAGCTAGATCGAGATCTTAACAACTATGGGTAGACCCATGCTTTCTCGTGCTCACGAGACAACCCCTGCCTTGAGGGTGGGATCTCTGAGCATTCGATGGTCAGGAGGAAGGGTGGTTGGGTTCGAAGGCGTTCATGACAGGACTCTAGTCAAGACTGAAAGGGAATCAAACAAAAGAAAACAACGGGAACGGAGTAGGAGGCCGGACAATAGGAGAGATCAAGAGGTAACCCTGCATCCTTTGCTCGTTGCCCACCTTGGAAAGAATGAAGTGGGACAACTTATGTATTTATCTCTCTCTGCCGGTTTCGGAGGCTCTCAGCCTTCAATTAATCAAGGGGGAAATCCTCCTCCTAATGTTATGTAAACCCCCCCCCCCCCCCCCCCCGCGCGCGCGCGCGCGCGCGCGCGCGCAGAACACTTAGTCATATCCTCCTAATTATAAAAATCCATGTGCTCCACCTAAAGTAATATGCCTTATAATCCCCCTCCGAACTATCAACAAACACCTGTTGGAGGGTATCCTCTGTATATGCCCCGTACAACTCATCCATGTGATGGAAAAATAACAACGTAACAAGCAAGGAATTTACTTTTTATTTAACCATTAAAGATATACAATTACCGGATAACGCGCATAACGAAAGACTTTATTAAAAGCACTTGTTTATGCAAAAGGAGTTTTCGTCCATGAGATCCAAATACACCAAACTTAATTAATCTTGTACATAATAATAAACTACATAGCTTATGTAAACCAGCAAACACGAACAGATGATTACCCTGTACTCCTGCTCCACGAATACAAGCTCAAGAACACACGGATCACAAACTTATGTTCAAGTGTAGAACAGACCTATCAGTGTACACACTAACACTCTTTTATCCATCATGCCTTTTACCCAACAGTTCCTTTCAAGGACCGAATGTGCGCCACTTACCCGAATCGTGGTTGTTCCATGTAGCACCTAGGCTAGATATAGCTCGACGTGCCACTCCCCTATGTTGTCAAGTACATGATCAAGATAGTATAAATACAACTGCCTCAATTGGTTTTAGGTAACACATTAATTTTGAATTTACTCTCACATTTATTTCTAAGCCGTTCGGCCTTAACACAATCATGCTCTCACACTGGAGCTTGGACTTGAGATCAAACCTAATGCAAGTATAACGCGTGTCTTTTTATCGTATCAGGTGCATTGAGGGCGTTATTTGACACGTTCGAAAGACCCGACATGTTATAAGTATGAAGATCAGCTACACACCCCATAAATCAAAAGGCTAAAGGCTCATTGGTAATGTTCAAGCCATTATCAATTATAGTATGTCGTCATTGACTTCTTAATATGTTCAATAGCGGCATTCGACCAAAGCGCATCTATTATTTAGGCTGAGTGGCTGACTAAGGGAAGTTAAGAGATTTTGAAACATAACAACGAAATAAAGCGAGTAAACAGCTAGTATTAAACATGCATAAAAAAAAATGTGTTAAGAGGTTCAATCGATCAAGTAAGTACTAACACAAACGAATGATGATATTTTTTTTTATTATAATTCATACTCGACTTATAATTGGCATTTGCAATAAAAATATCTGTGTAGTACTCCCTCTGTTCTAAAATATAAGTCCAGTATAACTTTTTAAATGGAACTTTGACCTTAAATATTTTTATTTGTATTAGATAATACTTTATGCAAAATATATAAATAAATAGTGTTTTATATGTATTTTCATTTAGTATAATTTTCATTAAGTGATATATAATACAAACAAAAATATTTACGGTCAAAATTCGATTTAATAAGTCAAACTGGACTTATATTTTAAAACGGATGCAGTAACTTTGATTTTTTTTTCTTTCTTTTTGATCAAAATGTTCGTGAATCACGACTCTATGTTTTCACATATTCCATCTCTTTTTATGTTAGGCATGTCGCATTACTTTATGTTTTCACTATTTTTTTTCTCTCTTTTTGAGTGGATAAGAAATAAAAAAATGGAACAACAAAGATCACTCGCCGAGATGTTGGATGGGGTCCAGTTGCCACAAATGCCAAAATTCTATGAGGTGACAGTGGCACGTCAGATTATGTCAAAGTTTGAAGTTGATTTTAATTTGACTTTTCTAATCAATATGATGTGGTGGGACACTTCCACGTCTCAAAACATGATTCTATTCCTGGCTTCAATATTTGCATCCGTCACAAATCGATCTTTTTGTTATAATCGTTCGGTCTTCGACTATCCAGAGTGGTCGTGAGTGAGGGAGAGTGATGCCTCACGTCACTCATGAGTCGTGACATCCAAAATATCACACAACACTCACGCATCAAAATGTACAAAAAATGAGTTTGAATGATGACCAAAAGATCACAGTGAAAGTGCAAAAAATATGGGGCTCAATTCCAAAATTATTATTTTTTTATTTGTTTTGTGAGTGTGCGTGAAATATTTAATTGACTATACTTGTATAAAGTGAGTATTTTAATGAAAGTTGAGAAAAATGTGATCAAAACGGGTGAAAGGTGAGGAGAACTAAGAAGAGAGAGAAATCTGAGATAACGCTAATGTGGATGAAGAGGGGGTGGTGACCACTCCCTTTAGCCTTAAATGAATAGCTAATTTTTTTTTTTTTTTTTTTTTTTTTTTTTTTTTTAAGATAGTTCAATTTAATTATTTACTACTAAAAATAGATAAGAAAGTTTGATCGAGTTTACCATATTAATTTTGTTAGAAATTATTATTACAAACTTTAAATAAAATACTAATTAATTATTTAAAGGTAAAAATGTCAATCTGTTAAACTGTAAAAAAGATAAAGCATTAATAATTATACTTTTCTTAAAGTGTATAGTATAATTTTTATCAGGGGACAATTATTTTGGAACGAAAAGAGTATTTCTTTTTTTCGTCTTTGCGTTATTACGTAAGAAGAACTAGATTAAGGCTACCGTAATAAGAGATCACCGCAACCAACTTTACCATTGTCACTTCAGCGCTACTTCAACTTTCTTTCTCTACAACCAACTTTGCCATAAACTTAGTTTAATAAGACAATCAACTTCACCATCCAAATATACCACTTAAACACAAATATACCCCACTAAAACCAAATACACACACAAAACCAAAACTCTCACGACTCGGTCATTTAGACGAATGAGTTCACCTCAAATGCACCTAAAATGTGTCATGTGAGGGTGAGACTAATAAGGATCGACGCATCTTCGGGGTGCCACATTGGAGATGCACGCGTTTTCAACCTTATTATTGCGAGTGATCTAACAAACATCAAGTTAACATACAAAAAAGTTCACATGAAGGTCAGTGATCACACATCAACCATCATGGCTACGCGCCACTTAATGCTACACTTTTCATCCTTCATGCGTGAACATTTGATTTTTTGGGTGGTTTGATTATCTTGATCCTTGAACGAAATTTTTAGTTTTTTGTTTGTAAGATATTGTGAGGTATATTTTTACTTAAGTGGGTTCTGCTAAAATAGTGGGTTTGACGTTAACTACTTACGAAGTTTGATGGTAGGTGATGAACCAGAATTCAGTGGGAATCACTAGTTCACTAATGTAGACAAGAATTCGTCTTCTAATCTTTGGTTTGGGAGATTCAAGGATTTGAACCTGCTAAGAAAATGCACCATTAGTCTCACCGTGGGATGGGCTCCTATGATTAACCTTGGACGTAAGAATAAGTATTCGTTTATGGAAGGATATATGAAAGTGAGAGCAATATATGAGAGTTTATGTGTGTGGTGAAACCTGTCCCTCAATGACCAAATGTGTGGTATTTATGAGCAATGCTCCTCGTCGTTACCTCCGGATCGGGGGTGGTGATAATAGCATGTTTTTGTCAAGACAAGGACGTTAGGCATCGATATCCTAGCCATCTTGTCTATTTGGTTAACTTCCGCCGTCTTGGGGATTAGTGCCGTCGCGTGCTCCCCAAGTTGTATCATTTTATGATAAAGCTTGGTAAATACTCATTTCCTATGAGATATTCCCTACCTGTTTAGGTAGGTCACGTGATTAGTGAATTGGATTCCACTCAAATCACTTAGGTCCGGAGGCCGGAGTGTTGGTGCTATAGGGGTCCCGTATAGGTCTCGGACGCCGGTATTTACTTATTCATTCTGCTCGTTCCTTTAGAAGGTGTATATTTTATTGGTAGCTCCTTTATATTCCTTCGTTGTGAGTTTAGAGTCGGATCGACCGTATGTTGTTGCCATGCATTTTCCTAGCTGCGGCTGGCACGTTAGTTTAGGGCGGTTTCCGCCATATACATGATAAGCAGGTTTGGCATGTGAGTTAATGTTGATGAAGCCACACGACCATACCCCCTTATGAACTAATTTTAGGCCAACTAGAATTAAGAAAATTTTGTCTCATATAGCACATCCAAACAATATAATTCATGCCCTCTTGCATTTGTTCTCTAGACGTATTTTCTACTGTTTTAGAAACGCACTAAACCGGGGGTCTAACCGCTTTCCACAACCCGGGTGAACCACTTATAGTTGAACAGATGTAAACCGGTCAAAGCTGAAAAAAAAATCGGAAACCATAAACCGGACAAAAAAATTTTCCTTGTCTTTGTGTTTGATCATTTAATAAATTTATGTTATGTTTTTTAAACTGCGAACACTTAAGCATTGGTTTTCTGATGTTTGGACATATTTATGTTGTATGCCATACTATATTATTGTTTGTTTGTTGTAGATGTCTACTGTATGCATGTTCATTATGTTCTTTTCAAACCACCTAACCGGTTTGGCCGACCGGTTCAACTGGTTGAACCGATTAAACAGGGAACCGGTAGGCCAAAGATTCATTTTGCGGCTCGACTTAAAAAACCCAGGTATTTTTTGTTTTAGTCATACGGAATTGAAAATGCCATAGAGTTGACTAACTTACTTAATTTGTTGCGTGCTCACATTCCAATGTCTAGTGATGTTGATAATTAATCAGTACATGTGATTTGTTGCTCACTTTGTTGGATACGGCTAACGAAGCTACTCGTTGGAACCGAAATATTCCCATCAAAGTTAAGGTGTTTCTTTGGAGATTGAAGCTTAACATACTTATGTCTAGAGTTAATTTAGATAGGAGAGGTACTGAGGTCGGTTCGATTCTATGTCCCTCCTATCATGGTGATTTAGAGACGATTAATCACTCGTTTTTTAATTGTGAGATGGCAAAGGAATTGTGGTCTCTTCTAGCTAAGTGGTGGGAGTTGGATATCCTTGTTTGCGGCAACATTGCGGAGTGGTTCAATTGGTTTGATTCCTTGCACATTCCTATTAAGGCTCGATTGTATCTAGGAGTGGGGGGCACTCTCATGTGGTCCATTTGGAACTTACAAAATCTCTTGATCTTCTCTTCTTGTCCTCCTAAGAAGGTGGCGATTTGGGATTCCATTGTCTCACAATCTTTTTTGTGGATTTCCTCTAGAAATCTTTCTTGTAATCTTAGCTGGATAGGTCGGTTGAAAAACCCCATTGCTTCTATAACTTCTATGTAATTTTCTTTACCTTTTGCTAGCTTTTTATATCATACTAGCTTATAGACCCGTTGACACCGGGTCATTTTTTAAAGAGATATAGAAATGAGATGATAAGAAAAAGTATTAAAGTCAATTTGTTCCATTTAAAAAATGAAACAAAGAATGAGACAATCCGGCGATTATAATATAAGAAATGGATTATGTTACAATTACACAAACAAACGTCCAACCTTGGTGTCTCCAAAACTTTTTTTTTAGCAGCAAAATATGTGTGTGACCGCCTATCGATTTACAACCAACGTGTAAGTTTGTTCCATTTAGAATATGAAACAAATAATGAGAGAATGAGTGCATTATAATATAAGATATTGTTTATGTTACAATTACACTAACAAACGTCAAAGTTTTGGGTGTCCAATTTTTTTTGTGTTGAGTAACAATAGATATAAGTTAGAGTGTATAGATTTACAACCATAACATTGGAAAATGAAAAATAGATTCAATCGTATATAAAATCATGTGTGTGAGCGCCTCTTGATTCAAAACGCAATTCTTGGCATAATGATAGACCATCAAGACCTTTTATACATGTAGACTTTTTCCTATGTATATGATAATTTTTTCATCTTTTTTTGGTTTAATGAAGCAAGAAAGTTAAAATTCATATAATAATAAAGAAAAAAAAATCCCATAACAAAAGTAAATTAAAGGTTCATACATTGATAAAAAGTTAACAATTAAATTTCGGACATTTCTCCGGATCAAAAGCCAAATGTACATTATCGTAGTCAATGGCGTCGAATCTCTCTTCCTCACTCAAAAATCCAACATCAGCCGCATCCTCTTCCACTGAACCAACCCGCGGCTTTGATCGCTTGTATTCCTCCTTATCTTTCGCAATTTGAAGCAAACTTGCTTTGCGTGCTACCTTCTTTCTTCGAGAACTCCACGACTCATACCACTCTTCAATGTTAAACACCTTCTCTTGTTCCTTACCTACATAAAATAAAGATTTATCAATACATTATGAGAATCAAATATGTATATCAAATTAATCCTTACATTGTTACATTAGTTTGAACTGTTTTTTTATTGAACATATATGACATAAGCATACCTTTTTCTAATCCGTAGTAGTGTATTTTAGAGGCAAGAATTATGTGAACCTTTTGAAAGATAATCATCAAACCATATAAAACACTTTAGTGACAATAATGACTTTATCACAATAAATAATGATTGAGAATGATGAATAACGTAATTTATCCATTTCAATTCTATTGCATGAGACAAACCAAACATGCAAATGAATTCTCGAGGGTATTTCTTATATTGATTCAATATTTGCAACAAACGGAAGAATCAGTTAGATATATTCATGGCCATTCTCATTCACTATCCCATTTCCATACTATGCTATTCAATCCTATATCCCCATATGCATAAAAAAATGACTACTAAAAGGAAGAAAATAATTTTAATATATATATATATATATATATATATATATATATATATATATATATATATATATATATATATATATATATTCTGGCAGATAATTCAGCATTATGCAGAAAAAAACGACTACTAAAGCAAAGAAAATAAGCTTGGTAACTTGCCCTTTTTCCAAACAATATAGTAGTACAATACTTGCAGTTTACGCACGATGCCAAGGAGATGGGCCAACAGTTACAATCAATGAAGTTCTTGCATTGCCTACAAACAAAATTGTAATAGGTAATACACGATTATGTCAAGTTTGGAATATGTTTTGAAACAACTAAAATGTATTGTTTGTTCAATTTATGATGCTTAAGATTAAACATAAATTCATCATTTTAACTCACCACATATAAGTCATACACATATTTAATCAATAAGTTGCTCAAATTCTAAAGAAAACTTAATGCGAGGGAAAAAGGTATCACTTTGGCACAATATAAATGTTTGACTATTGGTTAACTGTCAAATTTGTGCCTTGATATGTGATAATCAGAATGATTCACGTGAACCAATATGTAATTCAGTACTCTTGGTAAAAACAAAAACTCAATATAAGCTATAAATGAAACTTAAATTGAAGCTTATGCTGCATGTTCACGTTAAAGACGGCCAAAATAGAACGTGTTCCAATTTTTGGAGGACGCAGAGTATTAAACTGGTGCCTCACTGCCACATAATGAAACATATGAAACTGCCAATCCAAATTTAGCCTAACTAATTTTCTAAAAAGATTTGAGCAATTTAAGATGTTTCCCAACTGCAAGGTGACTTATCAAATCTATAATTAGTACTAACTGCTCCACTAAGTGTTTGATCCCTTGTCTTGCCATCTATAGGTGATTTCTTAAGGTCACATGGGTTGAAGTCAAGCGAAAATCACATTACAGAAATATTACCAGAAGTCCGAATACAAAGGGCCAATTTCACTTACCATTTGAAATATTACCAGAAGACCGAATACAAAACAAAAATCTATAGGTAAGTGAAGGAAAGCCCTCTGAAGCATATGTGCCTTCCATAAGAAAATACAGTTGTCGTTATCTCTACAAACTTGTGCTGATATAAATACTTGTAAGGATTATATAATTTGAAATGAAATTAATATAAAAGAATACAATGTCGATTTGTTGAGATAATATGAAACCAAACATACCCTACAAATGGTGACAAATGTGAGTCTCGCACCAACCTTCTTTTTCTTTCACTAACATGTAAGGTTGATCAAATAGGAACATTACATTCTTTAACAGCTGGTTATATTCCACATGATAGGAAAAAAAACACATGTTCTTACAGTTAAGTTAAGGAGGGTGTAAGCGCATGATAGAAAAATATGCATTTTTGGAACATTATATTTAATAAACAACTCGGATATAGCTAAATCAAAATGCTAATCCGGGTCTGATAAGTTTACCTCTTGAGCCTAAAGTACGCATAATCAGAAAACACTCAAACGACGGCAAAACCGATTATTGTGTCAAGATGGAAGCAAACCCAAACACTATTTTAGTCACTGATGCCGAATTGTTACAACTGATTATATTATCATTTATTTCCAAAATATAAGCTCAGTCAATTTAAAAGGTGTTTGGAATTGCTTATTTAACTAACTGTGTTCTTTTTATTGCATTTAACCTGTAATATTGTTTAGTGTTTGAATCGTAGCAGCGTAATACATGTATTTATTCAAAGGCAAATACGTTAGGAATAGCCGGGTGAGCTACAACTGAATCAAAGTCTGAAAGTTAAAAAAAAATACATGTATTTATAATAATAATGAAGAAAACATTACCTTGAATTAGACCATGATGAAGTGTATATCCAGGATCAGTATGAAAAGAAAATCTTTCGCTCACGTTCCTAATACTGTTTGCAATAGAACAACTATCACTGTTACAACCTTGATACATTGGATCAGTGCGAGCTGCAAAGTGTGTAAAACAATTGTTACGTGACCATGAACATTCAAATGTTTGCCAAAAAAATGTTACCAAATAAAGAGACTGAAACGTAGTCGCGTTTGAGTATACTTGGGTAGTTTTCATGCCAGAACCATATATACCATATGCTGAATTCCTGGAATGCCATCCGCTTCATCACCCACAATGCATCCTACATACATCAGTTTCACAAATTTGTAAGCAACAAAACCATGAAATGATTTCATCAACCTTTACACTCCTTCAGAAAGAAACCGGCTGTCTATAGTTGACAGAAATTAAAAACTGACTACAATATTAAACATCCCATTAAAGCATTTTTAGAGTATCATATCAAGAATGTCAATAGAGCTGGCAAGATGGGCCAAGTGGGTCAATTTCAAAGTGTGAAAATATCTTAATAACACTTTAGAGGACTTTCAACCCATTTGACATGCTCAAACCGCTGCATTTTAATCAATTTAATTTTAATTACCCGTTATAGTTAAAAGGGAATTATTTGAGAATGAAGAAACTGCATGCTTACTAAGGCTTAAATCAGACAGTGGACCACCAACCTCTTGTTTACCCATATTAACATCTTCTAGTATAATGAAACATGCATACCTCTGTAAAGATTATGAATCTGATACATGATTTTATAAAACAACAATGTGAACAAAGGTACTAAAATTTACCTTGCCACAATCAACGTTCCACCCACCATCATTATCTTTACTTCAATTTCAGTGTCACTCATAGCATCAACATTTAGTTCCATAAACATAAAAGCTATGCAGTGGTCCAAGGTACAAAAGGATCTCCTGCATCATGACAACCATAATAAATGCATTTGCAATAAGTTAATTCTAACTATCTAACTGTCATTGTTTATCTTTAGACACCATATCCCAGAAGATTGTGCCAAACGTAAAAGCTATGACGGTTGTGAATAAGAACCTCACAGCAGTCTATGTTTTCGCCCGTGACAATATACAAATAATCAACAATCTGAAAAGAAGGTATCACCTCATGGTTATAAGAAAAGTTGGACAATATAATCATATAGATTATCAAATAGTAAAGTTGCATTCTAAAGAGTACATATATCTCTTTCAAAATTAATCTCAGCTTCTACAATGGCAGCACCTACAGAGGACCACGAAGACAGGCGTGCAACCTTATGGGTTCGGTAATTAGTTTTAGTGCTATTTTGGTATGGTGAAGATGAAAGACGTGAAGCAAGATGTGATCCTTGGAAACTACTAACCGGAACTAATGAGTCGGGTTCAGCCAGAGGGTCCGCATCATCTCCTATTGTTGAACGTGATTTGGCTTTAGCTTCATCACGTTTTACCCTTTCTGCTTTTCTTTGATGCAATCGGGCTTTCTTCTGAAATATTCAATCTTCGTATGCTACTACCGCCTGAATAAACGGCCTCACTTTGATGAGATCTGGCTGATAAATTAAGAAAGATATGAAGAAAAACATCAAATAGTACTCAAGTGTCAAGTAATCAGTTAAAAATGTTTTCGGACACTATTTGTAATTGCTATGAACATGTAGGATCACTACTTGATTTTTGATATTACGTGAATAATATTTTTATCTTAAAGGCTATAATTTAATGTTAACAAATATTCGATATCTTCAATCACCGTATCGTAGAAGCCTATGTCCTAATCCAATTAGTTCATACTTGCATCATACACCCAAGCATATTTATTCAAACAGAATATAAGTAACCCAAAATGTAGTCAATACTTACTACTGCCAAGATCCACTTTAACATCATACACCCAAGCATATTTGCTCCTTCATTTGCTTCAACTCTGTGACATGGAGCATATCAGACCATAAATTTTCAAATATATGGCTTTTTGCAGCTATTATAAACCAAACAAATAACATTCTCAATGTTACAACTGATCTAAGATAATCCATTTTATTGCATTATATGTCTTACATTCTTTAACAACATAACTTGGTTTCGGAGACCGCTGATTCTATAATCCAGGTCACCATGCATTGTTGATGAGGCGAAAAATGATCCGTTTTTAGGGGGTCATTTAAGCCCGAATTCGACTTTATTTGATCAAATATTGCCCTAAATCGTTCCTTTTGTGATTTTAGGTGTTTGGAGAGTGAATTCTGGAAAAGAGGCTATTTTGGACGTTTTTGGAGCATAAAGTGAAGAAAACGACAAAGTACCAAAAATCCAAGCTGGAAATACAAGGTGACGGCGTCAAGATATTACTCTTGACGGCGTCAGAAAGGATGAATATTTTACCGTAGGTTGTGACGACATCAGATGGAGATATGACGGCGTCAAAGTGGCCAAGATTAATTTACCGTAGGTGGTGACGGCGTCACCAAGGCCGTCACAATTGGATCTAGGGCGTCCGAGGAAGTTATTGGCGGCTGGCTGACGGCGTCAGAATTAACTCTTGACGCCGTCAGGACGATTTTCCTATATATAGTTTTCTAGTTTTTTCATTAAAGAGAGGAGAGAAGTTTTGGTGAAACCCTAAAGACGATTTTGGTGCCTCTTTTACAGGTTTTTCAAGGGTTCCAAACCCTTGATACCTTGCATTGTAATTGAGATAAGTATACTCTTAATTCAATCAATATGTCTATGTGTTGGTTGTTTATCTGTTGTTCTTATCTTAATTCTACTATGCTAGGCTAGATTTCCTTTGTGTTTGCTTAGATCTAATGAAACCTAGATGTTGATTATGTGTTAGTTACTTGTCTATTCTTGTTCTTGGATGAATGATATTATATGTTAGGCTTAAGAAAACTGGCAGATCTCCAAATGGTAACATGCTTGAACGTCTTAAGAAACATGAACCGAGGCGTACTAGGTCTTTATTGGTTGTATTTAATGCATGAGCCACTGTTTACAATCCCTATAGTTGTGCTGGGTCATGGTGTAGGAGGAGATAAGAACTCATAGAGTTGAGGAGTTATGTATGCCACCCCACGAATGGTATTAAGGAATACAATCCGTCATCCATACAAGTGTAACAAGTAATTGACATATAAAAGATATCTAGGGAGTAATGAAGTCTAAGTAAACACAATTTCTCCAAATACTGCTCACAACCTTAGTTTAATATTAGTTTAATTTCATTTTCATTAGTTTAATTAGTTATAAAGTAGTTTTTGGGTTAGTTGAATAACAACTAATTCCGCCCACTCTTCCAAAACCCGAGATTTTACTTGCTTTCATAAAATATAAAAACACAAAAATAATCATCTTTCATCTTTAGAACTATTAATTAGGTTTTCTAATCCTAGCGACACTATTCCTAAGCTGAACGATCAATCCCCCGGTACTTGTCACTATACTATACTACAACGATCAGGTACACTGCCTGGTGGGGGTTGTAAGCCTCGCGAGATCCCTCGAGAGGTAAAGCAAGGTGCGATTCCCACGCATCAAGTTTTTGGCGCCGCAGCCCGGGGAATAGTTATTGTCTAGGTTAGGATTTCTTTTTATTAGGTCTACTTGCTAGATTCCTTTCTAGTAAGATTTTTATTTTTATTTTTAGGTTTTCTTTAGTCTATCTTAATTCTTCGTGCCTGTGTTCGTAACTCTTCACCCTTCACCATCATGGCAACCAACGAATTCTCTAACCTTAGGATCACTAGGAGTCGTAGCACCACTAAAGATCTCGTCTTGCCTTATGCAGAACCCGAAAGGGAAATGTGTAGGCTACGACGAACTCACTCAACACCTGAACCATCCAGCATTGCTATCGACTTTGATGCACCTCTCTCTGAAGAAAACTCAGAAAATCACATCACAACCCCAAGCTCCCACAATGAGACAAATACTCCTATAACACCTCCTCCTAAGCGTCTCAAGGATTACTCTTCCCCAACTCCTCGTGGGTTTTCCAATGCCATTGTTTATCCAAACGAACATACCAACGAGGTCTTGCATGCAAATGATATTTGGCTCGTCAAAAATGTGTGTAAGTTTCACGGACTTGATGAGGAAAATCCAATCCAACACATCAAGGACTTCCTAAAAATAGTGGACACTATCGATACGGGTGGGGCCACTAGAAACACATCCCGACTATGATTCTTCCCTTTCACCTTATACGAAAAAGCCCAAGACTGGTATAACAAACTCCCTTCCGAATCTATTTTCACATGGGAGCAACTCATATCCAAGTTCTATGAGAAGTTCTTTCCACCTGGAAAAACCTCAGCATTTAGGGATAGGATCCTTCGTTTCCGAAAGGGGAAGGATGAACCCTTCCATAAAGCGTGGACCAGATTCAAAGATTTAATAAGACAAGTTCCACACCATGGTATTGAACTTTGGCTCTTGGTCCAAATCTTCTACGAAAATATCTCCTCTAATGACCGAAACGGAATCAACCAATCTAGGAAAGGAAGATTGGCCAATCTTAGTGCCGAGGAAGGGTGGGACAGAATTGAAGAATATGCCCAAGACCAGGATGACACTTGGGATGAACCTGAGTCGACTGACGGCATTTCTGAAACCATCCCGGATCGATTAAGCAAAGTTCACAAAAGAATGGATTGCCTAGCTGGATCGCAACCACCTAAAATGCTGTCAAACCCTTACTTGATCTGCGATTACTGTGGAGGTCCGCATGAGGTGGAGGAATGCGGAGGAGCAGCCACAACTGAACATGCATGCTTGTCAGGAGGAGACATTTATGCTGATCCCTCCCTTTTACCTTTCTACCAGAATGATGATTATACCCTCTGGGGGAACCTGGTGAGGAAAAGAGAAGGGGAGGGAGGCCCTGAATTCAAAATCAGGAGCAATTTCGAAGATGACCTTGGTCACTTCACTCATGAAAAAGACTTGCAAATGAAAGGGCTTAACGAGCTTTTCGACGACCAGCAGGAGGATGTCGGAGAATTTTTCAGCAAGCTTAACTCAGCCCTAGATAACCTCCAACCACCGTTTGAAAGAAGAAAGGACCCCATGCTCGCGATAACCACACGGGCCGGAACGACAACCAAGGACCCTCCTTACCCAAACTCGTCCCCCGTCACACTCGATTCAGACAAACCTGTGGAAGAGGAGCAGGATGTCGGCATTGGCACTCCGGACCAACCACCCGTAACAACCTCCTCCCCATCAGCCCTTCCTAACCCACCGGTGAGAATACCATACCCATCCCGACTAAGGAACCAGAAAACTGAGAATGATAACAAGAGGTTCTTGTCATACCTAAAAGACTCAGTTGTCACCATACCTCTCCTGGATGCTTGCTATCACATGCTGAAGTATAGCACATACTTCAAAAAGCTGCTCGCTAACAGGAAGAAGCTCGAGGGTCTTGTAACCCTGGGGGAAGAATGCTCAGTGGTGACCCATCGAGGGCTACCAAAGAAGGTAGATGATCCAGGTAGCTTCACCCTGCCATGCTCCATAGGACCTCTATCAATCAAGAACGCTCTTGCCGATTTGGGAGCAAGTATCAATCTCATGCCTCTCTCTATGTTCCGTAAACTAGGATATTCCGGATTGAAGCCTACCCGTATGAACATCCAACTAGCCGATAGATCAGTCAAATACCCCGAAGGGATATGTGAGAACGTGCTATTTAAGGTTGGGAAATTCAAATTCCCGGTCGACTTCGTAATCCTAGATATGGAGGAGGACGACGTGGTACCTATCATTTTAGGTAGATCATTTCTTGCTACCGCTCGTGCAGTCATCGATGTCTACGATGGCAAATTGACCTTGCGAGTAGGAGACGATAGCACAACCTTCGACATTAAGGATTCTATGGACCTCTCCCTCGAGGCATCCAACCGGCTCTACTTTATTGGGGAAGTAGATGAGCTTACAGATGTCATTGATGATTGCATCGATGAACAAATCGATGAAGGCTGGCTACGGGACGAGAGTTTTCTGCCTTTGCTAGAGGTGGAGAAGACAGAGGAGGTTAATGCAGTCTCCTTCTATCCCAGGCAAGAAGCAACGGAGCACCTCGAGCTCCGAAAGCCCGAGAATAAGCTCAAACCTTCTATTATCGAGCCCCCGGACGTGGATCTTAAAGAGCTCCCTAATCATTTGGAATATGCCTTTCTTCAGGGAGAGAACCAACTCCCGGTAATCATAAACTCTTCCTTGGAAAAGGAACAAAAAATTAAACTCTTAGAGGTCCTGAAGAAATACAAGGGGGTACTCGCATGGAGTGTGGCCGACATAAAGGGGATTGACTCAACTTTTTGCACACATAAAATTCTTATGGAGGAAGATTATAAGCCAACTGTGCAACCCCAGCGGCGAGTGAACCCCAACATTAAGGAAGTAGTGAAGAAAGAAGTGATCAAACTCTTGGATGCAGGACTGATTTACCCAATCTCGGATAGCCCATGGGTCAGTCCTGTGCAGGTTGTACCTAAAAAGGGTGGAATGACTGTAGTAAAAAATGACAAGGGTGAGATGGTGCCCCAGAGGACTGTCACTGGATGGCGGGTATGCATTGACTATCGGAAGCTCAACGATGCCACGAGGAAAGATCACTTTCCCTTACCATTCATTGATCAGATGTTAGAGAGATTATCTGGACACGAGTACTATTGCTTCTTAGATGGATTTTCAGGATATTTTCAAATCCCCATAGCACCTGAGGACCAAGAAAAGACCACGTTCACTTGCCCTTATGGAACGTTTGCTTACAAAAGGATGCCTTTTGGGCTGTGTAATGCCCCCGCCACTTTCCAACGTTGCATGACTGCAATCTTTCACGAACTAATGGAAGACAGCATGGAGGTATTCATGGATGACTTTTCAGTCTTCGGAAACTCCTTCGACCGTTGTCTTGCTAATTTAGAGAAGATGCTTAAACGTTGTGAGGAAACCAACTTGGTGTTAAACTGGGAAAAGTGTCATTTCATGGTAAAAGAAGGGATTGTGTTGGGGCATAAGATTTCAGGAAACGGGATAGAGGTGGACCAAGCTAAAGTTGAAGCTATATCTAAGTTACCATACCCCACGACTGTTAAGGCAATACGCAGCTTTTTGGGGCACGCCGGATTTTATCGGAGATTCATCAAGGACTTCTCCAAAATTGCCCGGCCAATGACTCAATTGCTTGTAAAGGATGCTCCATTCGATTTTTCCCAAGAATGCAAAGATGCTTTCGACCTCCTAAAAAGGGAGCTCACTCAAGCTCCAATCATGATCACACCCAACTGGGAGTTACCATTTGAAATAATGTGTGACGCCAGCGACTTCGCTGTCGGGGCTGTATTAGGTCAACGACATGACAAGCTTTTCCAACCTATTTACTACGCTAGCAAAACCATGAATCCCGCCCAAGAGAACTACTCCACCACCGAAAAAGAATTACTAGCCGTAGTGTTTGCATTCGACAAATTCCGACAATATCTTGTCCTTTCAAAGACAGTCGTTTTCACTGACCACTCAGCTCTTAGATATCTGTTTGCGAAGCAGGACGCCAAGCCACGGCTGATTCGGTGGATCTTGTTGCTGCAAGAATTTGATGTTGAAATTCGCGATAAGAGGGGGGCAGAGAATCTAGCCGCTGATCATCTATCTCGTCTTGAAAACCCCCTGGATGAGCATGATAGAAGTGAGATTAAAGATTCGTTTCCTGACGAACAACTAATGTCTATCCTCGATTCGGAACCATGGTACGCCGACTTTGCCAATTACTTCGCAAGTAGATGTAGGCTCGTTCCTGAACACCTGACTAAATACGAGAGGAAGAAGTTCTTTTCCCAGCTAAAATACTACTTCTGGGATGAACCATTTTTATTCCGAAGGTGTCCTGACCACATCGTAAGGCGTTGTGCTTCGGAGAATGAGGCGGTAAAAATCATGAAGGAATGTCACTCCGGTCCCTCTGGAGGGCATCATAGGATAAATGTTACTGCCCGAAAGATTCTCGATGCAGGTTTCTATTGGCCCACGATTTTCCGTGATGTAAAAGATATGGTGCAGGCGTGTGATGCTTGTCAACGGGCTGGAAATATATCACGTAGGGATGAGGCGCCTCAGAACTTTATACAAGTTTGTGAGGTATTTGATGTTTGGGGAATTGACTTTATGGGACCCTTTCCGTCCTCAGGGGGGAACGAGTACATCTTAGTCGCCATTGACTATGTTTCGAAATGGGTTGAAGCACAAGCCCTTAGGACTAATGATGCTAGAGTGGTCATTCATTTCCTGAAAAAGCTTTTCGCAAGATTCGGGATTCCGAAAGCTCTCATCAGCGATAGGGGGACACATTTTTGCAACGCACAAATGGAAAAGGTAATGAAGAGGTATGGAGTACCCCACCGATTCTCCACCGCCTATCATCCACAAACCAATGGCCAAGTCGAAAACACCAATAGAGCTATTAAAAGAATACTTGAAAAAACGGTTAGTCAAAACAGAAAAGATTGGTCATTCAAACTCGACGAAGCCTTATGGGCATTCCGAACTGCCTACAAAACACCTATCGGAACGACCCCGTTTCGCATGGTGTATGGTAAGGCATGTCATTTACCGGTAGAATTAGAACACAAGGCTTATTGGGCGCTTAAGGCATGCAACTTAGATTACACAACTGCAGGGAATAATAGGTTTTTGCAATTACACGAGCTTGATGAGCTTAGATTAGAAGCCTACGAATCATCCATCACTTATAAAGAGAGAGCTAAAAGATGGCATGATCAAAGAATTAAGAAACCCAAGGAATTTTCAGATGGAGACAAGGTCCTATTATACAATTCTCGGTTGAGATTATTTCCGGGAAAACTTAAGTCTAGATGGTACGGGCCGTTCACGGTGAAGAATTCCTCTAAATTTGGAGCAGTAGTGCTAGTTGATGATGAGGGTAGGGAATTCACGGTTAACATACAACGTGTAAAACATTACCAAGAAAATAACAATGAAATGATTAATGAGGAGGATGTGATGTTTGATGATGAAATCACGTAGTAACCCACGACTTTGAGTCTAGCTACAAGACTCGTAAATAAAGAAAAGCGCTTCTTGGGAGGCAACCCATGTTTTGTGTGATTTTAATTGTTTGATTGTTATTTGCTTCCGTATGCATGTTTTATTTTTATTGTTGGTTGATCATGTTTCTCAATTAAAATGTGAAATACTTTATTATGTTGTTTTGGCCTAGTCTTAACTTCAACCTAAAGGTATTTTTGCAAAAGATAAGTGTAAGGGGAAACTCCAAATATGTTTTTAAGAAACAAACCGATCATGATTCTCCACAATATTTAATGAACATGTATATTCGTATTTGTTAGAGTCAAATGCTTGTATCGAGTCATAATGAAGTTTTGCAGGATTTTCCAGGAAGTAGGACAAGGCTTTTCCAGAAATTTTCCGGAAACTTAACATAAAGATTTCTGCAGGTCCATTCTGACGGCGTCAGGAAATTGTTCTTGACGGCGTCAGGAGTAAAAATCTGGAAATTTTACCGGTTTTGTTTTTCTAACGGAGTCTTATGGTTTTTGTGAATTATTAAGTTTTATAATCTCCAGGAAATCTGCAAACTTCATTCCACAAGCATTATATCTTACTTTGTTTTCTAGGATTTAGTAACTTATATAGGATGCCGCCGATTTTACGCGAGGTTGCCTTGTCTACTTTTGTCAGGATTTACAGGTTATTTAAGACAAGAAGATAATTTATATTCTGGAAGGGAAGCTTTGATTGCTCATTTTCTTGGAGGAAGATTTAACCTAGCCAACCTAAAATCCATACCGAGCGAATCAGGGGAGTATTTGATTTCATTCTCTTTACTTCTTAACTTTTACATTCTTTACTTGAACATTGGGGACAATGTTCATCCTAAGTGTAAGGGGAGGGTAAAAAGATAATACCTTACATATGCACTTTCGCTTGAGTTTGTTTTGTTTGATAGTAGATGAGTAATAAAACTATGAGAAATACTTGTTAGTGCAATTTTAGCGCCAAATTTAAAATTTTTTACAACATTTAGGAGTGAAACTTTAGCCATAGCAAGCGTCTCATGGATAGGAGGTTGTATGACTAGCACATAACCGTATATTCAGAAAAATTTTCCACCCAAAAGTGTGAGGTTCGCCTTTAGTTTTGATAGGAAAAGCATTCATTATTGGTGCTTATGAGTGTACCGGTAGCATTTAGATTCTAGAACTTGCGTTAGTGATGCATCCCGAGACCGCTAGTGAGACTACATTCGTGTGGTAGGATTTACTACATGATAAGAGGCATTAGGATCACCCTTGTGTTAAACCCGTATTACAATTACTTGACCATTTAAGTCATATTACTTGGCTAGTTAAGTCAACTAATTTTTCCCACACCCTTAGCGTTGTACTCATTTTTAGTACACGATACCCTTAGTACACCCCTTCGAGCCTATCTTTTCGTTTCTAACTTTAAGCATTTTACTTAAAGGAAGAATTTGTTACACCCCACTTAAATGTACACCCAAATCGCCTTAGCCTTCCGTGTATGCGCTCATTTTTAGTGCATTATTGTTATTTGTTAAACCCTAAGTTAACTTTCTAATTGATTACATGATTGCTAAGTCGAGTCATATCCTTGTACATATTGTTTTGGGACGATTGGGACTCATGGGTAAGTACTTATTTTATGGAGTAATGGGGAAGAACATCATATTATTATCCCCATATGTGCGTTAATCTTAAAAGTGCTCCAAGTGTTTTGATTCTCTTAATACGAGTCATTAGAATAGTTAAATGTAAAGTATGTAAAGATTCAAGTGTAAGGGGAATTCCCATTCCCTATGATGTATTATTTTGGATGGTAGGGTAAGAGTGTATGCACAAAAAAAAAAAAAAAAAAAAAAAAAAAAAAAAAAAAACATACGGACTACCATCCCGTTTTCATTCTATGTTCATTTTATGTTTTTGTTATTTTTCATTTATTAGCTTAAGTCGAGTCTATTCTTGGCTTAGCAACGCCATCTTGTACATGTAATTAACCAAGATTGTTAACTCGTCACCAGTAAAATTCCCTTTATCCAACAAAACCGTGTAATTTATATCCCTACATCTAACGTTATAACCCTTTAAAAGACCTCTTTGATAGTTTATCCTAGGTGCTTACGCCATGTGGTGGAGGTTTGATCCTTTCCCAAGCCTATGGTAATCTATTTTGTTATGACAGGTAGTGAGAGATATCTTCCATTTTCATAATGTTATATTACTTTATTACACCCGAGAGATGTGAGTATCTAAACACTATTTGTGAGGTGCTTGTGTATGACCTCCGTGCTTGTCTATTGGTCTTTAGTGGAACGATTATTTGTTGTAATTACTTTTATATTAGTGTTAAATGACCCCTAACTTGTCTTTTTAGTAGAATAAAAGCTCATTTGCTTGAGGACAAGCAAATCTCAAGTGTAAGGGTATATGATGAGGCGAAAAATGATCCGTTTTTAGGGGGTCATTTAAGCCCGAATTCGACTTTATTTGATCAAATATTGCCCTAAATCGTTCCTTTTGTGATTTTAGGTGTTTGGAGAGTGAATTCTGGAAAAGAGGCTATTTTGGACGTTTTTGGAGCATAAAGTGAAGAAAACGACAAAGTACCAAAAATCCAAGCTGGAAATACAAGGTGACGGCGTCAAGATATTACTCTTGACGGCTTCAGAAAGGATGAATATTTTACCGTAGGTTGTGACGACGTCAGATGGAGATATGACGGCGTCAAAGTGGCCAAGATTAATTTACCGTAGGTGGTGACGGCGTCACCAAGGCCGTCACAATTGGATCTAGGGCGTCCGAGGAAGTTATTGGCGGCTGGCTGACGGCGTCAGAATTAACTCTTGACGCCGTCAGGACGATTTTCCTATATATAGTTTTCTAGTTTTTTCATTAAAGAGAGGAGAGAAGTTTTGGTGAAACCCTAAAGACGATTTTGGTGCCTCTTTTACAGGTTTTTCAAGGGTTCCAAACCCTTGATACCTTGAATTGTAATTGAGATAAGTATACTCTTAATTCAATCAATATGTCTATGTGTTGGTTGTTTATCTTTTGTTCTTATCTTAATTCTACTATGCTAGGCTAGATTTCCTTTGTGTTTGCTTAGATCTAATGAAACCTAGATGTTGATTATGTGTTAGTTACTTGTCTATTCTTGTTCTTGGATGAATGATATTATATGTTAGGCTTAAGAAAACTGGCAGATCTCCAAATGGTAACATGCTTGAACGTCTTAAGAAACATGAACCGAGGCGTACTAGGTCTTTATTGGTTGTATTTAATGCATGAGCCACTGTTTACAATCCCTATAGTTGTGCTGGGTCATGGTGTAGGAGGAGATAAGAGCTCATAGAGTTGGGGAGTTATGTATGCCACCCCACGAATGGTATTAAGGAATACAATCCGTCATCCATACAAGTGTAACAAGTAATTGACATATAAAAGATATCTAGGGAGTAATGAAGTCTAAGTAAACACAATTTCTCCAAATACTGCTCACAACCTTAGTTTAATATTAGTTTAATTTCATTTTCATTAGTTTAATTAGTTATAAAGTAGTTTTTGGGTTAGTTGAATAACAACTAATTCCGCCCACTCTTCCAAAACCCGAGATTTTACTTGCTTTCATAAAATATAAAAACACAAAAATAATCATCTTTCATCTTTAGAACTATTAATTAGGTTTTCTAATCCTAGCGACACTATTCCTAAGCTGAACGATCAATCCCCCGGTACTTGTCACTATACTATACTACAACGATCAGGTACACTGCCTGGTGGGGGTTGTAAGCCTCGCGAGATCCCTCGAGAGGTAAAGCAAGGCGATTCCCACGCATCAATTGTATCGATGCGTAACTGAATTTAATAAGAATTAACCTATAGATCCAAGTTATGTCCAGCTTTATATCCATTTAGTAACAGTTTAAATCCATTTATAACAGTTTAAGAAACACATAACACAAATTGACCTTTAAATCCATGTTTAAGATGTTTCAACTATGCTCCTTCATTTGCTTCAACTCTGTGACCTCAGAAAACAAATTTTCAAATATATGGTGTTTTGCGGCTATTATAAACCGAACAAATAAATCCTCAATATCACAACTGAAATCAAACTGAAATATTGTTAACATAACTACTATTATAAACCTTTGTAAAATATTTTGTTGTTGTCATCAAACTGAAATATTGTTAACATAACTACTATATCATCATTCGAAGGAGATAATTAAAAAGGCATTAAATTTTTAAAACTATAAAAAATGCCCAAGATTTTTAAAACGATTCATTATAAAAAAAACACATGACACAAACTAACCATTAAATCCTTGCTGATATCACTCACTTCTTAGGATGAGTTACTTTTCAAGAAACCTTCTTGCAGCTTAAAGGCTCCTTATCTTCAAAATGAGAATTTGTGTTCTTCACAAAGCAAAGACTCTTATCAATACAAAACACGTAATTAAACCTCCAAGACAGAATAGTCAAACAAAAGTTTCATTGAGGAATTTTATCAAATAGTTGGCGTACATCTGGAAATAATAGCAATAATATGAGTTTTAACACGTCGTCGAACGCATAAACTTAATCAACTGCTACGTCAAACCAATCATTTCCAAATAATCTTGAAATAAATTATCATTAACATGAAAATTCCTCAACTTGTTATGTCGATTGTAAAGAAGATTTTGAAGTAGACATTGAAGATAGATAGGCAATAATATAAATGTCATGGATTCCAATACAACTGAAACTTACATAAATTATTGGGTTGAATTCATTGTAGATTGATTTGTGAAGCCTGTAAAATAAAAAGTAAGAATACAATCAATTCAACCTATATCCAAATCATAACATGTAAAAAGAGAATAAATAATTGCAAAAGTAGAGGATGAAGAGATGGTGTAGTGCTTATGAATTGGCAAAAAAATTGAAATATAATGTGGTTGTGATTTGAAATTGTGGTACTGTGTTTTGAATCTGGTCAAGGAGACATTAAAGGATGAATTGTAACTGATTTAGGAAGGAGCGTGTTGAGGAAGATTGGTTTTCAATTGAATGATAATAATGAGTTACAAAAAATATGGCTTCATAGGAGCGGTCACTTATTTGACTTTTGCATTCTGCGTTTTTTATTTTGTTCATATTCTCCTCTCTTTTGATAAGCATAATCGATATTGTACATTGAAGCTAATTAAGGAATCTTAGTCACACAATTAATGAGTTTTTTTTAATGCTCATGCTTAAAGGGCTTGTGCAAAAGGATTTTATTGTCTTTTTATTTGGTTTCTCCTCTTTTTTAATGCTTAAAATTGTTGTACACTATTTTTTAATTAAGGAATTTTTGTCACAAATTTAATGAGTTTTTTTAATGCTCGTGCTTCAGGGCGCTTGTACAAAACCTTATTTTATTAGATAGTATAGATACCGTTCAAAAAAAAAAAGTGATCTATGAGTCAGCACTGTTGCAAAAACACAAGCTGAAATTTTCAGGAGCTCGATAGGAACATTGAAACTCACATGTAACCAGCCCTAAAACCCAATTCAGATCGAGCTATGTTACCATGTATGGAAGATACATGCATATGTGACATGATCACGGTGGTGGTGACAATAGTTGGCTAAGTGTACAGATCATATGTCGTTAACTTCAACTCTTTTCTAAAATTTGAAGACAATACACAAAAGCAGACTACGAAGTCATATTATTGTATTACTTTGTTATTTTAATAGTTCAATGAAATTTATTTGACACACGGAAGAACATATAGAAACTAGAAATATATAATCTTTACTTTTGTATGCATCTTGTCTTGTGGAGTGAGGACCTACAAAAGTGGAGCATCGGACACCACACAACCAATAAGCCAAACGCAAAAGTAATAAAAGAAGAGACAAATATATCTATTTTCACAACTTTTTGAGCTCTAAAATGTTGATTTATTTATTAAGAACATTAGCAAATGCCAACTTAAATCCAAAATATGCATTTTATTGATTAAAGTATATTTCAAATTTGGATGACACTAATCGATGTTTATTCAATTTAATTTGATTGTCGTGATATCCATTTTTTAACAATAATATACACATATCATGTCATCTTGGTGTGACCTAAAATATTGACGGTGTATTGAACACGGGTCACCATTTATGAAGCATGTCACCACTTAAAGATATTTACATACATGAGATTTATGAAGTTCAATTAGGGTAATGGCAATCGATGCGTCTTCTCAGAATCATGGGGAAGGACGCCGGTGAACACCGCCGCCAACTCCCAAGACGCTGGAATCATGGGACTGGGAAGCAAGAATGAATTTAAAAAATGTGACCGTTTGGAGGGCTTTTAATGCTTTTTTCTTTTCTTTTTTTTTTTTCTTTTTTTTTTTGGTTCTTTGACTGTTGGAGTGTATATATATATATATATATATATATATATATATATATATATATATATATACATGTTTTGTAGAAAATGTTATGTGAATACGTAAATGTAAATGTGTAATGAACTTGTGAAACAACGATTAAGGACTTGCATATCCAGCTCGTACTATTCTTCCTCAGTCAACTCACGAATGTTGGGTTGGTTTTCAGGAGGAAAGTTTATTGGTGGTATGTTTTCTGCTGGAAACATAACTCCTGGTGGAGTTGCAGGTGGTGGGTTGTCATATTGGAACACCGGAAACAGATCTTGTGGCGGAGTGTTTTGTGGGGAATTGTCTTCAGGTGGTGTGTTGTAAATCGATTCGTTTTCAAGTGATGCGTTGTGTGACATTGTGTTTGAAGAAGAAAAGAGAATTCTTAGATGATTTGTGTGTAAATTGTGTGGTGTATTCAACATCCAGCAATAGGTATTTATAGGATGATCCCGCTTTGAATTTGAATTCAAATTTTGAAATTAAAATTTTGAAATTATCCCGCTTTGAATTTGAATTCAAATTTTGAAATTATCCTGCTCTGGTTTGAATTCATAATAAATAGTTTACATTTAATTTTTATTATTTATAACATTATACAAAAAAAAATATAATAAAATAAAAAGTAAATAAATAAATTGAGGCATGATTCCAAATCCTCCAGAATCCACCCACTGCCAACAGTTTGTCTCCAGAATCCTCCTGCCACATAGCACTTTGTGATTATTGGTTAGTGAGAATCCTCCCATGACTCGGAGTGTTGGGTTGCCATCACCCTTAGGAGTAGGAATGGCAACGGGCCAAGACGATCATCCTTATCCTTAAACTCAATTATCAAAGTTTATTTTGTCCCGGTTCTCATTAGGGTTCCCTGTTAGGGCGGGATGCATCCTCAAACCCGCCCCGTTCTCATCTGGATCTTATCGAGGTGTCTTATATGAGCGCGATTCTCGAACAAACCTTATACCACGCGATACGTTAAAAAAGCTTCTATAACTATGACCGCAATTTGGAATATTACAAAGTTAAAAAAGTTAACAACTATTTAAAAAACATGTTTTATTATATAAATGCTAACATAATACCTTATGATTATAGATATCTATGTATATTTATGTATATGTTTCGGGTGGGGTGAGGTAGTCAGACAGGGATGTTACACCCCACAGCCCCGCCCCGAACCTGATTAAAAATACCGTTTTTGTCTCAAATCTGCACCGTAACGCGATAAGCATGCTCCGCCCCACCCTAATTATTTCGCGTTTCAGTTTCCTTGTCGAGTTTGGGTCTTTTCCATCCTTCATTACGAGTATTAAAAGAAAGTCAATGCATTTGCATCTGAAAAGTACACAACAAAGATAACAAAAATAATGATTCATGTGATTAAAAGAATACTGATAACATGCATGGACGTTTTTCAATCAATTTTGCGGTCTTGCCAATAAAATAGCTATTTCAGGAATTCTGATACTTCTTTCTCCCAAATATATATTTATTTTATATTTCAATCAATCAAAATGACTTAAGTCGATGAAGTTGATAGTTTATTTGTGAATAATGCACTTAGCGAGAATTCATAAAAAGGCGATGCTATAGCCTAATTCATCCTCATAACAACAAAGATGGTGACATTGGAACTCTATTAAATCTCTTTCATAATTTTTTCTATTCATTTGGCACATGACTGACATAATTATATGGTTATGAAGATTTGTAGGAGCAAAAATTGAGGTTATATAATTTTCCTTCACAAAAAAAACTTTATGCATTTTTAAGTTAACATTTATTTTGGAATGAAATGAGTATCTACTTTGTTAATAAGAATTAAAATGCGTACCAAACTAGATAAGTAAATATTCATGGGGAAATATGCAATAATTATGTTTACAGGTTGTTATGTAATTTATTTATTTGAAAAAGGTTGGAAAACTTTTAAAAATGATTATTTATGTGCCTAAATGGACGCGGCTATAATTTATTGAATTGTGAACAAGTGAGGTTATCATGACTTCACCAACATAATAATTAAATATAGGTTTAGGCATATAATTTGACATAACAGTTAAACTTAACAATCATTATTCTTATTTATTATGATTATTTCTTTAATATTTAAGATATTCCTCAAGAATGATTTGCATGATTTTAAATCCAAACGAGGATATAAAAGTTATTTGTCATTAAGCGTCGCACGTGGTGACAGCAAGTTACCAACGGATCCTTGGGTAATGTATTTGTTCCTGTTGTTGTCATGTTTATGTTGTATTGCCTTAAAATATGCAAACGTGATAAGAAACAGTGTTTAAGAATCATTTGTGTTCTAAGAAAAAAGTGATTTACACAATATTTAAACATAATCGTTTTCAATATGACTTTTAGATCTTCAAGGTTTACAATACTAGTTCAACCGGGGGCGGACTAAGGGGTTCACGGCAACCCCGGGTTTACAATAATTCAAAGCAAACGTATTACACGGTGATTGCATTATGTGAAAACAATATAATACAAGTAAGATTGATCATGAAAAGCGTTTCAATCGCAAGTTTTCAAGATTCCTGGATAATCCTTGAAAATACTCATCAACAAGTCTATAGGAACATGTATAACGTCAATCAGAACTTGTATAACACATCTTTAATATTCACGAATGCGTCAAGACAAACATTCATCGAAATTTAACCAAAATTTTAAAAGGAATTATCTAACTAGTGCCCTTAGGGCACTGGTTAAGAAGAAGGAAGACCCACAAAATAGTACCAAAATATATTTTAAATACTCAAGGACCCACACCTTTTCAATAAAAAATATATTTTTTCGGTACTATTTTGTGGGCCCTCACTTTTCTTACTGGTTAGACAATCCCATTTTAAAATCATCTGAATTAAATTAAAAAAGTAGATTACCACTTTGGTAATGTTACGCAAATAGTATTAGGGAAAGAGGACAGATACTTAAAACTTTGTTACTACTATTAGGACCTTCTGGACTTTGTACTTGTATCAGGACTGTAATAAATATTTACAGCTCACTTATCCAGTTACAGGGAAAATAAAGAAAATCAAAGGAAAAAAGTGTGCATAGATATCAACTTTGGTCTAGAAGATAAATGATCATAACTGTTAAAGAGTTTCATGCCATGTATAAGAAGCATGAGAATTTGAGATCAACTGGTAAAATTAAAGAAAAGGTGCAAATTAAAGTTGTGCAAAAACATAAAGACATGTTTCCACTTTCCACCATTTCCTGAATTGTTTTGTTATAAAGTAATACATAATGAAATATTTATTGGTTAATTACATTTCACATCAACTATTCATGAAAGAGAGACAAAAACCTTCTGGATGAGGGGTCAAGATGGCCAGACTCGACCTCGACATGCATATTTCTCAAGCAGAGAAGCGATTTTTGAGTGTCTATAAAACTTTAAATCTGCTTAATAAGCACTTGCTTTCTCTTTATTTATAAGCAATCTTTGATTTGAGTGTCGCCATTTATAGCTAATAACCAAATGCAAATCAAACCTGAAATATAACCTGTCATGAACTAATAAGAAAGTCCATATATTGATTGATGCTAAAAGGTCCAACATGTGTGTTTTTAAGATTTGTCTACAACTTGAAGGTCCCTTTACAAGAGAAGCTACCATAAGCAACATTTAACTGTACACGACGATCCCTACAGATATGATTTCATAATTATATTGAACCCAAAAACTATGCACCTATATCATCTGCTCCAAAGACGACTTCCCTTGCTGTGCATCTAAAATGGAATTTGCTTGTAGATCTATGATTTGGTATCTATACACCCCTAGGTCATGTAAAAAAAACAGTCTTCACCTGTATTAAGAAAAAAAAAAAAAAAAAAAAAAAGACACTGTCAAATTTATATATCAGGATTATACCAGTCCTTAGTGTCTAGCTTTTCATGTAGAAAAATGTTTAAAAATTAGATGCATACCTATAAACCAAGTTGGGACGAAATAGCCAAAAAAAAGCATAAACTAGTCGAGCAATTGCAGGGGTTGTGACAATGAAACATTAGGTGTTGAGGCTTCTAAGCCTTTTGCTTCATTTATGGCAGATTGTAGCACGTTGTATTGCTCACAGACAGAATCATACATTGCCTGTGAATAAGCTATCTTGGCCTGCAATTAACAGAGGGGTCTTACTTGCAAATTGCTTAGGAAATGAACTTCGTGCAATGACGGAGAATTGAGAATGATAAACTATGTAAGGCCTACCTCCTCAGGTGATCCACAAGTAGCAGTGGCTTCCTGGAAGTTAATTTCAGGTGCCACAGATATTCCGGTGCCATGATAACCGATCAACCTTTTCTCTCCAATATCTTTCTCAACCTATCCAACACTAATTCTTAATTAAGCTCTTAAAGGTAGATAGAGTTGAGGTAAACAGATAAAACAAAGAAATCTAAATCAGAATGTATACCTGAGGAGGAGGGGGCATGATGTCATGGCACAATATGGCTAAAGGATATATATGACCCACCACACCTGCATGGTCCACGAGCCTTCTCATGTTGTCCAGTGAAGTGGCATCAAATGGTGCCTAAATATTATATTATGAAATACTTGGTAAATAACAGTGCTGTGTTGTAACAGATAGGAAGTAAAACAAAGAGTGACGAGGGTTGGCACTTTCATCGATCATCAAACAAGAATATATATCTTTGAAGCACATGAATAAGCACCAGGTGTTACTCCCACTACATAAAGTATAAGGGCACTTAACAAGAAAAGCTATCCCATAGAATATTATGAACGAAAGTTGCCAAGTAAAAAAACATAACTGTAATCGGAGACAATTAGTCAACAAAAAAATTTCCTATAGTCTCCTACTGTTTCCATGTCATAGCAGATTAGCAGTATATATCTTACCGGAAACCATTGGTTGGTGATCGGATCCGGCCTGTCCCTGCCACCACTTGGTGCAATCCATATTATTTTTGATCCACCCCTAAAACTCAAATTAAAGTTATTAAACATTTTGATTAGATCTAAAAACATTAGAGTGGCTCAACAATCACAAATCTCGAAAGGTAGGCCATCAGTCAACACCTTAAGAAAATCATCAAGAAACGTGCATAGAAGTGTGTTTAAAAGAATTTTAAACTTGCATGACGTATGGAAAGAACGAGAACAACTAGATGACACCAATAGAATTTTTTCAACTGTATCATAATAACTTTTTCTATGTTTTCAAAAAATGATGGGAGTACCTCAACAGCAAAGCCATCTCTTTTAAACTTCTTGTATTTGCTCTCCTTTTCATATCAGCAAGCTCAGGAACATCGTTCATATGTTTCTTTGAATATACGCACAACAGATTCCTAATGTGTAAGTTCATATTAGGACCAAACATATGAAGGCAAACTTGTGATGCCAAATAGAAAGTATATTAGAACCTTCCCATGCTGAACGGCTTGCAAAGAGGATCTGTTATAACTCTGTCCCCAGCAACATAGATCTGCATAACAGCATTCAAATATTGGACTAATGGAAGCACTTTAATGATACATGGTTCTAAAATATATCGGGCTTACTATGTTCTCGGAAATATAAGGATTTGTCGTTTCGAGCAGCAAGGCAATAACAGCTGGGTCCGCTTCTGATTGGTGGTTTGAGATGAAAATCACATTTTCACCCTGATGGTTCAATTGTAAAAGTAAACATTAGGCTCTTAAGAAAGCAAGATCTCATACAAAAGAGTTGCAAAAAGGAAAATAGGTGCAATGCCAACAGTAGTTAAGCAATAAAGAAATATACACAAGTTAAATGACATGTAGTAGGCTAGCAGCCTTGATTGGGGGGGGGGGAAGGATTTTAAAGAGTCCCAAATTCCAAAAATTAATTCACAAATTCATAGAGACACACTGGAAACCATATCTAGGCGGGTGAAGTTTTCACTTCATTGAATTGTACTTCTCGTACCAAAAACATATTTACATGGTGCAAAACAATGCCTAAAAGGACTTCCTAATAAAAGCCAAAAAATAAATAAAAAAATAAATAATAAATAAATAATAATAATAATAATCCTAACAGAACATCATTTTAGAACATTAGAAAACAAAGACATGTTATGAAATAGCTGTAACAACCAGGTACCTGCTTGGATTAAGACAAATCATATAATATGAAATAGCTGTAACAACCAGGTACCTGCTTGAGCTGTTCTTCCATTGCACTGAAAATGGATACATTGCCAACATATGATTCCCTGAAAATAAACAACACTGCGATTAAGGATGACAATCATACTTACCTTTATCATCTCTATCTCCACTATATATAAAGCATTTAGGACTTTTATTTTTAGAAGTTTTAAAATTTGTAAGCATACACAATTGCTATTATTAAAAGTTTGTTTTTTTGTTTTTTTGTTTTTTTTTTTTTTTTTTTTTTTTTTTTTTTAAATAAATATTTCAATTTATTACAAGTAATAATTATTCACTATGATATCAATTATTTGTAACTTTGTAACTGTACACATTAATTTGAACATTAGAACTTAAGTTAAGACGATATAAATACAAATTTATGACTACACAAGCCTATAGTAATGGCCATTGAGTTCTTAACTACATATATGTATAATGATCATTCAATCTTTAAAATTCAATTTTGTAACTAAATATTTATATAATTATAGTATAATAGTCTTAAATTAGAAGGATTAGAAAATTTGCAACTTATTATCTCATGGACGGTGTTACAGACAATCTTACGTAGCCATGTCTAATAGTATAAACATTAAATCTGGTGTATTAATAAGTTTCACGTAATTTATGAGACACAATTACTATGGTTGGTGATTTTAATATAAATTTATTAAGTAATTGCATACATTTATCTTCATGATGAGTTGCTTAATAAATCAAGTATATTCATTCACTTTTACGTCATAAATAAACGACACATGAATCTCCTCTTTATAGATACAATCAACAATTACCACTGCCAACAACCACCACCGACTTTTTCTTCTTTACGATTACTATATATCGGCGTCAATTATTCTTGCTTTATGTATTTTTTCTGCCGTCACCGCAGCATTGCGCGGGTACCATGCTATATAATAAGAAGAGCTCAATGAAAAAGGAGTTGGATATTAATCATGAAAATGGTATTTAATAATACTTATGTCCAATTGGGTAGAACAAATTTGACCAAAACCCTGTACACAAAGATCCATAACGTTTATAGTATTCGAATATAACTGATTTTTAGCCAACTTATGCAGATAATAAATCTAATTGGACACTGAGATAGGCTGTAATCATCTACAACACCATTAGCATCCAGACAACACAATTCAAGCAACAAATACCAAGGGCAGGTTATCCCTTCCCTGTATTCTTTGGTCACAAATAGTACACTTAATGCAATAGAGAAAAGAGCAAAATATTGTTGACTAACCTGAAATTGATCAAAGGACGGATATAATTTTGACCAAACAAATAGTAATTAAAAGGTTCCTTAATTGCTTCATGATATGGTGAAAATTCAAATGGCTCCTGCAAATTAACAAATATATTTAGAGAATAGACAAATGATAGAAATGAAACAAATATTAGCAAGCATCATCAAAGGCAAACCTTCACATCCGAGAACATGCGATCAAATGCTATACGCATGTTTGCCAATACAATATCTTCTGCGTGAGGAACTCCACTTGATAAAACCTGGAAAAGAAAAGAATGTTGAATACTACAGAGTCGTTGAGAAAAAAACATCATTAGCTAAACTAGACCAACTATCAAAGTATCATACTCATCTGAATTAGTTTTCTTATTGAGTGAAAGTTTTAAGCCTCGACTCACCAACTCACCTAAAAGCTTAAATCTTTGACAGGAGGGCCAATGATCCCAACTGATAAGCTCTTAAAGTGACAAATTGACAATCCTGACCAGTGACAAACCGACAATCCTGACCAGTAACTGGCACTAGCATAAGAAAGGTGATATTGAAGAAACCAAGTACTTGCTTATACACAAATTAGTGAGAAACACTCCCACTAGTGACACTACATACTGTTACTCGTCTAAACCTAACGCCTCATGATAATGTCAGGCTACAAGCAAAACATTATAAACAGGAAATCCAAAGCTCGCTATGTGGTAACAAGCCACAAGGAGGAAAGCTACAACAATCACATGCTGCTTCTATACCCACTCTTTAGTGACATTATAGTTTAGGTTCATTTTGAAATCATAAATCCTATTCTTATTGGACCTTTTCAAGAATAGGATGAAAAACACACATAAATAAGTTAAAATCAGTCTCCTACTTATTCAAATGGTCTATGCTACTCAGTGTTCCACATGCGCTAAAAATGAAGGAATTCTGCCGAAAGAAATAAAGAAAAAATTTACTGCATTTTTGTAGTTCTGATACAGCTCCTCCATCGATTGAGCAATAGGTCTTGGCAATGTTCCAGCTTCTAACTCTCTTTGAATTCCAGAAAGAAGATCTGCTGGACATAGTATACAAATATGTTATATATACCACATCCTACCTAAGCTGAAAATAAAAAATGTATACAGCTGCATGCAAGCGCAAGATTCTATTCAAATCATGTGGAATTAGTAATAAAATGCTAAGTAAAATGAAAATTGTCTGGTGATAATGAAGATATTTAAGATCGCCTCCGAAATGTTTTGATTATAAACTATTATGTTACTTGGTAACGTTTGGGTTCCATTATGATGTAATAGCTGACATGGAAATTCCCTGAAAGGATATATATATTCACAGAAATCATATAGAATAAGAAGCATCACAACTGAAATTTTCATTTCTTGCAGTTGTCTACTATGAATAGATAGCCTAAGTAACTCCTCTCCAAAATTGATAATTGTATCTATTGACATAACTAAATGCTTAGAGCAGAAACTGCGACTGTAGTTCTCCGTTAAGAGTTGGACATATTTTCAAGGAAATATAGCAAATAAATGTTAAGTACATCTCTTCATAAACTGATTTCCAATCTATGATATTGAGCGTGTGCTACTTAGTCCTACTTAGTCTAGAACATTGGAAAAGGGACAAGCCTACAGTCCATTCCACTCATGCTCAATTGTCATATTTAATGCTCCAAACTCGACAAGCATAAGACATAGACTATTTCCATTAATCTATACTACATCACAAACTATAAAGCATTTTGAATTTAGGATTAAGACCTTGTAATTTTGATAAAGACAACTCTGGAAAGTGCCGCAACAGCACCCAAACCCACTAGTGTGCAGGGTACGGGTGAGGTATGATGTAGACAGTCATACCTCTGCCCAATGGTAGAAGCTGCCCCAATTAGGTGTAAACAAATTATTGTTTCCCCAAATAAAAACTACTTAATTATGGGGATTTCAGTTTCCAAAATCAGGGCCGAATACCATATTAGAGTTGATGTTGCTAAAATGTGAAACCCCTAAATCAATTTAGAAAGTTTGGTGATTCTAGGTTTACAATACAATTTCATATATTCCGCTGCATGGCACATGTCTATTGCTAGTGTGCATTAAAGAGAATTTTTTAGATCCTGAAATCTCACACGAGATCCAACATCCAAGGGTTCAAGACTGTTTTTTGTTAGAAAACCGAACAGCCTACTGAAAAGCGTATAATTCAGATTCCAAAAAGGTAAAATTGTACAACTATTGAATAGACTCAAATGCTTGGAAATGAGTTATTTAGTCGTTAAAATGTATCATAAAAGGAATCATTTCATATATTGTGGAAAATTCGAGTGATTTGATGGTAGATCAGTGAGAATGAAAAGATAAAAGAAGAAAGTAAAACGCAACATGTGTTCCGGAACCTTCGGCGCTAAACGTCATGAATTACCAAAACTTTCAATGCTTACGTCTCCAAGTGATTTCCAGAGTTATGCTGCATTGTTTTAAAAATGTATCAAAACAGATATTTCTCTCTTTGCACTCGCCGTAATTAAAAAAAAAAAAAAAAAAAAAAAAAAAAAAAAAAAAAAAAAAGCCATCTATATAAATAACCAACGATACGTGGCATCTCAAAGCCTAACAGACCATTAAATAATTAGACCACCACAATCAAAGTGCGCAAATGATAACACTGAGCATGATGAATAATCCAACAAAATAATAAATACCATCGTATACATTTTTTTAGGTGGCGTCAGCAGACAACCAAGTAACAATATGACAGCTCGGCCTCCCAAACAGCCCCAAAAAGGCAACAATCATAATCACAAGACACATATCACCAATAAGCCAAACCAATGCACCAATACTCAACAAACATGTATATTCATTACTATATGTCAACGGTTCAGATATACTCAAACATACCAAACCAATATCTATATAAGCTACACAGGTCATTCACTCATGATTCATCGAGAACATCAATCCAACCTTGAACACCATAAATCACCTAACGTAACAAATATTCAGGTTAGTGACTACATGATCGTTCAGGAATGTATTACAGACAACGACGACACTATGCATCTAATGAACAGAAATTAAAGTCTAGCGCAAATTCTAGCATCTGCAGCAACTAGAGTAAACAATCTAGCTACAAAATAATCTAGCATATCAAACCTCCTTCTAAATCAACAGCTCATTTCACAGTCACTTCGTTATAACTAAAACCAACGGGTCAACCACACACTCACCTACCGCCACTAATCGACACAACAAATACAATTTCACCACAACTCTCAACTCAAATTCAGAGTCATTTCACTTCAAGTAAAATCACATAATCAAACTAAAATCTCTTTATGCTGTTTTTAGTTGAATACCTGAACACCCTACCTAAAAGTGTAGAGAACTCGACTTTCCATAAAAAATAAATCGCAGAAAGAGTTAGCTATACAGATTGCAACACGTGTTCCTGAACCATCAGCCCTACACGTCACGAATTACTAAAATTGTCGATTTCTTACGTATTTCTGAAAATGTCAAGATACATATCTCTCTTTTACACGCGCCTTACTTTTTAGAAACCCTAACGTCATCAACAAGACAAATCAGTGCACCAAATATATTCAACGAACCGGATTAACTAGAACATCAATCCAACCTTCAACACCACTTATCACATTACATATCGAATAAGTAAACTTCAACTAATAAATACTCGTAGTAACAAAAACATCTTCTAACGTCATTGATACCTACTTCTAAATCAGCGGTACATTTCACGTCAATTCACTATAACTAAAACCTACGGATTAAACTCAAATCACAATTTCCGAAAACGCAAACAATAAACATCAATTACATACAACAAATTCAAAAATTCACAGTCATTTCATTACAAATTCATTTCACGCCACTTCACAGTAACTAAAACCTACGTATAAACGCACTGAACTCAAACAATTTATATCAATTACATTACAGCATTTCATTATAATCAAAATATATATAAAATTAAAACAAACTGATCAAACAACAATTGAACTACCTTTCTCATTACGAGCATCAATAAACGCACTACGCTCATACCCTAACTTCTCCGCCGCGTCTCTCACACTCTCCGCCGCCGCGCCGGAAACCGCTAAACACGGAAACCGCCGGCGACACCGTAACAACGCCGTAGAAGAAGAGGTGGAAGTTGAAGTAGGTGAAAGTGAAACCCTAAGCCTAGGGTTTGTAGTAGAGAAGAAGAGAGAAGGAGAGAGGATAGACATAATGAAACGAGTGTGTGTGTGTGTTTTTAGTGTGTGAGAGAGAATGTGAAATGAGAGTTTGTTAGAGGTGTGTTTTTACTTTTTAATTGAAGAGGTGAAGAAAACGGTGATGGTGACGGTGGTGGTGTATTGGATTAGAGGAGATGGGATGAGGAGGAATGCATGTGATAAATTTTCATCCAAAACGAGGCAGGGATGGATATATTTGGATTGCTTGCCGTATGTAAATTAGTGGGTGTTTGTTTCCGCTTATATAGTTGGCTTATTGCTTATTTGGTTTTGGGTTTATGTTTCACGAGCTTACTTTTTGTGGATTATTTATAAATTTTTCGGATTTAAAAATAAGCTACAATATATAAGCTTAAGAAACATAAGCTCAAAATCAAATAAGATATAAGGCAGTTATATAACGCGAACCAAACACCCTTTAAATAATTCAGGTTGGTAAATGGAGAGTAGGGGTGGTTTTCCATGTTGACTCGAAAAGGTTGGTTTTTCTTTTACATAACCGGTATTTTTGTGGTTGTTTCTGAATTCTTCATTTATATTGCTTTCCTAGATGGCATGCTTGATCAGCGAGTTTCGTGAGATTTGAAAATAGTTGTTTTTCTCTTTTGAGATCTTCATGATATTTTATTACTAAGACACTTTAGTGATATTCTCTTTTATTTTTATTTTACTTAAAAGGTATAAATTAACAAAAAAATCTTTTTTGTAAGTGCTAAATGAGTTACGAACAATGTTAAACTATCACATTTACCCTTCGGCATGGATTAAGCTTGAAAATTCATACCATTTTCTCAAAGAGGCGTCACTTGACTGAGCCTTGTTGTGAGATAATATTATCAATACAATGCCTCATTTGATTTGTTTCTTTTTAGATAGTTTTATTACCATAACTTTTGTATATTTGGCAAAAATGTTAATTCACACTCTCACTTTAAGAGCACACGGTAAGGTACCCGTGAGTTAAAACTTAACTCACCACGTCAGCGCCACATCAGCTTTTCTCTTTTAACCTTAACTCTTGACTTTCCACCCCGGTAGCATAACTCACCTATAACTCACCTCCACCCCAAAAATTTTCAATTTCAACCTCAATTTTTAACAAACACTTCATTTATTTAAAACATAACATAAATTCTTAAACATATTACAATACGAAATTAAAACATAAATAATACATTACGAAACATATGAAATTTAAAAACATAAATATTACAAACATTTATTCATCGTCGTCGGAACCTTCTTCTTCATTTTAACGTTGAAGACGTCTTCCTCAAACATGCTCCATAAGGTCTTTTCGGAGTTGATTATGCATATCAACATCGTGTAGTTCTATATGTATGCGACGCTGGGAATAACATCTGTCGATCCACCTCTCTCAGCTAAACCGTGGTGTCGGATCCACCCACATTTCCGGATACTCACGTAGTGCAAATTTTTGATCTTTTAAGATCATGTTATGCAAAATTATGCAAGTATACATTATTCTTTGTAACTTGACAACTTCCAGTGCACGTACCGGTTGTCGTAGTATACCCCAACGTCCTTGAAGCACCCCAAAAGCACGTTCGACATCCTTTCGTGCACTTTCTTGCTTCCATTTAAAATAAGCATGCTTGTCGTCAGTGGTTGCCGAGTAGGACTTGACGAAAGTTGACCACCGTGGGTAAATTCCGTCAGCTAAGTAATAACCCCGTTCATACCGATGTCCATTTATCATATATGGTGTTCTTGGGGCTTCGTTAGCAAGAATGTCGTCGAATAACGGAGAGTTATCTAAAACATTAATATCGTTATTCGCCCCCGCCATCCCAAAAAATGCATGCCAAATCCATAAATCTTGCGAAGCAACAGCTTCAAGCAACCGGACAATTTTTCCACTCCCAATGCATGCAATCAATGCTACCAAGCATGCCCCGGAAAACCATGTTCATGCTCATGTTTCTGATAAATAGTCTGAACGTCGGACCATGTCGATTTCCTTATAAACTCCCGCATAAACAAGTCTATAACGCACTTGTTAAAATTATCAAGACATTCACGTCCAGTACGCTCACCCATTTGCAAATACTCATCAAATGCATCGGGTGCATTGTAACAATTCGCAATTTCAGGTTAATTTCTATTTTCGGAAAATTTTACTATTCATGTTACTATTCATTTTTACTATTCATTTCTTTCTGAAATTTTCCCGAAAGTTAATTTTTATTTCATATTCTCGAGTGATAAATCATTTCCATGTCAAATTAAATGTTTGAAACTCGTCAGACCATTTTCGTGAAAGTTATTAAGGAATTACACGTAACTACACGTTTTAGGGTAAAACGACAATCAGAAATTCTACGCACAACGAAATTTGATCCCGTCAGGTGACCCCACATCAGAAAAATGTTTAACACCCTCATGATTTATTTGAGAATAAATCATGACTGAGAAAAATCATGGCCCAAATAAACTTCGGCCGTGAAAAACTGGAATTTTCAGTTTTAAGCGTTTTTACTCAGCCGTAACCCTAGCCTATACCTGCACCGCATTTCTAAGATGATTTGAGCTTTCAACTTATTAAAATAAGTCAACATATTTTTCCCCCCTCCATTGACTAAAAATCATTCTTTAATTTTATAAGTCATTTCGTGATTTTTAGGCTTCCGGTTTGATGTCTAAAAGACATTTAAGACCAACCGACACCAGACTGAGCCCAGTCTAGACATTATAAATCATTTTAAATCATTTTTAGCATATTAGAAAAGTAACATTTTACTTTTCTCAGTTTTACGCAATATTCGTACATTTTACGTATTACGCGTTTTAGACCCGTGTTTCCAGCTTTTAGCAGGTTTTACCACCCAAATGGAACTTATCACCCATTTTATATTTTATTATGGGTCATATGGACATTTCTAACAATACTTTAAAGTTTCATAATTTTACGACACCCGGTTTTACGTTTTGAGGCCTAATCATTTACGGTTGGCATTTCCCGGAGTCATAATGCATCAAATATCTAGATATTTTCCCAAGCCATGCCACCTCCCCCCCCCCCCTTATCCTCTTTGAACCGCCATTGAGGGGGGGGGGGGAGTCACACCCTTGGTGGCTTGATCTCATGGCTTGTTGTCTTGGATGGTTTACATGTGTTTTTCTTGCTAAAATATCCTAAGTCTTGTAACCTCCTCATAAGAGTATAAATACCCCTCTCCCCCTCCTTCCTTGGCCGGCCATCAACACACAACACAACACTCTTTCCTTAGTTTATTTCCTTCCTAGTTCTTGCAAGATTCAAGTGAAGTTCAAGTATAGAAACCCTAGTTGATCTTAAGTTACCAAAACTCTTCCAAACCCTAATATACTTGGTGTTTTCTCTTGAGTTTAAATCCACTCAATACACCTCAACCATCATCATCCATCTTTCAAGAATACCAAGGGTAGAAAGGTTGCATGAAGTGAAAAGGGTTGAAGAAAGTCTATCAAAGTCCATTACCTTACTTGTTACTCCTTTCTTTAATTAGAAAGCCAAAAGTTGTAAGACTAAACCTAACATGCTTCTTGTTTATTTCTCATGTTCATATCATTTACATGTTATTCTTGCTATATTATGTGTTGTAATTATGTCCATGATGTATCATGATGAGTAAAAGATGTTGTTGTAATGAATTATTGAAACAAGTTACTAAAACAAGCAAACCAATGAATTTCTTTGTAAGACCTGATCAAAATGGTAAAAATATGATACTTTATTATTACATATTGTGGTAGAGGACCTAACAAGGAAACCATAGCAATTTGAACCACCTAAAAAGAGTAAACGAGTCAAAAGTTATGGCGATTTGAAGTTACCAAGGATTTCCGGCAAAACTGCCTAAAAAGCTTCTGTGACAGAACTAAAACACGCAAAAAGTGGTCTTTCTGGTCCGATTCATGAAAAAGTTAAAACACGAAAGTTGTCCGGAATCATGTTTTCCTTTAGGAACAAAGAGGCTCGAGCCTTGAAAACGCCTTCTGAGTGAGATATTTCTCATTTTCTTAACAGCTATTTACATATTTTAAGTCACTATGCTATTGTTATACTTTCAAAGGAACAAGAATTGTTATGACTTATAACCAAGACCCCCACCATGGCTAGAGCCAAGGTTATGTATCATGACCTTGGAACAAGGACCAAAGGTCATGGCTAGGCCATGACGAAATGACCATAACAACTTACATAGGCGTAAACGTGAAATAATGAATTTGGCGATAACATGAACAAGCAATTTGGATCTACTTCACTTAAAAGGAAACCATGAGATTTTACCAAGACAAATGGTCATACAAAACTTATGAATCATACCCTAATAACAATCTTCATGTACTATAAACTTTCCTAAGTTTATCCAAATATCGGACATGTAACTTTTTCGGATAAAAACTTATATCTATATACTTTATCAACTACTACAATAGTAGGGAGCTTCATGTGAGGAGTTCATTATGTAAGCCGTCGAGATGAGTTGTGGATTTACGAGTTAAAGTGTCCTGGCTCCTCGAACGCTTACTAACATGACTTCTGAAATATGTTAGCCCGAACGGTAGTAAACGATATACCAAAACATACATGTTCATAAATCTTTCTTTCAAAGACTTACAAATATACATCATACATCATCATGGACTAAATGCAATATATATATATATATATATATATATATATATATATATATATATATATATATATATATATATATATATATATATATATATATATATATATATATATATATATATAGGCACTCCGTTATATTCTTTACACAAATCCTAAGTCGCAACATTCTATTTATAGGTTGCTCGTAGAAACCTACACGATCCAACCATCACCTTCGTTACTTGCTATTGTACTTGAGGTGAGTTCATAGCCCCACTTTACATTACTTCAATGTTTTATAAACCCTTGGGGGGGGATACATGCTATTTCTAAACCGAACACAATGCTTTGAAACTGTATGCTGCCTGATTGTTTTATTATTACTAAGTACCTACCTTGCCAATCCTAGGCCCCTATCATGAACCATTTAATCACTAGTATTAGTGAGCGCGAGTATTGTGAATAGGCCTATTGGGATTGACGAATCCCATTTGTTTGAGCAGTTAGTTCAAATGAATGCACTATATTTGAAAACATTAAGTATGACGGCAAAGTACTTACCGGGGCAACATAACCGCCGATTGATATTGGTACCCGTTAACGTATTGGTTGCATGAGCTTAGTATATAATAATAACTGTTTTGTTTTCTAACATGAGTATGAGTCTAATTAACTCTTACTACCAACATATTGTGTTCAACCGTTAAACAAACTCTATGAATATCACTCAACCTTTGTGTTGACCTCTTAAGCATGTATTTCAGGTCCATGATAATCAAGAATGGAGCGGAAGGGCACGTACCGGAAGAAGAAGGCTATAAACTATTATGTCATTCAATAAAAACATCATAGACTTTATATTGATGTGTTTTGAAACAATGGAACATTTTGGGACCTTACTATGTAAACTCTGATATATTTGAATAAATATGAATGACAACTCTTTTTATTACGATTCGTTTAGAGATCGTTTTCTATTATTATGACTGTTGTGCCGTCGAGTAACACCCAAGTTGAATTCCGCTGCATCATGAATTGGGGGTGTTACAGATTGGTATCAGAGCCATGGTTATAGTGAAACGGGTCTAAGTGAGACCTAAACTATAACTACAATAACAAGCAAAAACATTTTTATAGCCTTCCGCTCTTCGTGCCTTCCGTCCTCCAGAAGATTATGGACTTATTACACATGTTATCCTACATGAACATATTTGTATATTGTCATATGCACATTTTCTTAGTTTGAGCATTTTCCATAAACATTTGATTATTTTTGACATCATAAATTGTAGACATCATGTCCGCACCTCCATCTCCCGATCATCTTCATGCTATGCCCGAGTATTTACCAATTCTTCCCGGACCCGATGATCCTTACTTTGAACAAATTGACTATGACGATGAGGAAATACCTTATGAGGATCTAGACAATGAAATAGATTCGGACGAAGATCCTGAAATGGATTTGGACATAAATATCGATGAGTACGAAGAGGATCCTGAAATGGATGTTGACATCGAAGGCATCGAGGAGGAAGCGGAGGAACTATTAGTGGTGCCACATTTATCACCATTGACATCTCCACCTCCGGTTTCACCAATTTCATCCGAATCTAACCGTACCACTCCAGCTCAAATTCCGAAATCTACTTACCAAACCGGTGGAACATCTACATCTCCACATATGTTCGCGAACTCAGCTCAATACGAAATCTACTCTTTGAAACAAGCTCTCAACATAACCCAACTCAAAGTTCAAAGTATGGCAAGTCAAATGAACGACTACATATCTAAGGTAGATTCTGCCAGAATAGATGCCATGAATGCTCGAGACGACCTATATTGGTTTAAGCTTGACATGAGCTACATAAAGAGTGACTCGACTCATGTTGGGGAAGTAGTCTTAAATCCTTTGACGGGCTTGGATAATGTCAAGGATAGACTCACTTTGGTTGAGAGGGCACAAGAACAGGATGCGGTTCAAATTCACAAACTACTTAACCGCCTAAATACCGCCGAAATCCGGTTAGATGTGGCAAACTTTGATAGGTATCAACTTAGGAATGATTTGTGTGGGATGCAAACTCAAATAAATTCCATACAACAAAGGCTATACCGAAAGGAAGTCAATGAATACCGTCCGAACGAAAGTGTAGATGTGTTAGCAACACGCGGAAATAATAATCCGACCGGACAACAACAACCTCCCAACCGATGTTAGACTAGTGTTATAGTACTAGTTAGCTTTTGTACAACGTTGTAATTACTAACTGAAAGTATCAGTTAGTAAGTTTTGAATGAACTTGTAATAAGTTCGATTTTGTAATCAACGTTATATAAATAAAACTCTTGTTTTATATACTATCATGTGTTGCTTTTAAGTTTCAACATTATTATCCTATCATTCCTATCAAATTGTGCTCATTTCACAACTCTCTAATTACAACGTATCTTTTGAACAATAGAAACATGGCGCCAAAGAAAAAGACCCCACCAACGATGACGCAAGCCGCCATCCGCAAACTGGTAAAGGATAGTGTCAATGCAGCACTTATCACGGAAAGAGCAGCCGTAGCTGCAGCAGCTGCCGATGCCACCACAGCTGCTGGTGCTGCTGATGCTGCAGCAGCTGCTGATGCTGCAGCCGTTGCTGATGCTGCAGCAGCCGCAGAAGCCGCCACTGCTGCGGAAGCTGCAATAGCTGCAGAGGCTGCAAGAGTTGCCAATCTTAACCTTGGAGGACCTACCCCTCCAGTGACCAATGTTACTACAGTACCAAAGGGTTGCTCGTTCATTTCCTACCTAAAATGTGAACCCCTCAAATTCAAGGGTACTGAAGGGGCTGTAGGTTTGACCCGTTGGTTCGAAAAGGCGGAATCGGTGTTCATTGTTAGTAAATGTATCGAGGGGGATAAAGTTCAGTATGCCACAAGTACTCTGTTGAATGAGGCCTTGTCCTGGTGGAACTCAATTGCTCAACCCATGGGCATTGAGAATGCCTACAAAATTACTTGGGCTAATTTGAAACTAATGATGATCAAGGAATACTGTCCACGCAGTGAGATACAAAAGTTGGAAGTTGAGTTCTGGGATCTTACGGTTAAGGGAAATGATATCATGACCTACAACCGTAAATTCCAGGAACTGAGGATACTTTGTCCAACGATGGTTTCCCCAAAGGAAAAGATGTTGGAAAGGTATATTTGGGGACTTCCCTCAAGCATACAGGGGAATGTGACTTCGGCAAATCCAAAAGAACTTGATGAGGCTATGCGGATGTCCCGTAGTCTCATGGATCAAGTGGTACGTATGTCGGAAACCCGCAAGCAAAACAACCTCAACACCAACAACAACAACACCAACAACAACAACAACAGCAATGCCAACAATCCCAACAATTCCAACTACCGCAACAACAACAACAACAAGAACAACAACAACAAACGACCATATGATGGTAACCATGGGAACAACAACAACAACAACAACAACAACAACAACCAAACCCGAAACAACAACCACCACAATCAACAGAACAAGAGACAGGAAGCCGCGACGGCTTATGTTGCCGCACCCGCTGGTGGTAGGTACGTGGGTAATCAACCACAATGTACCAAGTGTAATTACCATCACGAAGGTCCTTGCCCGGCCAAATGCCACAAGTGCCAAAAGCCCGGACATCTTGCCAAAGATTGTAGAGGCAAGGGTATAGCTACTGGGGCTAACACACAGCCCATAGTTACTTGTTTCGGGTGTGGTGAAAGGGGACACTATAAGAACAACTGTCCTCAAAACCAAGGGCCCCAAGGCGGAGGTGCTCGTGCTAGAGCCTATGTCATAGGAAAGGAAGAACCACACCAGGACCCGAACGTGGTTACCGGTACGTTCTTACTCAATAATATTCCTGTTAAAGTATTATTCGATTCTGGTGCTGATATGAGCTTTATATCTACTAGAATTGCGCCTTTACTTGATATTCCATCAATTACTTTAACCACTAGTTATAATGTTGAGCTAGCTACCGGTGACTTAGTAAAAACCAATACCGTAATCCCAAACTGTACCCTTAATCTCTTAGACCACCCCTTTGACATCAATCTTATGCCAATTGAACTCGGAAGTTTTGATGTAGTTATTGGCATGGATTGGTTGTCTAAACATCAAGCTAACATTATTTGTGGTGAAAAAGTTGTGCACATTCCATGTGACAATGAAACTTTGATCATTCGTGGTGATCAAAGTGGAACTCGAATAAACATCATCTCATGTATCAAAACCATGAAGTACATTGAGAAAGGATGTTATGCTTTCTTAGCCCACGTAACAGAAAAGAAAACCGATGAAAAACGCCTCGAAGATGTTCCTATTGCCCGTGAGTTTCCTGAAATCTTTCCAGAAGACTTACCCGGACTACCACCAAATCGCCAAATAGAGTTCAGAATTGATTTAATACCAGGAGCGGCGCCAGTTGCCCGCGCACCATACCGGCTAGCACCTTCAGAGATGCAAGAGCTATCAAATCAATTACAAGAACTTGCGGACAAGGGATTTATTCGACCCAGTTCCTCACCTTGGGGAGCTCCAGTTTTATTCGTGAAGAAGAAAGATGGGTCATTACGAATGTGTATTGACTATCGTGAGCTAAACAAACTAACCATAAAGAACCGTTACCCATTACCAAGAATTGATGATTTATTCGATCAATTACAAGGTTCAACCTATTACTCAAAAATCGACCTACGTTCAGGTTACCACCAAGTTAGAGTTCGTGATGAAGACATTCCAAAAACGGCCTTTAGGACACGATATGGTCACCATGAATTCCAAGTGATGCCCTTTGGGTTAACTAATGCACCAGCAGTATTCATGGATCTCATGAATCGGGTGTGTAAGCCATATTTGGACAAGTTCGTGATCGTATTCATAGACGACATTCTCATATATTCCAAAAACGAAGAAGAACACAAAGAACACCTGAGAACAATTTTAGGACTACTCAAGGAAGAGAAATTGTATGCAAAGTTTTCCAAATGCGAATTTTGGATTCAATCCGTACAATTCCTTGGGCATGTGATTGACAAAACCGGTTTACATGTCGGTCCCGCTAAAATTGAAGCTATCAAAAATTGGCCAACACCTACCACACCTACAGAAATTCGTCAATTTCTGGGTTTAGCCGGGTATTACCGAAGGTTTATTGAAGGATTTTCTTCAATAGCAAAATCTTTGACCAAGCTAACTCATAAAAACAAGAAATACATGTGGGATGGAGACGAAGAAAATGCTTTCCAAACCCTTAAACAAAAACTTTGTAGTGCTCCTATCCTAGCATTGCCAGATGGGATTGAAGATTTTGTAGTCTATTGTGATGCATCGTACCAAGGTTTAGGTGTCGTGTTGATGCAACGCGATAAGGTCATGGCTTATGCATCAAGACAACTCAAGGTTCATGAGGAAAATTACACCACTCATGACTTAGAGTTAGGAGCCGTAGTCTTTGCACTAAAAATCTGGAGGCACTATCTATACGGTACTAGATGTACTGTGTACACCGATCATAAAAGTCTGCAACACATTTTAAACCAAAAAGAACTAAACATGAGACAACGTCGTTGGTTGGAATTACTTAGTGATTATGACTGCGACATTCGTTACCACCCAGGGAAAGCAAACGTAGTAGCCGACGCCCTAAGCCGAAAGGAACGGGTTAAACCACTACGAGTCCGAGCCTTAGTTTTAACCATAAATTCAAACTTTCCTACTCAAATCCTTCACGCTCAAGCTGAGGCGGTGAAACAAGAAGACATCCAAAAGGAAAGGTTGGATGGCATGATGCAGAAGAAATTCGAAACCCGTTCAGATGGAACTCTATGCTTCCAAGGTCGAAGTTGGTTACCACTTTATGGTGGCCTACGAGACTTGATCATGCATGAATCACACAAGTCCAAATACTCCATACATCCAGGATCTGATAAGATGTATCATGATCTTAAAATACTCTATTGGTGGCCGAACATGAAAGCCGACATTGCAACTTATGTTAGCAAGTGTCTTACCTGCTCCAAAGTAAAAGCCGAACATCAAAAACCATCCGGTCCATTGCAACAACCAGAGATTCCTATGTGGAAATGGGAAAGAATTACTATGGACTTCATTACCAAACTCCCAAAGACATCAAGCGGTTATGACTCCATCTGGGTCATAGTTGATCGTCTCACAAAATCCGCACACTTTATACCAATCAAAGAGACTTACAAAATGGAACAACTAACCCGACTATACGTCAAAGAAATAGTCTCAAGACATGGTGCACCGATATCCATCATATCCGACAGGGATGGTAGATTTACTTCCAATTTCTGGCAGTCACTCCAAGACGCCTTTGGAACAAATCTAGACATGAGTACAGCGTACCATCCTCAGACCGATGGTCAGAGTGAACGAACCATTCAAACACTTGAAGACATGCTTCGAGCTTGTATAATAGATTTTGGAAAAGGATGGGATACTCATTTACCATTAGTTGAATTTTCCTACAACAACAGCTATCATACAAGTATTAAAGCAGCTCCATTTGAAGCACTTTACGGTCGAAAGTGTCGTTCACCTGCTTGTTGGGCTGAAGTGGGAGAAGTTCAACTCACTGGACCAGAACTCATTCGTGAAACAACGGATAAGATTGTACAAATCAGAAGTCGACTACAAACCGCAAGAGATCGACAGAAAAGTTATGCCGACACACGACGCAGACCCCTAGAATTCCAAGTCGGAGATAGGGTTATGCTAAAGGTATCGCCTTGGAAGGGCTTGATACGATTCGGTAAACGAGGAAAACTAAACCCAAGATACATCGGACCATTCAAAATCCTAGCCAGGGTTGGCCCTGTGGCGTACAGACTTGAGCTTCCATCAGAACTCAGTAGTGTACACCCCACTTTCCATGTATCTAACCTAAAGAAATGCTTATCGGATGAATCACTTGTGATTCCACTCGATGAAATTCAACTCAATGACGATCTTCAATTTGTTGAGGAACCCGTAGAAATCATGGACCGAGAGGTCAAACAACTCAAACAAAGCCGTATACCAATTATCAAAGTTCGTTGGAACTCACGACGTGGTCCTGAATACACATGGGAACGAGAGGACCAGATACGTAAGAAATACCCACATCTTTTTACCAACGAAGCTTCTACCTCCAACGTAGATTGATCTCCGGGACGGAGCTCTCATATGGGGTGGAGACTGTAACAATTCGCAATTTCAGGTTAATTTCTACTTTCGGAAAATTTTACTATTCATGTTACTATTCATTTTTACTATTCATTTCTTTCTGAAATTTTCCCGAAAGTTGATTTTTATTTCATATTCTGGAGTGATAAATCATTTCCATGTCAAATTAAATGTTTGACACTCGTCAGACCATTTTCGTGAAAGTTATTAAGGAATTACACGTAACTACACGTTTTAGGGTAAAACGACAATCAGAAATTCTACGCACAACGAAATTTGATCCCGTCAGGTGACCCCACATCAGAAAAATGTTTAACACCCTCATGATTTATTTGAGAATAAATCATGACTGAGAAAAATCATGGCCCAAATAAACTTCGGCCGTGAAAAACTGGAATTTTCAGTTTTAAGCGTTTTTACTCAGCCGTAACCCTAGCCTATACCTGCACCGCATTTCTAAGATGATTTGAGCTTTCAACTTATTAAAATAAGTCAACATATTTTTCCCCCCTCCATTGACTAAAAACCATTCTTTAATTTTATAAGTCATTTCGTGATTTTTAGGCTTCCGGTTTGATGTCTAAAAGACATTTAAGACCAACCGACACCAGACTGAGCCCAGTCTAGACATTATAAATCATTTTAAATCATTTTTAGCATATTAGAAAAGTAACATTTTACTTTTCTCAGTTTTACGCAATATTCGTACATTTTACGTATTACGCGTTTTAGACCCGTGTTTCCAGCTTTTAGCAGGTTTTACCACCCAAATGGAACTTATCACCCATTTTATATTTTATTATGGGTCATATGGACATTTCTAACAATACTTTAAAGTTTCATAATTTTACGACACCCGGTTTTACGTTTTGAGGCCTAATCATTTACGGTTGGCATTTCCCGGAGTCATAATGCATCAAATATCTAGATATTTTCCCAAGCCATGCCACCTCCCCCCCCTTATCCTCTTTGAACCGCCATTGAGGGGGGGGGGGGAGTCACACCCTTGGTGGCTTGATCTCATGGCTTGTTGTCTTGGATGGTTTACATGTGTTTTTCTTGCTAAAATATCCTAAGTCTTGTAACCTCCTCATAAGAGTATAAATACCCCTCTCCCCCTCCTTCCTTGGCCGGCCATCAACACACAACACAACACTCTTTCCTTAGTTTATTTCCTTCCTAGTTCTTGCAAGATTCAAGTGAAGTTCAAGTATAGAAACCCTAGTTGATCTTAAGTTACCAAAACTCTTCCAAACCCTAATATACTTGGTGTTTTCTCTTGAGTTTAAATCCACTCAATACACCTCAACCATCATCATCCATCTTTCAAGAATACCAAGGGTAGAAAGGTTGCATGAAGTGAAAAGGGTTGAAGAAAGTCTATCAAAGTCCATTACCTTACTTGTTACTCCTTTCTTTAATTAGAAAGCCAAAAGTTGTAAGACTAAACCTAACATGCTTCTTGTTTATTTCTCATGTTCATATCATTTACATGTTATTCTTGCTATATTATGTGTTGTAATTATGTCCATGATGTATCATGATGAGTAAAAGATGTTGTTGTAATGAATTATTGAAACAAGTTACTAAAACAAGCAAACCAATGAATTTCTTTGTAAGACCTGATCAAAATGGTAAAAATATGATACTTTATTATTACATATTGTGGTAGAGGACCTAACAAGGAAACCATAGCAATTTGAACCACCTAAAAAGAGTAAACGAGTCAAAAGTTATGGCGATTTGAAGTTACCAAGGATTTCCGGCAAAACTGCCTAAAAAGCTTCTGTGACAGAACTAAAACACGCAAAAAGTGGTCTTTCTGGTCCGATTCATGAAAAAGTTAAAACACGAAAGTTGTCCGGAATCATGTTTTCCTTTAGGAACAAAGAGGCTCGAGCCTTGAAAACGCCTTCTGAGTGAGATATTTCTCATTTTCTTAACAGCTATTTACATATTTTAAGTCACTATGCTATTGTTATACTTTCAAAGGAACAAGAATTGTTATGACTTATAACCAAGACCCCCACCATGGCTAGAGCCAAGGTTATGTATCATGACCTTGGAACAAGGACCAAAGGTCATGGCTAGGCCATGACGAAATGACCATAACAACTTACATAGGCGTAAACGTGAAATAATGAATTTGGCGATAACATGAACAAGCAATTTGGATCTACTTCACTTAAAAGGAAACCATGAGATTTTACCAAGACAAATGGTCATACAAAACTTATGAATCATACCCTAATAACAATCTTCATGTACTATAAACTTTCCTAAGTTTATCCAAATATCGGACATGTAACTTTTTCGGATAAAAACTTATATCTATATACTTTATCAACTACTACAATAGTAGGGAGCTTCATGTGAGGAGTTCATTATGTAAGCCGTCGAGATGAGTTGTGGATTTACGAGTTAAAGTGTCCTGGCTCCTCGAACGCTTACTAACATGACTTCTGAAATATGTTAGCCCGAACGGTAGTAAACGATATACCAAAACATACATGTTCATAAATCTTTCTTTCAAAGACTTACAAATATACATCATACATCATCATGGACTAAATGCAATATATATATATATATATATATATATATATATATATATATATATATATATATATATATATATATATAGGCACTCCGTTATATTCTTTACACAAATCCTAAGTCGCAACATTCAATTTATAGGTTGCTCGTAGAAACCTACACGATCCAACCATCACCTTCGTTACTTGCTATTGTACTTGAGGTGAGTTCATAGCCCCACTTTACATTACTTCAATGTTTTATAAACCCTTGGGGGGGGATACATGCTATTTCTAAACTGAACACAATGCTTTGAAACTGTATGCTGCCTGATTGTTTTATTATTACTAAGTACCTACCTTGCCAATCCTAGGCCCCTATCATGAACCATTTAATCACTAGTATTAGTGAGCGCGAGTATTGTGAATAGGCCTATTGGGATTGACGAATCCCATTTGTTTGAGCAGTTAGTTCAAATGAATGCACTATATTTGAAAACATTAAGTATGACGGCAAAGTACTTACCGGGGCAACATAACCGCCGATTGATATTGGTACCCGTTAACGTATTGGTTGCATGAGCTTAGTATATAATAATAACTGTTTTGTTTTCTAACATGAGTATGAGTCTAATTAACTCTTACTACCAACATATTGTGTTCAACCGTTAAACAAACTCTATGAATATCACTCAACCTTTGTGTTGACCTCTTAAGCATGTATTTCAGGTCCATGATAATCAAGAATGGAGCGGAAGGGCACGTACCGGAAGAAGAAGGCTATAAACTATTATGTCATTCAATAAAAACATCATAGACTTTATATTGATGTGTTTTGAAACAATGGAACATTTTGGGACCTTACTATGTAAACTCTGATATATTTGAATAAATATGAATGACAACTCTTTTTATTACGATTCGTTTAGAGATCGTTTTCTATTATTATGACTGTTGTGCCGTCGAGTAACACCCAAGTTGAATTCCGCTGCATCATGAATTGGGGGTGTTACATGCATTATCGTATGCCAATTGGCGTATGGCAGCTGTACACCTCATAAGTGTACTAATACTTTGTCGACCGGTAGCATCGGGTCCTTTGTTCATGAATTTAAAATGATCTGGAAGTGGATCGGAATAGTAAGATTGAATACCTTCTACTATTTCTAGAAATAGTTTCCGACTCATACGAAACCTTCTTCGAAATTGACGGTGCGTATACTTACACCGTTGGTAAAAGTAGTCGCGACGCAAACGTTCCTCGGCAACCTCGAACTCACGATGGACACGTGTACGCGCGATGCGTTGTCGAGCTAATTCTGCTTCTGCTTGTTGTTCCAAACGTTGGTGACATTCGAACGCGAATATCATAAACTTCATGTCAAATTCATCATCAATATCGGAGAAACTCCTTTGTTCTTCATTATTTTCATTCGGATCCATTATGAAAATGAAAGTTTTGGTTGATTTTTTTTTTTGGTAGTAAGGAAGTATATAGGTTGAGTTTGAGTTGTGTAAGTGTGAAAATAAAATGTGTGTGAGGTGGGTATTTATAGTGGTAAGAAAATGAGTTTGATTTTTATTTATTTTTTATTTTATTTATTTATTTTTTTATCTGTTACAAACGGTAACAAAATATAGGGGTCAAAATGAAAAAAAAAAAATTGAATCCACTCACAAAAACTAGCTGTTGTGAGGCTGTCTTCGGGTTTATTATTATTATTATTATTATTATTATTATTATTATTATTATTATTATTATTATTATTATTTTTATTTTTTTATTTTTTTTATAAAAACGTCACTTCCATTAGAAACGAAACAATAGGATTACAAGAAATTAGTGGGGAGCCTCGAAACTATTTGGGCTCCCACACCTTTAGCAATAGCAAAACTAATCCTACTGAAAATATGAGTAGCAGCGCGCGCCCCGACGTCTTGAGTAAGAGAGAACTTTTGGATTCGCTTAAGTAAGGTCACCGCATCAGCCTCAAGTTCCCCAAGAGAGGAAAATGAGAAAGGGATGAAACCATATCCAATAGCCGCACATTTAGCTCCGTACTTGCTGCGTTTGCGTTTTGCGGCTTCATTCACTACCCTGCCTGGCACAACCATGGCTATTATTATTATTATTATTATTATTATTATTATTATTATTATTATTATTTAAACATAACCATGGCTATTAACGCACGTTAACCTCTTGCCCATGCACGTTAACGCACCTCTTGCCTTTCATACACGGTAAGTTAACGCACCGCGTTAAGGTGGTGCGTTAACTGTTAACTCGGTAGCCAAAGGCACTTTACTGAAGGCTCTTAGTGTATGTGTAAGATAATATTCAAATTAATTCCATAATCAACGAAAAAAAAAAGTGTTTGTTCGTATTGAGAACACATGATTATACCAACATGATCTTTCAATTGAAAACAACAAGACTAACGAGTCGGAACTTGGGTGTGGTCTAGAAATCTCACATCCCCATTCTCCCTAGAGAAAGTCGCATGTACCCATTCATGATATTTGCATCTTCAAGAACTATTATGGATTTTTAGGCAAATTTTACAAATAAATAGGGTGTCACAGACATTAACTCCAAAAAATAGCTCAAGTAAAACAAAGTTACATTATTTGAACTTGCATGTTAAGAGTTGGAAGTCATAATAAAATACTACGTATTTCATTTAGCATCAGTTTCAGTTATTAGTCTGGAATGGACGAAACTCGCATGGAACATAATTAACGCGTATAAAAGTATTTGTTGGTTTGAAACTGAGTTGTTTGTTGCTAAGATTAGGTGTTGTTTGTTTGAGACTTAATAAGTTAAATCACAACATCTATGCAGAGATTATGATTTTGACAAACTTGTTTTCAAAATAAGCTAATATTAAGCGAGTTGAGCATGTCAAAGGTGTTCCAAAACATACTCTTATACATAAACGTATATAAAATTTTCAATCGCTTTAAATTTTATAAAAATTATTATCTAAAAATGTATTGTTTGTTAGAAAAAGTTTGACGAAGTTTGTCACTTGTCCATCCGACTTGTTTTGAGTCGTGCAACGAGTAATTAACTCATATAGCAACCCATTTGATCCAAGCCATTGCGCCACTATGGTTGACGTTTAGTGTCCATGGCACATGAGCTTTATTATACCTATTCATTGACGTTTGTTTTGAGTTTAATGATTATGTTATGTTATGTTCTCAAGTTTAATTTTGGAAAGAAATAAAAGAAAAGAAAAGGAAATTTTGAAGAAGTTGTGTTTTTTTTAGTAAATGAAAGAAATTTGATGGGAAATTGAGCCTAAAACTTTTCTTAAAAAAATGAGTGAAAATAGAAGTAGACTAAATTCTAACATTTCAAATGACAAAATTATCCTTACTTTTTAATTTTTAAAACTTTTAAATATGGGTATAATGGTAAATATACCAAATATTTTCATTTTTCCTCTTTTTTTTCAACTCAACAGAAAACCTTATTAATCTTTTCTTTCTTTTCTCTTTTTTATTTTTTAACTCAAGAACACATATTGTTTCACTTTCTTTTACTTTGATTTTCTTTTATTCCTTTTCACTTTCTTTGTTTAATAAAAAACTCGAGAACACAACGTTAAGTAGATTTTTTTGCTTGGAATTAACTTGTCTTTTATACAATTTATTAATAAGGAATTATGTAGCAGGATGCTACTCGACTATTAAAATTTTTAATTTTAGGTCATCCATTTATCTAAACTAACTTATGGGTCACTCAAATATGTGTTTGTTTTCGTTTATACAAATCTGGTTCAAATTCTTACCTAAAATTTATACAATTTCAAAAAATATAGCTCACTTTAACATATCAAAACGATTAAATTAAAAATCTTAACATAAAACATTTCTTAAATTATCATAAATCACTTTCGACTAAATAAAGTTCCACTTAAATAATAGCTAAACCTGTTATTTTACATTTCAATAATTATTTGTGTTGTTTTAATATGTTAGATTTAGCCTTATTCTTGTTGTTTCAAAGATTTTCAAGAAAAAATTATCTAAAATTGGTATAAACGAAAGCAAACACATAACTGGATGACATATAAGTTAGTTTTAATAAATGAAACTTAAAAAGGAAAAAAAAGTTTAATAGTTGCTCGCAACATAACTTAACAAAATTCTATTTGTTCACAGTAGAATATATATTGAGTTGAATTAGTGGTGATATAAAGTTTGATACAATCGAGCATCAATTGAATATTAAAGAAGTAAAGATAAGAAGAGTAATTCACCGGATATAAAACAACTACTCGTTTAACTTACGCACATGACACCGAAAGCAAATAGTGAAATTACAAACTCTAGCCCGACATTCAAGGACCAAAAAACCATTAATATCTTGATTGCAAGTAGAACACACATACCGAGGAGATTTCTTTCTTCGAACAAATGTTAAAGGATGTTTGTGATATGAATCATTTCTGGTGCCCTTAGCCCATATGTTTGCAAACAAATCAAATCGACTGAGGCAATCAAGGTGAAAAGAGTTTTTGTGGTTTTGACAATGATAGAGTGGGCGTTTGGGGTGCATTTCCTCCTCACAAATATCACAATAGAAATCTTCAGGATGATTTTCTACTGGGGGATACGTCAATAGGACTTCATCATGTCCTTTGCAATACCTGTGACCAAGGGATTGTGGCATCCTCATTGCACAAAACATGTCTAATTGGAACTCACAAGCCTTGCAAGCATAGCTTATGCCATTAGAATATCTGTTACACGCCTTGCAAATAGGGTTGGGATCTATAAATTGGATAAGTGGATGGTTGTGGGATTTATGTTTGATAGTGTTGGGTAAAAATGTGCAGTTGACATCCAGATAGAAATCGCAAGTTTCACACCTGTACACAAACGTGTTGCCCTGGCTATAACAACCAGTGCATTTATAGAAGTAATGTCCTGATGTGTCTACCAAGTCAAGGGAATGATCTGGGTGAAGTTGATGTTTTAGTGTAAGGGGTAATTGGGCACAATATTTGTGGAGAGTGAATGAACATCCACCTTCACAGCAACTATAGTATGGAAAGGACAGGGGTCGAACACAACCATAACATACCTCAATGGAATCACTAGTGCTTGGCATGTTGTTATGTTTGGGCTCAACATTCAGGATTAATGGATGACGATGACTCCAATGCTTAATTTCTACTTCATCATTGTCGTCAAGAGATAACTTATCGAGATGAAGTAGTTTCAATGGATCAGTAAATGCGTATGGCATGGGAAAATGCAGCAGATCGTCTGCGTCTTCGTTAGCACCAGAAGTACTTGGACTATCTCAGAAATGACATATACATTGTTAGAAAGTGCAATCACAAACAAACAAAAAGGAAGAAAACTTGTACTGAGTATTACCTTGGAGTGGAAGGTGGTGATGCATTTAAGGCACATTTAATATGAGCAAAATATCTACAGTTTGCACAATGATACAACCATTCATTCCGTCGAATGTACATATTGCAAAACTCACAATAATATGGGTACTTAAAAAAATTTTCTGGAAGTGAATACACAAGAACAAGTGGGTGATTTGGGTGATGAGGTAGATCAAGGGTAGGGGCTAAGGAAGTGCACGTCTTGTGGATCCAAAAGTCACAACTATCACATTGATAAAGCAAGCCATCATTCTTGGCATGACAAGCATCACAACAAAATGAAGCCGGTCTTAGCTGGAGAGTTAAAGTGTGTCCAGGGTGACCTTCATGTTGAAATTTGACCATTGCCTCTTTCTTGATAGCATCAGCTTCCGCCTTTTGGCTTAACTCAACAACACAACAATTAATGCAAACTGCAAATATATGAGGTCCATCATTAGAAGAATAACACAGCCCATGAGCCAAGCGTCGAAGACGAGTCGGGTGTTGAAGAAGACATACACCCAGGGACGGAGCCAGAAAGAAATATGACCGGGTGCACAAATTTTTTTGAACGGTAATATAATAGAGTTAAAAAGTGGATTAAAACGAAGATTTCATTAAAACGATAAATAAATGAACATATTACCTTCTAATTAGTGATTCTACGATCTCCCATAGCAAAAAAACACTTACGTGCACCCTCATTTTTAACATTAATAAGTTCTTCTTTATCTATAGCACAAGCAGGGACGGAGCCAGGAAATTGTATTAGGGGGGGCTCAAAAATTTTTTTTTTCCCGATAGTAACATACAATTCCTTTTTTTAGAAGCCGGATTGAAATTTGAAGCGTTCGACATACGGGCTCAATGATATTTTTTCGGTAGTAACATACAATTACTTGGTTAGTTAAGAAAATGAACAAAATGGGCAAACGTTGACGTAAATGATAGTACATATGGGGAATTAAAGAAGATAAAAGTGCCACTGTTAGATATTAATTGGCCATGGCCGGAGTTGGATTGAAGACTTTATCAAACCCAAAATATGATGAAAAAACCTGCTTCTACGAAGACGGATCCATTATTTTTTATTATTAAGGGTAGCGCAGAATAATATGTGGCTTTCGTTTTTACATAAGAAACAATCTACTTAGTCTCAAAAACAAAGAAACCTTATATAAAAAAATAATCATCACCCATCCGATTACGCAAATCAGTTTTAATGAGCTTCATTTAAAAAAAAACATCTTTCAACCGTAGCGGTAGCAACAGGCAAGACTAAAGCTAACTTCAATGAATCACTACTTTTCATATATATTATAACTACGACAACAACAAAAATACCCCATGAACAACATAATTGGGGTACTATTCATATTCTAATATATTGTTGACTATCACTTAAACTTATTATCCCTATTTGTCTTAATAGAAATTGCATAGTTATTCACCTATTCTTATTGCCCTAAACCCTTATTGATGATGATAGACTATACGGAACCAACAAATTAGTCAAGATTTCATACAACCAATCAAAACATGAAAACTTTAAAAGACATAATAAACAAATGAAAGATATATGTTACGACTTGCGAACCTATTTCATCTTTGTGGTGTTGGTTCAATTTTGGATTTTGTAAATTGTTAGGATGATGAATAAACTTGTTCTATTAATAAACCTATTTCATCTTTGGGCTTTTGTGCTTTAATTTACTAAACTTGTTTCATCTTTGGGATTTTACAAATTTTTTTATTTGTAAGTATACAAACTAAATAATACTAGAGACACATTTTAACGCATCGGGTGCATTTAAGATACATTTAGGAAAAATCGATAATTTTTTCAAAACTTAACACCATATAGAAAAAATCCATAGGGTGCACGTGCACCCGCGGGCACCCTCCTGGCTCCGTCCCTGCATACACCACAGGGAAAAGTTGTGAATATTGTTTTTCTCATATTAATGAGTTTTAGAGGATGCTGATATATTGAAGGGAGGTTAATAGTGAGTGGGAGTTGTGCACATGATTTATGTAGAAAAAAATGACACTCTGTGCAAGCATATGCCGAGTCACTTGGTGATATTGGTTTTACACATGCAAAGCATCCAACAGCTTCTGGTTTCTTCTCTTCATTGTCACCACTTTTGAAACCAACACCAACAATCGTCTCCCCGTTGATGAGCTTCAATGGATGCTTTTCGTGACTGAAATGATTAATTTCTTCCATATCTCTCGATGATCTGTGAGTGTATGTGTTTATGTGTGATACGAGATCAAAGGAGATGGAAAACGTTTTCTAGGTGTTGACTGAAAGTAACCAAAGGATATGATATTGTGGTTTTAATTTGCTGGGTTAGGATAAAGAAAGTGAGTGTTGATCGCATAAAGTGATAAGAGCTAAACGTGTGGTTTTAATTCCCACATCATTATTCTCACTTTGTAACACTCACTCGTTAAAACACCTTTTCACTTACAACATAGCCATTTAGGTAACACACCTACAATTTTATTTATTTATTTTTTTTTATTATTATTATTATTATTTTTTTTCATTTTTCAAAACAAACTAAATTTCATTCATTCAAATAAAAATATAAAGTACAATATGAATTCTTTAAAAAAATAATAAAAAATACGAAATTAATACACAAATTTAAAAAAAAATCAAATTAAGTAATAAACTAACTATGTTGTTGATGTTCCAAACATGCTCAATAAGATTTCGTTAAAGCCTTGCGTGTGCTTGTTTATCAAGGAGTTCTTTGGCTTTCCTTCGTTGCACTTCGCATCACTCGATCCATATGTCTGTAATATATTTGGTCATGGACAAATATAAATTTCGCCCATTTTGGATATTGCATACTCTTGATCTTTCAAAATCATGTTATTCAATATGATGCACGTGTACATGGTTCTTCGTAGCTTGTTGATAGTCCAAGCATGAGCCGATTGATTTATAATATAATACTGAATTGAATATACATAGTGGTGGAAGGCAAGCGAGCAACAAGCTGCGCCGCTAGTCCTTTTTGAATTGCAAAACTAATTCTCTTAACGTCTTTTCAAAAAGCTCTTTCAACGTCTTTTCAAGCACTTTCTTGTCGCCGTTTAAATACGGCATTTTTCTTTTTTTGCAACCTAAAATGATTAGACAAAAGTTGCCCACGTTGGGTAAATTGTAATACCCTTTTTGAAATGTAACTCCGTTTACTTCAAACGGAGCCACGGGGCGATGTCTTCAAGAAGTTCGTCGAATAACGGATAACTATTCAAAACGGTAAGAATGTTGTTTGCACCCGCTACCCAAAAAATGCAGACCAAATCCACAAATCGTATGACACAATAGCTTCAAGCATTATAGTTGGGTATTTTTTTATCATCTCTCTCAAATTGCCTGTGCCATTCTTTCGGACAATTAGTCCATTCTCATTGCATACACTCAATGCTTCTAAGCATTCCCAGAAACCCGTGAACCGTGTTATGTGCGGTGTATAACTTTTGAATGTCATTCACGTCTGGTTTTCTTAAAAACTCAAACATATACCATTGGATAATGCACTTAGTAAAATGATCTAGACAATCGCGTGCACAATGTTCCCACATTTGTAAATATTCATTAAATGCATTAGGTGTTATGACGTATGCCAATTGGCGTATGGCATATGTCATATGTGCATTTCATAATAACACTAAAACTTATTTGACCCGTAGCATCGGGTCGGACTACAAAGAATTTAAAATGATCAGGAATAGGATGAATAATTTGAATATAAGTTTCAATACCTTTGACTATTTCTAAAAATAGTTTACAGCTCATACGATATCGACGTCTAAAATAGTACTCCGGATATTTTGGGTTATCACTAAAATAGTCAGCCATCAAATTAAACGTGCTTCAGCAACATCATGTTTATTGTAGATCGGAGTACGGTGGCGTGAACTTTGGGCTTATTGTTGTTGCAATGATTGATCATCAAGATCGGACATTCTGGAATAAGATGAATCACTCATGTTTTTTTGGTAAAGATCAAGTGTTTTGATAAAGTAAGTTGTGTAAAAATTGGGTAATGTTTATAGTGTTTGAATGGGTTTATTTAAAAATAAATAAATAAATTCAAAAACATCCGTTATACAACGGTTACTCAGCTAACTTTTTGTCGTTTTCACGCCGAGGATTCGACGAGTGTGCTTGTGGCGAGCACCAAGGGTGTCACGACGTGGTTCAGCGGTGCCGAAAGCCCGGCCACGTCGGATTCGGCGAGTGTTTTCGATGCCACACCTTTCACTCTAAGTGAGGCATGGAATTAGGTTATGACATAGTATTAGGATAGTATTTATATTAGGGTTATTGTTATTGGGTTATTTTGAGTTAATCTTGGGCTTAAATTGCTAAATTCTTGAAGTTGGGTTGGGTTTATTAGTTCATTTTAGGATAAATTTTGGTATTATAATATGGGCTACAAATAGTGTTGGGCTGAATTTTTCAGGTTCGTTGGATTAGAAATCGAGCTCGTTTTCGTGAAACCGAGGAATTAAAATGGCAACCGTATCACATTTGTTGACAAGGGTGAACCGAAACCATGTGTTTGTGAATTTCAAGATTGACATTTTTTTCAAAATATTCATCTTCAAAGATACATTCAAGCTACTTTATTCATGGTATTGTTATGATTTAATATATAATTAAAAAACCGGACAATTAAAACCATCCAGATAATTCTACAAAAACAAATAACATTATTTCATTCACATTGAGACTTTTTAACCACCTCTTACCATATTTCAAATCTAAATACCATATTTCAAAACCATGTTTTGATGCGATAACAAAACGCATAATCTGTTTTGGATAAGCAATCCCAAACACCCCTTTAAACGATAATTAGTTACAAATAAAGAAACTAAGATGCAAAATTTTAAGCTCTCCATAGAACATTGCTTTTTCAGATGTGCTTCTATTTGATTTCTCAGGATGCTTGTTCACTGAAGTCATGTTCAATATCCAGATTTTCATTGATCAATAAACCCACAATTAATGGTATAAAGACTTGGTTTTAATGCTCTTTTTCCTTCAAATTTGAAGATTTTTTGGAGGACATAGTTGGAATTGGGCTAATATTCTTTAAGAATAGCGATTTCCATGTGACCCATTGCAATGTCAGTAATCACTTACACTCTGTTCTCTAGTTCTTATGTGAAGGAAAAGTAAAGTAAAAGGAAGTATAGAAAGTGGCGAGAAAAGTAAATGAAACATTATTAAAAAGGAGGAAATTAATGAAAAATATTATTTGACAATTATGCCCTCAATATATATTTAATTGGTGCCCAAGTTAAATTAAATAAAAGGTCAATTTAGTCATAACACATGCATTAATTATGTCCCACTCACTTTCATCCCAAAAATGAGATGAAAGTTTACCTATCACTTCCTCTTTTCACACTTTACTTTCACTTTCTCTCTCAATAAAAACTCAAAAACACATCGTTTTTTTGTTTTCTTCACTTGCTTTCACTTTCCACCCAAAACAACAACTTGAGAACACAGTGTTACACATTTTCATGGTTTTAAAAGCGTCGAAAGTGTTATCCTATAGCAAGTACAGAATGCAACACCCAAGCATTACAAATCAATGCACTAGAGATCTATTGCTACTCTCTCTCTCTCTCTCTCATCAAATGCAGTTGGTAGAACAATATCCGTACATTAATTTTAATAATGATACTAAGAGAAAATTCTTGAAATACCCTAAAGGTACACATGTGTGTACCCCATATGCCCCAAAATTTTCCATCTTCCCTATATACCCCAAGGGCGACTCTCTCACAAAAATTCTTGCGCAACCCTCACAGAATCTTGACAAGTGTCCCTTTGTGTCCCCACTTTGTACTTGCAAAGTACAACTAACCCCACTAATTTCTTGGGCAATTGGGACCTACTTTCTTGGGCGACTTTTGCTATTTTGTCTTTTAGCGAAAAATTATGGTTTTTTTATATTATTTTTTATTTTCTTTTAGTATAAATTACATATATACCCTCACACTTTCTTTTGTACTTATAGCTTTAAAACTTGTACATTTTTAATTTTGTACCAACTCAAGCCACCACCTCTTCCTCGACTTCTTTCTCCATTAAAAAATTCACTACTAGTCAACAACAGTCCCCCTTGTTCTTCTTCCTTTTCATCATGACTTTTGAGTCGTTCTTCATATGCCTTGAGTCTTCCTACCGCTTCTTCAAACGACATGTGTAACACCCCCTAATTTGTAACATGGCAGCGGAATAGTAATTAGGGTGTTACGGTGAGGATCGAAGTCATAATGATAGAAAACGACTCGAAAGAGACGTTTTAAAATATAAGTTTATTAATAAAGATTCAAATACAAGAGGTCACTATCAGAGTATTATAATAAAGGTCTTGATGTTTTAAACTGAATCAAACATCTTTTTATTTTACACCATTATTTAAATAAAGTAGATAAGTTTTGAAGTTTTTTCGCCTGTTCCATGCTTGCTTCCCATGCTAATTACCTGAGATAACATGTTTAAAAGTCAACAAAAATGTTGAGTGATATCATAGAGTTTGAATTTAGTAATCCTTTTGATACACAAGTAAGATTGTATTGGAAATACAATCAGTTGAAAATTGATATTGCAGTATATATATTGCTCTAAGTCTCATGACACGCAAAACGTTAACAAATACCGTAAATACGGAGGTGTTATCAAATTAATGATAAATTTTCCCTCGTGTAATAGGTGATTTGCCAATTCTTATTTTTACTCAAATATAATTATCACGACTAATACGACTAACAACATGCATAATGGCATTCCGTCAAGTATTAATGGGATAGGCTGTCAAACCTTAAATAGATCTATTCATTATATTCGCGTTCACATAACAGTGATTAATGGCTCATGATCAAGGGTCTTTTGGCAGTAGGTAACTTAGGCATATATCAAGTCAGGAAGCATACAGAAAATTACTTGTGATCTATTTATAACATGTATCCCTCTCACGGAGTTTGAAAATAAGTAAATGTGAGGCTATGACTCACCTTGATTGATACTGAAATGAAGAAAATAAAGTCGGACGAATTTATGATAACGGCTTCGAAACACAACCTGATAAATAGATTTATCTGAGAATTTGACCAAATACCATTTGGTAACTACGAACGAATAACGAATAATAATTATTCGTTATGACGAATAGATGATGTGCAGTGTAATTCTTATGATATGCATGATATGACAAAATATGTTATTTAAATTATCCATCGAAGTTTTACCTTTTTAATCGTAAGTAAAAATATTAACTTTTGAAATATCGTTATATATATTATTAACGTTACGTTAAATAATATATATATAACTAAAATGAAAGTTTAAATGCATACGAAATAAATTTACGAAAATAGAAAATAAATAAGAATGTTAAATAGAATATGTTTAGTCCTTGTCCTTTTCCAATTTTACCATTTTTACTCTAACGACGTTAGCGTTACACCGTTAGTCCTTTTTATATATAAATTACAACTATAGTCCTCTAATTGTCCAATAGTCAAACCTAGGCTTAGAATATTAACTTTTATCAATTTTTACCCTTATGATTCTGATTTTACAGTTTTAGTCCTTAATTTTCAATATTTACAATTTTAGTCCTTCTAGGTGTCGTCGCGTTACATTTGCGTGTGACACTGAGCACTACAATGTAACTCCTTGAAGTGATAGCTATAGCCCGTGAGTACTACAATGTAACTCCTTCCATCGGGTATAACTAGATAATCCAAGTCCCAATCATAAACTTTAAGAGTTCACGCAAGTCATCAATCGATACATGAAGTTTCGATGATGAAATAAGTAGACGCCTTCGTAAAAAACTCTTCAATCTCAATTAAGGGATGCCAAATAAACTCCGTGATCACTTGACATTTCATGTCCAAATTGTTAGCCGTTTTGACATTTTAGTCGACATTTTCCGTAATGTCCTTTGGGTTGATTTCCAAAGTGCACATTTGGAGGAACAACAATCCGTGATGAAATAGAACAAAGAGACGGATCATTATTCATGTGTGCAACTTTACAATCATGATAGTCATCATCAACACTTTGAGGAATAACTGGAGATTGGGTTACTTGAGTAGTCTGAGTAATACTTCTAAATGGTGCATCTTGATCAATGGAGATTGAGGAAGGTGAACCAGTTGAGACAGCAGGAACCGGGGCAACAGCTTCAGGAACTACATGATCAACATTCGTTGAAGCTTGGAAGTATTCATCAAACATAATCCCAGTCATCCTTAGTACATAGAACATTAGGTGTTGGAGGAGAGTCGTATGACCATTCTTCAAGCATCAATCACCATGTGGTATATTCACTCTTCTCCCCCTCAAAAATTGCAAGCGAGGTTTGCACTTTTTGATTGAGCAAGTGAATACGAATTCGAGAAAAGATGAGTAGATCCACTTGATGACTGAACGAACATGGAGAAAGCACGAACATGTTGTTGAGAATGGTCAAAACAAGAAGATTTCTCTTCTTCCGAAGATAAGGTGCACTGAATCGTACACCTTTCTTTTCTTTGATGAACGGGTCCTGAAGTGTTGTCAGCAGACACCATAATGTTGAAGTACGAGGCCTGCACTGAAGTGTACAGACGTCATCTCTCTCTTTTCTTCTACTCTCTTGCTAACTCGTTACCAACCCCATTATCATTCTGTCGGATATATGTCGTGACTACTGATGGAGAGAAACCCAATATGATGAACTTGAGACCGAAGTAATATGACCCGAATTTGTGACTTAAACTTGTACTAATGCGAGACAAAGAGCGGTGTAGAGACTTCGTGCAACATCGAATCCCTAAGTAGTTTATACTCTTCAACTAACCAACCATCAAGTATAAGATGTACATCACCTCTTGGATATCCACAACTTCGTGTGACACTGAGCACTACAACGTGACTCCTTAAAGTGATAGTTATTTTGCAATAGAGAGAAAGAAAAAATAACTAGATATCCAAGTCCTTGTCGTTGTATTGAAAGCTCGAACAAGGATCTCGAAGAATCTTCATCCAACCTCCCCGATATCTTCAGATACTAAGTACACGCACCCATGAAATTTCACTTCAGCCTCAAATAAATAATACTGAACTAACCCCGTAGTCACATCTTGTCAATTCAATGCCTCAATCCAGCCATTTGTGATGTTATTGCTGAACTTTGATAATGGTTTTAACCCGACCATGGTCAAGAGCTCATAGCCCATCATCACGGGATTTTACAAATCTATAGTTTAAACCGAGAAATAAGTTCTTTCGCGGGATTTTACAAAACCAAGAAGAAACCGTGAGACAGTAACAGGTTGAATGTGGCATGACTGATTTGGTTATGGCAAACATCAGTTTGGGTTAAGAATATCATGTGAAAATTACAGATCACATCACAATTTTAAAGTCTTTGTCCAACTAACCAACCTCGAACACAAACAATTGTGACCACATGATGAAGGAACCCGATATACCAATCTTGAAAATGAAGTAGAATTACTCAAATTTGTTACCTAAGCTTGCATTGTTGTTGGAAGAACGGTGTAGAGAATTTGTGCACCATGCAAATCTCTAAGTACTCAATACTATCTTGACAAAGTATGAGACAATCATCACCTCTTGCGATTATCCACAACGTCATCTACGTGTGACACTGAGTACAATAACGTAACTCCTTTAAGTGATAGTTAACCAGGTCTTCAACCATCCACCCCGACTTCTGGAAACTAGATAACCCAAGTCTTCAACTTACATCATATGCGCGAGCAAGTTATCATTGAAATCCTGCATCCAACCATCCCCGATTTCAAGATAAAATAGGTAGACTCTTTCGTGAAATCCAACTTCACCCTCAAGCAAGGAATACTAAATTAGCTTCGTGATCATTATGTGCGGTTGGGCAATCAAAGTGAGAAGAAACATGCGCAAATTCTTAGGAGTGCCCATGACTCATAGTCAGTCCAATCAAACATAGCTGTCTGACCCAGCTGCTTGAATGTCATTCGAAACAGTCGACATCTCAATATCTTCAAACGGGATTTTACAACTTATGTGACTTAAACCGAGAAATGATTCTTTCTAGAGATTTTACTAAAGTCAACAAAAGAAACCGGAAGATATATTCAGCAAGTTAAACTTAGAGAGAGATACCGGATGAGTCACAATTCACACTAAGTGTCAAGTCGTGACAAGTCAAGTTACAATATATCAAATTGAGATTAGTCAAGTCGTAAGGATTAACTCACAACGTCATATAACACTTTGATTAATCGAAACGACTTAAGTTATAACAATTCACTAATTGCAAAATGATTAACCAATCACACGAATCTCATCACTTAGTAACTTGCCAATAAGTTAGAGATAGTCGCTAAAGAGTGAGCAAACCTCTAGAGACGGACCCACTGAATCCTGAATTGCTGAAACCGGAACTGCAAAGATTCACACTACTGGAAACTTGCGCAAATTCTCCCCCTAAAAAAGGACATGCAATGACCTTTTTGCCAAAAACTGAAAGTCTGTGATAGTTGTGAATTTGACATGCGCAAAACAGATACATGGAAGGAGACACATAAACCTACTGCAGAGAAGATGGTGATAAAGACATGCTTGTAGTAACACGTTGCTGGACTCCTCATCAATGATTTAGCAGATTAATGATTCATTGAAGTTCGGAATATGCTAGACCACTGGATGAAATGTGCTTAACTATAGAGTGAGTAAAGGGTTAAAGCACGTCTCTAAGCAAATCACCTCCTGTCTTTAAGTCTGACCATCTCTTGAGAAGTTCTTGTACTACAATCCCATTAGAAGTTTGAGAAACAACAATCTCTTGATGAAGCATGATAAAGGACAAGTTAGTGACTTATACTTACACTAAAATCGTGATTTAGAACCTATACTGAGCACAAAAATGTAACTCCTTTAAATATAGGTAGTGATATATACCCAACCTTCCATCCTTAATTGTATATATCCACTTCTTGAACATCCAAGTCTAATCACCTTAAAAACACTCGAGCAAGGGTCACCAAACATCTTGCGTCCAACCACCCCGAGATGTTTGTGACACTAAGTATACCAACCCGTGAATTAACACACCAACCAAGTCACCGTAATTTCCCAATTCCTGCTGTTCTCGAAGCACAAACTTATCTCGAAGATAATAGTCAAATCCCGTAAGTTTTAATATGTCAAAAACCAAGTCCAGCCTATCGAATCTTTCACGGGATTTTCTAAAAACATCAAGAGTAACCGTAAAATTAATAAGAACATCTAAGGGTGAGTTGCAATACTAATCTTCAAAACTTAAGTCAACGAAGTCAAGTATCAACTTGATCAAATTGCAGCAAGTTAAGTCGTAGTTTGAAAAATCGCAACAAGTCAAATTGCAGACAACCAAATTGCAATACGTCAAATCGCAAGTGTTAACTCGAAACGTAAAATCGCAATTGGTCAAATTGCAATCAGTCAAGTCGTAACAAATCAAAACGCAATTTGACGAACCGCAATTAATCAAATCGCAAGTTGTCAACTGTAACTCAAGTCGCAAAAATTAAATTGCAGGCTCACTCAAATCATAGGCATCCACAATGCTGACAAACTTAAAACTCTGTAATCACGTCGACATATATATACCCCAAATACTAGCTGTGACGTGTGTATCCCCGTGAAATTTGCATGACCAAAATATCGCTCTTATTCGCCAAGCATTATAAAAAAAAAATTAACATAATGTATAAAAGATACATTTGAATAGTCACAATTCAGCCTATGTTAATTCATTTTGAGTCCAGTAAGCAGCACAATTCATCAAATCATTTCAGCCCCAACAATAATTGTTTGCGATATATCATTTTACAGTTCAAAAAATGATAACCTAAACCAATCGTGTAACAATTTAGCTCAAAAGAAATGATATCACAATTTAGCCCAGCTTGAAGTGAAATACTCTGTGCAATCTTTAAACCCGATCCAATTACCAAACCTAAGTGTTCAACTCGGCCCAATCTAAAAAATAAGACCCGATCCTGTCCAATTAATACCCTAATTATACGGTTATTTAACACCACATACTCACATCATAACCCTAATTATCACACACAATAAAAATATAACGCCTACCACTTATCACTCACACCAAACTTATCCTTAACCAAACCGATCAAAACCACATATCATCTCAGTGATCATCACTCATTATCTAATCCGACAGCCTGAATCACAAACAGAAACACACAACCGTACCACGATCTCTTCTTATGTGGTCTCAATCCGAATCAAGAAAGCGTGTTTTATTAAAAAAAAAACTTCAAGATCCTTGGGGTCTCGGGTAGGTTCATATGTTGTTTTTCGATTTGTTATTGTGCATAACGACCTTGAGAAAAGAGATAACAGTTTTGTTATAAACTTTTCCCTTATTGTGTCAGATATTTAATTGAATTGAAAGCTTAAAAACATGATTCAATGATGATTTCTTTCCATTTGTTTGACCTTCAAGGTCGGATGTCAATGTTTGACTCACGAAAGAAAAACTGAGATGATATTATTGTGTTTCGAGAAGTTGTAACTTGTTGGTTGAAGAGGTGAGAAATTGTTTGTGTGTCGATGGATATAGGGAGAGATGTATTTGTTGTAGATGTTACTGGCATCGAGGTTCATTATTAATTTGGACATGTAAGTTGTATTGGCCTTTTACTTATGTACAGCTACTCTTTTTCAAAACATTTTTCAATACCATTGGACTGATGATGGTGAACTGAGGTCAAGGTCTTATTGTATCATCTCATTCTTTTCTTGGAACAAACCGCAAGGTCAGGTAACCGCAAGGTCAGGGTAACTGCAGGGTCGAGGTAACCGCTAGTCGAGGTAACCACAACACGAGATAACCGCAAAACGAGGTAACCGCAAAGCAAGGTAACCGCAAGTCGAGGTAACCGCAAAACGACGTAACCACAACCAGACAGACATGTCGCTGTCTTGCGAATTTGTTCTTATGTGCAAAACCCTGCCAAGAAACCAGATAATCACAAGCCGCAAGCAAGAAGTCACCTAACCGCAGCCAAGAAATCCTCAAATCTTCGATTGATAGTTAACGCCCAAAAGTGTAGATACGGACAGATATTTGGTGACCAGGAAAAAACTTGACAGTATTGGACTTATTGGACCTTTAAAGATGATAGATTTACAATAAGCAGCCCACACGAATCAAACTACTAACAACCAGGCCAAGAAAAGTCAGATTTATAAACTGTTACAAAAAAAGTATATAAAAAAAATGACGCCAAGAAAAAACAGTTTTAAGAAAAATGACTCTTTGAATAGACAAACCACCAAATCAACCAAAAAACACAACCATGGCTCTGATACCAATTGAAGGATCGATATTTTAGTTGATTATGTGGATTGGGAGGTCTTGGATTTTGAAAATATATGATAAACATGATTCACAAGTTAGAGAGAGAGAGTTGAGAGAGTGGGAGGTTTCTAGTGAGAGAAACACCTAATGAGGTGTGTATATTATGAGAAACAACCAACCCTTCCCTTGTGTGGGAAGGAGTATATATACAATTACAATATACGCCCTCCTGTGGGCTGTGGATCAGGTATACAGTGGGTAAAGACCCGTCCTTCCTCCACGGTATGACAAATATCTAAACTATTACTATAATATCTAATCTAATAAATAAACTAACTACGAGCTATCATAATGCTATTACATCATTTAGGTGACCGAGTCTTTTATAGGAATATTCGTATTCCTAACAGTATTGGTACTTAGGATATTTCCATCTGCTAATTCTATGTCATAGATAGTATCTAGTTCTATAGGAGTAATATTTAGAATTGCGGCAAACGAAGTAGACACAAAACTTTTATCTGCTCCAGAATCAAATAATATCTTAGCATCTTGTTGATTTAATAGGAACGTACCCGTAACAACATCAGAATTCTGAGTTGTGTTTCCATCACCGAGTACATATGCTCTTCCTCGGGCAACATTATTGGCATTCTTCGGACAGTGAGTTCTGTAATGTCCAACTTCACCACAACCATGGCACTTTACTGCTATCGGCTGTGTGTTGGCTCCAGTTGCTCGACAGTCCTTTGTTATATGTCCAATTCTTCTGCAGTTGCCACAAGTAGCCTTACATGATCCGGTATGATGCATGTTGCACTTGTTACATGGGGGTAGAGTTCCGGCATAACCTTTATTTTCTGCAGCCACTGCTGCATAAGCTCTGGTAGCTTCTTGTCGACGATTCTGTTGCTGATGATGATTACTACGGTTCTGTTGTTGATCTCTGTTGCGGTTGCTGCTTTGATTGTTGTTGTTGTAACTTCTGTTACCACTGTAGTTGTTGTTGTAGCTGCGGTTGTTGCTATTGTTGTTTCCAAGGTTGTCAGCATTTCTCTTATGCTCATTGATCACGGAGGTAGAACCTCTTTTGATCACCCGGGTCAACAATCTCTGAGCAAGTCCCATAGCTTCTTCTACCGTCTGTGGGTTCGATGTGGTAACATCCCCTTCAATAGATGGTGGCAGTCCTTCCACATATTTCTCCAATGCTTTTTCAACATCGGGTACTATTGTTGGGCATAACACCGACAACTCCAGAAACTTTCTGTCGTATGTCTTCAGATCATTGTACTTTACTACTAGCTGATGAAATTCATCCTCTAGTTTTCTGATCTCTGTCCTGGGACAATACTTCTTAAGCATTTTATTTTTCAACTCGTTCCAGGAGAGTTTGAAAGCTTCATCCTGACCCATAGCATTCGCAGTAGTATTCCACCACGATAGTGCTTCTCCTTGAAGAGCTCCTGTAGCAAATGTAACTTTGCTATCTTCAGAACAACCGCTCCTCTTGAAGACTGTCTCAGTATGCTCAAACCAATGGGCCATTTCAGTAACTCCTTCTATCCCTTTGAAATTAGTTGGCTTGCAAGTCATGAAGTCCTTGTAAGTACATTTACGATGAGTAGATGTATTAGCTTCATGGTTTGCTCCATTGATGTTATTCAAACGATCAGCTTCACGAGCTGCAGATATACCCTCAGCAATCATCCTTTGAACCTCAGTAGGTGTCATGATCACTTCCGGGTTAGAATTTTCGCTACTTGCATGCTCTATTTTTCTATTGATAATACAAAAATATAGCTTTAGAATTTTAAACAATAATTTTGTTTAAATGATCTTGTGAAGTAGGGAAATGAATATTTATGAGTTCTAACAATAATTGGGCACCACATGTAGTTTTTATTTCGATACAACAATCATAATTATTCCGATATGTTAGATGCATTATTAATACACATGAACAACCATAAGCATAAATTAACATTTGTATATAGTAATATCACAACCAACAGCATAACATTAATAACTTGATCAGTTGAGTTTTCATAACAAAACGATACAAAATTCTTTATTAATTGCCACATGCGGCAGGCTTAGATGCCTCATTACTAATACAAATACTAACTGCCTCTAATGGTTAGGTACGTCCACATGTCCTCCCATCTCTAAAATCTGAGTTCGGAGATCTTGCATCTCGGTATGGTGTTGAATCTGCATATCTCCTACTAGGTTTTCCAATGTATCTGCTCTTCGGTGTGCTACCTGGGCTTCCCAAGTACGGTTCTGTCCCTCTCTTCGCAATGATATCGCGAAAGAGCGTGTCTCGGAGATATCTGAATGTATCTGAGCTAAACCCTGCTGCAACTCTATCCTATTGGCTATAAGGTTATTTAAGGTATTGTGGATAGTATCCGAATGGTCAAATGATGAATAATCAATCATCTGAAGAAGTGAGTCTATCTGTTCTTCGTGATGCTCCAAATGCGTCACTACTATAGAAGGTGAAAGAGTAGGGATGATTTCCATCCTAGCACTCTCGCCAGTTTCATAGATATGAGCTGGGGAAGTAAAACCAGGAGGATATGGTAATGATGGTGAAAGTGGATGAGTAGAATCGGAAATACGAAGTCGGCTGGATGCGGGTATATCTTCCTCAGGAATTTGTTCTCTATGGTGAAAAGTATATGGATAAGTCTGGCTAAAAAGATCGAATAGATGATCGGGTGCATATGAATCAAATTCATGATGTGGTAATGGTATATGTGTTGGTAAAACCAAAACATCGGGATTTTCAGGCGTTGTTACAATTTCGTCTTGCTCGAATGGTTCTGTTTCTTGAGAAACAGCGTCAGGTACTAAGGTAGAACGAAAAACAGGCGAAGTAACAGATGCGACGGAAATCTCAGAGTCGGAGTCTGATATACTCATATTGAAATAATACTGTAATGATTCGTAAATAGTGCAGAATAAGAATTAATTATCGTCAAAGAATGTAAAATTCTAATATACCAAGATTAAAGTATCATAAACTTAATGATTAACTTACTGAGTATGGTAACAAGCAGGCACGGCGGGCGAAAAATAGAATGGTGTAAATTTACTTTATTTGAAAGTGTGGTTATAGTTCAATGTTTGAAAACATTTGGTTCTCTATAACTATGGCTCTGATGCCAATCTGTAACACCCCCTAATTTGTAACATGGCAGCGGAATAGTAATTCGGGTGTTACGGTGAGGATCGAAGTCATAATGATAGAAAACGACTCGAAAGAGACGTTTTAAAATATAAGTTTATTAATAAAGATTCAAATACAAGAGGTCACTATCAGAGTATTATAATAAAGGTCTTGATGTTTTAAACTGAATCAAACATCTTTTTATTTTACACCATTATTTAAATAAAGTAGATAAGTTTTGAAGTTTTTCCGCCCGTTCCATGCTTGCTTCCCCTGCTAATTACCTGAGATAACATGTTTAAAAGTCAACAAAAATGTTGAGTGATATCATAGAGTTTGAATTTAGTAATCATTTTGATACACAAGTAAGATTGTATTGGAAATACAATCAGTTAAAAATTGATATTGCAGTATATATATTGCTCTAAGTCTCATGACACGCAAAACGTTAACAAATACCGTAAATACGGAGGTGTTATCAAATTAATGATAATATTGCCCTCGTGTAATAGGTGATTTGCCAATTCCTATTTTTACTCAAATATAATTATCACGACTAATACGACTAACCACATGCATAATGGCATTCCGTCAAGTATTAATGGGATAGGCTGTCAAACCTTAAATAGATCTATTCATTATATTCGCGTTCACATAACAGTGATTAATGACTCATGATCAAGGGTCTTTTGGCAATAGGTAACTTAGGCATATATCAAGTCAGGAAGCATACAGAAAATTACTTGTGATCTGTTTATAACATGTATCCCCCTCACAGAGTTTGAAAATAAGTAAATGTGAGGCTATGACTCACCTTGATTGATACTGAAATGAAGAAAATAAATTCGGACGAATTTATGATAACGGCTTCGAAACACAACCTGATAAATAGATTTATCTGAGAATTTGACCAAATACCATTTGGTAACTACGAACGAATAACGAATAATAATTATTCGTTATGACGAATAGATGATGTGCAGTGTAATTCTTATGATATGCATGATATGACAAAATATGTTATTTAAATTATCCATCGAAGTTTTACCTTTTTAATCGTAAGTAAAAATGTTAACTTTAGAAATATCGTTATATATATTATTAACGTTACGTTAAATAATATATATATAACTAAAATGAAAGTTTAAATGCATACGAAATAAATTTACGAAAATAGAAAATAAATAAGAATGTTAAATAGAATATGTTTAGTCCTTGTCCTTTTCCAATTTTACCATTTTTACTCTAACGACGTTAGCGTTACACCGTTAGTCCTTTTTATATATAAATTACAACTATAGTCCTCTAATTGTCCAATAGTCAAACCTAGTCTTAGAATATTAACTTTTATCAATTTTTACCCTTATGGTTCTGATTTTACAGTTTTAGTCCTTACTTTTCAATATTTACAATTTTAGTCCTTCTAGGTGTCGTCACGTTACATTTTTAGTCCAAAGTTACAAAAATGATTATAAAAATTATATAAAATTTTCTGTGGCTTATTAAGTTAATAATAAGCTTATTTTAACTGCTTATTTGATTAAAAGCTTATTTTTCAACTTATGGGCCTTTAACGAGTCAAATTCAAGGCCCGTTAACATTTTAAAATCCGTACTTCGTGAGACAAGTTGGGCTCATCAAAAATATCATTTTTCTTGTTCTATTTTCATATCAAAACGTTTAGATAAGCTAGCTTATCATAGGAGCTTATTTTTAGCTTATTGGGCTTTAAGGCCCACTCGCTATAATTATAGGTTTTTAAAGGTGATCGGTAACGATTTACTTTGATGAAAATTATGTGTCGAGATCAAGTTATTTTCACAAGTTATATATACGAAATTGTTTGCTAGCTAGGAGGTCTATTAAGTTGTGTAAAAATATGATATGCTTGTTACGCGATATTTAAAGTTATACGAGCGTTTCTTGGCATGTTTGGAACATTTATATATATATATATATATATATATATATATATATATATATATATATATATATATATATATATATATATATATATATATATATATATATATGTGTGTGTGTGTGTGTGAAAAACTTAGAAATTTACTAAGTGTTTATATGATTTTTCATGCGATTGAGCATGGTTCAAAAATATGTTCATTTGATGCATGTAACGTGAATTTAACGTGAAATATGTGTGTGTCGTGACTCCTAGGCCTTCCAAGATAGAGGCTAGTCACAAGTCGTGTACTATATGACAATATGTACGTGAAATAATATGTAAAACTAATATACGATCGATAACATGTATATATGAGGTGCATGAATTATTTTTAACGTGTGGAATGAATGGAAATGAGTTTGAAACAACTTACAACACCCCTTAGGTGGTAGAGAGTCGAGAATGGATGAATGAAACACAAGATACGATCAAATTCGACTATAACCCAAGTAATATACGAATATATTAAAGTCGATTACCCTTTCTTGCGTCCAAACGAGATTGAAATCAACTTTTGGCCTCCAAGGAATAATTTTTAGGAAGAAAGAAATATTTGAAAGCGTATGATAATTGAGAGAAACGGGTGCATGCATATGGTGTATATATGGTGTCATTTTATCACACGTAAGTGTGAAATTTTCAAAGAAACCACAAGTACTATGCATGTCAGTAACTCTATGCTTATAGGATGATATTATAACATATAATATGAATTTGAGAGTGCATGAAATAAGGGAGGTGTCCTTGGTGAATCACCAATATGTCGACCACCTTTTTATTATATACACGAATTGAGAAATCTTGTACAACTTGAATATAGCTGATCATGGATGACATTTAAACATGAAAACATGTTAGAAATGTTATTAGGAATACGTAGGAACAAACGGGAATCAAAACGGTTAAGATTTGAGTTTAATATGAATCGATTGAGTTGGATTTTTGTTAAACACTTCGCCACTTAAAAATGTATCAAACATCGACCTATGGACTTGGGATTTGACTCACTAATAGTTGGCTAGGTGGTAAACGAGGTGGTGTAAAAATATATATGTGTCGTGTATAAGAATTGTGAATACGCGAGGCGTTTTGGAGGCTTGAAGCTAGTCGAACAATTGAAATATTAAGATTTTGGAGTTGGGCTTTGGCCTTGGGCTTATGAATAGTTTACGAGGCATTGGGCTGGAAAAATGATTAAGGGCCCGTTTGGATTTTAATTGTGGTCAGGAAATTTAATTAAGATTAGGAAATGTAATTAATATTAAATGAAATATTTAGGTTTCGAGTAACGTGTCGAGGATTGGTTACGTCATTTCGTGAATTATATTATTTTGTGATAACGACAAAATAATATAATAAGAAAAATTTCAAATTTTTCTGAGAAAATGGGAATTAGTACGGTAACGAAAGATTATTTATTTAATAACGATATAATTACAAGAAATTTTTTTACCAGGTTCTACAACATGATTTCAATCTCCGAATATTGCTCGATAGAGGCAATAATTGGTAGATATTTCTTCGGGGCTAAATTGAGAAGCTTTCTCACCGCAACTTCTTCATCAAGCCTAGAACCAAGACTTTTAAACATTGCCATAATACCTCCTATCTTGCCAGAGAACTCATTGATCGTCTCGTTCTCCTTCATCTTTAACATCTCCAATTCACTCCTTAGAGTTTGCAACCTTGCTTTCTGGACCCGATCCGCTCCTAAATACCGAACCCAAATCGATTCCCAAACATCTTTGGCATCTTTGTGCCTTGCAACCTGTAGGAGAATATCTTCCGGTAAGGTTGGAAGTTTATAGCTTTCGTGGTGTAATTCTTTTTCTCATATACCGTTGCCCCGATTACCGGATCTATAGACTCCAAGAGACCATATGCCCTCAACACCGTCTCAACCAAAATAGACCATGAAGTGTAATTGGTTTCGGTCAGTTTAGGGCATTGAAGTGGTGCGTTACTACCTTGCTCACGGACTGTCAATGCGCTTGATGTATCTTTCATTCTTGCTGTCTTTTCTTGCTATCTTGCTGCGTTCTTTTGTTCTTGCTGCTCGTCACCTTTTTCTTCTTCTTTCTTTCTCGTGCTTCTTGCTTCTGCTCCTTGCTGTGATTCTTGCTACTTTCTTGCTTTCCAAAAGAAAAGTTCTTGCTAAAACTTGCTTCTTGCTTTCGTTGCCTGATTACATAAGTTGCAATCTGACCCTTTCTTTCTTGCTAGACGCCAGGCATGAGCCCCTAAGCTCTTGATACCACGTGTAGAATTCAGCTAGCACAACTCACTAAATGTGGAAAACACTTTATATATGGAAGAGATATAAAGGAGATTTACAGTGAAGTACCACTGAAATGCTTACTTTATTCAACAAAAGGAAAGGGTTATATATAGCCTTACTGGGAAACCATAAAACAAGGAACAAACTACTACCTACTAAGTCATGGCTATCCTAAAGACTTGGTACCGACTCTCTTAAACTATCCTTAATACCAGGTCCTAGTACATACCAATTCAAACTACTTTATTTAATTCAAATACTAAGTACTAAAATACTGAAAATACTAAAGTACTACTAATTCAAGATTAAACCCAACAGCTTTTGTGAAGATGATTTCGAGGAGCTGTAAAGGGGCTGGAAAAGTTTGGAAGTGGTCTGCGGTTTCAGAAGTTGATGGTATGCAGCTTCAGGTTAAAATATATCTGAAGTGGTTTATCGTCATCTGCCATAGGTCAATTGGGTATGGTTTTAGTTGGTTTTGGCTTTGTTGATCCCAGGTTCTATGGTCTGTTTGCTTCACTATAGGGCTGTTTGGTTTGGTTTATTCATAATTATAGTTCGTTTTTTGTTGTTGTTTCTATTGTATTGTTCTTGTCCGGGTTCCTTTCTCTTTAATCATCTTGTTTAGAGAGGTGGAATGCCGTTTGTTTGTATCGCCTTTTTGTGGTTCTATATAATGCTGCATTTCAAAAAAAAAGTATTGAGTAAAAAGAATGCTTAGAATAGTTAAGCTGTGTTTATACAAGCTAGGTTGTAGTTGTCTTTTGCATGGGGTTGTCCAGTGCAAAATATTATTTCCTTGTAAAGCTTGTAAAATTTTGTAATATATATAATTTCTCCTTTCACAAATAAATAAATAAATAAATAAAAATAAAACAATTAATTTTATAAACAATTAGGGCTTAAAAATATAATTTTTTTTAAGTTAACCTTGAGATTAGTTGGAGTGATTGAATTTACGCACGTGCGTCATCTTTTGTTGATGCTGATGGTTTCACCATTTTTGATATACACACAGCACGTTGTTACATGTTTTGTGTGTGTTTTAGTATTGACGATGAAGTCAAGTATCGGAATTTAGGGGGTGTTTAGATATGTTTGATTATGTGAATGGATGTTGATTTATACGATAATAATAGAAAATAAACAACAAGACCTATTAGCTCAGCTGGTTAGATTCGATTTGGAACATTCTTCTCCTGCATGCACATTGGTATGCATTTGAAAGTTTTGAAGCTTAATGATTACTTTTTAGCAGATTTTCTGTTTATACAAAATTCTGTTTGTTCACAGTTGAAGCAAATGATGAAATTATATACTCTAGCAAATGATATAAAGATACAAACAAGCATTGGTTGAACATGAAACGAGTAAGATAAGACGATGAAGCCAATAGATATAAACAAATAATGGGAACAATGACAGTATTCCAATTCCTTACTTCCTAATTATAATCAGATCAAATAACTACTCGTCTAACTTATAATTATGACACTCGCAGCAAATGATGAAATTACATACTCTAGCCCGACATTCAAGGACCAAATAACCATTAATATCTTGATTGCAAGTAGAACACACATACTGAGGAGATTTCTTTCTTCGAACAAATGTTAAAGGATGTTTGTGATATGAAACATTTCTTGTGAGCTTAGCCGGCCATATATTTGCATAAAAATCACATCGACTGATGCAACCAAGGTGAAATGAACATTTGTATTTGTGACAATAATAAAGTGGCCGTTTGGGGTGCATTTCCTCCTCACAAATATCACAATAGAAATCTTCAGGATGATTTTCGACCGGGGGATACGTCAATAGGACTTCATGTCCTTTGCAATACCTATGATGCAGGGATTGTGGCGATCTCATTGCACAATACATGTCTAGTTGGAAGTCACAAGCCTTGCAAGCATAGCTTATACCCGGACACCATTTGTTACATGCCTTACATAAAGGTTGGGGGTCTATAACTTGGATAAGTGGATGGTTGTGGGATTTATGTTTGATAGTGTTGGGTAAAAATGTGCAATTGACATCCAGATAAAAATCACAAGTTTCACATCTGTACGCGAACGTGTTACCATAGCTGTAGCAACCAGTGCATTTATAGAATTCATCATCTTCCCATGTGTCTACCAAGTCAAGGGAATGATCTGGGTGAAGTTGATGTTTTTGTGTAAGGGGTAATTGGGCACAATATTTGTGGAGAGTGAATGAACATCCATCTTCACAGCAACTATAGTATGGAAAGGACAGGGGTCGTATACACCCATAACATACCTCAATGGAATCACTAGTGCTGGGCATGTTGTTGTGTTGGGGCTCAACATTCAGGATTAATGGATGATGATGACTCCAATGCTTAATTTCTACTTCATCATTGTCACCAAGGGATAACTTATCAAGATGAAGTAGTTTCAATGGATCAGAAAATGCGTATGGCATGGGAAAATGCAGCAGATCGTTTGCGTCTTCATTAGGATCTCTGAAATAATGACATATATATATACATTGTTAGAAAGTGCAATCACAGACTAACAAAAAGGAAGAAAACTTGTACGAGTATTACCTTGGAGTGGATGGTGATGAACTGATGATGCTTTTAAGGCACATTTAATATGAGCAAAATATCTACAGTTTGCACATTAATGATACAACCATTCATTCTGCCGTCGAATGTATATATCACAGAACTCACAATAATATGGGTAATTATAAAACTTTTCTGGAAGTGAATAGACAAGAACAAGTGGATGATTTGGGTGATGGGGTATATCAAGCGTAGAGGCTAAGGAAGTACACGTCCTGTGTATCCAAAAGTCACAACTATCACACTGATAAAATAAGCCATCATCCTTGGTATGACAAGCATCACAAAGAAATGAAGCCGGTCTTAGCTGGAGAGTTAAAGTGTGTTCTGGGTGGCCTTCATGTTCAAATTTGACCATTGCCTCTTTCTTGATGGCATCAGCTTCCGCCTTGTGACTAATCTCAAGAACACAACAATTCACGCAAGCCGTAAATATATCAGCTTCATCATTAGAAGAATAACACAGCCCATGAGTTGAGCGATCAAGGCGACATACATCACAAATAAAACCTTTGAATATTGTTGTTCTCATATTAATGAGTTTTAGAGGATGCTGATATATTGAAGGGAAGTTAATAGTGAGTGGAAGTTGTGCACACGATTTATGTAGAAAAAACTGACACTCGGTGCAACCATATGCCGAGTCACTTGGTGATATGGGTTTTACACATGCAAAGCAATTAACAGCTTCTGGTTTCTCTTCATTGTCACCAATTTTGAAACCAACACCAACAATCGTCTCCCCCTTTATGAGCTTCAGTGGATGTTTTTCATGACTGAAATGGTTAATTTCTTCCATATCTATGGATGCTTGATGATTTGTGTGTGTATGTATTAAAATGTGGAACTAAATGTTAAATCTATGATGTATTTAAACTTAGAGATGATCCCATACTTGGAATACAATTTTCCTTGTAAAGTTGAAGAAACAGAGAATCTTACATTTGTTAAGTCAGGTTACATACAATTACGTACTACGTCAGACTGTAAATTTGTTACATACCACGAAAATAAAACAATTGGTTAATATGCAAATATGTTTCCAAACTTTTCAAAAAAAATATGCTTAAGGTACGAAGCTTTCATTTTTTTCACTTAAGTTATTGAACTTATTGAACATGATATTTTGAGGTCACTTAAGTTATAAAAATATATTTAAACATCACTCAACTTGTAAAAACATGATATTTATGTTACTGAAATTATAGAAGAGTATGCTTCTTATAAGTTCAGTAACTCAAGTAAATAAAATGAAAGTTCAGTATTCTAGGCGCATTTTTTTTTTTTTTTAATTTTAGTGACATCTATGTAAAGTGTATGTTCTCATAAAATATTTGCTTTATTCTTTTGTGAAGAGCACAAAAATAGAATTACCCCTTTCACTGTTTTTTATGCTTTTGTGAAGAGCACAAAAATAGAATTACTCCTTTGTCTTAAGATTTTCATGGTTTTTTTTTATGCTTTTGTGAAGAGCAAGAAGAAGAAAGGAATTCACATATTTCGTATTTTGCTTTATAATTCTATGCTTTTTAGTAGAATATATTCTTGGAACGACTATAGAAACATAATTAGTTTGTAATATTCTTTTCACCCAAGGACCCAATCGTAGAACGATATTTAGTTTGAACTCACCAAACCTTTAATAAAAATAGCGATAAACATAATATTCAATCTATGTTTATTACTGATGTGTGGATAGCCATCCATATGCAGTTTCCGCATCTACCCATAAGCTGCATTTATGCTTCGAAAAGAAATGATGAAGCCCAATAAGGCAATTAATGAGTTCCAAATGCCTTTTTTTTTTTTTTTTTTTTTTTTAATCATGGTTTCGACCTTTTGGCCGACTAATCCACGGGGTTTGAACCCACTGCCATACATACTCAAACCAGGTAAAACCTCACGAGGTTGATGTGGCCACTTCAAGGTTGTTTATCATCACAATCACATTGTTGGTCATCACGATCACATTGTTAGGATAATAATTACACCAAGGATACGGAGAACACGCGAGAACCAGTTTCCCGTCGACACAATGTCTACGGCATAAGGCAGAAAACGACAAAAAAAACGCTTGACCGAGCCCCACTGCGTTGAATTTTTCATACACATATTTTCCAGTCGACATGTTGACGGGAACATATCACCATACTTTTTTAGCCTCAATAATTCTGTTGACATAAATAATGCCTAAAAACATTATTAACATGTTATCAATATCTCTATGTTTTGATTATCACAAAATATAAACTCATAGAACTAAAACTTGTGACATAAACAAGTATTTAGTGATTAATATTTCTCTTTACATCCAAATCACTTAAGGTATGAATAAACAAAGTGTTTAGTGCATTTTATGATCAAAGGGGTATTTAATTAACTAATACAAAGTTTATTTAATTATATAAACATATTATATATTTTTGAAAAACACTTTTGGTAATAAAGAAAAATGTTTTATTCATACTAAATATATGAATTCAAATTTTTAACCAAAATCAGTTAGATTTTCACCAAATAAACTTTCCCCACTAAAAGACAAAGATTCTGGCCGTTTCAGCTGGGCGGCCCCCTTAATTATAAGGGGCGGTCCCCTTAAAATTAAGGGGACCGGCCTTGATTTAAGGGGACCGGCCACGCTCCTCTGTCAGAATCTGTTTCCTATAAATACCACCTTAAACCTGAATTTTTTCCTCACCTTTTGCACTACTAAACTTTCTGATCTTAGATCCAAATCTCCATTCTTTTATCCTTTGATCATAAGTGCAAGGCTGTCAAACTCGCGAGTTTACACGTAAGATCGTACGATCTTACGTGCACACCAGTGAAAATCGTGTAGGATCATGGTAGGATCGCATCTGAGGTAGGATCGTAAGTAAGATCGTAGGATCGCACGTAAGATCGTAGGATCGACACGCGATCCGAGTTCACTTTTTTTTTTTTTTTTTTTTTTTTTTTTTTTTTTTTTAATTTTTTTTAATCTCTTAAGTCCATCCCACTTGCTTAGGCAAAAAAAAAAAAAAAAAACAAACGTGTATTTTACTAATGTCTAATGAGTAAACCGCTATTATTTCATTTTCTAAATAGATTATAGTTTATACATAGTTTTCTACTTTTCTAAATAGATTATAGTTTAAAAGTGTTCAATAGTTTAATTTACTTTACTTCACTGTGATTAAACTAATCAAATGGTATGTTTTGGAATGCCACTTATAAAACGTTTGTTTTCTTGAAGTCATGTTGATTGCTCGTATGTTTTGAGACATTTAGGACCTATGTTATGTAATATTATCCACTAAATCGTTAATGTAACGATTGAAACTTGATTTTTTTGTGTTTTACTATTAATTTGGTGTTTGAAATTTGAACTTTGTCATTTTCAAGAAGATATTATATGAATTTATCTTTGACGTTGAGTAGAAATGTAAAACAGTTTGACTCGTATATCATTTATTTACAAAATATGACAAATTGGTAGGATCGTAGGATCGCGATTCGATCTTACGATCTCGATCTTGCAAAGACAAAAACGATCCTGCGCGGGATCGTGATCTTGACAGCCTTGCATAAGTGTATAAATTCTTTGTTTCAAAGTGATCCAACCTTCATCCTCTCAAGTGCAAGAGAAGAATACTTCTATCCCTCAAGACAAGAAGTATTACAACTTGTTGTGATCTCCACATCCAAGTTGTTGGTGCATCATCAAAGATCATTTACATTATTCTTTGTGAAGATTGTTGTGAATATTTGATTGTAGTTAGTTGTGTTAGATATAAGTTGTGTGATTAGTTAGTAGCTTGGTGCGAAGAAGATAAGCTAGGTACTAGATTGGTGTGAAGAAGATAGGTGTGGAGTAGTTAGTTGTGAAGTAGATTGATTTGAAGAAGTTGTGACTTAGGTGTGACGAAGTTGTGGTGTGAAAAGTGGTGTGTAGATTGGTGTGTAGATTGGTGTGTACGGTTTTCTCCGCCATAAGGAAGCTTGTTGATATAGTGAAGAAAACTCTCGAGTTAGGTGCTCGGGGAGTGGAGTAGGGCAAGGAAGGTGTCCTTGTAGCCGAACCACTATAAATCTCCTGTCTCGCGGTTCGATCTTTCCATCTCTTACTTATTTCATTACTTATCTTTATAATATATTGTGTAGTATTAATTGTTTATATTGTACAAGACTTGAGATCACATATTATCGAATCTAAGTTTTTAAAAGCTAAGCAAAACTCTAAAACTAATTTTTATAACGAAGTAAAAAGACGTAAAACTATTCAACCCCCCTTCTAGTTTTCCACAATTGGTATCAAGAGCCACGTCTAGCAAGATTTTTAAAATATATTGTATTTTAAAACTTGTAACGATCTATGGAATCTGAAAAATATTTAGAAGGGCAATCTATGCAAAGACCACCACTATTTGAAAGTGATGGATTTTTATATTGGAAAAATAGATTCGAAACGTATGTGAAATCAAAAGATCTTGATCTTTGGCATATTATTACCTTTGGTGATTTTCCTCCTATTCAATATAATGTTGAAACTAAAATGAATGAAATTGTATCTTTTGAAGAACAAAATGATGATTTGAAAAAGAAATTAGCAAAAAATAATGAGGCTAAAATGGTAATATATAATGCGTTACCACACAAAGAATATGAAAGAATTTTTATGTGTAAAACCGCCAAAGAAATTTGGGATTCTTTACTAATTACTCACCAAGGAAATAGCCAAGTCAAAGATAATAAAATAGATCTTCTTGTACAACAATATGAACAATTTACGATTCCGGAAGAGGAATCAATTGATAATGCTTTTGCTAAGTTTAACACTATCATCACAAGTTTAAAAGCACTTGATGAGACATTTTCTAGTAAAAATTGTGTTAGGAAATTTCTTAGGGCATTGCATCCGAAATGGCGAGCTAAGGTCATGGCAATCGAAGAATCAAAGAACTTGATGACGTTATCACTAGATGAACTAATTGGCAACTTGAAGGTTCATGAAGAAATCATAAGAAGAGATTCGGAAACGGTCAAAGTCAAGAAAGAACAAACTAAATCCATTGCTCTAAAAGCCAAAAAGGAACCTAGTGATGATGATGATTCAAGTGACGAAATTGAAGACGAAGAATATGCAATGGCTGTAAGAGAATTCAAGAAGTTCCTCAAAAGACGAGGAAGATTCAGTAGATCATCACGAGACGAAAGAAAAGCATTCCAAAGGAATAGAAGTGACAACTACGGGAAAAGAAAGTGCTTTAGATGTGGAAGTCCAAATCATCTCATTGGCGAATGTCTAAAGCCACCGGGTTATGAAAGTCAAGGTGCTTTTGTTAGTGGAACATGGAGTGATAGTGACAAAGAAGAAGTTGAAAAGCCAAAAGACGAAAAGTGTTTTATGGCAAAAGAAACCGACGAAATATGTTTAGGAATTGACTTGGAACCTGACGAATGGATCAAAGATAGCGGATGTTCGAGACACATGACGGGGAATCGCAATCTATTCTCTACATACAAGGCATACAATGGAGGTAACGTTATTTTCGGTAGTGACTTACGTGGAAAAATCATTGGCAAAGGTACGATCTCTCAAGACTCACTTACTATTGAAAATGTAGAGCATGTAGATAAATTAACATATAACTTGCTTAGTGTAGGACAAATATGTGATAATAAATGTAGAGTCACATTTACCGAAGATGATAGCGAAATAGTTAAGAATGGAAAAGTTATAGGTAGAGGAATTAGAAAAGGTGGCATATATGTTATGAAACTAGGAAACAAACCTGAGGATATGATATGCCTAACGACCCTAGATGAAAACTCTACACTATGGCATAGGAGATTAGGACATGCTAACATGCAACAAATACAATCTTTGGCCTCTAAGGAATTAGTTAGAAATTTGCCCAATCTAAAATATGACAAGCATTTTTGTGACGCATGTAAAATTGGAAAACAAGCTCATGCTAGTCACAAAGCCAAGAATATAGTATCCACTACTACATGCCTAGAATTATTACATATGGATCTTTTTGGTCCATCCGCTGTGCGGAGCTATGGAGGAAACAAATATACCTTAGTGATAGTAGATGACTACTCACGATACACGTGGACTAGGTTTTTAAGTGACAAGACCCAAGCCTTTGAAAAATTCGAAATATTTAGTAAAATGATTCAAAATAAATTAGGATGCTCAATAGTTGCCATTAGGACGGACCATGGTAGGGAATTTGATAACGAAGTACAATTCGGAAAATATTGCGAGTTAAATGGAATATCTCACAATTTCTCCGCTCCTCGTACTCCTCAATCAAATGGCGTAGTAGAAAGAAAAAATAGGTCACTACAAGAAATGAGTAGAACTATGTTAAATGAACAATCCATCCCACAAAAATTTTGGTGTCACGCCGTAGATACATCAACTTATATTTTAAATAGGGTATCAATTAGAAGAATTCTAGGAAAAACTCCTTATGAGTTATTAAGAGGTAGAAAACCAAACTTAAGCTACTTTAAGGTATTTGGAAGTAAATGCTATATTTTAAACACTAAGGACTATCTCACTAAGTTTGATCCAAAATCATATGAAGGAATATTTTTAGGATACTCACAAAATAGCAAAGCATATATAATACTTAACAAACACTCCATGAAAGTAGAGGAATCACTAAATGTAACATTTGATGAAACACCACCACCTCCTAAAACATTACCTTTAGAAGATGATGATTTAGTCGAAGATGAAGCTATTGAGGTTAGTAAAACAATACCCATAGGAAATGATAATGAAGACATCCACTTAGAAAATAACGAAACTGTTAATAGTAAAGAATCTAGATCACATCCATTAGATAATATAATAGGACATCTTAACCAAAGAACCCTTAGGTCACAAGCCCAAGATAAAAACAATTTCTTTTGTTTCCTCTCAGCAATAGAACCTAAGAATATTAGCGAAGCTTTAAAGGATGAAAGTTGGGTTATAGCTATGCAAGAAAAATTAAATCAATTTAAGGCAAATGATGTTTGGGAATTAGTCCCAAATCCAAAGGATATGACCATCATAGGAACCAAATGGGTATATAGGAATAAGTTAGACGAGAATGGAATAGTTACTAGGAATAAAGCTAGGTTAGTTGCCCAAGGTTATAATCAACAAGAAGGAATTGATTATGACGAAACTTATGCCCCCGTAGCTAGACTAGAATCGATTAGGATATTACTTGCCTATGCTTGCGCCCTAGATTTTAAGTTATTCCAAATGGATGTGAAAAGTGCATTCCTTAACGGTTTTATCAATGAGGAGGTATATGTGGCACAACCTCCAGGATTCATTGACTTCGCAAAACCTGATTATGTTTATAAGTTAAAGAAAGCTTTGTATGGACTCAAACAAGCTCCCAAAGCTTGGTATGATCGATTAAAAGCTTTTCTTATTATACATGATTATTCTATGGGAATGGTAGATAACACTCTTTTCACTAAAAGGAAATACCCAAATCTCATCATTGTCCAAATATATGTTGATGACATTATATTTGGATCGACTTATCAAGACATGTGTGATGAATTTGCCAAAATCATGCATGATGAGTTTGAGATGAGTATGATGGGTGAACTTAACTTCTTCCTAGGATTACAAATAAAACAAGTAGAAGATGGAATATTTTTTTAACCAATCTAAGTACATTAAAGAAATGCTTAAGAAGTTTGGCTTAGAAGACTCAAAACCCATGAAAACTCCCATGTCTACGGAGGTAAAGCTCACAAAGGATGAGGAAGGTGAGTCCGTAGATAACACCAAGTATAGAGGAATGATAGGTAGTTTACTATACTTGACGGCAAGTAGACCCGACATCATGTTTAGTGTCTGCCTTTGTGCCCGTTTTCAAGAGGATCCCAAAACCTCTCACCTAGAAGCGGTTAAGTGTATCTTCCGATACATTAAAGGCACTATACACTTAGGATTATGGTATCCTAAGGAATCCGGCATAGAAACCATTGTCTATGCGGATTCGGATCATGCGGGAGACTACGTAGATAGAAAGAGCACTAGCGGTATTTGCACGTTTATGGGATGTTGTCTAACGTCTTGGTTTTCGAAGAAGCAAACCGCTCTTGCTATTTCTACCACCGAAGCCGAATATGTAAGCGCCGGAAAGGCATGTCAACAAGCACTATGGATGAAACAAGCTCTCGTAGACTATGGCATTAGGTTAGAAAATGTCCCCATTATGTGCGATAACAAAGGTGCGATAGATTTAAGTAAAAATCCGGTGCAACACTCTAGGACTAAACACATAGAAATACGTCACCATTTTCTTAGGGATAATGTACAAAAAGGAAATATATCTATAGAAAAGGTTGCATCGGAAGACAACATTGCGGATATATTCACAAAACCCCTTAAGCGTGAATTATTCAACCACTTGCGTTTAGGATTAGGAATGATGGAACAAGTTGACTAAATTATATTGAATTATTTCAAATTTATACTTGCATGAAATTTATTTTTCTTCCATTTCACCTTTTTCTGAGTCTAGGAATCTATTTCGCACAAAACTAAAGATTGAGAAAATTTATTTTCTTTGCAAAAATGTTTTTTTTGTAAAACTCAATAAATTTTCTCTAAAAATTATTCTCACAATCTAGGAACCCCATGAAAATCATTTTCCTTGCATTGTTGACTAATTCTAAAAACATTGTATTTCAAAATCATGCATAAATTCTCACATATGATTGTCAAGATATATAATCTAATATATGTCTTTGACATTCATAATTGAGCAAAAATTGAATCAAAGAGATTATTCTTAGGATCGTTATTTCTTTTTGCTTCTAGGAGTCGAAACAATCACAACTCCACATTTGTTGCATATAGACACTCACTAGGACAAATTCACTAATAATGGTGTCATCTTGATCCATCACTAGTTTTTCACTCACTAATTATCCTTGCCTTTAATCTAAGATAGATGCCTTAGGAAGTTTAATTATGCTTGCCTTTATTTGCCTCCTCTTGCTTATTATATGTTGATTATTTGCTCTTTTGTTTATGTGTTTTTGCATGCATGCTATATCTTGATTAGAGTAGACTCTATATTGCCTAAGAAAATTGAACTTGCTTGAATTCTAATCCAAACACATAACCTTTCTGCAAATTTTCTGCCAAAAACCCAATTCTGGCAACCTGGAAATCACCAGATGGGCGGCCCCCTTAATTTTGTAAGGCGGCCCCCTTAATCATTAAGGGGACCGCCCCCTAATTAAGGGGACCGGCCATCTGATGATCGGGTTTACAGAATCTTTTCTGCTTTTTAGCCCATTTCAACCTACATTTCCCATTTTTCACAAACACATTTTGTCCTAATCTCCCAAACAAACCTTATCCATCCTTAAACACACAAATCTTACACTATAAATATCCCCAATCCTCAACACTCTCCATTCATCCCATCATGAACTCTCCAAACAAACCAAAATCAAAAGCCTCAAGGATAGCAAGGATGACGGAAAAACCCGTTTGGCGAAGAAAAAGCCCTCGAAACAAATCCATCATCATAAATGAAGTTGGAAGTCTTTCCACACCCCCAACTTCTTACTTCCCAAACTTTGCATCAAACCAACAAGATCATTCATTTGATCCTCTTTACAAACCATACAACATTGGCCAACCATCTTCCTTCAAGCCAAACTACACCTCTCAACTTCCAACCACTTATAATGATCCATACAAGTTTGATCAACCATCAAACTACAATTCCAACTACACAAACCCAACTCATCCATACTAAACCTATGATCCCCTCCACATTGCCACGGAAAAACAAAAGTTCCGTGATGAAATAAACCAAATCCATGATCTTAGTGATCTCCTTGCTATGCATCTTGCACAACGTAACAAAGGGCAACCTCCATCATCACCCTATGCAAATTTCCTTCCCCACTCTCTCAACTTGGATCAAGTTACAAACCACACTCACTTTTGCCCTTGTTGCATATTCCTTCAAAAACAAATCCTCTACTTGAGTGAAGATATTTCTTGGATTGAATATCTTCTCACTCGTAATCATCCAATACCACCCTTAACACGATACAACATCGTGAGATCCACTTCTTCCGCTCCACACTCCACTCCATATCCCTCTCAATCAAACATCTAAGCTTTATGCTTATGTTTCTCTTCAAGCAAATAAAATAATCAACCATGGGTTGCAAGCAAGTCCAAGTGCTCTCTTAGGCAATATAGGACTATGTCTTTTCTTTTGTGTTATTTTTATCAATATGCTTCAAGCATATTGAATGTTGTAATGCTTATCATTTTTATAATGCTTGAATGAATCTATGTTTAGTTGCATAATTGTTGCCTTGCATATATGTGTATCTTGCTCTCTTCAAATATTTTTGTAGCAAAGATCTCCATTGCTCGTTCCTTTGGTGCTCTCAAATGAGGGGGAGCATACATCAAGGGGGAGCATTCTACCCGTTTAAACTTCCCTCGCGAAGCTTACTCGGCTTAACCTTTTTAATTATACAAAAAGGGGGAGAAGAGAAATGTAAACTCTATAATACTTGTCTAAAAACAAGTTTTAGATATATTGATTTTAAGGTTTTGTAATAATCAAAAAGGGGGAGATTGTTGACATAAATAATGCCTAAAAACATTATTAACATGTTATCAATATCTCTATGTTTTGATTATCACAAAATATAAACTCATAGAACTAAAACTTGTGACATAAACAAGTATTTAGTGATTAATATTTCTCTTTACATCCAAATCACTTAAGGTATGAATAAACAAAGTGTTTAGTGCATTTTATGATCAAAGGGGTATTTAATTAACTAATACAAAGTTTATTTAATTATATAAACATATTATATATTTTTGAAAAACACTTTTGGTAATAAAGAAAAATGTTTTATTCATACTAAATATATGAATTCAAATTTTTAACCAAAATCAGTTAGTTTTTCACCAAATAAACTTTCCCCACTAAAAGACAAAGATTCTGGCCGTTTCAGCTGGGCGGCCCCCTTAATTATAAGGGGCGGTCCCCTTAAAATTAAGGGGACCGGCCTTGATTTAAGGGGACCGGCCACGCTCTTCTGTCAGAATCTGTTGCCTATAAATACCACCTTAAACCTGGATTTTTTTCTCACCTTTTGCACTACTAAACTTTCTGATCTTAGATCCAAATCTCCATTCTTTTATCCTTTGATCATAAGTGTATAAATTCTTTGTTTCAAAGTGATGCGTGGGAATCGCAACAGGCTTTACCTCTCGAGAAGCTTACAACCCCCACCAGGCAGTGTACCTGATCGTTGTAGTATAGTATAGTGACAAGTACCGGGGGATTGATCGTTCAGCTTAGGAATAGTGTCGCTAGGATTAGAAAGCCTAAATACTAGTTCTAAAGGTGAGGGATGATTATTTTTGTGTTTTTATATTTTATGGAAAGCAAGTAAAAATCTCGGGTTTTGGAAGAGTGGGCGGAATTAGTTGCTATTCAACTAACCCAAAACTAAGATGCAATCAAAATGAAATACTAAAAATGAAATTAAACTAATTTATACTAAAGTTGTGAGCAGTAATTGGAGAAAATGTGTTTACTTAGATTTCACTACTCCCTAGATATCTTTTACACGTTAATTACTTGTTATAATTGTATGGATGACGGATTGTATTCCTTAATACCATTCATGGGGTGGCACACATAACTCCCCAATTCTATGAGCTCTTATCTCCTCCTACACCATGCCCAGCACAACTATAGGGATTGTAAACAGTGGCTCATGCATTAAATACAACCAATAAAGACCTAGTGCGCGTTGGTTCATGTTTCTTAAGACGTTCAAGCATGTTACCAATTGGAGATCTGCCAGTTTTCTTAAGCCTAACATATAAATCATTCATCCAAGACAAGAATAAACAAGTAATCAACACATAATCAATATCTAGGTTTCATTAGATCTAACCAAACACAAAAGAGATCTAGCCTAGCATGATAGAATTAAGACAAGAACATGATATAGACAACCAACACATAGACATATTGATTGAATTAGAAGAACACTTATCTTGATTAATCATGCAAGGTATCAAGGGGTTGGAACCCTTGAAAAACCTATAAAGTTACACCAAAATCGTACTTAGGGTTTCTCCCAAAACTTCTCTCTTTTTTTTTAATGTGAAAAATTAGAAAACTATATATAGAAAAATGGGTTTGACGGCGTCAAGAGTAATCTTGTGACGCCGTCACCTCGCCGCCAAAACTCTTCTCGGACTGCCTAGATCTACTTCTGACGCCGTCAAGACTTATACATTTCCAGGCCGTCATGACTCTTTTACTCTTGACGCCCTTCCTACGTGACGCCGTCAAATCTCCTCTGGGTCGTCATGGAAATTCATGAAATTTGCTCTTGACGCCGTCAAGGTTTTGCTCTTGACGCCGTCACCTACTGTTCCCAGCATGGAAAATTAAGACTTTGGCGTTTTCTTCACTTTTATGCTCCAAAAACGTCCGAATTGCTTCCTTTTCCAGATTTCTCTCCCAAAGTACCTAAAATCACAAAAGGAACGATTTAGGGCAATATTTGATCAAATAAATTCGAATTCGGGCTTAAATGACCCCCTAAAAACGGATCATTTTTCGCCTCATCATATACCCTTACACTTGAGATTTGCTTGTCCTCAAGCAAATGCGCTTTTATTCTAGTCAAAATACAAGTTAGGGGTCATTTAACACTAATATAAAAGTAATTACAACAAATAATCGTTCCACTAAAGACCAATAGACAAGCACGGAGGTCATACACAAGCACCTCACAAATAGTGTTTAGATACTCACATCTCTCGGGTGTAATAAAGTGTAAATTACAATATGGAAACGGAAGATATCTCTCACTACCTGTCATAGCAAAATAGATTACCATAGGCTTGGGAAAGGATCGAACCTCCACCACATGGCGTAAGCACCTAGGATAAACTATCAAAGAGGTCTTTTAAAGGGTTGTAACGTTAGGCGTAGGGATATGAAATACACGGTTTTGTTGGATAAAGGAAGTTATTACTGGTGGCGAGTTAACAATCTTGGTTAATTACATGTACAATGTGGCGTTGCTAAGCCAAGACTAGACTCGACTTAAGCTAATTAATGAAAAATAACAAAAACATAAAATGAAACGGGATGGTAGTCCGTATGTTTTTTCTCTTTTCCTTTTTCTATTTTTTTTCTATTTTTTTTTTTTTTACTTTTTTTTTTTTTTTGCATACACTCTTACCCTACCATCCAAAATAATACATCATAGGGGATGAACATTCCCCTTACACTTGAATCTTTACATACTTTACAAAAAACTAATCTATTGACTCGAATTAAGAAAATCAAAACACTTGGAGCACTTTTAAGATTAACGCACATATGGGGGTAATATATGATGTTCTTCCCCATTACTCCATAAAACAAGTACTTTACCCATGAGTCCCAATCATCCCAAAACAATATGTACAAGGATATGACTCGACTTAGCAACCATGTAATCAATTAGATAGTTAACTTATGGTTTAACAAATAACAATAATGCACTAAAAATGAGCGCATACACGGAAGGCTAAGGCGATTTGGTTGTACATTTAAGTGGGGTGTAACAAATTCTTCCTTTAAGTAAAATGCTTAAAGTTAGAAACGAAAGGATAGGCTCGGAGGGGTGTACTAGGGGTTTCGTGTACTAAAAATGAGTACAACGCTAAGGGTGTGGGAAAAATTAGTTGACTTAACTAGCCAAGTAATATGACTTAAATGGTCAAGTAATTATAATACGGGTTTAGCACAAGGGTGATCCTAAATGCCTCTTATCATGTAGTAAATCCTACCACACGAATGTAGTCTCACTAGCGGTCTCGGGATGCATCACTAACGCAAGTTCTAGAATCTAAATGCTACCGGTACACTCATAAGCACTAATAGTAAATGCTTTTCCTATCAAATCTAAAGGCGAACCTCACATTTTTGGGTGGAAAATTTTTCTGAATATACGGTTATGTGCTAGTCATAAAATCTCCTATCCATGAGACGCTTGCTATGGCTAAAGTTTCACTGCTAAATGTTGTAAAAAATTTTAAATTTGGCGCTAAAATTGCACTAACAAGTATTTCTCATAGTTTTATTACACATCTACCATCAAACAAAACAAACTCAAGCGAAAGTGCATATGTAAGGTATCATCTTTTTACCCTCCCCTTACACTTAAGATGAACATTGTCCCCAATGTTCAAGTAAAGAATGTAAAAGTGAAAAAGTAAAGAGAATGAAATCAAATACTCCCCTGATTCGCTCGGTATGGATAATAGGATGGCCAGGTTAAATCTTCCTCCAAGAAAATGAACAATCAAAGCTTCCCTTCCAGAATATAAATCATCTTCTTGTCATACATAACCTGTAAAACCTGACAAAATAGACAAGACAACCTCGCGTAAAATCGGTGGCATCCTATATAAGTTTCTAAATCCTAGAAAACAAGATAAGATATAATGCTTGTGGAATGAAGTTTGCAGATCTCCTGGAGATTATAAAACTTAATAATTCACAAAAACCATAAGACTCCGTTAGAAAAACAAAACCGGTAAAATTTCCAGATTTTTAACTCCTGACGCCGTCAAGAGTAAACTCATGACGCCGTCAGAATGGACCTGCAGAAATTCTTATGTTAAGTTTCCGGAAAATTTCTGGAAAAACTTGGTCCTACTTCCTGGAAAATCCTGCAAAACTTCATTATGACTCAAGACAAGCATTTGACTCTAACAAATACGAATATACATGTTCATTTAATATTGTGGAGAATCATGATCGGTTTGTTTCTTAAAAACATATTTGGGGTTTCCCCTTACACTTATCTTTTGCAAAAATACTTCTAGGTGGAGTTAAGACTAGGCCAAAACAACAAAGTAAAGTATTTCCACATTTTAGTTTAGAAACATGATCTACCAACAATAAAAATAAAACATGCATACGGAAGCAAATAACAATAAAACAAATAAAATCACACAAAACATGGGTTGCCTCCCAAGAAGCGCTTTTCTTTATTTACGAGTCTTGTAGCTAGACTCAAGGTCATGGGTTACTACGTGACTTCATCATTGGTTCCACTCTCTAGGTCGTCTTCTAAACTAGTTTTGTATTCCGGACCTAGTTGTAAACATTCTTTATAGAAACCAAGCATCCTATTCTTTACATATTCTACTCCCCTACGTCTATCCTCCTCATTCCTATAATAAGCCGCTTGCTTGTGTTCTTTTTCGAAATTAGAGAGAAGGCGGTATTGTTCAATCTTGTAGGGCATTTGATAGGCAACCTCATCGTTCTCTTCCTTAAATCTAACTATCCCTAAAGTCGGATCATAACTCATCCTAGTGGCTTCAACAAATGGTTTTCCGAATACTATTTGGCTTAGGCAAGCATCTATCACCGGACGAATGTCTTCCACTATCATAAAATCGATTTCATAGGTGAGATTCCCTATAATCACATGTAATCCCTTAACTCTCCCTACAAAATTACTTATCAGATTCCTACCGGGCATCATCCTAAAATTAAGTTGCTTCTTCATCACCCAATTGTAATAAGTCCTAGTCATGATGTTAACGGGGGATCTAGGGTCGATGTAAGCTTTCCATATATGCATGTGCCCGATATTGCATGGGATGTTAATGTTAGAGGGGTCTCCCATTTTGATAAGGGGTGTGCCGAAGATATATGGTCTCTCGGGACTATCGAATAGATCCTTATGGTACTCCCGTTCTTCTTCGGTGGGCAACTTATCAAAGTGTTTTTCTATAGGCTCTACCTCCTCTAACTCCTCTTCCTTGTTAACCTTATCCTTCCTACTCTCATCCTTAATCTCGGCCTCTACTCTAACTTCATCCTGGTCACTCCTCTCTATCTCCTTATCTATCGGCTTAATGGTGACAACATTGACAAAGTGGACATGTTTGGATGATGAGAGATCCTTAATTTGGGTTCCACTATTGGTGTCCCTAGTGTCCTTCCTAGGTGTGATTAACACTTGGTTGTTGAGGGCTTTCAACAAGTTGTCAATCTTGTTGGTCATCTCCGTTTGTTGTTGGTTGAATTCGGTTTCAAACCTAGCTATGCGGGCTTCTTGAGATGCATTGAACTTTGACATCAATCCTTCAAGATTGTTGGTACTACCATAGTTGTTAGAAGGATTGTTGTTGAAAGTACGGTTGGATGGTGGACCATTTGGTTGGTAACGATTAGGCGGATTGGAAGAATTGGGTTGATTTTGTTTCCACCTAAGGTTTGGGTGATTTTTCCAAGAGGGGTTGTATGAATCACCGTAAGTGTTTGGCTCGGGCTTGAAAGTGTACCACTTATCTCCCGCTTCGTCGGTACGCGTGGATGCGTAGTCCGCAAAAGCTGTTCCGGGGAGTTCCACACAATCACGAGTGTCATGGGGACCACTACATAATTCGCATGAAGAAGTGATTTTGTTCACTTGGCTTGAAGGCTTCGGAGCTTCGTAAGATTTCATGAGAAACTTGACTTGGTCTTCAAGTTCCATGATCCTACGGTCGGGAGTGCTAGAATTGTTCGAAGGCAAAGATATTGCCTTGACCGTTTTGTTCAAATCACGGGGATCATTCCAACTTTCGTTGTCATAGAGAGCAAGATCTTCTATGAGTTCCCATGATTGTTCCGCACTAAGATCACGTAGCTTACCACCGGCCGATTGGTCAATGGCTCGCCTCGTGGAGATGTCGATATGGTCATAAAAAATTTGGACTTGGAGCCAAAGATCTATGCCATGATGAGGGACTTTTTGGAGTAAGTCCTTGAAACGAGTCCATGCTTCATAAAGAGATTCATTTTGACGTTGTTGGAACATTAAGATGTCATTTCTAAGCTTAGTAGTTCTCCCCGGTGGGAAAAATTGAGCAAGGAAACGAGTGGATAGATCATCCCATGTGGGGATGGATCCCGCGGGTAAACGCTCAAGCCATTGACTAGCTTGATCCCGTAGAGAGAATTGGAATAGGCGTAATCGGGTTGTCTCTCTAGTTTCAACATCTAGGTCTATGGAGTCTACGATTTTGAGAAAGTCCTTAAGATGTTGGTTTGGATCTTCGGAATGAAGTCCAAGGAATGCACATCCGCTTTGCACCAACCGGATGGTGTCGGATCGCAAGGGGGTCACATTGGCTCCGGTGAGCTCAATGGTGTTTCGGTAGCCTTGGTGGCTAGGTCGGGAATACTCTCCTAAGGTTCGGGGCCTAAGGGGTTCTAATGGTGGGTTTTGTTGTGGTGGGATGACGGGTTCAAAGATGTTACCACCTTCCATGATGTCGGATGGTAAAGAGTTACGAACAAAGGCACGAAGAAATAAGATAGACTAAAGAAGACCTAAAAATAAAAAATAAAATCTTACTAGAAAGGAATCTAGCAAGTAGACCTAATAAAAAGAAATTCTAACCTAGACAATAACTATTCCCCGGCAGCGGCGCCAAAAACTTGATGCGTGGGAATCGCAACAGGCTTTACCTCTCGAGGGATCTCGAGAAGCTTACAACCCCCACCAGGCAGTGTACCTGATCGTTGTAGTATAGTATAGTGACAAGTACCGGGGGATTGATCGTTCAGCTTAGGAATAGTGTCGCTAGGATTAGAAAGCCTAAATACTAGTTCTAAAGGTGAGGGATGATTATTTTTGTGTTTTTATATTTTATGGAAAGCAAGTAAAAATCTCGGGTTTTGGAAGAGTGGGCGGAATTAGTTGCTATTCAACTAACCCAAAACTAAGATGCAATCAAAATGAAATACTAAAAATGAAATTAAACTAATTTATACTAAAGTTGTGAGCAGTAATTGGAGAAAATGTGTTTACTTAGATTTCACTACTCCCTAGATATCTTTTACACGTTAATTACTTGTTATAATTGTATGGATGACGGATTGTATTCCTTAATACCATTCATGGGGTGGCACACATAACTCCCCAATTCTATGAGCTCTTATCTCCTCCTACACCATGCCCAGCACAACTATAGTGGCTCATGAAACCTAGATATTGATTGTAAACAGTGGCTCATGCATTAAATACAACCAATAAAGACCTAGTGCGCGTTGGTTCATGTTTCTTAAGACGTTCAAGCATGTTACCAATTGGAGATCTGCCAGTTTTCTTAAGCCTAACATATAAATCATTCATCCAAGACAAGAATAAACAAGTAATCAACACATAATCAATATCTAGGTTTCATTAGATCTAACCAAACACAAAAGAGATCTAGCCTAGCATGATAGAATTAAGACAAGAACATGATATAGACAACCAACACATAGACATATTGATTGAATTAGAAGAACACTTATCTTGATTAATCATGCAAGGTATCAAGGGGTTGGAACCCTTGAAAAACCTGTAAAGTTACACCAAAATCGTACTTAGGGTTTCTCCCCAAACTTCTCTCTTTTTTTTAATGTGAAAAATTAGAAAACTATATATAGAAAAATGGGTTTGACGGCGTCAAGAGTAATCTTGTGACGCCGTCACCTCGCCGCCAAAACTCTTCTCGGACTGCCTAGATCTACTTCTGACGCCGTCAAGACTTATACATTTCCAGGCCGTCATGACTCTTTTACTCTTGACGCCCTTCCTACGTGACGCCGTCAAATCTCCTCTGGGTCGTCATGGAAATTCATGAAATTTGCTCTTGACGCCGTCAAGGTTTTGCTCTTGACGCCGTCACCTACTGTTCCCAACATGGAAAATTAAGACTTTGGCGTTTTCTTCACTTTTATGCTCCAAAAACGTCCGAATTGCTTCCTTTTCCAGATTTCTCTCCCAAAGTACCTAAAATCACAAAAGGAACGATTTAGGGCAATATTTGATCAAATAAATTCGAATTCGGGCTTAAATGACCCCCTAAAAACGGATCATTTTTCGCCTCATCACAAAGTGATCCAACCTTCATCCTCTCAAGTGCAAGAGAAGAATACTTCTATCCCTCAAGACAAGAAGTATTACAACTTGTTGTGATCTCCACATCCAAGTTGTTGGTGCATCATCAAAGATCATTTACATTATTCTTTGTGAAGATTGTTGTGAATATTTGATTGTAGTTAGTTGTGTTAGATATAAGTTGTGTGATTAGTTAGTAGCTTGGTGCGAAGAAGATAAGCTAGGTACTAGATTGGTGTGAAGAAGATAGGTGGAGTAGTTAGTTGTGAAGTAGATTGATTTGAAGAAGTTGTGACTTAGGTGTGACGAAGTTGTGGTGTGAAAAGTGGTGTGTAGATTGGTGTGTATATTGGTGTGTAGATTGGTGTGTACGGTTTTCTCCACCATAAGGGAGCTTGTTGATATAGTGAAGAAAACTCTCGAGTTAGGTGCTCGGGGAGTGGAGTAGGGCAAGGAAGGTGTCCTTGTAGCCGAACCACTATAAATCTCCTGTCTCGCGGTTCGATCTTTCCATCTCTTACTTATTTCATTACTTATCTTTATAATATATTGTGTAGTATTAATTGTTTATATTGTACAAGACTTGAGATCACATATTATCGAATCTAAGTTTTTAAAAGCTAAGCAAAACTCTAAAACTAATTTTTATAACGAAGTAAAAAGACGTAAAACTATTCAACCCCCCTTCTAGTTTTCCACAAATTCACTAAAGTTGGGCGCGAAATTTACCCGCTAATATTTTCCCGTCGACATGTCGACGGGAATATATTAATCACGATTTTTTCCACAATTAACGTGTGATTAAAGGTAATAAATTTTTGTTTTGCGATTCCCGTCGACATGTCGACGGGAATTTATTACTAAATATAAATATTTTTAATAAACGGACAAAATTTTGGACGGGATTTTTCCCGCGTTCTTTTTCCCGTCGACATGTCGACGGGAATATCTCCCCAAAAATTCACCCTATATATAACCTCACAAATACATTCCCGTCTCATTTTTTTACCTATATACATTCTCACAAAATCATTTCCGTCTCATTTTACACATCTCACAAATAAGTCAATCGTCAATTCTTACAAGGCACACATGACTTGGCGTAGTTGCACAGTTGAAGAGGAGTACTCAAAAATCTTGTCACACGAGCTCCTCTTTAATGAAGTTATGTTAGCTTTTGGTCATGCAGTTTATGAGGAATATAGTTCTTTTAAGGACGCTGAACCGTGGATGAGAGACAAGATTATCGAATGGTGTAGGAAAAAGTCGTACTACAAAGAGTACATGGAAGAGCTAGATACTGCTGAAGCTTAAGCTGCTGCTGAAGCTCAAGTTGTTGCTGTTGGAGGTGACGACGAAGCTGAAAGTACGTTGGAAACCAAAATTGATAATATGGGAAATAGGGTCACAAATCTTGAAGCTACATTTGCACATATCAAGGAAATGAAAGCAAGGAAGGGAAAAGATGGTGCGAGTTCGAGTAAAGTGGGAAGTAGCCGCAAAAAAAAAATAAACGGGTTGTTTCGTTTGATCTGTTCTTTTGGTTGTCGAGTTGTTTAGTTTGAGTTGTTTCGTTTGGTTGTCGAGTTGTTTAGTTTGAGTTGTTTCCTTTGGTTGTCGAGTTGTTTAGTTTGGTTGTCGAGTTGTTTAGTTTGAGTCCGTATGAAAATGCATGTGGTTGAGAACTCTTGCTTGTTTTAAATAAACAGTTTTCCTTTGTTTTTGATAATTATTTTTCCTTCAGTTCTATTATTTGTACGTATGAATTTAAAATATAAAGGAAGTTCAACATCAGTTACCACAACAACAACAATATTTTATTAAACAACAACAATAACATCAACAACAACAACAAACAACATCGACAACAACAACAATAACAACGATAACAGCAACAACAACGATAACAGCAACAACAACAACAACAACAACAACAACAACAACAACAACAGTACTACATATGAAATTTATCCATGTCACCTAAAAGGTCACGGAGTATTGCATCCGACTGACATGCGTGGTCGTGGTTGGGATACGTTGCCATGTCAAGTTTTGCCTCCAGCATCCTTAATTTTGTCTCTAGCACCTGTTTTTGTGCCTCCAGCATGTTTATTCTAAGATCTTTTTCATGACAGTTTGAGCACCTTGTTGGAGCAGATCCAGAACCGCTTGATGTTGAAGCTCCAAGAGAACCGGTCATTTTGGCGAGTCGTTCCTCCTTCCATAAAAAAATTACATCCATGGTCTGTTGTCCCAAGCTGTTAAAGAGTAAAAACTATAATTTTTAACAACTAACCAAATTATTTATATAATACACGAAAAAGTATGTAATTGTTCACCTTCGAGAAAGGACACGCATAGTATAGTTTACCACGGGAGTAAGATTTACGCGATTCTCGCAGAATCACGTCTCCTCGTCTACAAGGACAAGGAAAAGCTTCAAATTATGCCATCTTCTTCACCATGATAACAGTGTGTGTTTGTGGTTGTGAGGTTGAGTGGTTGTGAGTGGTTGAATCGTGACCGGGGGTGGCCCGATCTACAAGTTGAGGTGATAAAATGTTGTGGCCAGAAAAAGATTCCGGCGGCCGGAAACTGCTAGTGTCGCCAGAAAACGGAAACTGCTAGAGAGAGATAGATATATATATATATATATATATATATATATATATATATATATATATATATATATATATATATATATATATATATATAGTGAGATGAGTGTGTGAGAGAGTTTTTATTAGTTAGATGAGTGTGTGTGTGTGCATAACCATTGCATCTCGACTCATTCGTTTAACATCTCATGTATAACCATTGCATCTCGACTCGTTCGTTTAACATCTCATGTATAACCATTGCATCTCGACTCATTCGTTTAACATCTTGTGTATAACCATAGCATCTCGAGTCGTTCGTTTAACATCTTATGTATAACCATTGCATCTCGACTCGTTCGTTTAACATCTCATGTATAACCATTGCATCTCGACTCGTTCGTTTAACATCTCATGTATAACCATTGCATCTCGATTCGCTCGTTTAACATCTCGTGTATAACCATAGCATCTCGAGTCGTTCGTTTAACATCTCATGTATAACCATTGCATCTCGACTCGTTCGTTTAACTTCTCATGTATAACCATTGCATCTCGACTCGTTCGTTTAACATCTCGTGTATAACCATAGCATCTCAAGTCGTTCGTTTAACATCTCATGTATAACCATTGCATCTCGACTCGTTCGTTTAACATCTCGTGTATAACCATAGCATCTCGAGTCGTTCGTTTAACATCTCATGTATAACCATTGCATCTCGACTCGTTTGTTTAACATCTCATGTATAACCATTGCATCTTGACTCGTTCGTTTAACATCTCGTGTATAACCATAGCATCTCGAGTCGTTCGTTTGACATCTCATGTATAACCATTGCATCTCGACTCATTCATTTAACATCTCATGTATAACCATTGCATCTCGACTCGTTCGTTTAACATCTCGTGTATAACCATAGCATCTCGAGTCGTTCGTTTAACATCTCATGTATAACCATTGCATCTCGACTCGTTCGTTTAACATCTCATGTATAACCATAGCATCTCGAGTCGTTCGTTTAACATCTCATGTATAACCATTGCATCTTGACTCGTTCGTTTAACATCTCATGTAAAACCATTGCATCTCGACTCGTTCGTTTAACATATCATGTATAACCATTGCATATCGACTCGTTCGTTTAACATCTCGTGTATAACCATAGCATCTCGAGTCGTTCGTTTAACATCTCATGTATAACCATTGCATCTCGACTCGTTCATTTAACATCTCGTGTACAACCATATTATCTCGCCTCGTTATTTATAAAACATTGGGTCAAGGATACAAGACTTGAATTTTGACCGGTTGTGATCTCGAGGTTATCTAATGGTTGGGATTTAGTATTTTGTGATATTCTAATTATTATTTATTTTATATTTTAATAAATATAAGTCTTCTACCTTGAAGATCCTGCCAAACGACCACTCCATTGGATGGTCGTCCAAGAAGTGAATCATAAAACAACCTGGGATGTCATTGTGGCAGAAGACGATGATGATGTGATACATGGCAACAACTCATCTAATCTCCAACTGTTTGCTCATTTGAACGATTTGGCATTTGAAACCTTAAATATCGATGGTCAATCAACGTTAGTTGAGGCACCACCACCAATCATTCATGTTGATGACGACGATGAATTTATTGATGATGAGGACGACGATCCTTATGATTTAGCAGACTCTGATGCAAACAATTCTGATGATGAAGTTGAAGATGCGACTGATGCTATTTATGATAGTGATGTAGATGTAGCAGATTGATCTTAAATTGTAACTTGTAAAACGACACTTATTTGAATGAAATTGTTATGGATTGTATAAATGTGTATATTTATTTTGAATGTGTATGTATTTGAATGTGTGCATGCTTACGTTAATTTGTTCCCGAATTTCTATATGTTAATTCAACTTGTACTTTTACAGATGGCAGCAGTAGCGCGCGGTCACGGTGGTGACGGTGCCGATGACCCACCACCCCCTTATCGTTCGATTACTAGCGGTCACCGTAGTAGTAAGAAACTTAAACTTGATAATTTGAATTTTGTTACTTGTTATTTTATAACGTTTTCACTCACTTCAATTGTAGGTTCGTCACAACAACCTCGACGAGGAGGTAGAGCGAGACAAGGTGGCGGCAGGGGTGGAGGTCGGGATGGCGGCAGGGCATAGGTCCGTGAAGCCAACAAGAACGTAGACCTCAGGAAAGCCGTGACTAGATCGGGCCCGCAATTGATCGAGTTTGAGTATCGTGATCAGAAGACATTTACTCATGTTGGGCCCCACCGCGCATGGTTCAGTAACTATGTTGGCGAGCTGGTTAGGTCCTTGCCGTTGCACTATCCCTCCTGGCACGACCTTGACGAAGCGACTCGACATGCCTTCATGAACCGACTCGGGGTCAGTTATTTTATTTTCCTTTTAATTATATCTCTATATTTAATTATTTGAATGTGTACATTTATTTAAATTTGTTTAATTGTGTATATTTGTTTAAATTTGTTTATTTATTTATATCTTTATGTTAATATTAACTATATTTGATTGCAGGCATTCTTCGACTTGCAGACCCACATGCGCGATCCCAATTGGAGAACCATTGAGAAGGGCCTCAATGCGTATATTGCTAAGGTCTACTCCGACAACAAGGGCACGATGAAGAAGACTTACATTACGGTGCCGGGTGGGCCTGCTAAAGTGGATGAGATACGAAGAAACCCTCCTCCGAACGTCGAGCCGTCTGTGTGGGAGGACCATATCAAGTTTTACATGAATGAGAAGAACCTCAAGCGTGCTACTGTGAACAAGGAGAACCGAAAGAAGAACAAGGTGTACAGCCGCCACGGTTCCAAGTCATTGGCTGCTTTTCGCCACGACTATGTAAGACACATTTTATTTTTATACAAGTATTTTATTTTTATAAAATTATTTAATTATAACTATATATTAATTAAAAATTTTAATTATATAAAAGTAAATAATTTTAATTTTATAAAAGTATTTAAGTTTAATTAAAATAAATATGGTGTTTGATTTGTCATTTTTAATTTGTTTCATCTTATATATATGCATGTGTATATACAGTTTTTGAACAGCAAGGACAAGCAGTACCCGTCACTCATCCAGAGCTTTTACGACACACACTACGACAATAATGGTATGTGGTTGCAGGATGAGGCTCGGGTTCACTATGTAAGTATCTTTTTTTTTTAATTTATTATTTATTTATTTATTTCCCCAAACATGCACTTTAATGATTCATTGAAACATAATCTTGTAATTAACCCGACATATATATATATATATATATATATATATATATATATATATATATATATACACCTCCTATATAAAGGAAGCTTGTCCTATTATTTCTCCCTTCAAAATTCTAATCAACTGACACGTGTAATCTCTAAAATCTATCAGCCGTCGATTTTTTTCTCACAATTTTGGGCGGAATTCCTTCCCTATCTCATTTGCAACATTTCTCCTCATCAAAAAAAACACACACACACAATTTCCTCCTCTCAAACCCTCTACATCAAACCCTAACCGATATAATTAATAAACTAAATCAGATCCATTGAACATAAATCAAAAACTCACAGAGGCTTCTATAACAAAATATAAATCTTTAACCAATATCAATTTCTGATAAGGTGTGGCGAACAGATCCGAAAATTCAATTGGTATATTTGTTCGACAACATATGCATGGCAATCCATGGAACTTCAAGATTTAGCAATTTGGATCGTTATATTAATTCAGGCATTGATACAATGGAGTTTATTCGATTTTGATGGTGTAGATTGTTAATGTAATTTTTATTCTTAATGGAGTAGATTGTTAATTTTATTTTTATTTTTTTGGGTTTATTCGATTTTGATGTTCATCCATAATATTACACTTTCATATTTATTTTTTCCTTTGATATTTAATTTGAATCACATATATGTTTTTGGTAAACATTTGCTGATAATACAGACCTTATAATCATGAATTTAAATTTGTGAACAGGTCGAGTCTTGAATTTAAATTCATCGTCTTCACAAATGGATAAACGTTATATGTAAGTTATATTATTATATGCATGCTAAGTGCTGATGAAATACCTGAATGAAGAGAAAATGTTCTAACTCAAGTTCACTTATCGTTTACAGCTTTATATGATTTCGACTTTAAGCTATGATTGGAAATGGCTATTGGAAATGAAGGTATTCTCAAAACTGAACCATTTGCGGCTATTATATTTCAGTGAAGTGCCATTTTGTGAGCAATTTCACATAAATGTAGCTACTATGATTTGGCTGATGTTCCACATATAATTATTTTCTTAAGGTTTTATGGTCCAGACTAGGACTTATGAGTGTGCTTAATAGCTACATTATTGAAGAGATTAAAGTTTATGCACGATCAAAAATGAGAAGTTGATGCAAAAACTACAACAATAGCTTCAGTGAGTACTTTGTAATGTTTAAATTTCAATGTTTTCAAGTTCATTAGCTGAATGATTATATACTGTATAACGGTGCATAATGATTGGTGATGCTGGATTTGAGCAAGTACATAAAGGGCTTTGTATAAAGCTTAGATAGTCCATTGAATCATATTTATGTGGCTGTAATGCGAGGTAGGGGGAACAAGTAAGTCTTCCTTAAACTTTTCTTTTAAATAAATTCAAACCATAAAAAATTTTAGAAGTTGATCCATCAAGCAAAATATAATTACATGTTTAAGTTGAAGCACTTCTTATGGGCTATGTGGGCTTATTCGGATTGGTTGGGATTGAAAGCTGTTTTTTTTAGTTGAACCTACTAACGACGTTTCATATATCATGATGAGAGTTCGTCGTAAGTAGCTTCTTCTTTATGTAATGTCTTGCTTATGGCTTTATCTATTTAATCTGTACGCCTACTTATCAAGTGGGGTTTTTTTTTTTTCTTTTGTTACTTAGGTTCACGGATATGTATGCCTGAAGACACATAGTTAGAAAGAGACCTCCGATGTGCCACAAACCCACACGAAAACGTGTTGGTAACATTATGCTGGTAAATTCAAAGTTTCCTTTTATTTTGAATCTACATTCCAAAAATACCCCTCTACCATTAATGATTATTGAGATTAGTGATATTGATTTTGGTTTATCATGTTTCTTTATATGATGAATCTAATTTGGAGGTCAAGTCAATTATTTCAGAGGTAAGGTAAGGTCACTCTTTTATTTGCGTCAACCAATAAACTGAAGTTGATAAGGTGATGAGCTCAAAAGAGTGAGCTTATCAGTTATCACCAACTTTGAGGGAAAATCACGGGCTGGAAATGGGGTTAGGGGTTAGGAAAAGTGCTGAACATAATTTGTTTAGAACTATTATGCCGACACTTTTTGCTATTTCCATAAAAAATGCTAAACGCAAATTATGATCTGAAAATTTATGATTTTAGACTTGCGTGTCCAAATGCAGAGCACGGCTTTATGACTGAAATTTGGGTTATGTCTACTCAATGTGTAGGTGTGAAAAAAATATTGAATATTGCCATCTCAAGAACTTGAAGATTGAATATTTCCTTCATATATCCCTACAAGAACATTAGTGCTTATCTGTGATTGAAATAAGTTATTACGACTAAGCAATTTGAAGTTGCTTATTAATACAGTTTGGGTACTTAAAGTAAGTTGTATTAAAATAAGTTGTTTGAAGTTGCCTATTTCAAACTGTTTATTTTAAAAGACTTTGAGCTAATAAGCAGTTCTGGTAGGTATTCCCAAACACCCCCATATGGTTTGACTACTGTAGCTATTGTGAATTTTATTTGATTTTCATGCTGACTTGATCAGCCATATTATCAAGTCTATAAACCCTTCCTATACACTTGGTATCTTTTTTTAAATAATCCGCTTGGCTACTATCAAGCATTTTCTTGCCCATTACTTTTTGTTTATTATATGATATTATCATAAACATTAAACCATTATAACTATAATCGTTGAACTATCAGTGCGGTAGGGCTTTAGATTTAGTAGCAGAAAATAGCAGTTATGATTAGATCAATAGAGAGCCTGGTTAGGATTCTTGATGATTGCATTTATGTTTATTCCATGAATTTAATGGAAAGGGAAGGCATGACCCTTATTGAAACTGTTTGTCAACTTAAAAATCATCAAGTGCCAATAGGATACAAGCATCTTGATCCAAACATGCAAACACTCAAAAGTGCTTATGTGGTTGAATGTAGATAAGCACTTAACTGGAAATCCCAAACACCCTTTGAAATCATGTTTTATACCAGTGTACGATTTGTTGTGGATGATGACAAAGTTTCTCATCTTCGCGAGCGATGGTTTTTGGAAGGTCGGTAAAAAATTCATGTTTTTATTACAATACTCGAAAAATAATCACGAATATATATAAACGTAGTTGGTTAATTTTATAAAATCATTTTGTGTGCTAACTGTGGTAATAGAGTAGCGGTTTTCTTTAGGTAACATTTTCCACTTTACCGAACATGAACCATTTGTAGAAAATGGTGCTGAAATAAAATAAATTGTCTTATTAAGGTACCATTGCATGTGTATTGTGATTATGAAATTTCTGATTATGAACATACTAAATTGGATGTGTATCGTGGTTATGACATTTCTCATTGGAGCCAAGAAGACGAAGTTTCTCGCGTAAAAGCTTAGCTTGGGATACTTCATTCTTACAAGTGCAGGTATTCTTTATTTCTTTATGAGTTTGTAATGTCTATGTTAGATTAAAATGTTTGAGGTTCGGGTTTCGAATGCAAGATTGACATGAAACTTGCTAGAGTTGTTGAAGTTGAGGTGACGGAGGTCCAACTATTGACTTTGCACCGGGCAGGAAGGTATAACGTAACATTTCACAGATAATTTTCTTATGAATTCTCTCATAACTAATTATTATATGTTTTCTAAACCAGGATTCAAATTAGTTTCCTAATGAAGGACGTCTTCCTAATGCCAGCAAGGTCTGTCAAATCGTAGACCAATTTCCGTCATGTAGTTCTGCAAGTTATATCTTTCATTTTATGTTCAGTCACGTGTGGTTGAAAATCATATTTTTTCCAATTATGTCAAATAATTTCCTTCTGATGTGCTCATTCTTGGCCTTGCAGATTTGGAATTGAAAATGAAAGAAGGATGAACCAAATATGAAAAAAGAATGCCGCAATTGCTATTGAGTGGTTCCGTTACAGCTGTGTTGGGCTGAAAGGGCAATCCAAAAGAAAATGCTATTTTTGTGCACGTTGAACTATCGAACTATTTCATCATTACAGGTGACACATTCTCATTTCTTTTTAGTCTTTTAGTTAAAGGGGTGTTTTGGTAAGCCTTAAAAAATGCTTATTGTTTCAGTAGAAAAATATCTCTCTGTGGCTCTATCATAAACCTATTTTTCACATATTAAAATGCTCTTAAGCTCTTTTTAAGACATTTTTCGGTAAGATTATTGTAAATAGATAATACACTAAGCTAATAACCTTCTTAAATAAATTTTTATGTTTCGTTATTCGTTTTGACCTGTTACCAACAAATTATAATATGTGTTTGACCCGTTCCTTTATGAATGTTTAAATTTACCACCCTTGGCTCCATTATTGTTTCAATAACCTGTTGGAGGTTAAAAGATAATTCTTTCTGAAGTATGTTAGTGGTTGCATTCTGTAACACCCCCGAAATACCTGAATGGCAGCGGAATGGAATACCTGAGGGTGTAACGGATCATAGCACACAAGCAAGGAAATATTGAACGACCTAAAGTGTCGTTTATAAAATACATCGTTTGATTCATTCAAAATATTCAGAGTTTATAAAACATAGGTCCCATAAGTTGGAAAAGGTTTAAGGAAACAAGTTTAGTACAATCAAACGATAGTTCAAAGTGCATGAAATCCAAAAGTGACGCGTCAGCCTTGATACACAAAGTGACTCCATGCAATGCCATGAGGATATGCCTTAGTTACCTGAGAAATACATTGCGAAAAACGGTCAACATAAAGTTGGTGAATAATCATAGGTTTATAAGTAAAATCTAGTGTACAAAATGCCATAAGTACTGCCAAGAAATAGGATGTCCGGAAAGTATATACATTGGCTCTTAAGCTCATGACCCCGAAGCTAGACGATACTTGGCCCCAATGAGTGTTTACCAGGCACTCTAATAATAAAGACATGAAATGCATTCGTTCCATTTGGAGCAACCCAAACACGAATGGAGGCGTCACCCTCGATAGATCTATCCACTCACTCTCGCTTAGTACTAGAAATTAACGGTCCATGATAATGAAAGGGGACTTGTCAAGACGTGGTAAATAGGCAACTTAAGCAATGTATGAATTTTATACTTAGGCATGTACACGAAAATAAGTAATGCAATGTATTCTCCCCCGTGGGATTTGAAATCAAAATATAGAATTAAAACGGGGCTATGAAAACTCACCTCGAAATGAAGGTACAAAGATGGTGCAATGAGGTAAAAGTAGTCGGAACAATGAGGCGCGAGTACTATCCGCAACCTATATGAATAATCATGATCTAACTTAGATCAAGCCGTAATGAAATGAATGCACATGCACATGATACTCATACCACTCGTAATTTGGAAATACTAGTTATCGTCATAGTAAAATAGTTTCCATACTTAGGAAAAATAACTCCATTTAGTGAAGTATATAACTTGTTATATTAACTCGTACGAAAAAGTTAGCGTTATGTTCCAAGTATCAAGACCTTAGAATGACGTCGTCATATCGTATAAATATTCCCTCGAGTCGTACGTATTCGTTTGTTAAGAAAATAGTCATTAGTACGTTTCTAGAAAATGTACCATTTAGTACGTACGTTATTATTTCTATTTGTGACCAAAAATATAAATATAGTTTTGACAATGTTAAAACGGGTATAACTCGGTCGTTTTAGGCTCGTTTTCCTTGTTCTTTATGTCCACGGATTCGTCTTTGTATATACTAGTATATTTTAGATAACTCGGCTCCTCTAGGTTACGTTTAATACCTCAAAATACCCGTTGTATTCTGCCAAACAGCAAGCAGTTTTCTGAAAAGTAGTTTTCGTCGTTAAATTTGCAAAAATCATATCTCCTTCGTTATAAACTCGTTTTAATCCGTTCTTTCGCCTAAAGTTTCGTTTTTGAATGTATTTTCTAAATCTTTGGTCAAAAGTTTCCCATCACCCACTGATTTTCCCACGAAATTAAAATAGGGACAGTAGGTATATCAAAAGTTTCAAAAACCATTTTCAAGTCTCCAAACTAGTTCCATCATCCATCAATCCACTTTCAAACACCACAAAACTAATCTAATCCTACCATACACCTTCTTAGGGTGTCATGGGTTCCTAATCACCAAAACCAAGTAGATCTAACAAGGATCTAACCAAGAATCACTTCTAGGGCTCATATGATCAAAAGTTTGCAAAATAAAAGTGGTACAAGTTAATGTATGTATGAGATCTTGCAAGAAACATGAATAAATATAGTAATAACTTTGTAAAAATGATGAAATGAGTTTAGTAACTTACTTGTAAGATTAGTGAGGTTAGGATGATTAAAACTTAATAATCCTTGAGTTTTTATTTCAAAACTCTAACAAGGATACTATAAACACTAGATAAACACTTTGATCTTTGAAAAATCTTGGTTCTTCCTTCCTTTTGTTTCTTGGCCGTTTATATGAGAAGAGAAAGAGAGAAAAAGAACTTTTTGATGGAATGAAAGAAATGAGATGAAAATTGGTAAAGTTAGTATATGTATTATTATTATTGAAATTATATTATATATAAAAGAGTTAGTAGCAAGCATTTATGAACAAAGTGTATGGAAGTAATTTTTGTAAGAAATTGGAGAGGGGGGGCGGCAAAAGTCAAGGGGGGGGGGGATGAATGTAGTGTTTTGTAATAAAATGTATTATTGGTTGTTTTGAGTAGTTTTAAATTGTACCGGGTACCGGGTTAACTAAAAATAAAATTTAACGAAGTTAACCGGGTCATAATAAAGTTATAAAAATTATAAAAATAGTTTGGATAAAATTATTGGGTGTTTAGATAATTATAGTTTAATTTCCACGAAAACCGTCGAAGTTTTAGAAATCTTAAGTTAATAATTAAAATAAATATCCAAAATACCGGGTAATTTAATATTATAATTTTTATATTATAAAAATGAATATAAAAATATATTGGGATCATAGTTGGGAGTATTGGACGTGTTAGTCACATTTATAGTTCGCGTATTAGTGTTTATTCAAAATAAACATACGTAAATTGTTAATTATATTAAAAATATAATTTTGAATACCCTACGAGTGGAATAGTATGCAAGTGCCCTAGTAATGATATGTCGACTATTTCTAGTCAGTATGAAATGTCCCTGATAATAATGCATGAATTCGCTCCCGAACCAATACGGTTACGCGAATTTGAACACACGTAAACTAAATTTACGATGACATGAATAATGCACGTGAATAGTGATTTTCTCTCGGAAATGAATAGTGTCAAGTGAATAGTAAAATTTCTGAAGGTGTCTCGGATTGTCAAATTGACCTAAAAAACGATGAATAGTAAAACGATGAATAGTGATCAATGAATAGTAATTTGTGAATAGTAGAATGGCAAAGTTTGAAAAAATGACCTGAAATTGTGGGTTGTTACAGTCGCCCATCCAAAAAGGAATTCAGTCCCTGAATTCAGTTAGTGTTGGTCTCGGTAATAGGCTCAGTGAAAAGTTGTGGATACTTGCGTCGCATTTGGTCTTCTCGTTCCCAAGTAAACTCGGGCCCCCTACGAGAATTCCAGCGAACCTTCACGATCGGAATTCGACTTTGTTTCAACTGTTTGATCTCGCGGTCCATTATTTCAACTGGTTCTTCCACAAAGTTAAGCTTGTCATCGAGTTGTATTTCTTTTAATGGTATAATGGCAGACTCGTCCGAAAGACATTTCTTGAGGTTCGAAACATGAAACGTGTTATGTACGTTGCTAAGTTCTGACGGAAGTTCAAGCTTGTAAGCAACCGGACCAATCCTCTCCAGGATCTTGAATGGCCCAATGTATCTCGGATTCAATTTCCCGCGTTTTCCAAATCGTATCACGCCCTTCCAAGGCGAGACTTTCAACATGACTTTGTCTCCGACCTGAAATTCCAATGGTTTGCGTCGAACATCTGCGTAGCTCTTTTGTCGACTTCTTGCAGTTTCGAGTCTCTCTCGAATCTGAATTATCTTTTCTGTTGTTTCTTGTACCATCTCCGGGCCAGTACATTGTACTTCACCGACTTCAGCCCAACAAACTGGAGATCTACACTTGCGATCATAAAGTGCCTCGAATGGTGCAGCCTTAATGCTCGAATGGTAACTGTTGTTATAGGAAAATTCGATCAACGGCAAATGGTTAGCCCAACCATTTCCAAAGTCAATCACACATGCTCTAAGCATGTCCTCAAGTGTTTGAATAGTCCTCTCGCTCTGACCATCGGTCTGAGGATGGTAAGCAGTGCTCATGTCTAACTGGGATCCAAAAGAATCTTGTAATGACCGCCAAAAGTTCGAAGTAAAACGACTATCTCTGTCTGAAATGATGGAAACTGGCGCTCCGTGTCTTGAGACGATTTCCTTGACATAAAGTCTAGCAAATTGTTCCATTGAATAAGTCTCTCTAATGGGTATGAAATGAGCTGATTTGGTAAGTCGATCAACGATTACCCAAATAGCATCGAAACCTCCTGACGTCTTTGGAAGTTTAGTGACAAAGTCCATAGCAATACGTTCCCACTTCCATTGTGGAATCTCTGGTTGTTGAAGTAACCCTGACGGTTTCTGGTGTTCGGCTTTCACTTTAGCACAAGTAAGACATTTACTGACGTACGTAGAAATCTCTGCTTTCATGTTCGGCCACCAATAAAGCTTTTTGAGATCCTGATACATCTTATCCGAACCTGGATGAATAGAGTACTTCGACTTGTGTGATTCATGCATAATCAATTCTCGCACTCCGCCATAGAGTGGTATCCAACTTCGTTCCTTGAAGCATAACACTCCATCTGATCTCTTTACAAAGCCATTTTCGCTTTCTGGCATACCATAAAGTTTCTCATGTGGTCGATTTTCTTCTTTGAGAGCCTCAATCTGAGCTTCTAGAATCTTCGATGGTAATGGCGAAATGATAGTCATTCCCAATGACCTAACTCTCAAAGGTTTGAGTCGTTCTTTTCGGCTAAGTGCATCTGCTACAACATTCGCTTTTCCTGGGTGATATCGAATTTCACAATCGTAATCACTCAACAATTCTAGCCAACGACGTTGTCTCATATTAAGTTCCTTCTGATCGAGTATATGCTGTAAGCTCTTGTGGTCGGTAAAAATTACACACTTTGTACCATAAAGGTAGTGTCTCCAAATCTTGAGTGCAAAAACTACCGCACCCAATTCCAAGTCATGCGTAGTGTAATTCTTCTCGTGCGTCTTAAGTTGTCTAGATGCATAAGCTATCACTTTCTCGTTTTGCATTAGCACAGCTCCAAGTCCTTTATGCGAAGCATCGCAATATACCACAAAGTTCTCAATACCTTCTGGTAGTGACAAAATCGGTGCGCTACAAAGCTTTTGTTTCAATAATTGAAATGCGGACTCTTGTTTTTCTCCCTACTCGTACTTTTGATTCTTTTGTGTCAGTTTCGTCAACGACTTCGCTATCTTAGAAAACCCTTCAATAAACCTTCTGTAATATCCGGCAAGTCCTAGAAATTGACGAATTTCCGTAGGAGACTTGGGCGTAGCCCAATCCTTAACTGCCTCGATCTTTGCCGGGTCAACTTGTAAACCTTGGCTATCAATGATGTGACCAAGAAATTGAACTCTTCGTATCCAAAAATCACACTTAGAAAATTTGGCATACAATTGATCCTTCTTGAGTAGTTCCAGTATTGTTCTGAGGTGTTCTTCGTGATCTTCCTTACTCTTGGAATAAATCAAGATATCGTCAATGAATACGATCACGAACTTATCGAGATACGGTTTGCACACCCTATTCATGAGATCCATGAATACCGCAGGTGCGTTGGTTAATCCAAAAGGCATCACTTGAAATTCATAATGACCATAGCGTGTTCTAAATGCCGTTTTCGGGATATCCTCTTCCCGAACTTTAAGTTGATGGTAACCGGATCTTAAATCAATCTTGGAATAAAAACTAGAACCTTGTAACTGGTCGAACAAGTCGTCAATTCTGGGGAGTGGATAACGGTTCTTCACCGTTAACTTGTTCAGTTCACGATAGTCGATGCACATTCTGAAAGTTCCGTCTTTCTTCTTCACAAACAAAACCGGCGCTCCCCAAGGCGAGGAACTCGGTCTAATGAATCCTTTGTCCAAGAGTTCTTGTAATTGATTCGACAATTCTTGCATTTCCGAAGGTGCAAGTCTATACGGTGCTCGTGCAATTGGTGCAGCTCCTGGCACTAATTCAATTTGAAACTCAACTTGGCGTGTAGGCGGAAGTCCTGGCAATTCTTCCGGAAAAACCTCTTGAAATTCTTTAACAATTGGCACATCTTCAAGTCGTTTCTCATCCGACTTCTTCTCCGTGATGTGAGCCAAAAATGCATAACAACCCTTCTTCATGTACTTCTCGGTTTTAATGCACGATATAATACTGAGTCTAGTTCCACTTCGCTCTCCGCGAACAACCAAAGTTTCACCGTTATAAGGAAGGTGAACAACTTTCTCATCACAAATAATTCTCGCTCGATGCCGAGATAACCAATCCATACCGATCACAACGTCGAAACTTCCAAGTTCTACGGGCATAAGGTCTATATTGAATGGATGGTTTAGGAAATTTATAGTGCAACCACGAACAATGGTGTTGGTGTTAACTAAAGACCCATCGGCTAATTCAACGATATAGGAAATGTCTAATGGGGTTGGTTCTATGTTAAGTAAAGGTGCAAATGCAATAGACACAAAACTTCTATCCGCTCCTGAATCAAATAAAATGGATGCATAACGATTATTAACGAGGAACGTACCCGCAACAACATTCGGGTCTTCTTTGACATCGTCTCCTCCCATGACATAAGCTCTTCCTCGAGCTCTTCCATCTTGATTTCCAGTTCCTTGATTCTTCTTCTTTGGGCACTCATTCTTAAAGTGTCCAAGTTCTCCACAGCCAAAACATGTTACCGGTGGTTTCTGATTGTCACCCACGATTGGAAGTCTACAATCTTTGATGTGGTGACCAAGCTTCTTGCAATTGCCACAAATATCTGGACAACGACCTGGGTTATGATGCTTCTGACACCTTTCACATTTAGGTAGGTTACCAGTGTAACCTTTCTTGTCATTTGGTCCTGCAGCATAAACCTTTGCTACTTCCTGCCTCTTAGGTGGCGGCTGAACAGCATTCCCACCTTGGTTGTAATCAAACCTTCTCTTGTTGTTGTTGTTATTGTTTGGATTGTTGTTTCGGTTATTGGGATAGTTGCGGTTTCGATTGTTGTTATAGTTGTTGTTGTTCCGAGTGTTGGTGTAGTTGGTGTTGTTTGAACGGTAGTTGTTGTTGACAGCAGATTTTCCTTTTACCACTTGGACCATGAGTTTCTGAGTTATACGAATAGCCTCTTCCATTGTTTGAGGATCAAAAGAAATCACATCTCCTCGAACACTTTCAGGTAATCCACCAACAAAGTTTTCCATCTTTTTCTCATCATCGGGAACCATAGTTGGACATAGTACAGCCAACTCCTGAAACCTCCTAAAGTAGGTCTCGATGTCATCACCTTTAGTCACAAGCTCATAAAATTCTGTTTCCATCTTTTGCACCTCGGTACGAGGGCAAAACTTCTTTGTCATCAATTTCTTGAATTCCTCCCAAGTAAGCTTGTAAGCATTTTCCATACCAATCGGCTGAGCATACGAATTCCACCAAGACATAGCTTCATCAAGAAGCATACCTGTAGCAAACTTCACCTTGCTGACATCCGGGCATCCGCACATGAGAAATACATTCTCAGTCTTTTCGAACCAACGGATTAAAGCAACCGCTCCTTCAGTACCCTTAAATTTGATAGGATCGCTAATCTTGAAATCTTTCCATGTACATTCACGCCTAATAGCAGTTGGTTCAACTGCCCCTGTATTAGAAGCAGTCTCAGCAGCCCTAGCAGCAACCTCAGCTCTCTCAATCACCAGAGCTTCTGCAATACTATCCCTGACCAACTTGCGGATAGCGGCTTGACTCATAGCGGGTGTTTCTGGTGCAGTCTTACTCTTCCTTGGTGCCATACTTCTGATAAATCACAATGGAAATAACCATGAGAAAAATCATAATAGAAGTAGTCATCGTACCAAAGATATACACCCACAACATGTATATAAATATAACCACGACAAGTACAAATACAACCACGATATGTACGAGTACAACCACAATCCTTCTAGACATCACCACGACAAGTATATATATACAACCACAACAACCACGTCACGTATATATATAACCACAACCTGTGTCGATACAACCACAACAACCACGACACGTATATATATAACCACAACCTGTGTCGATACAACCACAACATGTACGAATACAACCACAATCTGTCTAGACATCACCACGACAAGTATATATATACAACCACAACAACCACGACACGTATATATATAACCACAACCTGTATAAATGCGATAATAATAAAGAGCAACCACGAAACATCATAAATATAATCACAACACATGAATATAATACATGAAAATTTCGGCCAACATGGACCGATATAATATATAGCACAACATTTCCAACATAGTAGAGTCGCACTTGATATATTTGTTTGTACAACAACCAAAAGGCTACAAGTTCTTGAACTATGTCCCACATCCCGGGACTAGGAAAATAATAAAAGCTAATATAATACCAGTCTACGTCTAGGCTCCTCCAGGTGCTCTAGATGGTCCAGGCTCTCCCCTCAAGCGGCGAATCTCATGATCCATCGCAACCACGATCTCCTCAAGATGCTCAAGTCGTAACTGAGAAGAAGCATCCCTACGCTCCAATACAACTACCCTCTCTCGAAGCAATGTCAACTGGTCTACCTGCTCCCACTGGGTCTCCTGTGTCGCCTGAGCTCTATCTCGAATCTCAGGTAACTCATCCCTAAGTAGCTCAATCTCCTCCTGGTGCCTCAACTGTCGTGCCTCGAGCCCATGGTATGACACATCAATACTAACCCTACCCTGAATCAAATCCTCAACCTGCTCCTCAACAATCTCAAGTCGAGGGGTGATAATCTCATCAACTCTATGCCCCAACCTGTCAACTTGCTCCTGCTGAGCATCTATCTGATCCTCTAGTGTAGCAGCTGTAGGGCTCCTAGCCGCAGCCGCTCTAGAACTCTCACCTATGTGGTACTCTGGTGGTGGTGAACAGTCATCAGTCTCAGTGGTAGGTGAATCTGGAGTGGTAAGTCTAGCACGCTTCCGAAGCGGCAAGAGTGAGGTAGGCATAGGAGTAGTAGTGAGTATAGCTGGTGGTGGTGAAGGCACAGTAGGACTAGGGAGACTCCTATAAGTAGATGTAGCAATACGAACTCTCTTCCTAGGACCCTGAACAGTCTTCTCCCTAGGAAACATAAGTCTCGGCTCTGAATGAATAGTAGTAGTAGGTGATGATGGTATGTCAGTAGGTATAGTAGGATGGACATGGGGAGTAGGAGCCGTCTCCTCCTCCTCGAAAGGCTCGGTGTCACCATCAGATGCCAAGAGTGGCAACTCAGGTGTAGGAGAAACAAGTGGTGAAACAGCAGTAGAGGACATAGAGCCCTCATCATCAGAATCGGATATAGTGTAAAGTACAACAGTGTTGGAATTCGAAGACATGTCTCTGTGATAATCAAGGTGAAATAAAAATAAATAACTCGCATAATGGCATCGCCTAAAAATAAGTAAATATGCACTTATGATGAAATGATGATATGCTATGATAGTGTGGTTATAGTCTAGGGTCAATGATGCAACCTAGTTCGCTATAACCTTAGCTCTGGTACCAATCTGTAACACCCCCGAAATACCTGAATGGCAGCGGAATGGAATACCTGAGGGTGTAACGGATCATAGCACACAAGCAAGGAAATATTGAACGACCTAAAGTGTCGTTTATAAAATACATCGTTTGATTCATTCAAAATATTCAGAGTTTATAAAACATAGGTCCCATAAGTTGGAAAAGGTTTAAGGAAACAAGTTTAGTACAATCAAACGATAGTTCAAAGTGCATGAAATCCAAAAGTGACGTGTCAGCCTTGATACACAAAGTGACTCCATGCAATGCCATGAGGATATGCCTTAGTTACCTGAGAAATACATTGCGAAAAACGGTCAACATAAAGTTGGTGAATAATCATAGGTTTATAAGTAAAATCTAGTGTACAAAATGCCATAAGTACTGCCAAGAAATAGGATGTCCGGAAAGTATATACATTGGCTCTTAAGCTCATGACCCCGAAGCTAGACGATACTTGGCCCCAATGAGTGTTTACCAGGCACTCTAATAATAAAGACATGAAATGCATTCGTTCCATTTGGAGCAACCCAAACACGAATGGAGGCGTCACCCTCGATAGATCTATCCACTCACTCTCGCTTAGTACTAGAAATTAACGGTCCATGATAATGAAAGGGGACTTGTCAAGACGTGGTAAATAGGCAACTTAAGCAATGTATGAATTTTATACTTAGGCATGTACACGAAAATAAGTAATGCAATGTATTCTCCCCCGTGGGATTTGAAATCAAAATATAGAATTAAAACGGGGCTATGAAAACTCACCTCGAAATGAAGGTACAAAGATGGTGCAATGAGGTAAAAGTAGTCGGAACAATGAGGCGCGAGTACTATCCGCAACCTATATGAATAATCATGATCTAACTTAGATCAAGCCGTAATGAAATGAATGCACATGCACATGATACTCATACCACTCGTAATTTGGAAATACTAGTTATCGTCATAGTAAAATAGTTTCCATACTTAGGAAAAATAACTCCATTTAGTGAAGTATATAACTTGTTATATTAACTCGTACGAAAAAGTTAGCGTTATGTTCCAAGTATCAAGACCTTAGAATGACGTCGTCATATCGTATAAATATTCCCTCGAGTCGTATGTATTCGTTTGTTAAGAAAATAGTCATTAGTACGTTTCTAGAAAATGTACCATTTAGTACGTACGTTATTATTTCTATTTGTGACCAAAAATATAAATATAGTTTTGACAATGTTAAAACGGGTATAACTCGGTCGTTTTAGGCTCGTTTTCCTTGTTCTTTATGTCCACGGATTCGTCTTTGTATATACTAGTATATTTTAGATAACTCGGCTCCTCTAGGTTACGTTTAATACCTCAAAATACCCGTTGTATTCTGCCAAACAGCAAGCAGTTTTCTGAAAAGTAGTTTTCGTCGTTAAATTTGCAAAAATCATATCTCCTTCGTTATAAACTCGTTTTAATCCGTTCTTTCGCCTAAAGTTTCGTTTTTGAATGTATTTTCTAAATCTTTGGTCAAAAGTTTCCCATCACCCACTGATTTTCCCACGAAATTAAAATAGGGACAGTAGGTATATCAAAAGTTTCAAAAACCATTTTCAAGTCTCCAAACTAGTTCCATCATCCATCAATCCACTTTCAAACACCACAAAACTAATCTAATCCTACCATACACCTTCTTAGGGTGTCATGGGTTCCTAATCACCAAAACCAAGTAGATCTAACAAGGATCTAACCAAGAATCACTTCTAGGGCTCATATGATCAAAAGTTTGCAAAATAAAAGTGGTACAAGTTAATGTATGTATGAGATCTTGCAAGAAACATGAATAAATATAGTAATAACTTTGTAAAACTGATGAAATGAGTTTAGTAACTTACTTGTAAGATTAGTGAGGTTAGGATGATTAAAACTTAATAATCCTTGAGTTTTTATTTCAAAACTCTAACAAGGATACTATAAACACTAGATAAACACTTTGATCTTTGAAAAATCTTGGTTCTTCCTTCCTTTTGTTTCTTGGCCGTTTATATGAGAAGAGAAAGAGAGAAAAAGAACTTTTTGATGGAATGAAAGAAATGAGATGAAAATTGGTAAAGTTAGTATATGTATTATTATTATTGAAATTATATTATATATAAAAGAGTTAGTAGCAAGCATTTATGAACAAAGTGTATGGAAGTAATTTTTGTAAGAAATTGGAGAGGGGGGGGGGGGGGGGGGGCGGCAAAAGTCAAGGGGGGGGGGGGGGATGAATGTAGTGTTTTGTAATAAAATGTATTATTGGTTGTTTTGAGTAGTTTTAAATTGTACCGGGTACCGGGTTAACTAAAAATAAAATTTAACGAAGTTAACCGGGTCATAATAAAGTTATAAAAATTATAAAAATAGTTTGGATAAAATTATTGGGTGTTTAGATAATTATAGTTTAATTTCCACGAAAACCGTCGAAGTTTTAGAAATCTTAAGTTAATAATTAAAATAAATATCCAAAATACCGGGTAATTTAATATTATAATTTTTATATTATAAAAATGAATATAAAAATATATTGGGATCATAGTTGGGAGTATTGGACGTGTTAGTCACATTTATAGTTCGCGTATTAGTGTTTATTCAAAATAAACATACGTAAATTGTTAATTATATTAAAAATGTAATTTTGAATACCCTACGAGTGGAATAGTATGCAAGTGCCCTAGTAATGATATGTCGACTATTTCTAGTCAGTATGAAATGTCCCTGATAATAATGCATGAATTCGCTCCCGAACCAATACGGTTACGCGAATTTGAACACACGTAAACTAAATTTACGATGACATGAATAATGCACGTGAATAGTGATTTTCTCTCGGAAATGAATAGTGTCAAGTGAATAGTAAAATTTCTGAAGGTGTCTCGGATTGTCAAATTGACCTCAAAAACGATGAATAGTAAAACGATGAATAGTGATCAATGAATAGTAATTTGTGAATAGTAGAATGGCAAAGTTTGGAAAAATGACCTGAAATTGTGGGTTGTTACACATTCAATAACATGATTCTATTTTATAGTTTAATATTTTGTAACCATGGAAAAAAATTTCTGCAGGTGGAATGCTACAGGTATTTGTTCAGCCTTATAAGTTTTACATACACTTTTAAAGTTAAAAAGAAAGACGGACTATTGGAGTAAGAAGTGGATGAGGTCATGATGATGATGGAGATGATATACTGAGCGCCAAGCTTCATTTGGTTGATCTTGCTGGTTCCGAAAGGGAAAAAAATACGGGAGCTTATGGGATATGCTTACGAGAAGGTAGATTAATGTTATAGATATTCCGCATAATGCATTTGTATCATTTTATTATATCTTTTAAAATATAATGTGTTCATTTAGTATGCAACTAAATACTAATTATTGGTTATATAATATGTTAGTTTTGTCGATTGTTCTGCCCATTTTTGTTCCGCATCAACTACATCTTATTTATTCTGTATACATGTACTGTAGTAAGAGAACTTAGTGAGTATCAAATGAGTCCTTTAGGTTGTTTTGTATGATTAATTAGTCTCTTTAACCTTAACTTTGATTTGGTATGTGTGTATAGATGACTCTAAATGGTTTATTTAACCCACCTACTTTGTCATATATGATATAATGCGACTTTGGTCTTTTGTATGGTTGCTCTCATTTCGAGTCAAGAGATATGTAGATACCAGGCATTTCCCTTATACTTGAAGGAGACCAACATAACAATTGCATGGAAATATACACTTCTCGCGCTGCAATATAGTTCCTGATGTATGAATGCATCCTCACGACATGGTTTCATGAGGTGATAAGTTTCTTTTAGATGTGCCAAAGAAACACTATGTTTTTGTTGCTAATGAATAATTTCGAGTTTCTAAAAACCGAACATCTACATAAATGAATAAATACGTATATGTGTGACATGTGAGATAAATAAAATAAAAATTATGTGGCCTGTGTTTACTATGTCCAAAATATGAAAATCCTATTCGATTATTTTTTTGCCATTAAAGGTATTAGAACTTTTTTATGTTCTCAAAAATCTAATGAAGTTGCCTTAATTTTCTACTATTATTTATATCATCCCTAATGGTTTTAAATATTTAAGCTAAATGATATCAACTTTTAATATGCATTTCGGTGGTGGTGTTTGAATTTTGAAGAGTAAACAGCATGATAGGTCTAAAAGAGTTGTGTTGTGACAAAGACGGCAACTACACAAACTCTACAACCAACGTTGTATATAGAGGAATTTGGCATTTTTAAGCATGAAAGTAATGTATTTGTTAGTGCAAATATTACGATATTTAATCTATACAGTCTCGTTTGTTTTGATTGATGACAAACGTATAACTTGATACATAACGTAAAATGTACAAGTTACTTGTAATCATACTTTGTCTCAACAAACATTCAACACCTCTCAACGTCTCGAGTCATCGTATGCTACAACACAGGTTCGTACATGTTTGTTATGTAGCATTATGATCAAACCCCTTGACCAACCATTTAGAATGACTAAAATACTTTAGGAGTCTTTAAGTATTTTAGGTGTCAAAGTACACTTTAGGTGTTAAATAGAATAAGTGCCACATTAGGTGTCTAGATAATATTAGTAAGTTTACAATATATAAAAATGTGTATTATAACAACATAAGTACATAAAACATTTTTAGTAACTTACTAAATATTATATAGCTAGCTAATATATTTTTTATACAAGTAATTTACCTTTTTAAGTTAATATATACATTTGTCTAAATGTGTTTTTCATAAAATGGAAAACTATATTTGGAAATTATCTTTGTCAAATATCATTTAAGATGTGTCATAGATTGTAGTTGACTTGGAAACATCTTTGGAAAATAACTTGGTCAAAGAACTTGTAAGATGTGTCATAGTCCTTGTAAGTTGACAAGTAACATATATGTCTTGTCTTGTCAACATTTAGTTTCAAGTATATGCATATGTCTTGTCAATGTTGACTCTAATAGTAATCCATGGTTTTGGAACATGGTTTATTTTTTTTTGAACGGCAAATGAGATTATATTAAAAAGAGCTAGAAAGAAACTAGCAGTACAAGCTACACGCAAATCGATCCAATAGACCAAAGAGATTAGGGAACTAAATAAGCTCTAATGAAATAGGACAGACACGCAAAAAACCGATGGCAACTAGAATCAGACAGGAGATGCCACCATGGCGCCAAAAAAATGACCTCCCGTGAACGAAGCCGAACACCCGTTGCATCATACCGCAAATGCAAAGCGATCTAACCGGCATCCTTTGTTTGTCTCGTTAAGGCGTTGTTTAGAAAAATAGCTTCTTTAACGTTGCCATAATAACTCCAAATCTGAAGATCGCTAGGAAAATAATCTTTCCACATACGTAATTGCTCGAGAGAGAACAACCCATGAACATTCCCGTTTGGGTCTCTATAGCTCCAGCGTTTTTCAGAGTCTAGCTCGCCGCTAATTAAAGGACCAACATAATCAAGCCACGTAGAGTCAGACTCGTTAGCAAGGTTTATATCATTACCCGGGGGTGTAGATGGAGACACAATGTTGGGATCCTTTGCAGGAGCATTAACTGACTCAAAATGTTCTCCAAGAGTCTCACCTTCCACCTTATTAGACATATTGTTATTAACCTCCTCACATTTCTCATTAACACATTTATAACAATCTTGAATATCTATATCAGCATCGTCTTCCAATTTCTTTTCCATACAATTCTTAACATACCTATCATTATACAAGACCGAATCGCCACGGATCTCACCTTCTTCAATGGAGTCAACAAGCTCACTTTCCACCCCATGAACATCCTCCTCTCGCAAAAACCGACTAGTAGCTGATAAATCACTAGACGAACCCGAATCTTTGTTGTCATCATTCGACGAGACTGAATCACAACTAACACCGTCCAAAGGCACCTCATGTTCCAATCCTCCCTCCAAACTAGGACCTTCATCATCCTTTCTTTCGAAAGAAACAGTTACTGAATTAACCTCCGTCGATTCTATATTGGGCGCCCAATATGCAAACTCAGTAGCGATAATACGATAAGACCGATTACGATACGAAACTATAAAGGACTCTAGCACTCGATGTAAAGACTCAGTAAGGACACAAACCTTCCCATGAGATAATGGTCCGTCTTTTACCATGTCAGTAAACACACTACATCCCCACCGAGCACCCAACTTCTTATAAACCTCTGGAGCCCATGATGCCAATGACAAACCCACCAAGTCTATCCAAACACATCTTTCGTCCGGAATAAAGTCGTGAGAAACATCTTTGAACTCCAAAAATATCTCATTTAACGCCTTTGAAGTCTTGACACTTTCCATGTGATCCATAGAATCAAATTCCAACCAAACCCAACGTCCCCCAACGTATCTAAGACCAACATCATCGAAACCCTCAGAAGACATAATTTTCAGAAGATCCGTAATGACACTTAAATCTTTGACTTTAGCAAGAATACTACGCTCCATACCATCCAAATCTATACAATCATCTACCGAGATAGACATCACCGCTTCATTACCTAACTCCTCGTTTACCTTATTACAAACCGACACCCCCACAGATTTTGCTCCCTCATTACTTGCATCATTATTACCCGACATACCCGTTGATTTATTGCCTAATACCACTTTAGCATATGAGTTGAAAGACTGAAAAACGTTTTTCTTATCACTAACAGGTTTAGAATTCAAACCTTCGTTGGGTTTGCAGTCCCTAGATCGTTCCTCAATATTGTTATTAGTTCGGCCATACTTCTCCACATCAGCAAATAAGTGGAAACCACCCATCCATGCCGTTCTTAGATTAGAAACTAATAGATTGATGTCATTAACGTTTTCAAACCGTACAAAACCAAACCGGAGACCCGATTTGGATCGCTTTGCTGCAATGTATACATCGATCACCACACCCCATTTGTTACATGTATCCCAAAGATCTTGGACCGTCGCGTTCCAAGGGATATTAGAGACAAAGATTGATGAATACGACTTATGAACCTCACGAAAATTAAGGTTGGCATTGTTGTGAATACCTTTGTTTCGCTGCTCATGGTTACGATTGTTAACATGTTGAACGTTCCTCTTGGTTTCTGAAATGCTATTTGTTCCATTTGCCATCGTTGTTATGGGTGGAAGACGCCAATCATTGAACATGGTTTTGGAAAACTTCTTTACTTGTTTTGCCTATAAATAGAAGTTTATGTTTTATTTAGAAATGTGATGAAAAGATAAAAAAAAAAACACACACACACATAGATAAGTAGGAAACAATGTAGATCACCCTTTCAATAATGATCATAATGCTTCTAACATTCATCTTTGTTGTAAGCATATCATACTTCATGATCCACCAAGAAGGTCACAAGATCTAGAAGTCATCATTCATTGAAGCATTCCAACATATGAAGATTCAAGGGCACTTGACATCCTTAATAGTTGAAGACTTCTTATTCAAGAAGTTCATGTAGATTAGGCATGCATATCCATTAGACTTTTATGTCTTGGATCATCATTGTATCATAAAAATATAGATTAGATGGTTTATGTGCTTGTGCCATAAAACACAAGGTTTTTATGTTGGGCCACAAAACAAAGCAGGAGTAGTTGTACCCTTGGTAAAGAACTCGACATCTAGCTTAGTGTCGGTAAAAGTGTAAGCGACGAACGGGAGTGGTTGTACCCATGTAAAAGAACTCGACATCTAGCTTAGTGTCGGTAAAAGTGTAAGCGACGAACGGGAGTGGTTGTACCCTTGTAAAAGAACTCGACATCTAGCTTAGTATCGGTAAAAGTGTAAGCGACGATTGTAAGGTTTTCTCCGCTAAAAAGGGAGGTTGTTGATCTAGTGAAGTAACTCTCGAGTTGGGTACTCGAGGAGTGGAGTAGGGCGGAGAGGAGATCCGTGACCGAACCACTATAAATCCTCGTGTTCGGTTTGCACTTTCCTTTTACTTATTGTCTTACTTTAATGTTTGCATTGTGTGATTGTTTGTGTTGTGACTTGTTGATTGTACTTGTGTGATAACATGTTTTAAGTTATATTAGTCATAAACTACAAGTAACATCTTTTATATTAGAACAAGCTAAAAATGGACATTTGATACAACAAGTTTAAAGTTTTTAAACTGTAAACTATTCAACCCCCCTTCTAGTTTTCCATAATTGGTATCAGAGCTTCGTAGCTCTTATTTTCAAAACAAATGGTTTTTAAAATGGAGCACGATCCATGTATCAAATTACCATTGAAGCGAAATATAATATGAAAAATGTTTCGTTAAGTATACTTAGAAATTTGTGGTTAAATATTACTTTGTATACAAGCTTGAAGGTGTCCTTGAAAAATAAAAGAAAACTTTTCTTAAAAATTTGTAAGTGTCAAATTATGTGGTTAGAGCTAATGTACGTAAAATACGGTTTTAAAAGGAGTGTTTGGGTTAACTATAAAATTAGTTAAAAAATCACCTCCGTAAATGTTTAGATAAGTCACATAAGAAGTAATGATGTTAAAATAGGTGTATTATATGTTTACTAATAAATCTAGTAAGTCCTACACATTTTCGCTATGCGAAATACACGTTTTTAGCTTTTTGTGAAATTTTGTTACAGCATTCCCCGCGGAACCCTCAGAAGGGTTCCTTGCCCTTTGGACGAAGGTTCCTTGGGCTGCACAGTATACAGTTTTTGTCAAACTTTTAAAATTCATAACAAATTAACTGTAAGTCCGTAGGAGTCGCGCCACCTTTCATTTTAAAGGTAATTGAGTCTACTTTCTTTTAAAAATAATGTCATGGCCTAAATCTAATCTGAAGTCAAAAGAATAAACCAAATACTATAGTGTGTCCAAAATAACAAGTTTCGTTTTGACGTAGAAACTCAAACTTTTGAGTTAGGCAATATAAGTTAGTATCTTTTGAACATTGACATTATTTTCTTTGAACCTAAAGAATTTTGTGATATTCATATATACAAAGGAAACTAATCAAGCTTGGCATACATCGTCATATTTAAACGCAAAGTGACGAAAAGTATATTTCTTTTTTATGTTATGCTAAATGACTACTTGTTTTAGTTGTGTGCATATATGATATTCGCTTAATGAAAGTTGTGATTGCATATTGTTTATTTGTGATTCATGAGTGTCAATCTTGTCATGATATTCATTTGCTTGTTTGTCGATTTCATGTTTATACACAATAGGATATTTGCTAGATTGTGTGTACTAAGTTGAAAATTTGTGTTTGTATTGCTTATTGTTTTAGTTACTCTTCCTTGCATATGTTATACTAATTAAATATCTTGGAATATGGTCACACATCTAAATGAGTCACTACATTTTTAAACATGTAGTATTCTTGTAAAATGGTGTTTGGTATACATGCTTCTACAATGATGCGTAATGAATGTGTTGTGCTAAAAGATAGAAAATCATCTTAGATTGATCATGCTAACTAACCGTATCATGTTTGGATGATAACACATTGTTGTAATCAACTTTCCATGTTTGGCTTAATTTCTATTTATGGTAAGCTCATAATCCTCGGCTTAATCTATATGCTAACATGTGTTAGAATATGTGTTTTGGTTTTAATCTATCACATCTAATTAGGTGCATATGTTCCAAGTATTATTAGGATACTTGAACGAGTTTCGGGAGTCAATAAATGTCCATTGTTAAGGAGTGTTTGGCACTACTTGAAATTTGAACTATTTGGTAGTTAAACAATGTGTTTCATGGATATATGTACTTCTAGGATCTTTTGTTATCTCTGTACATTGTCTTGTACTAACGGATATGCAGGTAGACAACATTTGGGATGTTGTCAAATTTTCAAGTTTTGGATATTTCACTAAGTATAGTGAAATTCGCTAGCCCCTGGTCAAAGACTAACGGTTAGAGTATTTCTATATCCAATCTTTGCATTTCCTAATCAGATATGGTATAAATTTTATGTTTTAGGAGTTTTCGAAAAATTTGAAAATCGTCTCGCGGGTCAAAATCGCGGACTGTCTAATTTTTCAGGTCTGGCGGATCTGGCGGTACCCTAGAATGGGTTCCGCCAGTGTAATTTCTGGGTACTCCAGAATTTGGCCCAACGGATCATACGGAACCCTCAAAAGGGTTCCGCCCTTGATATGTCAGGGTTCCGCCAGTCCTGCAGACTCCTTTTTAAATTTTCATTTAAATCCCTCACTCAAGATCACTCACCTTCATCACTAGGATTCTTCTCACTAATGTTCACTCATATTAGGATTAGGACATCTCACCTGCACCAATAAGAAAATCATCTATAATAATACTTTCCAAACTTCACAAGAATGATCCATGATACCTTTCTCCATAAAGAAAGGAATCCGGAAACTTGTTCCTTGTAATCCTCGAGCCATTGAGTATTTGTGATCACTACACACACTCACAACATTCTTTCATCCTTAACTCATCCTTCAAGACGATAAGGATTTACATCGAGTCATAACTTACTCTTAAGTTATAGATGTATTATCGAGTCTTGCTATCCATTCTCAACTAAGTAGGATTGACAACTTAAGTATTTATTTCAAAATATTCAAGTAATCTTGACTTACTATCGTAGTCATTAAAAGTCATATCCGAAAAATCAACACCCAAGTATTTTAACAATGTTTGTTAAAATACTCATCCCAACTAAAACACTCATCATAGTACTCTCCTAATCAATAGGAACAAAAACAAATGTCAATAGGTTTTCATCCTTAAACATTTAGCAATTAAGTTCACTTATTCTTTCACCATCATCTCATCACATTCACCTTGTGATATATCTCAGCCTATAAGCTTCACAAACATGAGCAAAACTTCAAGCACCTCGCCCGCTAGTTGTACCAACCAATAGATGAGAACAAATTAGGATTAATCCTTCTTCACTTTCTACATCTATGAAACTTAAGTACTTCCTTAGCACAACAAACCTCCACATCACCAAATCCTTCTTTGGACACACTAAAGGAGCTACCACCTAGATAAACCAATCCACCATCCTTACCTTCATTTGAATCCATTGAGTGCATTGCTCAAAAAGCCCCTTGTCTAAACACTCGTTTAACAAACTCAACCATACTTTACCACCTATAGGATTAGAACCTTCACCATCAAATGAGCATGAAGCGCACATTTAATTACACTAGGTTTAAGTAGTTCCGCTTTCACAAGTTATCAAAGTATTAGTAATACTTTTAACTTCTGCACATGTTTCATTAAACTTCAAATCAACATTTTAACAACATATGTTAAAATGCAATCTCAAAGCCAACCTCATAAACCCTGAGCAACAATGACTCTTGAAGAGTATACATAAGAAACTCGAGTGAATTCCTCTAGTCATCATCTAGTGATTATAATCTTGAGACCAATTATATTTAGGATAGGACTATCCGATTCAAACACTTTGGCTTCATATCTTCATTTAGGAAAACATGATGTCTTGAAAGACATTATGCCTAAGAAATCATGCGTCAAGTTTTCATCATGATTAAAAGGATATTGTATATCCAATGCGTCATTCTCTCATTGAACATGAACGGTTGTGTTACATGAGATTTCATTATACCCCATTGGGTTAATGATCTTAAATCAACATCTGCAAGTTCTAGGATCTAGAGCCTCCTCATCATCCAGTCATTCTTATGTTTCATAAGCATGGTGACTTTATTCTACGTAATAATCTTACTTGTTGAAAGACACCATATGCGTCTATTTCCTTTTAAGAGTTCATCATAACCAAACCTTGCTCATAACCCAATGCAAACCTTATGCATATCCTACACATCTCTAGAGCATACACAATTAAGATCCTATAAAGTTAGTAACTTTATACACTTGTTCCAAAGATCTCTATTGAGAACGTTCTTAACATATTCCATCATCACACACTAACACATCTCTTGGTCTTTGATGATCAAATCACCCTCATAACCTTTCATCACTCAAACCTTAAACCACCAATGTGAAATGAAAAACCGAGTTATCCTTTGTTCTACCAATATCGAGTCATCCACCACTTCCATACCCTCAAAGAAACCAAGAGTCAATATCATACACCTAGTTATCTTCACAAGAAGATTCCACCATGTAACCAAACAAGTGTGTCATCCCCATTACAACCTAACGCATTAAGGTTAAACCATCTCTCATGATACATAAACTTATATTCACCCTTGTGTCGCTCTTTGAAACAAAGGGCAATTATCATATCCATACACTCATTGTCATATTTGTGTATGTAGTCGAAAGTCAAGTGAATTTCATTATGAAATGCGTCTTTTCCACTTTCTAGTAAGTGAAGAACACAAAGAAGATATCCAAGCTTCAAGTGTTGTCAAGTCATCATCACCTCATTTCACACATTCACCTTCAGTCGTCAACCAACAAAACACCTCAAAACTCCATGATTCCCAATCATCAATTAATGATAATCCACATTCACAAAGAGTCTCCTAACGTCAATCCTCAAGATTACTCATCGTCGCCTCCATACCAATATTCTAATCCTTTCCACCTCCTTTGAGAAAACCACATGCCTCTTCATGCGATCATCTCGCATTGATAGAGAAGAGCTACATGACTTCAAGGATAAAGTTCTTTGTATACTAATCAACATCCCTAAACACTTCAAAATCATTCAATTTCACAAAGCTCATCGCTTTCACTAAGCTCATCGCTTACATTAACCTACAACCTCCTAAACACTTCATCATAATTCCTTATACGATGCATTACACAATATGTTGGATGTCCACCTATTTAGGAGGAGAGAAATTCATTCACATATTTGTATTTTGTCAAATTGTATTCAAAGAACATCTACTCATGTTTCTTACACCCTAAAATACCAACACATAGGTACACTTCATTTAGTTAAAGTCGGTTCACAAAAACACAAAGTGCTTCAAGCCTTTGACTTTTTCTCTTTTTAATATTTCAAGCCCTTTTCACCCCCAATACCTCATCAAGTGAAAAACACATCATATGTTCAACAAAGTTTTTCATCTCCACAACCAACAACAAATGGAGTCTAGGATTGTTCTCAAAACTAGGACTTCACAACTTCATTGTCTAGAACACCATTATAGGATCTCATCCTTTTTCTTCCTCGACACATATCATGCACGTCATTGTAAGTGCAAACGATATTTTCATCAACCTCTCATTCTCAACACGTTGGTTTAATCAACACTCTCGCATCTTATGATGTCATTTTCATCCTCATATAGGTGTTTTTAGTACTCTTTTCATGTGAACTCTTGTTCATAGGTGCTTATTGTTATCACTTTCTTTCAATTCCATTCAAGCATGCATTATGGCAAGATACATCATCTTTGGTAGATGATACAGACATATTCGTTGCTTATCCCTCTAGTTGTGAATTTTAGGATTGCATGAGTAGATATGTTCTATCCTTATCTTTCGATAAAGAATTTGCTATACACACGAGCTTCTAACTCTTTAAATAGTTGTCTACGTATCACCACCACCTTCAATCAACTCTTTCACTAATCATCACCACCATGGATTAGCGTTAAACCTACTTCTATTCATCTTGTGATGTTGTCATATTTTCAATACTTTTTCTAAAGTATAATGAAAATCGTTAGCCCTCATTCAAACTCTAACGTTACGTGTGTTTTTACTTGTCCTGTTATCTTTTCCCAACCAGATATGAGTTATATTTGTGTTTTTAAGAGTTTTCGAAAATTTTGAAAATCGTCTCGGCACTTTAAAAAGGGGACTGTGTTGTTTTCCAGGTCTGGCGGAACCTTCACGAGGGTTCCGCCAGTGCAATTTTCTGGAAACCCAGAAATGGCCCAGCGGATCAGACGGAACCCACACAAGGGTTCCGCCCGTGTCATCGCAGGGTTCCGCCAGACCACCTGCAAATGTTTATTTTTTTTTTCAAATTTTCAACTACCACACTTCTTCAAAACAATCTTTTAGGTGAGAAACTCATTCCTTGTTAGTTTACAACATCATTAGAAGCATCTCATCCTCATATCTTCTCTCTAGGCATTGTTCTGTAGGTTTCTATCATATTATATTCGCGTTTTTATTGTAATTCTTATTAGAAGAATACAACTTATTTTTCTTATGATTGTATTTCTTTCTACAAGAATGCACCTCATGAGATCTTTGATATCATGGGTCTCTACCTTGAGTCACTTATATCATTTATATATTTACATCTTACTTTTCTTTGAGATGAAATATATTGCACTAACTCTTTCATTGTAGGTTCACCATTATATACGCTAGATCGTATATAGCATTATCATCTAAGGATGATGTTTGCATCGAATATTTTCCTTCTTTCATTTTAGGTGCTTCTTGACGTAGGAGGAATATCCATCAAGCACTCATATTGCATCGTCTATACACGTTGTTGTAGAGGACATGCTTGTCTAAAGACAAAACTTTCACTATACTAATTTTTTTTTGTAGGTTCATATTGACGCCCTTTAACAAGGGGAGCTTCCGTCAAGCATAGGAAAATTATTGTCTTATACTAACCTTTATTTTGTAGGGTTCTTCATCCTTGAATCACATACGTTGGTACCCTAGCAACGGGGAGTATTGATCAAGGGGGAGTCAATCATACACTAACCTTTGTGTCTTTTGTAGCTTTCTTATCCTTGTATCATATACGTTGGTACCCTAGCAACGTGGAGTATTGATCAAGGGGGAGTTAATCATGCACTAACCTTTATTTTTTGTAGCTTTCTTATTTCTTGTGTCATATACGTTGGGACCCTAGCAAAGGGGAGTATTGATCAAGGGGGAACTACAATCTAGGGGAAGCATGCACGCATTTTTCTTTATTCTCATTCTTCGACGCACCTTTGTGTTTCGACAAAAAGAAGGAAATAAGTCAACATAGTCCAAAATGATTTTTATTCATCATGCATTTTTCGTATAATTTTTTTTTTGCACAGGCTAACCATGGTGTAGGTCAAGGAACTTAATTTGATCCATGGATCCGCTAACAACCTTAGGAAATTGGAGTTGAAGAATTCACTTCACTAGGGATGATACAAGCTCGCCATTTCGGGGAGAAATTAAGTTAACTCCGAGGACACACCCCTTTTTGTTTCGACAAAGGGGGAGAAGAGTGTAAACAGAGAAGGAAATGTAGAAGGTGTGTTGCGGATACAAGTAAGTAATACGGACACAAGTAACTTTTTACATTTTACGTTCTATCACGTTTACATATTTTGTCATCATCAAAAAGGGGGAGATTGTTAGTGCAAATATTACGATATTTAATCTATACAGTCTCGTTTGTTTTGATTGATGACAAACGTATAACTTGATATATAACGTAAAATGTACAAGTTACTTGTAATCATACTTTGTCTCAACAAACATTAAACACCTCTCAACGTCTCGAGTCATCGTATGCTACAACACAGGTTCGTACATGTTTGTTATGTAGGATTATGATCAAACCCCTTGACCAACCATTTAGAATGACTAAAATACTTTAGGAGTCTTTAAGTATTTTAGGTGTCAAAGTACACTTTAGGTGTTAGATAGAATAAGTGCCACATTAGGTGTCTAGATAATATTAGTAAGTTTACAATATATAAAAATGTGTCTTATAACAACATAAGTACATAAAACATTTTTAGTAACTTACTAAATATTATATAGCTAGCTAAAATATTTTTTATACAAGTAATTTACCTTTTTAAGTTAATATATACATTTGTCTAAATGTATTTTTCATAAAATGGAAAACTATATTTGGAAATTATCTTTGTCAAATATCATTTAAGATGTGTCATAGATTGTAGTTGACTTGGAAACATCTTTGGAAAATAACTTGGTCAAAGAACTTGTAAGATGTGTCATAGTCCTTGTAAGTTGACAAGTAACATATATGTATTGTCTTTTCAACATTTAGTTTCAAGTATATGCATATGTCTTGTCAATGTTGACTCTAATAGTAATCCATGGTTTTGGAACATGGTTTATTGAACATGGTTTTGGAAAACTTCTTTACTTGTTTTGCCTATAAATATAAGTTTATGTTTTACTTAGAAATGTGATGAAAAGATAAAAAAAAAACACACACACATAGATAAGTAGGAAACCATGTAGATCACCCTTTCAATAATGATCATAATGCTTCTAACATTCATCTTTGTTGTAAGCATATCATACTTCATGATCCACCAAGAAGGTCACAAGATCTTGAAGTCATCATTCATTGAAGCATTCCAACATATGAAGATTCAAGGGCACTTGACATCCTCAATAGTTGAAGACTTCTTATTCAAGAAGTTCATGTAGATTAGGCATGCATATCCATTAGACTTTTATGTCTTGGATCATCATTGTATCATAACAATATAGATTAGATGGTTTATGTGTTTGTGCCATAAAACACAAGGTTTTTATGTTGGGCCACAAAACAAAGCGGGAGTGGTTGTACCCTTGGTAAAGAACTCGACATCTAGCTTAGTGTCGGTAAAAGTGTAAGCGACGAACGGGAGTGGTTGTACCCATGTAAAAGAACTCGACATCTAGCTTAGTGTCGGTAAAAGTGTAAGCGACGAACGGGAGTGGTTGTACCCTTGTAAAAGAACTCGACATCTAGCTTAGTGTCGGTAAAAGTGTAAGCGACGATTGTAAGGTATTCTCCACCGAAAAGGGAGGTTGTTGATCTAGTGAAGTAACTCTCGAGTTGGGTACTCGAGGAGTGGAGTAGGGCGGAGAGGAGATCCGTGACCGAACCACTATAAATCCTCGTGTTCGGTTTGCACTTTCCTTTTACTTATTGTCTTACTTTAATGTTTGCATTGTGTGATAGTTTGTGTTGTGACTTGTTGATTGTACTTGTGTGATAACATGTTTTAAGTTATATTAGTCATAAACTACAAGTAACATCTTTTATATTAGAACAAGCTAAAAATGGACATTTGATACAACAAGTTTAAAGTTTTTAAACGATAAACTATTCAACCCCCCCTTCTAGTTTTCCACAGTATTTATTTCATGCAACATGGGCTTATAGAAAGAAATTTGTCACTTAATTAACAAATATGTTTGATCTGCAGTTCGTTCACCCAGATTTTGCAAATGACATTTTTCTTAATTTTTGGTTTTTAATATTATATCCTTTACTGCTATTCATATCAAACATTTTAGTTCTTATTTTATCCTTTAAACCATATCATCCGTAAAAACGTTGTTTATAAAAGTCATTCATAGATTGTAAGTTTGTTCTAATTTCTTACCTATTTTTTTTTGTTAAACAAGGCTATTTAGTTTTCTTGCAGATGTTTTGCAAATGGCATTTTATCTTAACTTTTTGGTTTTTGATATTATATCATTTAACGTTATTTTTTGTTAACCATTTTACTACTTTAAAATTTTTTAACAATTTTTAAAGCTAGCCGCCCAACGGGCAAGCCTTGAGCTATTTGCGTTTGTTTTGCCATGACTATAAACAGAAGTCAATGACATTATCTAAGATTGGGCTATATTTGGAACTGTATATTTTTTCCCATGGACAACTTTATGTAGCCGTCTCAAGAGTAAAAACAATGGAGGTCTAAAAGTGTTGTGTTGTGACAAAGACGGCAAGTACACCAACTTTACAACCAACGTTGTATATAGAGAAGTTCTTCATAGATTATAAACTATATGTAATTCGGTTATTTTAAACATTAGGTTTAGTTTAACGTTATTATGTAGCACTCTCAAGAGTAAAAAGCAAGAGAGGCCTAAAAGTGTTATGTTATCACAAAGATGGCAACTACACCAATTCTACAACCAACGTTATACATAGAGAAGTTCTTCATAGATTATAAACTATATATTGTTTTCTTATTTTCAACCTTAGGTTTTGTTCAAAGTTATTATTTTATTAATAATGGCATGTTTATTTTATTTCATTTATGTCGCTACACGTTCATACTTATATTCCTATTAATTGTATCGTATAATCAAATTTTTAAAGCTAGCCGCCCCAGCGGGGCGGGCCTAAAATCTAGTATACATATATATATATATATATATATATATATATATATATATATATATATATATATATATATATATATATATATATATATATATATATATAGATTTTCTCAATTTTTTTCTCAATTAAATTGGAAGAGATGGTTCGGCTGAGAGATCTGGGAGCGAATACGCCGGAAGGGGTGGCATACACGGAGGAGCAGATACTTGCTATGGTTTTGAAGGGCAAGCAGCTGGGCCACATCGCCGGACGGGGTAGGGTCGTACCCGGGCTGAAGAGGCCACCGTTATCATACACCCCGCCTCCACCTCCAGGTATGTACAGTTTGATAATATATTAATTATAGATTACTCGATCATGACTCAAATTAAGTATTGCAATAGATGTTTTTAAATTTTGATTATTTCGTTTTCAGAAATGGCCGATATGGAGAAAAAGCTTGCTGAGGCCGAGAAGAAGATTGCTGAGGCCGAGAAGCAGAGCCGGGAAGATGCTGAAGAGCATAAGGCCATGAAGGCAAAGCTTGATTTGGTGACAGGTTTTATGTCGTCCAACCCGCTATAGCACCAGTATCTTAGTCAGGCAGGTTCTCAGCACGTGGATGGCTCGGGCAGTGGCGCTGGAGGTAGTGGCTCAGCTGAAGGGAGCGGGAGTCGTAGAGGCGATGAGGATGGTTCTGGTGATGATGAGGGTTCTTGTGATGATCATGAGTGATTTGGGATGTAGAGGTACAAACTTGGGTATTTTGTGTTGTACTTATGCTTGAAACAATATTTTGGCGACCCATATGTTAGTATTGTATAGTTTAACCTTTTGGAGACTTGAACGTCGGGGATATTGAAACATTTGTGGATATGGCAGCTAGGTTTAGATATTACCACACCCCGTTTTGTAGACTTTATATGTTTTTATGCATTTTGAGGGTGTTTAGCGATAATTTGCAAGTGTTTTAGCCGATGGCGAGTTATATGTTTAGGACATGTTGATATTGAGTGGTTATAGGTGCTATTACAGGTTCTGGCTGTTACAGGTTTTGGTAGATTTTTTCTGGAAAATCCGGAAAAATTCTGGAAAATTGCTGGTTTTGCAGCCTGCTGTTAGCAGGATACCTTAATGATGTCGTCGACATGTCGACGACAACATTAACCAAAAATATTGATGTGATACATGGCAACAACTCATCCAATCTCCAAAAATATTGATGTGATACGTCGACAAGTCAACGGCAACATAAAATAATGAATATTTGTAGTTTTAAAATGCCGTCGAGATGTCGACGACATTATATAAAACGTAATTATTATTTGTTAATTAAAACATTAATTAGTTATACGTTCCCGTCGACATGTCGACGGGAATAATTTGACGGACAACAAAATCGTTTGACTGGAAAACGTTGTGGGACCCACAATGTCGACGACGATTGTCGACGGGAACGCTGTTCCCGACAAAGCACAGCCGACGTTTTGTTCTCGTCGACATGTTGACGGGAAGCTATGGTGCCGTCGACTTGTCAACGGTAAGGGCGTAAAAATGTCGCCGGAAAAGGCGTCGTTTGTACTAGTAATTAGAAGAAACATAAAAGGCATATGCCATCTCTCTGCCATATTGCGATATAAGTAACCAATTCTTTGGCATTTTCAAGGTTTTAAGAGCTTTACAATAATTTCACTATATATGGCTAATAGCCTAATACATAATTCAAGACTGGCATTGTAAATCAAGGCACAACAGATATGTTGCTACTCTCTCACATCCAAATGCAGCTGGTATAACATGATCAAATACTACTTTTTTCTTTTTGAACGAGATAAAAAAACAATTTATCCAAGTAAATTTATAATCACCAAATGTAGAACCAAAGGTTCTTGAGGTGAATCCTGCAAAAAGTTTAACATAATACAGTAACATCGTATGTGTAAGGAATAGGAAGTTGGACATTATACACATACACACACAAAATACAGATTACGTAGAGGTGGCAACCTCGACACATTCAAATAGGTCAATATGGATTATACTTAACCTCTAGCGAGACACATTGGCCAAATTAGCTTAAATGGAAACAGGTTGAATGTATCAAAATTCGTCCCGAAGTGTATTCAAAAGACATACAACCTTCTGAATCGTTTATTTTGAAATATAGATCACGCTTGCGATAATAAAGTTTCTTTTGTCACATTGACATGAAGTCATTCACATTGGCCTATTATAAATAAACCAGAAATTCTAAACTATATATCTAGACAAAAAATATTTCATGTCAAGCTAACTTGTTTCAACTCATGAAATGTTTAACTCATTAGACAACGCACTTGATCTGCCCATTTCGCCACTACAGTACGCGTTTGGTTTCCAATGTAGCTTCGCTTTACAGTACTTATTCATTGATTACTATTTGCAAATTTTGGATATCAACAAGTATCACTTGAATATCAACAATGTAAGATAAGAAATCCAAAAGATAAAAAACAGATAATGGTAACAATGATAAAAAGACTTTGTTTTAATGCGCTTTTTCCTTCGAATTTGAAGATTTTTTGGAATAGTGATTCCATGTGATTCATTGCAATTAACCACTTATGCATTTTCATAGTTTTAAAAGGGTCGAAAGTATTATCCTATAGCCAGTACAGAATGCAACACCCAAGCATTACAAATCAATGCACTAGAGATCTATTGCTATTCTCTCTCTCACTCTCTCATCAAATGCAGTTGGTATAACAAGATCAAAGACAAGTTATCCTAGGAAATTCATAATCACCAGATGTAGCACCAAATTGCATAGGACAAAATCCGCAAAAGCACATTTTGGAGGTAAATCCTGCAAAAAGTTTAACATAATACGTCACATGAGTGGAGAGGGAAGCTCAATGTTATACACATACAGAGGGATTGATGGTATTTTAGTGTAAAGTAAGTTGTGTTTAATATGCAAATAAGGGTCGACACTTAGTTGCATATTAATGGAACTAATTGGGTTCAAAGGTACGGTTCAAAGGTAAAGGTACTGCCAGTATGTGAAGGTACTGCTAGTATGTAAAGGTACTGCTCGTGTCTTGTAAAGGTACTGCTAGTATGTAAAGGTACTGCTCGTGCAGTTAACCTGCTGTGCCTTAATAATAACTGTTTTACAGTTATTTAGTTTTCTTATTAACCGTTTGGAACCAACAACTATCTATATTATTCTCATTTGAGAGAGATGTACATATAGACAAAAACACACAGACATTTGGTGAAGGCAAACATAACAACATACACAAACTTGAATCAATTAGATTTTATCCGGTCGTTAATTGGTATCCACTCCAATTTAATCGATCTGAAAGCGTTTATACTCGTGACTTCTAATTGCTATCAGGATACCCTATTACCCCACCTTATGCAACAAAGATCGATTAAATTTTCACAAGATGGCAGGAGAATCAGTACGAGATATGACATCGAAGTTTGTTAAGTTAGCCAAATTCGAAGGGCAGGATTTTCGAAGATGGCAGAAGAAGATGTTGTTCTTGTTAACAACAATGAAAGTTGTGTACGTTTTAACAACACCAGCACCGGAGGAAGTGGAGAACGAAACCCTTGATCAAACCAGGAAACGAAACAAGTTCTGGAACGATGACTTCATCTACCGTGGAACTATCTTAAACGGTATGTGTGATACTCTTTTTGATATTTATCAAAACATTGAATCTGCAAAAGAATTATGGGACATGCTTCAGGCCAAATACATGGCAGAAGATTCATCCAGTAAGAAATTCTTAGTAAGTGATTTCATGAATTACAAAATGATAGATGGACGTTCTGTTATGGAACAATATAATGAGTGTCTTAGTATACTTGGTCGCTTTACCCAACATGGTTTAAAAATGGATGAATCCATTGCGACAGCATCTATTATTGACAAACTTCCGCCTTCTTGGAAGGATTTCAAAAATAATTTGAAACATAAGAAGGAAGAATACAATTTGGTTGAGTTGGGAAGTGCCATAAGTATTGAGGAAGGGTGTCATAGGATGGAGAAAACATGGATGAATGAAAAGGACAAGGATGTTGGCGGTTCAAATGTCAATATGGTTGAAGAAACTAATTCTAGTTTCAGAAAGGGTTCGAATACAAAGAACAATAAACGAAAGTTTCAAGGCAACGATCACAAAAAGGGAAATGTAAAGAAAGCAAAACAGTCCAACGATGGTGGCTGTTGGAAATGTGGGAAACCTGGACATTTCAAGCGTGATTGCCGTATGGGAAAAGGCAAAAACGAGGCTAGTACTAGTGGTGGATCCAAAGGAGATCCGAAACAAGCAGGTACAATATTAACAATTAATAATAATTCAGATATGAATTATGTGTCATTAATTTGTGAATCATTCTATGTACAGGATGATGATATTGCTTGGTGGTATGATTCTGGTGCGACATGTCATGTGTGCAAGGACCGAAGATGGTTCAAGGAACTTGCAACAATTAGTGATGGACGTGTTTTAACAATGGGAAATGTCGCAACAGAACCAATACTTGGAATTGGACTAGTAGATTTAACTTTTACTTCTGGAAAAAACTATTTCTTTATGTAATGTATTGTATGTGCCCGATATTCGGAAAAACTTGTTGTCTGGTGTATTATTAAATAATTGTGGGTACAAACAAGTGTTAGAATCCGATAAGTATATCTTGTCGAAACATGGTTCTTTTGTTGGATTTGGTTATTTATGTAATAGTATGATTATGTTAAATTTAGATATGCCTTCTACTTTTAAATCAATTTGTATGGTTGATTCTTTATCTAGTGTTAAGATTAGTAACATGGAATTATGGCATGCTAGACTAGGACATGTTCATCATAAAAGAATGAAAGAAATGTCTAAAATGAGCATGATTCCATCTTTTGTATTGGACCATAATAAGTGTAAAACTTGTATGTTAACTAAGATTGATGCGTGGGAATCGCAACAGGCTTTACCTCTCGAGGGATCTCGAGAAGCTTACAACCCCCACCAGGCAGTGTACCTGATCGTTGTAGTATAGTATAGTGACAAGTACCGGGGGATTGATCGTTCAGCTTAGGAATAGTGTCGCTAGGATTAGAAAGCCTAAATACTAGTTCTAAAGGTGAGGGATGATTATTTTTGTGTTTTTATATTTTTATGAAAGCAAGTAAAATCTCGGGTTTTGGAAGAGTGGGCGAAATTAGTTGCTATTCAACTAACCCAATACTAAGATGCAATCAAAATAAAATACTAAAAATGAAAATAAACTAATTATACTAAAGTTGTGAGCAGTAATTGGAGAAAATGTGTTTACTTAGATTTCACTACTCCCTATATATCTTTTACACGTTAATTACTTGTTATAATTGCATTGATGACGGATCGTATTCCTTAATACCATTCATGGGGTGGCATACATAACTCCCCAATTCTATGAGCTCTTATCTCCTCCTACACCATGCCCAGCACAACTATAGGGATTGTAAACAGTGGCTCATGCATTAAATACAACCAATAAAGACCTAGTACGCCTCAGTTCATGTTTCTTAAGACGTTCAAGCATGTTACCATTTGGAGATCTGCCAGTTTTCTTAAGCCTAACATATAAATCATTCATCCAAAACAAGAATAAACAAGTAATCAACACATAATCAATATCTAGGTTTCATTAGATCTAAGCAAACACAAAAGAGATCTAGCCTAGCATGATAGAATTAAGACAAGAACATGATATAGACAACCAACACATAGACATATTGATTGAATTAGAAGAACACTTATCTTAATTAATCATGCAAGGTATTAAGGGGTTGGAACCCTTGAAAAACCTGTAAAGTTACACCAAAATCGTCTTTAGGGTTTCTCCCAAAACTTCTCTCTTTCAATGTGAAAAACTAGAAAACTATATATAGGAAAATACGGATGACGGCGTCAAGAACAAAGGTGTGACGCCGTCATCTCGCCGCCAAATACTTCCTCGGACGGCCTTGATCTACTTCTGACGCCGTCAAGGCCTAGGCCGTCACACAAATTACTCTTGACGCCCTGTGTGTGACGCCGTCATCAACTACGGATTTTAATTCTTGGGGTTTTGACGCTGTCAGGAAAACTCTTGACGCCTTCATGAACTCTCGGATTTTATTATTGAGGTTTGACGCCGTTAGGAAATTACTCTTGACGCCGTCACCTACTGTTCCCAGCATGGAAAATTGAGACTTTGCCGTTTTCTTCACTTTTATGCTCCAAAAACGTCCAAAATGGCTTCTTTTCCAGAATTCACTCTCCAAGTACCTAAAATCACAAAAGGAACAATTTAGGGCAATATTTGATCAATTAAATTCGGATTCGGGCTTAAATGACCCCCTAAAAACGGATCATTTTTTGCCTCATCATATACCCTTACACTTGAGATTTGCTTGTCCTCAAGCAAATGCGCTTTTATTCTAGTCAAAAGACAAGTTAGGGGTCATTTAACACTAATATAAAAGTAATTACAACAAATAATCGTTCCACTAAAGACCAATAGACAAGCTCGGAGGTCATACACAAGCACCTCACAAATAGTGTTTAGATACTCACATCTCTCGGGTGTAATAAAGTAATATAACATTATGGAAATGGAAGATATCTCTCACTACCTGTCATAGCAAAATAGATTACCATAGGCTTGGGAAAGGATCAAACCTCCACCACATGGCGTAAGCACCTAGGATAAACTATCAAAGAGGTCTTTTAAAGGGTTGTAACGTTAGGTATAGGGATATGAATTACACGGTTTTGTTGGATAAAAGAAGTTATTACTGGTGGCGAGTTAACAATCTTGGTCAATTACATGTACAATATGGCGTTGCTAAGCCAAGACTAGACTCGACTTAAGCTAATAAATGGGAAATAACAAAAACATAAAATGAACATAGAATGAAACGGGATGGTAGTCCGTATGTTTTTTCTCTTTTTCCTTTTTCTATTTTTTTTTATTTTCTTTTTCTTGATTTTTTCGATTTTTTTTTCTTTTTTTTTTTTTTTTTTTTTTTTTTTTTTACATACACTCTTACCCTACCATCCAAAATAATACATCATAGGGAATGAAAATTCCCCTTACACTTGAATCTTTACATACTTTACAATTAAACTAATCTAATGACTCGAATTATGAAAATCAAAACACTTGGAGCTCTTTTAAGATTAACGTACATATGTGGGTAATAATATTATGTTCTTCCCCATTACTCCATAAAATAAGTACTTACCCATGAGTCCCAATCGTCCCAAAACAATATGTACAAGGATATGACTCGACTTAGCAACCATGTAATCAATTAGAAAGTTAACTTAGGGTTTAACAAATAACAATAATGCACTAAAGATGAGCGCATACACGGAAGGCTAAGGCGATTTGGGTGTACATTTAAGTGGGGTGTAACAAATTCTTCCTTTAAGTAAGATGCTTAAAGTTAGAAACGAAAAGATAGGCTCGGAGGGGTGTACTAGGGGTTTCGTGTACTAAAAATGAGTACAACGCTAAGGGTGTGGGAAAAATTAGTTGACTTAACTAGTCAAGTAGTATGACTTAAATGGTCAAGTAATTATGATACGGGTTTAACACAAGGGTGATCCTAATGCCTCTTAACATGTAGTAAATCCTACCACACGAATGTAGTCTCACTAGCGGTCTCGGAATGCATCACTAACGCAAGTTCTAGAATCTAAATGCTACCGGTACACTCATAAGCACTAATAGTAAATGCTTTTCCTATCAAATCTAAAGGCGAACCTCACATATTTGGGTGGAAAATTTTTCTGAATATACGGTTATGTGCTAGTCATACAATCTCCTATCCATGAGACGCTTGCTATGGCTAAAGTTTCACTCCTAAATGTTGTAAAAAAATTTAAATTTGGCGCTAAAATTACACTAACAAGTATTTCTCATAGTTTTATTACACATCTACTATCTCACAAAACAAGCTCAAGTGAAAGTGCATATGTAAGGTATCATCTTTTTACCCTCCCCTTACACTTAAGATGAACATTGTCCCCAATGTTCAAGTAAAGAATGTAAAAGTGAAAAAGTAAAGAGAATGAAATCAAATACTCCCCTGATTCGCTCGGTATGGATTATAGGTGGCCAGGTTAAATCTTCCTCCAAGAAAATGAACAATCAAAGCTTCCCTTCCAGAATATAAATCATCTTCTTGTCATACATAACCTGTAAAACCTGACAAAATAGACAAGACAACCTCGCGTAAAATCGGCGGCATCCTATATAAGTTACTAAATCCTAGAAAACAAAGTAAGATATAATGCTTGTGGAATGAAGTTTGCAGATCTCCTGGAGATTATAAAACTTAATAATTCACAAAAACCATAAGACTCCGTTAGAAAAACAAAACCGGTAAAATTTCCAGATTTTTACTCCTGACGCCGTCAAGAGTAATCCTCTGACGCCGTCAGAATGGACCTGCAGAAATTCTTATGTTAAGTTTCCGGAAAATTTCTGGAAAAACTTGGTCCTACTTCCTGGAAAATCCTGCAAAACTTCATTATGACTCAATACAAGCATTTGACTCTAACAAATACGAATATACATGTTCATTTAATATTGTGGAGAATCATGATCGGTTTGTTTCTTAAAAACATATTTGGGGTTTCCCCTTACACTTATCTTTTGCAAAAATACTTCTAGGTGGAGTTAAGACTAGGCTAAAACAACAAAGTAAAGTATTTCCACATTTTAATTTAGAGACATGATCTACCAACAATAAAAATAAAGCATGCATACGGAAGCAAATAACAATCAAACAAATAAAATCACACAAAACATGGGTTGCCTCCCAAGAAGCGCTTTTCTTTATTTACGAGTCTTGTAGCTAGTCTCAAGGTCATGGGTTACTACGTGATTTCATCATTGGTTCCACTCTCTAGGTCGTCTTCTAAACTAGTATCGCTTTCATAGTGCAAGTACTTCGGATCTTCGAACTCGAAAATATCTTGTCGATACTTAGAACCAAGCTTACTAACATTCTTAAAGAATCCACATGATAAATCAGAAATATTTCTACACCCTCTCCTAACATCTTCATCACACAAGATAAGTTGGGAGCTCATCATATCAAGCCCGTCACAATCTATTTCCTTAAGGTCTTTTCTCTTGTATGGCGTTTGGTATGAAATCCTCCTAATCCCATCAGTGAAGGTCATGATTCCGTTCAAGTCATCCACTATCAAATTAGTGATTTCACAAAAGGGTGCTCCAAAGACGACTTGTGATAACCTAGGGTCGACATAGTCCTCTATGTTGTCCACAATCGTGAATTCCATAGAGAATGCCATATTTCCTACGAACACCTGGATTTCATGATCCTTACCAACCACTTTCTCTCCCTTGTAAATCATCCCCCATCTGCAGATATTGTTATAATGAAACAATGACATAAAATTCTTTGGCAGGAATACATTAATGTATATGTTATCGAAGTACTTATGACCGATCATGCAGGGGATTTTGAGATTATTCGGATCATGTCGTCTTATCTTCCCCAACTCTCCATCCTTTGACCCATATAGATTCCCCTCAAGAGAGGGACGATACTCGTACACCTCCTCACTATCCCTACGAAAAATTACCTTCCTAACACCATTGGTGAGTACTACACTACCATATTTCTCATCAAGGATTGCTCCCGATTCATTGATAAATGGTATCCCAAGGACAAGGTGGGTTAACGTTTGATTGGTGAGAGGGTCCACGTCATCAACCACGGTGAGGTCAGTATTGTAAACAAGCTCTCCAATCCTAATTGATAAATTTTCTATTACTCTCTCGCACGCAATGTGCTCTGGGAAGGTTTTGTGGTATAGGGAAAGGGGGATTATGTTGACTGGGAAGCTAGGATCTATATGACTATCGGTTAAGAGCTTTTCCTTAATGGTACAGGGGATCTTGAAAACTTTAGGGTTACTTTCCTTAGTCTGATTGCTACCCACACTAATAACATCCTCCATTTTTCTCTCGGATTCTTCTATAATAGATTTACCCAAAATGGTTGGATCTTTCTCATGCTCTTCTGATTTCTCTTTCCTTTCATCCGGTTTGTCGGATTCTTGCGCGGTGTATTGCTCGGGTGAGTCGGTAGGTTTCCTTGCCGAAGCATGGTCAACCCTTGAGGTCTCATCTTTCTCTGTCTGACTGAATTTGTTAGTTTGTTGTTGGGTTGGGTTGGATGTTGAAGCAGATATTGTGGTGATGGTGTTTACGAAGTGGATTGGTCCAGGGGGGTTGACAGGTTCTTTTCCGTTAGGAGATAGACGTTTGAATAACTTGCTAGGACTTTTTTTTTACAGGGGAGGCTGGTGGACTCATGACGGTAGCAGATTTAACCTCATCAACGTGAATGGGCTTATTATCAATATGCTCTTTGATAGCAGTCAACAAATTACAAATCTTGTTGTTCACGTCAGCCTGCTGTTGTTTAAATTTTGCCTCGAGCGTAGTGAGCTGTAGTTCTTGAGATAGAATGAATTTTTTTAAAGTATCTTCACAGCTTTGCCTAGGAATACCTTGTGACGGAAAATGCTCGGACCAAGTGAGTGGTGAGGAGTCATTGAAGGATACGCTTCGCGTTTGGTACCCTCTTGTAAAACCTCGCGAAAATTCGTATAATTAACTTCGGTTAATTATAATCTCTGTCATTATTGTAATTACCATTTTTACGGGGAAATTTAAAATTTTCTTTGTATATTAAAATGGTCATGATTACGATATTACCAAATTCGTCAAACGACAAAACAAGTTCTCGACAAAATTAACAAAATATTAATTTCACTAAATTTAATTTCTAAAACTAATCACTAATAGACCGGACCCTTAATTATTTCGGCCCACCCCACATTCACTATTCCTAAGCCCAATGAACCTAAACCCAAAATCCAATTCTTATATTTTCATCCGATCGATTAAATTCAAACCCTCCCCAAAACGCCTCGTTTATTCTCAATTCGTACACACAACACCTATATATTTTTGCATCATCTCGTTCACCACCTAGTCAAATATTAGTGTGTCAAATCCCAAGTTCATTGGACGACGTTTGATACATTTTTAAATGGCAAAGTGTTTGACGAATATTCATGTCAATCGATTCATAAAATATTCCAAACTCAACCATTTTAATCCCCGTTCGTTCCTATGAGTTCCAAATATTATTTGTAACATGTTTTCATGTATAAATATTTAAGTATAATCGACTAAGACTCCTTAAAACTCAAATGATCAATTCGTTTGTATGTTAAAAGGGTTGTCGACATACAAATAGCTCACAAGGACGATTCTATGATATTCTAATGCCCATATAACTCATTGTTTATTCAAACTATCAATCTAAAATCTCTATTCCCTGACATTGCCTAGTAATCTTGTCCCCTTCAATTATATGAGACATGAAAACTCAAATCTTCATATATATAATACTACCAATCGTCCCTTTGATTCTCCTTCATCACCATTCATTTTTCCTACTCTTTCTCCATTCTAATATAACATAAGAAACAACCAAGAAAGCATTTTAAGATCGTTAGAAGCAAAAATGGTGTAATCGGGTTTAATAATATGTATAGTATTCCAAGTTATTTTCGAAACATGATTCATTCTAGCGTTTCTTTCTTTCAATTCTCGACTCTCTACCATCTTAACGATGTAGTAAGTCGTCTCCTACTCTTTCTCAACTCATATTAATCGTTATTTTCATATCATGCATAATAGTTTTTATTTTCAAACGTATATTAATAATTTCATACGTATAAATATTCATATAGTAAACGTTACGTGACTAGCCTCTATCTTGGAAGGCCTAGGAGTCACGTATCATACTTATTTTACGATTAAAAGTTATCATACATGCATCATATTTACTTATTTTGCAAACCTATTATACACGTATAATTCATGCATATAAAATTTTACTAAGTTTTCTTATATAAAAACAAGCCAAACACCCTTCAAAATCGACCTATATCTTTTTATTTTACGTAATAAGCATACCTTATTTTTACACGTACTAATAGACCTACTCACATACAACCAATTTCGTATATATCATTCGTAAAAATAAACTTATCTCGACACCTAAAAACAGCCAAAGCAAATCGACATGAAACTTATTTAAAACTTGTGATTTTATGCGCTTTGGGCCTAAAAGCCCAATAAGCTCAAAATAAGCTATTTAAATAAGCTAATCAGTTAAACCTTTTTGATATGATTTTATAATATGAAAAATGATATTTTTGATGAGCCCAACTCATCTCACGACTTACGGATCATAAAACGTTAACGGGCCTTGTTAAACGTTAAAAGCCCATTTAAAGAAAAATAAGCTCTTTTTACAAATAAGCAGTTAAAATAAGCTTTTTATTTACTAAATAAGCTACGGAAATTTTCCTAAAATTTTTCTAATCATTTTTGTATTTTTGGACTAAAAATGTAACGCGACGACACCTAGAAGGACTAAATATGAAAATTGTGAAATCTAAGGACTAAACCTGTAAAAACAGAATAATTAGGATGGAAAATGAATAATTATTAATTTCTAAGCTTAAAAATAAATATTAGATAATTAGAGGACTAAAAATGTAATATATTTATAAAAAGGACTAACGGCGTAACGCTAACGTCGTTAGTATAAAAACTATGAAAACCTGAGAAGGACAAGGACTCACATGTAATATTTGACATTTTTATTTATTTTCTATATTTTTCGACACCCCATTTCGTCATATGCATTTTCGTTTCATTTTTATATATATATTTATTTAATTTTTGTTACTAATATATATAACGTATATTAACTAATTTTTATTACGTATAATCGTTATCATAATAAAAAGTGGAAAACTTTATAAATAATAAAACTGGTCATATCATTTTAAATATAAGCATATCATTTACATATCATTCATTCATCATAACGATTATTTATCAATCGTTATTCACTTCGTATTTGCCAAATTGTATTTGGACAAATTCTTAGATAAATTTATTTATCAGGTTCCTATTCAAAGACGTTTCCGTAAATCGTTTCCATAATCTTATTCAAATTTACTCTTCGTCATCTCTTTATCAATCCAGGTGAGTCATAGCCCCATTTCAAATAATTGTTTTTAACTCATTGGGGGAGATACATGCTTACATATACTTTGATAACTTGATAAGTATATGAAATAAAATAAAATATATGAATCAAATCAATTTCCTAATTGATATTAAAATAATATAATTTATGATTTATAATATGTTAATGTTTCCAATGTGATTATTGTGATATGTGAAATATATATTTGTTGATGAATTATTTGACTGAAATATTGATATTCATGTGAAAGTTGTTCCCAATTCAATTATTGTGATATGCGATATAAATGTGTTACTGGCGATATATTCAAATTGGATTTCTGATACTCAAAGGATGATATTTTCAAATTGAATTTCTGATACTCAAGCGATACTATTTTCAAACTGAATTTTTGATACTCAAGCGATATTATTTTCAAATTGAATTTCTGATACTCAAATGATAATATTTTCAAACTGAATTTCTGATACTCAAGCGATACTATTTTCAAACTGAATTTCTGATACTCCAATGATACTGTTTTCAAATTGATCTCTGTGATACGATACTTGATTTCATGATGTTATGCTAAATGAGCCCATAGGTCCTTGATATTGCCTAAGTTACCCTATTGCCATAAAGCCCCTCTATCATGAGCCATTAATCACTGCGGTGAGCGCGAATATAGTGGACAGCTTCGAAACCTGTCTCGGGTTGACCTCCGGTCCCACTAATGCTTGACGGAATGCCAATTGCAATTGGTTAGCCGCATTAGTCGTGTTACACTATATTTGAGTAAATAGGAATTGGCAAATCACCTATTACACGAGGGCAAATTCATCATTGATTTGATGAACACCCGCCGTTTACGGTATTTGTTAACGCCTTGCGTGTCATGAGGCTTGGTGCAATATCTATAAAGGAATAGTATATATATGTATTCAACATATATATTTAGATACAGCTGTATAGGTTCGCCCATATGTGAATTGTTTATCTGATTAATTTAGTATCATGAGTTTCCAGCTCATGTCAGGATTATTGATTCTTTATCTAATGTGGCTGAATATTATATGATTTATTTGTGAATATATTCGATAATTGTTTCAATTCTGTTAGTATTTTATTTATACCAAATATTCCTGAAATCAAATCAAATAAAGGGTTTTTCCTAAAACTCTATGAACTCACCAACCTTTGTGTTGACACTTTTAAGCATGTGTATCTCAGGTAATTTAACGGAGCAGGACAAGACACGGAGTGGGCATTTATTACTCTGATAAATTAAAATGGTGTAAAAATCAAATTTGTCATTTTTACAAGCCTTTATATCTTTTCATAAGATTTTTAAATCAAATGTTTCATCTTTTATCAAAATTATTATTTAAATGACAAGTGACTTTCAAAATGTTCTTTTAAACCATATTATGTGGTTAAAACTTCGATCCTCACCGTAACACCCAAATTAATTTTCCGCTGCAACAAACTTTAAAAATGGGGGTGTTACACCTCTAAAATCAGGTTTATCCTTCCATGCCTCATAGGCTTTGGCAGAAGTTCGAGGACCCTGACCTACGTGTGATGATGTGAATTCGTTATAAGCACGTTTTGGAAGTTCCATGCAGTTATAGGTCTCATGAGGGCCATTGAACAGTTTGCATGTAGAAGCGATTCTGCTTACTTGGCTTGAAGGTTTATGAGCTTCGTAAGATTTCATGAGAGACTTGACTCGACCTTCAAGTTCCATGATCCTACGGTCGGGAGTGCTAGAATTGTTCGAAGGCAAAGATATTGCCTTGACCGTTTTGTTCAAATCACGGGGATCATTCCAACTTTCGTTGTCATAGAGAGCAAGATCTTCTATGAGTTCCCATGATTGTTCCGCACTAAGATCACATAGCTTACCACCGGCCGATTGGTCAATGGCTCGCCTCGTGGAGATGTCGATATGGTCATAAAAGATTTGGACTTGGAGCCAAAGATCTATGCCATGATGAGGGACTTTTTGGAGTAAGTCCTTGAAACGAGTCCATGCTTCATAAAGAGATTCATTTTGACGTTGTTGGAACATCAAGATGTCATTTCTAAGCTTAGTAGTTCTCCCCGGTGGGAAAAATTGAGCAAGGAAACGAGTGGTGAGATCATCCCATGTGGTGATGGATCCCGCGGGTAAACGCTCAAGCCATTGACTAGCTTGATCCCGTAGAGAGAATTGGAATAGGCGTAAACGGGTAGTCTCTCTAGTTTCAACACCTAGGTCTATGGAATCTACGATTTTGAGAAAGTCCTTAAGATGTTGATTTGGATCTTCGGAACGAAGTCCATGGAATGCACATCCGCTTTGCACCAACCGGATGGTGTCGGATCGCAAAGGGGGTCACATTGGCTCCGGTGAGCTCAATGGTGTTTCGGTAGCCTTGGTGGCTAGGTCGGGAGTACTCTCCTAAGGTTCGGGGCCTAAGGGGTTCTAGTGGTGGGTTTTGTTGTGGTGGGATGACGGGTTCAAAGATGTTACCACCTTCCATGATGTCGGATGGTAAAGAGTTACGAACAAAAGCACGAAGAAATAAGATAGACTAAAGAAGACCTAAAAATAAAAATAAAATCTTACTAGAAAGGAATCTAGCAAGTAGACCTAATAAAAAGAAATTCTAACCTAGACAATAACTATTCCCCGGGCTGCGGCGCCAAAAACTTGATGCGTGGGAATCGCAACAGGCTTTACCTCTCGAGGGATCTCGAGAAGCTTACAACCCCTACCAGGCAGTGTACCTGATCGTTGTAGTATAGTATAGTGACAAGTACCGGGGGATTGATCGTTCAGCTTAGGAATAGTGTCGCTAGGATTAGAAAGCCTAAATACTAGTTCTAAAGGTGAGGGATGATTATTTTTGTGTTTTTATATTTTTATGAAAGCAAGTAAAATCTCGGGTTTTGGAAGAGTGGGCGAAATTAGTTGCTATTCAACTAACCCAATACTAAGATGCAATCAAAATAAAATACTAAAAATGAAAATAAACTAATTATACTAAAGTTGTGAGCAGTAATTGGAGAAAATGTGTTTACTTAGATTTCACTACTCCCTAGATATCTTTTACACGTTAATTACTTGTTATAATTGCATGGATGACGGATCGTATTCCTTAATACCATTCATGGGGTGGCATACATAACTCCCCAATTCTATGAGCTCTTATCTCCTCCTACACCATGCCCAGCACAACTATAGGGATTGTAAACAGTGGCTCATGCATTAAATACAACCAATAAAGACCTAGTACGCATCGGTTCATGTTTCTTAAGACGTTCAAGCATGTTACCATTTGGAGATCTGCCAGTTTTCTTAAGCCTAACATATAAATCATTCATCCAAAACAAGAATAAACAAGTAATCAACACATAATCAATATCTAGGTTTCATTAGATCTAAGCAAACACAAAAGAGATCTAGCCTAGCATGATAGAATTAAGACAAGAACATGATATAGACAACCAACACATAGACATATTGATTGAATTAGAAGAACACTTATCTTAATTAATCATGCAAGGTATCAAGGGGTTGGAACCCTTGAAAAACCTGTAAAGTTACACCAAAATCGTCTTTAGGGTTTCTCCCAAAACTTCTCTCTTTCAATGTGAAAAACTAGAAAACTATATATAGGAAAATACGGATGACGGCATCAAGAACAAAGGTGTGACGCCGTCATCTCGCCGCCAAATACTTCCTCGGACAGCCTTGATCTACTTCTGACGCCGTCAAGGCCTAGGCCGTCACACAAATTACTCTTGACGCCCTGTGTGTCACGCCGTCATCAACTACGGATTTTAATTCTTGGGGTTTTGACGCCGTCAGGAAAACTCTTGACGCCTTCATGAACTCTCGGATTTTATTATTGAGGTTTGACGCCGTCAGGAAATTACTCTTGACGCCGTCACCTACTGTTCCCAGCATGGAAAATTGAGACTTTGCCGTTTTCTTTTATGCTCCAAAAACGTCCAAAATGGCTTCTTTTCCAGAATTCACTCTCCAAGTACCTAAAATCACAAAAGGAACGATTTAGGGCAATATTTGATCAATTAAATTCGGATTCGGGCTTAAATGACCCCCTAAATGCGCTTTTATTCTAGTCAAAAGACAAGTTAGGGGTCATTTAACACTAATATAAAAGTAATTACAACAAATAATCGTTCCACTAAAGACCAATAGACAAGCTCGGAGGTCATACACAAGCACCTCACAAATAGTGTTTAGATACTCACATCTCTCGAGTGTAATAAAGTAATATAACATTATGGAAATGGAAGATATCTCTCACTACCTGTCATAGCAAAATAGATTACCATAGGCTTGGGAAAGGATCAAACCTCCACCACATGGCGTAAGCACCTAGGATAAACTATCAAAGAGGTCTTTTAAAGGGTTGTAACGTTAGGTATAGGGATATGAATTACACGGTTTTGTTGGATAAAGGAAGTTATTACTGGTGGCGAGTTAACAATCTTGGTCAATTACATGTACAATATGACGTTGCTAAGCCAAGACTAGACTCAACTTAAGCTAATAAATGAGAAATAACAAAAACATAAAATGAACATAGAATGAAACGGGATGGTAGTCCGTATGTTTTTTCTCTTTTTCCTTTTTCTATTTTTTTTTTTATTTTCTTTTTCTTGATTTTTCGATTTTTTTTTTCTTTTTTTTTTTTTTTTTTTACATACACTCTTACCCTACCATCCAAAATAATACATCATAGGGAATGAAAATTCCCCTTACACTTGAATCTTTACATACTTTACAATTAAACTAATCTAATGACTCGAATTATGAAAATCAAAACACTTGGAGTACTTTTAAGATTAACGTACATATGGGGGTAATAATATTATGTTCTTCCCCATTACTCCATAAAATAAGTACTTACCCATGAGTCCCAATCGTCCCAAAACAATATGTACAAGGATATGACTCGACTTAGCAACCATGTAATCAATTAGAAAGTTAACTTAGGGTTTAACAAATAACAATAATGCACTAAAGATGAGCGCATACACGGAAGGCTAAGGCGATTTGGGTGTACATTTAAGTGGGGTGTAACAAATTCTTCCTTTAAGTAAGATGCTTAAAGTTAGAAACGAAAAGATAGGCTCGGAGGGGTGTACTAGGGGTTTCGTGTACTAAAAATGAGTACAACGCTAAGGGTGTGGGAAAAATTAGTTGACTTAACTAGTCAAGTAGTATGACTTAAATGGTCAAGTAATTATGATACGGGTTTAACACAAGGATGATCCTAATGCCTCTTATCATGTAGTAAATCCTACCACACGAATGTAGTCTCACTAGCGGTCTCGGAATGCATCACTAACGCAAGTTCTAGAATCTAAATGCTACCGGTACACTCATAAGCACTAATAGTAAATGCTTTTCCTATCAAATCTAAAGGCGAACCTCACATATTTGGGTGGAAAATTTTTCTGAATATACGGTTATGTGCTAGTCATACAATCTCCTATCCATGAGACGCTTGCTATGGCTAAAGTTTCACTCCTAAATGTTGTAAAAAAATTTAAATTTGGCGCTAAAATTACACTAACAAGTATTTCTCATAGTTTTATTACACATCTACTATCTCACAAAACAAACTCAAGTGAAAGTGCATATGTAAGGTATCATCTTTTTACCCTCCCCTTACACTTAAGATGAACATTGTCCCCAATGTTCAAGTAAAGAATGTAAAAGTGAAAAAGTAAAGAGAATGAAATCAAATACTCCCCTGATTCGCTCGGTATGGATTATAGGTGGCCAGGTTAAATCTTCCTCCAAGAAAATGAACAATCAAAGCTTCCCTTCCAGAATATAAATCATCTTCTTGTCATACATAACTTGTAAAACCTGACAAAATAGACAAGACAACCTCGCGTAAAATCGGCGGCATCCTATATAAGTTACTAAATCCTAGAAAACAAAGTAAGATATAATGCTTGTGGAATGAAGTTTGCAGATCTCCTGGAGATTATAAAACTTAATAATTTACAAAAACCATAAGACTCCGTTAGAAAAACAAAACCGGTAAAATTTCCAGATTTTTACTCCTGACGCCGTCAAGAGTAATCCTCTGACGCCGTCAGAATGGACCTGCAGAAATTCTTATGTTAAGTTTCCGGAAAATTTCTGGAAAAACTTGGTCCTACTTCCTGGAAAATCCTGCAAAACTTTATTATGACTCAATACAAGCATTTGAGGTTTGACGCCGTCAGGAAATTACTCTTGACGCTGTCACCTACTGTTCCCAGCATGCAAAATTGAGACTTTGCCGTTTTCTTCACTTTTATGCTCCAAAAACGTCCAAAATGGCTTCTTTTCCAGAATTCACTCTCCAAGTACCTAAAATCACAAAAGGAACGATTTAGGGCAATATTTGATCAATTAAATTCGGATTCGGGCTTAAATGACCCCCTAAAAACGGATCATTTTTCACCTCATCAAAGATCACTAGAAAACCATTTAAACATGCAAATCGTGAATCCAAACTTTTAGATCTTATCCATAGTGATTTATGTGATCTGCATTCTACACCATCTCTAGGTAATAAAAAATATGTCATAACTTTTATTGATGATGCATCACGTTATTGCTATATTTATTTATTGCATTCAAAGGATGAAGCTCTTGATAAATTTCGTATTTATAAACAAGAGGTAGAGCTTCATCAAAAGGATTTGGTAAAAATCTTACGTACTGATCGTGGAGGGGAGTATTATGATCCGGTATATTTCCAATCTACCGGAATAATACACCAAACAACGGCTCCATATACACCACAACAAAATGGTATGGCTGAAAGAAAGAATAGGACATTGAAAGAAATGGTGAATTCAATGTTGTCTTATTCTGGGTTAAGTGAAGGATTCTGGGGTGAAGCCATGTTAACGGCTTGTTATTTGTTAAACCGTATTCCCGGTAAAAGTAACAAGAAAACTCCATATGAACTTTGGCATAAAAGAGCACCAAACTTGAATTTTCTCAAGGTTTGGGGATGTAGGGTTGTGGTTAGGCTTACAGAACCTAAAAGGAAAACTTTAGGTGAAAAAGGTATAGATTGCATATTTATAGGATATGCTGAAAACTCATATGCTTATAGATTCTATGTATTAGAATCAAATGAGTATGTTTCAGTGAACTCGGTGATAGAGTCACGAGATGCAATATTTGATGAAGAAATATTCACATCTATACCTAGGCCAAGGGACATGATTAATAGTTCGAAGGAACCGGTTAATATCGAGGATGTTCCATCGACTAGCACTGAACCAAGAAAAGGTACAAGAGTAAGAAAATCCAAAACTTTTGGTGATGATTATCAACTTTACTTAGTTGAAGGATCGAGGAATGAAGTTAATTTTCAATATCAATATTGTTATAATATTGATAAGGATCCAATGACATATAATGAAGCAATGGCTTCAAGGGACGTTGCTTTTTGGAAAGAAGCAGTCCAAGATGGGATGGATTCTATCTTGCATAATAAAGTTTGGAAATTGGCTGATTTACCTCCTGGGTGTAAACCATTAGGAAGTAAATGGATCTTCAACAGGAAGATGAAAGTAGAAGGTACTATTGATAAATATAAAGCCAGGTTGGTGATCCAAGGCTTTAGACAAAAAGAGGGTATTGATTATTTCGATACTTATGCTTCGGTTGCTAGGATATCTACTATTAGATTGTTATTGGCATTAGCTGCTATACACAATCTTGTAATTCACCAAATGGATGTGAAAACTGCATTCTTGAATGGTGAATTAGATGAAGAGATTTATATGAAACAACCTGAAGGGTTTGTTATGCATGGACATGAAAACAAAGTGTGTAAGTTGGTTAAATCTCTTTATGGGTTAAAACAAGCTCCTAAACAATGGCATCAAAAATTTGATGAAATTGTTTTATCAAATGGTTTTGTTTTAAATCAAGCTGACAAATGTCTTTATAGTAAATTTGATGATTCTAGAAATGGAGTCATTATATGCTTGTATGTAGATGACATGTTGATCTTTGGTACAAACCAAGATCAAGTTGATGAGACAAAGGAATTCTTGTCATCTAAATTTGCTATGAAAGACATGGGGGAGGCGGAAGTGATCTTAGGTATTAAGATCATACGTGAGAACAAGGGTATTTCAATCTCTCAATCACATTATATTGAGAAGATCTTGGATAAGTTCAATTTCAAGGATTGTTCTCCCATAGGTACTCCCATAGATCCATAACTTAAGCTATTACCTAATAAAGGTAAAGCGGTGTCACAACTAGAATACTCGAAAAGGATTGGATCCTATGTATGCAATGATAAGTACTAGGCCGGATATAGCTTATGTTGTTGGAAAGCTTAGTAGGTTTACTAGCAATCCTAGTACATTTCATTGGCGAGCTTTGGATCGAGTATTTCAGTACTTGAAAGGAACAGTTGATTACAAGTTAACTTACAATGGGTTTCCTTCAGTAATTGAGGGTTTTAGTGATGCCAGTTGGATATCCAATAGAGAAGATCATTCTTCTACAACTGGATGGGTGTTCCTTCTTGGGGGAGGTGCCATAAGTTGGGCATCAAAGAAACAGACTTGCATAACAAACTCAACTATGGAGTCTGAGTTTGTTGCTTTGGCAGCAGCTGGTAATGAGGCTGAATGGTTAAGGAATTTGCTTTATGAAATTCCATTGTGGCCAACGCCAATTTCTTCAATTTCTATCAGGTGTGATAGTCAAGCTACTTTGGCTAAGGCTTATAGTCAAGTGTATAATGGCAAGTCAAGACACTTAGGTGTGAGACACAGCATGGTTCGTGAGCTCATAATGCATGGTGTAATATCCGTTGAGTGGATTGCAACTCATCGAAATTTAGCTGATCATTTAACCAAAGGGTTGTGTAGAGATCTCGTGAAAGGATCAGCTGTGGGATTAGGTTTAAAGTCCATATGAAAACTCTCATGTTAAGATACCCAATTCCCACCTAATATGACGTTAGATGCTGAATTTTGAATGTGGAAAGCTTAACATCTAGAGTTTGGAACACAACATTAAATTATCCCAAAGGTATGTGTTCGGCACTGCAAGATAAGGAAGGTTGAAGTGTTCTTCTTAATAATTCTTTTGAAAAATTGCATTTGCAGGTGCAAGACTAAAAGAATTACCTATATGAGTATGAAGTTTAGCTGCTTCAAGAAGTTGGGACTTGGCTTCGATGTACTCAAGAAAGGATAGGGACATAGGCTAGTAAAATAATGTGTCAAGTAAGAAATTGTGTGTGCAAAGCTAATGTGTATATTATCTTCAGGTATTCAATAGTAATATTACAAGGTTCAATCTTTCGGGAAACCTTGATATTCGAATATTTGAAATGTGTAATATACTAATATGAAATTCAATCAACTCGACATTTCATTTATGCATTAGTTTGATTGTTTGTTGTGTATTGTTAGTTAATTTATGATTACACTAAAATGGGGGAGGTTTGTTGGTATTTTAGTGTAAAGTAAGTTGTGTTTAATATGCAAATAAAGGTCGACACTTAGTTGCATATTAATGGAACTAATTGGGTTCAAAGGTAAAGGTACTGCCAGTATGTGAAGGTGCTGCTCGTAAAGGTACTGCTAGTATGTAAAGGTACTGCTCGTATCTTGTAAAGGTACTGCTAGTATGTAAAGGTACTGCTCGTGCAGTTAACCTGCTGTGCCTTAATAATAACTGTTTTACAGTTATTTAGTTTTCTTATTAACCGTTTGGAACCAACAACTATCTATATTTGTAAAACCCACATTTCCATAATACGTTTGAATTACTAAAATGTCCTCCAATTTGAAATTTTGAAGAAGTGTGTACGTTTACCAAACAAGCCCTAAATAAAAAACGGTTATGGTACAATCACAAATGTGAACATGTAACTTCAAGTAAATAATATTTGAGCTACTACAACATCATATAATCTCAAGAATGTGAAATTTGGATTAAAACATAAGTGGTGCACGTTACGTGACCTATAAGGGTCCAAAAACATTAAACTTGTACACAACCTTAGAAATAAATGACTATGACTATCCTAAGTTTTTATTTAGAATAAATTAAAAACCTAACTTATTTTAAATATTTGTTTACCTAAGAAATTAATATAAATATAATTTCTAAGTTTCCTAAATTACAAAATCGATTATAATTAATATGTAAAATCACAAAATCTGTTATGATTGCCATTCTTCCCCCAATCACGAATTAATTGATGACTTTCCTTCCAAAAACTATCCTATATTCATCCATAATCCGAAATTCCCATAACAAAATTTTTAAACACCTAAAACAAACCCTAAACGCCTCCTAAAATCAAAATCGGCTGAAAAAAAATAATTTCTGGAAACCCTTGGATATTTTTCTTAATATTATTTTAAATTAAGGAGGCTCGGAAAAATAGTGTTTGAGGTGGTTGAAGCGTGATTTAATTGTCTGGAGTTTTTCTTTGTCGATTTATTCAACCGGGAATAATAAATCGTTCTACTCTTTTCCTTTGTTAATTCTCCATCAAGGTAATTTTGTAACATCCTATAATCTTTATTTAACATGAGAAAATTGTTCATGCACACTAAAAAAATTATTTGGATCGAAAACCTAATTAAAACCCTAAAAAGGGAAATAAATTGCATTCGGCTGGAAATGAATTTTTTAAGCATCAAACGTATTTTATACAGGTCCTACATTGATTATATAACTCTAATAAAATGGATTCTATGATTTTCGATCTAAGAAACTTGTTTTGTGAATTTATTTCGATAATCGGGTTTTTATAGAAAATGAAAATAAAATATAATAAATAAGAAAAAGGGGGTACGAATTTATGGTTAGGGATTTTATTTATTTATTTTTTATGCTTAATGTTTTTAATGGTGAAGTAATGATTACATGATGATTGGTGATTTAGGTTTAGGGTTTATGATTTTTATTTATAACTGAATTGAATTTTAAATACATAAGGGTGTGTTTTGTAATTTTCCAAACTTAAGGGATTTTTTTAACCTATAATAGATCAGGGGTAATCTGAACAAAATGATAATGAGGGTGATTTGTGTTAATTTTGTAATTTGGAGGGTTAAATAGATAATTATGTGATTTAATTAAATTGAATTGTAATTAATTAAATTAAGGGGTGTGTTTTGTAAAATTTATAAATTCAGGGCTGATTCATACATATTTGGTATTGAGGGGTATAATGTGCAAGTTTGGTAACTTAAAAGGTTTATTTGTAATTTCTATAATTAAAAGGGTGTAAATTGTATTTATTCTAATTAAAGGACTAAACTTGTAAATTATGAAAGTAAAGGGGCTGTTTTGAATAGATATTATATTAAGGGCTGAAATAGTATACTTTTGATAATTAAGGTTTATAAGTGTTAATTTAAATTAAACATGGTTGTAATTGTAAATTAAATAACAAAAAGGGCTTATTTGGTAAATAATATAACTTGAGGGTTTAAATGGTAACATTTGGCAAACTTGATGTATTGAATGGTAAATATTACTAATTTGTGGAAATTTGGTATAAAATATGGAACTTTGGCAATATTTACACTTTTGACCCTTAACTTGTTTATTTGACATATTTAAACCCTAATCATGAAAATGATTAATAGAAAAAAAACCCTAATCTTGGAAAACTTGTATAATTTGAAATCCTTAACTTATCTAGTTATGGGAACTTGTTAAAATGATAAAACTAAGGATATTGAATATGACTAAAATTGGAAAATTGCTAAAATGGGAATTCTGCTATTTATGGAAACTTGTTAATTTTGGAAAGTACAATTTAAGGAAACTTACTAAAAATGGAAAGATAACTAAAAGAGGTAACTTACGTGACTTGAACTCTTCTTAATTCGAATCCACTCTCTTCTAGGTTGGTGAAGCGGGAATGACCGTTCTCTTTTCGTTTGGTCTCGGTTTGTTTTGACTCAGCAAAGGTACAGATATTCTGTACTCTTTCAGTAAGAGTGCACTCTCTCTCTCTCTCTCTCTCTCTCTCTCTCTCTCTCTCTCTCTCTCTTAACTTGTCTTTGATTTACTATCATGTTACGATTCCACTTGATCATGATTATAATCCTTCATATTAACTCTATGATTAGTGTGCTGCACCAGAAATTGTGACCCTATTGTTATCCGTTTGAACTCTCATGATCCGTTTTATAACCTTTGTGACCTAAATCCTTGAACCTTTGTGAGACCTTGGTAATTCTATGTGATATTGTAACGGGAGATAAAACCATGGTAAGACTTTGAATGTTCTTTTGGGATAATACAACAGGAGGTGAATTTCTTTTCTTAGTTATAACATGGAAATATATAAAGGAGAAACCATTTTATAACGACACTTTAATATGACTTAAGACCACTTATTTATGAGATCTTATAAATTCATGAAGACCACTTTTGAAAGAAATTGCATGAAAACCTTTATTAAAGACCACTTTTATAAATGTCATTTTTTTGAAGATCTTTTCTAACTGAACTTAGTTATAGACTCTTTAAACGGGATTGTACTATGAACCTTTTTAAAAAAGTGATGGAAACCTGCTAAATTGGCTTTGACCTCTCCATCTTGACCCATTGATACTAAACCTTTGATTGATCCCTTGACACTGAATCTTTGAACCTTGACATTGAACCTTGACATTGGACCTTTGATGATGATTTGGCACTTAAACCTTTGATATTGAACCTTGACCACATGACCCTTCAGTATTTACCCGGGGTATTACTTGTTGTGGAGTAGCCACAACCATAGCATTGATGCACCAATGTTATGTACTCTAGCGTAGTTGGAGAGATGTACTACGCCGTCCCCGCTCTACTATTGACTACTGCTTGATTGTGATTGTTATTGGCCTACGGGGGCGTATGGATGCATCCTAGATTTGTATTGATTGATTGATTGATTGATTGATTGGTTGACTTATTGGAGCTACTACATTGTCTACATTGCTACATATTGTATTGCTTGGTGACTGGGTATGCGTGCATTGCAACCCCTCACATATTGGGAGTTGATCACTCCATATTGGGCTACTATTGTATTGTATTGTATTGATTGACCTTGGGTAAAATATTGAATCCTACATACATTATACCTTACACTTAACCTTGACATCTTTTGATTACCCTTTGGATACCACATGAAATTCATATTCATATCCTTTGATTATTCCTAACTCTATTGTATTGCTTTGTTATTTGTTGTTATCTGTTCACTGAGCTTTTTATGCTCAGCCGCTTTCTTTTCCATGCGGCAGGTTTAGTAGGAAGTTGGGTTTAAGGATGAGAGATTTTATTTTGGGCTTAGAAGACTTCACCCTGATTAGCTACTGGGCGGACTTAGAGATGATTAGAAGTAATTAATGATGGTCTTAGTAAATCGTATTTGGGCTTAGTTCATTAGTGTTGCCCTTTTGTATTTTGTATTTTGTTTAGTTTTTCTTTTGTAACCTTTGTAAACCTTGGTTGGAAATGTATCTCCGTTTCGCTTGTGTTCTGATTTGACTCCATAATGTTACACTTTAGCCCTTCTCGGGTTGGGGTGTTACAATATTATTCTCATTTGAGAGAGATGTACATATAGACAAAAACACACAGACATTTGGTGAAGGCAAACATAACAACATACACAAACTTGAATCAATTAGATTTTATCCGGTCGTTAATTGGTATCCACTCCAATTTAATCGATCTGAAAGCGTTCATACTCGTGACTTCTAATTGCTATCAGGATACCCTTTTACCCCACGTTATACAACAGGGATGTAGCGAGAGTTGGCAATTTTGAGCCATTAACAGATAAACATGTTAATTTTCATTATAATTTGCATGTAATGGGTCAAACGGGTAAATTATTACACATTAAACAGATAAGAAGTCACCCAAAGATCGCTTTCAGTTAGTGTTGTTGCTGAGTGATCGCTCGCTATCTGGCTGGAAAAGGTGGTCAGATACATAAATATTGTTGCTTTCGAAAATTTGATTATCATTGTAGTAATATATATTTATTAGCCTGGTCAAAACATTACTGACTTATATATTTCAAGAAAAGAGAATACATAAAATGTTGTGCAGGTTTAAAAAAAAAAAGAAAAAAAAAAAAAAAAAAAAAAAAAAAGTAGCCGGCTTTGACCTGAACAGACTTTGACATGTTACCCAACCCACTTCTATGAGTTTATAAGACAACTAAATCCTTAATTTTATGCAGAAACGACCAACATACCTTAAATTCCTTGTTTTCTTTGTCGACTTGAATACGAAGGCAAACTGTAGCAAAAAAAGAAAAAATTGATTTGTCAGACAATATGTTAAACTAAAAATGGCAAGCACTTATGACCTGTCTTGATAGAAGAATCCAGAAAAAGCTTACCAGCTAAGACGGCTATCCCTATGCAAGAAAGTGTTGGAAAATTTAGTGCACTTGTGGGATTTGTTCACACCTGCTAATGGGCTTGGAGGTACAGAGTGTACACCCATCAGGTCCCTGAACACCCTGACTCTAATAGTGGTTGTGTAGGATTCTGCTGCTAGTATTGGTTTCCACTGATAGTGGATCCTGCTGCTAGCATCAGTATTCTGCTGATAGCAATTCTGCTGCTAACAGAATGACTCTGCTGCTGAGCAGTGATTCTGCTGCTAGTGATAAGTGGATTCTGCTGAAGGTTATGTAACTGATTTGACCTATTCAAATGGCAGTTACATCTACACTTATGACCTCGTTTAACTGGTCAAGTAACCACTATTTTAGGCTATAATGGGGATAATTATGTGGAGATTAATGGGCCGATTAATTCTCATAATTCCATTTGACTAGCCATGAGTATCTTCCTATAAATAGGAAATCATATTATGCATGAAGAGATACACAGAAAAATATAACACTTATACACGAAGGGTTATTGATTTGTGCCTAAATCACTAACAACATTTGGTCTTATCCCAAGTAGATATTCGTGATACCCAGGCATTAGGGTCGAATAGTTTACTTTGGAAAGTGATAACACGATTCCAAGTGATATCCGGTAACCTTAATTGGTACGTAGCTAGGTCTTCGATTATCTCTACCCTGATCTGGGCGAATAACCACCAACAATCAAAGTAAACTATTTAGTGATAATCAATGGCTGCTGCTATGAGGCATATGGCTGCTAACTTTTCCAAATTGGATAAGTTTGAAGGTGTTGATTTCAGAAGATGGCAAAAGAAGATGCACTTCTTGCTTTCAAGCATGAATGTGGTGTATGTTCTTAGTACTGCCATTCCTGAGGATCATGGGGATGATGCTACTGTGGAACAGATAAGGAAAAGAAGCAAATGGGAGAATGATGACTATGTATGCAGAGGTTTGATTCTCAATGGTATGTCTGATTCTCTCTTTGACATTTATCAGAACGTTGAATCTTCCAAAGAACTTTGGGATTCCTTGGATGCCAAATATATGGCTGAGGATGCTTCAAGTAAGAAGCTTCTTGTAAGTAATTTCACAAATTACAAAATGACTGATTCAAGACCAGTCATGGAACAATACAATGAACTTCTTGGAATACTTGGAAGGTTTACACAACATAAAATGAACATGGATGAGGCTATTTCAGTCTCTTGTATCATTGACAAACTCCCTCCTTCTTGGAAAGATTTCAAGCATGCCTTGAAACATAAGAAGGAAGAACTGACACTTGTTCAGTTGGGTAGTCATTTGCGTATTGAGGATTCCCTCAGGGCGCAGGATAATGACAAGCCAAAGAGTAGCAATGCTACTGGTGCACATGTTGTTAATATGGTGGAACATAACAATTCCACCAGGTACAATGACAACAAAGGCAAACGTAAACATCAGGACAACACAAGGGCTGATCCTAATAAGAAGGCAACACCTACTTGTTGGAAATGTGGCAAATCTGGTCACATTAAAAGGGATTGCAAAGGTGTTAAGGTTGGTGGTAAAACCAATGGTTCAGGCACTAGTGGTTCAGGGAGTGGTGGTTCTGCCAACTCACTGAAAGGTCAGAATATGTTTAATGAATCTCTTCAGGTTTATTATGTTACATATGTATCTGAATCTAACTATGTGCAGGATGATGATGTTGTGTGGTGGGTTGACTCTGGAGCAACTGTTCATGTGTGCAAAGATAGAAGATGGTTCAAGACTTACGAGTCACTGAATGATGGTTCTATTCTTCACATGGGAAATGAGTCAACAGCTTTGGTGCATGGTCGTAGTTGTGTAGATCTTAGTTTTAGTTCTGGAAAGATTGTAACTTTGTTTAATGTTATTCATGTTCCTGGTATAAGGAAGAACTTGGTTTCAAGTAGTGTTTTGAATAATCATGGATATAAACAAGTTATTGAATCTGATAAATTTATTTTGTCTAAACATGGTGTGTTTATTGGTTTTGGATATTTGTGTAATCAAATGTTCAGGCTTAATGTTGTCACTGACATTGTTAATTCAGCCTTTTTATCAACCTCTAAACTGAATGACTCTACCCTGTGGCATGCTAGACTTGGCCATGTACATTTTAAAAGGATGCAAGACATGTCTAAGGATGGGTTAATCCCAGCATTTGACATGGACACTAAAAAGTGTAAGACTTGCATGTTGACCAAAATTACTAAGAAACCTTTTCAGGGTGTAAAACGTGAGACTGAGCTCTTGGAGCTTATACACAGTGACCTGTGTGATTTGCATGCCACTCCCTCTTTGGGGAACAAGAAGTACTTTGTGACATTTATTGATGATGCTTCTAGGTTTTGTTATGTATATCTATTACATACCAAAGATGAAGCATTAGATAAATTCAAGGTATTTAAAACAGAAGTTGAGTTGCAACTTGGGTCCCTGATCAAAAGATTCAGGACTGATAGGGGAGGTGAGTACATGGATACTCTGTATTTTCAGTCTGTTGGTATAATCCATGAAACGACTGCTCCCTATACTCCTCAACAAAATGGTATCTCTAAAAGGAAGAACAGGGTACTGAAGGAGATGGTTAATTCCATGTTGTCCTACTCAGGACTGAGTCAAGGGTTCTGGGGTGAAGCTATGTTAACAGCTTGCTATTTACTTAATAGGGTTCCCAACAAAAGGAACAAGGTTACCCCTTATGAACTCTGGACTAAAAAGAAACCCAACCTGAATTATCTCAGGGTTTGGGGTTGTAGGGCAGTTGTAAGACTCCCTGATCCAAAGTTAAAAACTTTGGGTGAAAGAGGCATTGAATGCATCTTTGTTGGATATGCTGAGCATTCCAAGGCTTATAGGTTCTATGTTATTGAACCTAATGAATATGTTTCAATTAACTCAATAATTGAATCAAGGGATGCACTATTTGATGAGAATAGATTCTCATCAGTCCCTAGACCAAGTCAAAGGATTCCAAAATGGAACTGATGACATTGGTGTATCATAGGTCCCTGATGATTTATCATCTCAGGCCCCTGATGAGGTTGTGGTTCAACAACCTGAACTTGAGCTCAGGAAGAGCAAAAGGGCCAGGACTCCAAAGTCATTTGGACCTGAGTTTCAATTATACTTGATTGAAGGCACAAGGAGTGAGGTCTCTGACCAATACTCCTATTGCTTCATTGTTGAGGATGATCCTAAAACATTTGAAGAAGCAATGAAGTCCCAGGATGTTGCTTTCTGGAAAGAAGCAATAAATGATGAGATTGACTCCATCATGGGCAACAACACTTGGGTGTTGGTTGATCTACCACCAGGTTGCAAACCTCTTGGTTGCAAATGGATTTTCAAAAGGAAAATGAAGGTAGATGGAACTATTGAAAAGTTCAAGGCTAGATTAGTCATTCAGGGCTTTAAACAAAAGTCAGGGATAGACTACTTTGATACTTATGCCCCTATGGCACGTATCAGTACCATCAGGCTGCTGATTGCTTTGGCATCAATTCACAATCTGATTATTCATCAGATGGATGTGAAGACAGCTTTCTTGAATGGTGAATTGGATGAGGAGGTCTATATGAACCAACCTCGGGGCTTCATCATGCCTGGCAATGAAAACAAGGAGTGCAAACTGATTAAGTCTTTATATGGACTGAAACAGGCACCTAAGCAATGGCATCAAAATTTTGATGAAGTGGTTTTGTCTAATGGTTATGTTCTTAACCAGGCTGACAAATGTGTATATAGCAAATTTGATGAATCTGGTAAAAGAGTCATCATTTGTCTATATGTTGATGACATGTTGATCTTTGGCACTGACCAAAATCAAGTTGACCTGACAAAGGAATTTTTGTCATCAAGGTTCTCCATGAAGGACATGGGGGAGGCAGATGTTATCCTTGGTATAAGGATTAAACATGAAAGCAATGGTATATCAATTTCTCAGTCTCATTACATTGAGAAGGTACTGAAGAAATTTAATTGCTTTGATTGTACTCCAGTGAGTACTCCCATGGATACCACTGAGAAGCTTATGTTGAACAATGGCAAAGCTGTATCTCAACTTGAGTATTCCAGGGTGATTGGCTGCCTGATGTATGCCATGACTTGTACAAGGCCTGACATTGCTTTTGTTGTGGGTAAACTGAGCAGGTATACTAGTAATCCTAGTGCTCAGCACTGGCAAGCAATTCAGAGGGTACTGAAGTATTTGAAGAGAACTATGGATTATAGTCTCTCATATACTGGTTATCCTTCAGTGTTGGAAGGTTACACTGATGCAAGTTGGATCAGTAACACTGAAGACAATTCGTCTACCAGTGGCTGGGTATTCCTACTTGGTGGAGGTGCAATTTCTTGGGCATCCAAGAAGCAAACTTGTATCACCAGTTCAACAATGGAATCTGAATTTGTGGCTCTAACAGCTGCTGGTAAAGAAGCTGAATGGTTGAGAAACTTGCTTCTTGAGATTCCATTATGGCTTAAACCTATAGCACCTATTTCTATCCGGTGTGATAGTGCTGCTACATTGGCAAAGGCTTATAGCCAGATGTACAATGGGAAGTCTAGACACTTAGGTGTCAGGCATAGCATGATTCGTGAGCTTATCATGAATGGGGTGATTTCTATAGAGTTTGTTAGATCTCAACAGAATTTAGCTGATCACTTGACGAAGGGTTTGGCTAGAGACTTGGTTATAAAGTCTGCTAAAGGGATGGGTTTAAAGTCCAACTTGGTTACTGAATGCTAGGACACCCAACTCCCTCTTGAGGAAACTTGGGAGCTGAGTTCAATGTGGAAAGCTGAACATTCAGTGTACTGAAGCACATGTTTTACATACATCCCAAGGTTTGTGCTTGGAACCTGCTGATAAGGAGGATGAAGTCACTACTTCTTAATGGTTAATTTTCTTTGAAAAAGTGCTTGGCAGGAGCATGAATAAAGAGGAACCACCTATGTGAATGTTGAAGTTTTGCCGCTTCAGGAAGCTATGGACTTTTAGCTTTTACAACATTTATGAATTGGATATGGACACATGGCTTGTATAGTGTCAGGAGTGTTTAAGTGTTGGAAAACTTGTGTGTATTTTATCTTCAGGTATTCAAATGGGTTGAAGGGTTCAATTCTTAGAACACCCTGATTCTCGAATATTTGAACGTGTAATTTACTAATATGGAAATTCAATCCTCAGGATATTTTCGTTTATGCACTTGTTTTGTATAATGGTTACTTTTCATGCAAGGGAAGTGAACTAAATTTGGGGAGGATTGTTGGAAAATTTAGTGCACTTGTGGGATTTGTTCACACCTGGTAATGGGTTTGGAGGTACGGAGTGTACACCCATCAGGTCCCTGAACACCCTGACTCTAATAGTGGTTGTGTAGGATTCTGCTGCTAGTATTGGTTTCCACTGATAGTGGATCCTGCTGCTAGCATCAGTATTCTGCTGATAGCAATTCTGCTGCTAACGGTATGACTCTGCTGCTGAGCAGTGATTCTGCTGCTAGTGATAAGTGGATTCTGCTGAAGGTTATGTAACTGATTTGACCTATTCAAATGGCAGTTACATCTACACTTATGACCTCGTTTAACTGGTCAAGTAACCACTATTTTAGGCTATAATGGGGATAATTATGTGGAGATTAATGGGCCGATTAATTCTCATAATTCCATTTGACTAGTCATGAGTATCTTCCTATAAATAGGAAATCATATTATGCATGAAGAGATACACAGAAAAATATAACACTTATACACGAAGGGTTATTGATTTGTGCCTAAATCACTAACAACATTTGGTCTTATCCCAAGTAGATATTCGTGATACCCAGGCATTAGGGTCGAATAGTTTACTTTGAAAAGTGATAACACGATTCCAAGTGATATCCGGTAACCTTAATTGGTACGTAGCTAGGTCTTTGATTATCTCTACCCTGATCTGGGCGAATAACCACCAACAGAAAGCACACCAGAGAGAAAAGAGTTGAAAGGAAATGACCCAACTATTGGCATGTAAGCCACCTGGTTAAAAACGAAATGATGAAGAAGTTCATTTCTAGTTTATTTTATTAAGCCGAAACACTGAGATTGATGACAGATGAAGATGTTTTTACATTTTTTATTGTTTATTACACCATAAAAGTAAACAATTTTCTAGACTTCTAGTAGCTCTATCTATGCCAGTATCACATTATCACATGGCAGTCGTTATTATTTGGCATATATAATCAACGGTACCCAATCTCGTCTTCCTAGAGGTATGGAGGAGATGAGATGTAAAGAGACTTACCCCTACCCGAAGGTGGAGAGCTGCTTTCCAGAGGACCTTCGGCCTTTTTGCAGAGAGTGAGGATCGAACCCTCGCCTTTGTCTCCAAAAGAGAAAGGTTTTCCAACGCCTTTGTCTCCAAAGGAGAAGGGTTTTCCAACTTGTCCAACCCTGCTTGTTTATTTGGCAACATATCAAGCAGGAAAAAATAATAATAGTAATAATAATAATAATAAATGTTCACCCTTTTATTAGAAATTAAATATCTCACAAACCGTTAATCGTTATGCGAAAAAAATCATACCATCGCAACGAAAATTAAATTATCTTTCTATAGATATGCACTTCTACATACTTTCGACTTTTTTTCCCCCAAAATTTCCACCTAAAAAATCACATGTAATTTTTAAAATAAATCACATGTGATTTTTACAAATCACATTTGATTTTTCACGTCGAAAATTTTGAAAAAAAAATCGTCGAAAGTATATATAAGTGGAGAAGTGATAGGATCACTGTTAGGTCACCATTTAAGTAAACACAAGTATGATTGATATAGAAATAAGATGAGAATGAGAGGTGGTTGATTATAAGACAATATGAAAGGTGAGAGTGCAAGAGTTTCACTTAGATAATCAAATAACCAACAAATGAAAATGTTACATAAGCCTTCTATTTATAGGGGAGGAGTTAGGGCAACACTCCCTTCCTCCCTTATCCTTAATTTCGTGGGCTTTAAGGCCTTATGGGCTTTTACATGTTGCCCATTAACTTAAACAATAAAGATAAATAATACTTATGCAACCTATTACAAAATGTAATGACCGAGACTTGACTAAATACTAAAGTATGATCCCAACAATCTCCCCCTAAGGGTCGGTCATCACGGTTGCTTGACGTCTTCTTCTTTGTCGTTGACTTGTGACATGTAAAACTCTAGACGTCTTCAAAATGAATGAATGATAGTGAATGTACTTTGCTCTTTGTCTTTGTTCTTTGGTAATGATGTAGTGATTAGGTTATGAAGTTGTCTGCCGTTCGTCACTCCTGCGTCTGTGGTGGTTGTCCGCCATTCCAACATACTCATACATCTTTAGACTTTAGACTTTCACGTACAAGAAGTTCCTTTTCATGCATTGAGATCTTTGTCTTTATACTTTGTAGATTCTTCTAATTGCCGTAGAATCTTTCTTTGAACTTTGTGTTGCTAAAGATCTTTGGGGGAGCTTTCTTTGACTTCTAGATGTATGTATGAGCATGTTGGAATCTACCATCATGGAAGTGAGGTACCTGCGAGTAAACAGTTAGCAATAAAACAACCGGTACTTACGGATAAGGAATTAGAGCTCATCAACAGCATATTGTGAAGACTCCTTCTAATCCTTATCCAGGCCGTTCCCATATCAGATACTCCCGAAGGAGCTTACGAGACCTACTAAGTAGCTCAATGACTGGGTGAGTCACTGGGGATCACTCCACGACTGTAGACCGTAATGGAACCACCGCAAACACTAAGCGTAACCCTTGTGGAGTTACCGAAGTGACCTGCTGTCAGGGCTGTTTGATGTTGACCCTGGCAGGATTTCCGTTCAATCATTGAGAAATACATAAGTAGTCCTCTCATAAACGTTCTCGGCAGATTGCTAAGATCTGCGAAGGACTCGATAGTTTACAACTGATGCCCATTGATGTAGAACACCAGTTGTAGAAATACTAAGTGTTCCTAAGAGATCTTTGATGTATCTCAAGGCTCTAGACTCTATAAGTGCACACCTAGGTTTCTTATGCGGAGACTGGGGATGAGTCTCCTGCTTCAATATCAACCGTCTCTAAGAGAAAGGTCGATAGATTACGCAGGTTCCCCGTGAGAATGAAACAAGCTCTTTTAAGAGAACTTGAGTGGTTAAGACGGTTTAGTGCATTGCGTCACTGGGTCCATGATGACTTAATCTTCAATACCGGCGTCGCCTTAGCAACAACCAGTAGCATACGTATTGAACCCGGTGTCTGCCCTAAGGTTGAATCATCTGGAGGGCTATTTCTTTTCACCCTTTTCTTTACTTTTCTTTTTAATTCTTCAACTCCTTCTTTCCCTTTCATTCATTTCTCCTTTTTTCGTATCATACCTAAGGACTTCTACTTCTAACTAATGGTGATGTCCTTGGGTAGATCCCTCCGGCTCTGGCGGATCATAGGACGGTTATTCCTATCTTAATCACCTTATAACTCCGTCAGTAGCCAAGAAACCTTTGATTGAAAATCTCTCAAAGTGTTTGTGATAATCAAATATTTTGGTTAACACTTTGAGAGTTTTGTGTTCACTTTTGAAGGGCTCCCCCTGCACATGTGCTCATAAGTGTTAAATAAATTTGCACATGCGGGAGGAGCAAGCACTTTTGAATTGATCCACTTTCCGTGAACAAGACCGATTCGAGACACGCTTACATCACCAGTTAAACTGGCTTGAAGTTATTACCCGGCCTGGTCAAGTCCACAGAAAGTTTCTCAAGACGGTACATTTCTACTAAGACATATCCTTTTCGAGACACGCTTACATGGTTAGTTAAAGAGTTCCATTGTCAGCTTTTAGGTGACAACTAGCTCTAATAACTAACTTGATGTTATAACCCGTCGAGGATAAGTCTTTTCGATATTACTAACATTTATTGTCTCGTCAATTCCTGGGTCCATTCTGAGTCTAGCTCGCACATGATACAACTTTTAAGCATTGACTTCGTATATTTTAATCACTTTTTCATTTTCTCCCCCTCAAAAATAGCATATAAAATGATGTTTTTGACAATCTTTTAGATTAAAATATGCCTTTTGAGTCTTACGGGGAGATTCACCAAGAACTTTTGATTTTGAGCAAAGTATTTAGTTTTGACAAGTGCTCCCCCTCAACAAGTGATTAGGTCTTATTGAGGTGAAATACTTGTCCTTTTGAGCAGAATTATGAAAAATCATAAATGTTTGATTAATTCTACTCAAAAGTAAGAAGCCTTCGCTCCTTATATTAGGATTGAGGCACTGATGCGTACCTCAGGGTCCTTTCTTTACAAGTACGGGTTGTACACTGATATGTGTGCACAAACCATTACCACTGATCAATAACTAATCCAATACACTTAATTCATACATTTTAACGCGTAAACATGCCTAATACAACTTAACGCGTAAACACGCATGAACACCAAATCACAACCTTAATCAACCATGAATCTGGGTTAAAATTAACATGGGGCAATTGATTCTAGCAACATAATGATCATATGGTTCAAACATAAACACAAATCATCCACAAAATCACAAGATAGAATCTGCTAGTGACCTTCGAACCCTAAACCTTTGATTCAAGAACAAAACATGATTAAGATCTAATTAAACTATATTCGAATGATCCTAGGTATACACAAACACTATCCCCATCATCAATCATAATCAAAACATCCTCAATCAAGAATCCCTAATCTATACGTATGAACCCTAATATCCAAATCATTCAAATCACTCAATTGATGATTCTGGGTGAGATTGGAGTTCACAAACATGTTTAGTAGCATAATATGAACAAAACCCACCAACAAATTCAATCAAAAACATCACTTAATTCTGGGTTTGAATTCTACGCATAACTCAAAAACAAACTAATCGATTGTGATAGATTGAGCCGTTGGATTGTTATAAGATTAAAAACCTTAGTTCAAAATCATGATCAAAACATAATCACACTTACAGATTCAAGGATGGTTGATTAGATCAAGAGATTGATTGTGGATCGTAGGATAGAGTTGGTGAAAATTAAATGTGTTTTTGCAGAAAAGTAAATGTGAGTGGTCAGACCTAGTAATGACTGTGGTTAAATCAAGTTACTCAAAGTGACATTTTTAGTCCCTTAACCTAACAAAACATTTATACCTAATGCCTAACCTTTTTTAACACATTGTAGTATTTGTATATTAACTCCAAGAAAATGATAAGAACAACTTGTCGTACTCCCCCTCGACCTTAGATCATGGTAAAATTAATTGGTAAATCAAGGAGAGTAACCCAAAATCCTTTTGAATCAACACTTTTGATAAAAACGTATTTGTTTTTTGGTAAAATGCAAGTATAAAAAGGTAAAATATTTTTAAGAAATTAGTAAAACATTACTTTTCCTCCCCCTCAACACTTGTTTTAAACATTTGAAGACATTCTATAAAATAGTGTTGAAAGAGGTGGTTTATACTTGCATTTTTTTTTTTTTTTTTTTTTTTTAAGTGCAAGACAAAAAAAATCTTTTTAGTTTTTGATTGGTTTTATATTTTTGTATTTTGTTTTTGAGAAAAATATTTACAAAGATAGTTTTGATGTTTGACGATCAATTGTGTTTCAAAAACTTTTCCAGATCCTCTGGAGTCAAACATCGCATACCAATTTGGTGAACTAAACTAGCAAACCTGGATGGTGCCAAGGATTTGGTAAGTAAGTCCGCCAATTGGTACTCAGTTCCAACAAAATAAAGTTCAACTGTACCCTTTTCCACATGCTCTTTGATGAAGTGATAACGGAGATCGATGTGTTTGGATTTGCAATGATGTACAGTGTTGCAGGAGATAGCAATTGCACTCTTTGAATCACAGTAGATAGGAATCCGGTTGAATAGGTAGCCATAATCCTTAAGTTGTGATCTCATCCAGATGACTTGAGCACAACAAGCAGACATGGCTACGTATTCAGATTCTGTAGACGACAGTGAAGTGCAGTCCTGCTTCTTAGATTGCCATGACACAAGTTTGTCGCCGAGAAATTGTAATCCACCAGATGTACTTTTGCGTGTGTCTAAGCATCCTGCATGGTCAGCATCTGAAAACGCAATTAGTTCAAAGCCAGAATCCTTCGGATACCAGATCCCCAAATTAATGGTTCCCTTTATGTATCGAAGGATTCTCTTGACCTCACTGAGGTGTTTTTCAGTTGGTCTGGACTGATAGCGAGAGCACATGTAGACAGCAAATACTATATCAGGTCTACTAGCTGTGAGATACATGAGGGACCCAATCATACTTCGGTATTTGGTAGGGTCAACTGGAGTCCCATGTAAATCAGCATCTAGCTTTGTGGTATAGCCCATTGGTGTATTATAAGTATCACTAGACATCATTCCATGTTTCTTCAAAATTTCAAGAGCATATTTAGACTGATTTATAAAAATTCCACGGGGTGATTGATGAACTTGAAGTCCTAGAAAGAACGAAAGTTCACCCATCATGGACATTTCAAAATTATCTTTCATTAATTTTGCAAAATCATTAGAGTAACTTCTTTTTGTTGAGGCAAAAATAATGTCATCGACATATATTTGAACAACAAGTAAGTCCTCCCCGTAGGTTTTTGTAAATAGTGTGGGATCCACCGATCCTTTAGAAAATTTATTGGCCAATAAGAAAGTAGACAGTTTGTCATACCACGCTCGTGGGGCTTGTTTGAGTCCGTAGAGTGCCTTTTTGAGTCGGTAAACGTGATTAGGACGCTCAGGATCAACGAAGCCTTCAGGTTGGCTAACATAAACTTCTTCACGGAGATCTCCATTAAGAAATGCTGTTTTGACATCCATTTGGAAGACTACCATGTTCCTGTGTGCAGCATAGGCCAAAAAGATCCGAACAGCTTCATGTCGAGCCACTGGAGCAAAGGATTCAGCAAAATCTAGACCTTCCAGTTGAGAGTATCCTTTCGCTACCAGACGTGATTTGTTCCGTATGACAGTGCCTTCAGCATCAAGCTTATTCTTCCATATCCATTTTAACCCAATGACAAAGACTCCGTCAGGTCTTTCAACTAATTCCCAGACTTCTAATCTTATGAATTGCTGAAATTCCTCTTGCATAGATTCAATCCAGTTGTCATAAGTCATTGCATCTTTAATGTTCTTGGGTTCTTCATGACAAACTGTGAGTGCGTAGATGCAAGTTTCTCCATCTGTGTGAAGTCGTTGTCTTGTCATAACAGGTGCATCTGGATGGCCAATTATATGAACTAGTGGATGGTCTCGGGTCCATTTGTGTGTTGAAGGGTGTAGTTGATAAGTATCTCGCATGTTAGCAGGATCCAAGTTGCGTGTTGACGACTCAGCTATATCAGGAACTGTAGTAGCTGGTGCAAACGGATTGAAGAACGCATCAGGATCATGCTCTGCGGATTGTGGAACTGATAGTGGTGTTGGATCTTCAGCTGAATGGCGGGAGTTAGAAACCGTTTGTTCTACTGTAGATGGTGAAGCAATTGGAGGACCGTCTCTTTCAACAGTTATAGAAATTTGTTGAGGTGAGTCTGGTACATGAATATTGTCAGGTTGAGCAGCGGAATTAGGTGGGACCTCAGTAGGACGGTATTCAATTGTGTCATCAAATAGTGGAGCAAACAAGGTTTCCAATTCTTTGCGGTTGAGTGGCAATGGTTCTGCCGAAGATGCCGGAGAGTTAAGACGGTTGAATTCGGGTCCTAAGCTGTGTTGCTCAGAAGCCATTTGTGTGAGCTCATCAAAATTAGCGTGAATGGTTTCTTGAATTTCTCTAGTACGACGATTCCAAATCCGAAAACCTTTAGAATTTTCACAATATCCAACGAACACTCCGATGTCAGCCTTTGCCTTAAGTTTCCCTAAATCATCACGATCATTTTTCGGATAACAAAGTGCTCCGAATACATGAAAGTAATCGATGTTTGGTTTCCTTTTGTGAACAATTTGATATGGTGTTTTGCGATGGCGTTTTGTGATCATGCAACGGTTTTGAGTATAACATGCAGTTGAAACAGCTTCCGCCCATAAGTAATCTGGTAATTGAGCATTAATCAACATAGTTCTAGCAGCTTCCACTAACGTCCTGTTGCGTCTTTCAACAACTCCATTCTGTTCTGGGCTTCTAGGAATAGATGTTTGATGTTCAATTCCCACTTTCTCATAATAAGACCTAAGTGTCTGATTCTTGAATTCAGTTCCATTGTCAGTTCTGACTATTCGGACCGTATTGCGTAACTGAACTTGAATTTTAGTGAGAAAGGTGATGATCATTGAAGGAGCCTGATCTTTACTTCGTAGAAAATAAACCCAAGTCCATCTGGAAAAATCATCCACAATTACAAGAATGTAGCGTTTACCGTTGATACTTTGAACACGCATCGGTCCACACAAATCCATATGTAGCAGTTGTAGAACATGATTCGTACTGTGCTCAGGTTTTGAAGGAAAATGAGCCCGAGTACTTTTTCCTTGTTCACAGGCAGGACATAAGTGATCTTTGGTGAAACGGAATCTTGGAAATCCCTCAACAAGTTTATAACGAGCAAGGTCAGTCATAGTTTTGAAATTCAAGTGTGAAAGACGTTTGTGCCATAACCAAGATTTAGTTGATTCTGCTTTGGAGAGAAGACATATCGGAGATGTTGCAATCATATCTGACATTGATATTGTATAAAGATTGGAGCCACGGGAGCCAGACATAAGATCGTTTCCTTGTAAGTCACGAACAAAGCAAGTTTTCTCACGAAATGCAACTTCTAGATCCCCATCACAAAATTGACCAACAGAGAAAAGGTTGTGTCCAAGGCCTTCCACATAATAAACACGGCTTATTTCGATGTTCCCACTGATAAAGTCACCATATCCCATGATTAAAGCGTAATGATCATTCCCGAATCTGACAGTACCAATGAACTTTGAGACAAAGTTGTGTAACAGTTTGAGATTGCCTGTCATATGTCGGGTGCATCCGCTATCAACAATCCAGAGAACAATCTGTACCACCTGCATCACAAGAAGAGGACACGGATGGAACAGAAGTAAGGGTGGAACCCAAAGAAACTGCGGGTTCCAGTTGGTTAGAAGCACAAGTATTCAATAATTTAGGAATCCATTTAAAATCAGGTTTGTATTGTAACCAGCGTTGCCAATTCCAACTAGTTCGAGCTTTCTTAATGGTGTATTCACTAGTGTTTGGCTGATTCCTAGACTTGTTCTCTGCACCTATGGGGGTAACATCAACTTCATTAGAAACCGTAGAGGGCGGCTTTCCTAAGATAGACTTAGAGGCAGTAGTGGGCCTAGAAGGAATGCGTGTCCTACGTTTCTTATGACGATGAAGTAGAGAATTAGCTATACATTTAGTATGATCACCAGATGAAACGCTTTTACGACAAAACACACAAGATGCATTAATATTCAAAACATTTAAAGGTACATCATTCGTTACATTTAGATTTTGATTAGAATTTGCCAGATTAGAAGCTAAATCCGATGCAACATGAGTATTATTCAAATTCCTAAGGTGATCTTCTACTCCTTGAGCTTCTAGTGATCCTCTCTTACATTGCCAGAGCCTATTCTTCTTTTTACTTTGTCGCTTGGGTCTGCTAACGCTATTAGGGGAGACTAGTCCTGTAGAAGTGGAGTTATCAACATTAGTATTTTGAATAACCTTTCCTTTATGAGTTTTGTCTAATTTATACATTCCTGGTGCGATCACCGTGGTGTCAACCATCTTTCCTTTTTCAAGTAGCTTTATTTTCTCTTTTAACTCTATGATGATGTGATTCTTATCCTGAATATTTGACTCAAGTATGCCATTGCAATATTAAATATCGATGTGGTTTTGTAGAAATGCGTCGTTTTCAATTTTTAAATCCGCAATTTCTTGCTCGTATTTGAGACACAAACTTTTGAAAGACTCATTGTTTTTGCAAAGCTGACAAGAGTTAGAAATATTTTGACTTTGAAGTTTCAATTCCTTTTTAAGACTCTGAGCTTGACACCATTCAAGCCTTTGTTTGAGTTGACAAATTTCTCTTGAAAACTGTTTTGTCACATCATCATTCGTTTTCCTCAGATTGTCATTCTCATGTTTCAGTGTCTCAATTTCCACATGCAACAAGTTATTATCAACACAATGATCATGCTTAAGCATAGAAGTACCAGAATTATAGAGATCATTCACGATGACAGACAAAATATCAGCATTGAGAACTTGTTCTAAGAGTCGATCAGCATCATTTTTGAAAACTCTAGTTCTTTGCTTTTGAACCAAAATTTCATTTTTATTATCATTGAAAACGTTTATCATATGTTTGACCTCCTTTTGAAGTTCCTGATCCCAACGTGTAGCACAGAGACGGAGGTGTTTGACAATTGGCAACATTTGTTTTTGAAAAATATCTCTCTTTTCGCGCTCGTAAGCGGATTGAAACGTTTCAATTTTTATTTCAGAATTATGTTCAATTGTCTCCTCCAAGATTTCGATGTCTTCCATAAAAGTTTTGAAATAATTTAAGACACGAACACTATTTGGTAAGGGTGAAAGTTCACCGGATGATGGTAAAGGACCATTGATTTGTGCTACAGTTTGGACAGGGGCCTCATTGTGAGATGAAACATATGACTCTTCGATAAACCATGATTTCTCAGGTAAATCCTTTTGAGTAACGAACTTAACTGGATTTTTTGAATAGTCATATGGTGTGCAATATTGAACATTACTCATTTTTGACCGACTCTCGTCTTCAAGTTCTTCTTCTTCCTCAGTATCAAAAACAACAGCACGCACAATCGTATTATCAAGCAAATAGTCCATACTATAAATTTTTGGAACATCTTTGAATGCATTGTGAAGAAACATTGAATTGTAATCGCCAAGTGCAAATCTTGTACCGGGTCTCGGTTTTAAAGTAAATTTCTGAATTGTTGTGATAGAGTTCCCGTGTTTGTAAACAATATTACGAAATTCTTTCAGTTGTTTTTCAAGATCAACAATATCGTTGAGTAAGTCATCTATATACTTCCTTTTTCGTATTTTATGTTCACAAAAATCCTTTTGACAATTTGACAATTCTGTTTCTGTTTTTGAAAGTTCTGTTTGAAGACGTTCAACTTGCATTTTCAATTCACTCTTTTCACTTTCGACTTTAGAAATCAACTTTCCGTTTGACTCGATTAAATCTTGCATTTTGCGTTGAAGATCTTGTTCTTTGTTGTATGAATCGTGAAATGCTTTTTCAAAACTTTTTGCATTTTTAATCTTGTCTTCCTGATTAGAAAGCTGAATTTTATAACATTCAATATCTCTTGCAAGTGACGCATTTTGTTCTTTCAAAACTTTGTTTTTCTCGTTGCATTTTGTTATTTGCACTTGTTGAGCATCCAGTTGTTTAGATAACAATATGAGATCAGGGTCTGGATCAAATGATGGTTCATGTTGTTCGAAATGATCATGTTTATCATTCTCAATAGGATCATCAAATGAAACAACTGTGTTTATTTGTTCATCTTTATGAGATGATGAAGATGATTTAGATGGAACAACTTGCGCCATATCTGATTCATAAGCAGAAGGTGAGACTATTTCATTAATAAAGCATTCATTGAGGTCATGTACCTGAGACAAGCCGTCAGTGTCATACACTGGACCTGAATCATTGAGCTTAAGTTCCTGCATGTTGGCCATAAGCATCACAGCAGCATTGGCTTCCAGATCTTCCATGTCATCATCGTTGTTCACATTTGCCATGAAGTTGTTGTCCTGTTCAGGGAAATGTCCATCTTTTTCATCTTGAAGAGCCATGAGTAATGCCTGCTTGTGAAACTTACTACCCCGAGTTCTCGGTTTGGGACATGCTGTAGCAATATGACCTTGTTCATTACAATTGTAGCACCAAACTGCATTCCCTGAGTTGGAGTTTCTAGTAGCAACAGTTTCAGACCTTTGCTGAGAAGATCCTGAGTTGTTCCTGAACCCTCCATTGTTACCAAACCGCTGACCATTCCCATAATTTCCTGAAGAACTTCCTGAACCAGATCTCCCATAGTTACGATTCTGTATTTCCACTCTTCCATCATTGACAACAGCTTGATTCCGGGTGTTAGAAGATGAACGTTGACGGTTGTTTGTTTTGTTGGAGAATTTGCTGAAAGCACGAGCAATAAGAGCAAGTCCCTGATTCAACGTATTAAAGTCATCATCGTCATCATCATTGCAGTTGGAGTAGTACACAGCATCATTGTTGTTTGACGGAACAAGTTGAGTAGAAGAATCTTGTGGAGATGAATCATAAGGGACCATTTGGTTCGAGGTGGAAGATTGTGGATAACTGAAGTAGTTCTGCTCTTGAACATATGCATGATTGGACAGTGGTGGTGGAGCATAGGGAGATTGAGCTACGAGAGCCAAAGAATTTGGTGTTGTTGTGGGTGTGTAACCTCCTCGTAGAGCTCGATCTTTTTCCACTTCAGGTTCATGGTGTTTCAGAAAGTCATACAACAACCCATATGGAGCATCATGAAGATTCTTCGTTTGACGAACAAATGTCACATATTTATGCCAATCAGGGCCAAGACTACCAACAAATTTGGAGTTCACAGCGATCCTTGGTACTGTGATTTTGTGACGTTCCAGATCATTGACCACATTTGTGAAACGATGATAGTAGGATTCAAGTGATTCTCCAGGTTCAATTGTGATGTCAGTGTATTCCATGTAAAGCTTGGATTCCATGTCATCTTTGTTCAATTGAGTTCCTTCCATTAGGAGATGAACGTGTTCCCACATAGCTTTGGCTGTTTTCTGAGCATCGACACTTCGATAGATCGGATTAGGTATACCTTGAAGTATATAAGCCATTGCATACTGATCAGCTTCACGATGTAGTTTCTGTTCTTCAGTTAGTACAGATTCTGGAAGGGGTCTATCACCAGGAGGACGTGGAGGATCAGCATGTGGATCACCAGCTTCAAATCTTGTTGGCCACTCAAATGGTCCTTCAAGTATCACTTGCTTCAAGAATTTCCCATGAGGTTTCTTTAGTTCAAGAAATCGTAAGAATCGACTTGACCATTGCACATAGTTTCCAGGTGTAAGCATTGGAGGTGTTTCAAGTGATCCTGCCTCATGTCGGGATTGTTGAGTTGTAATAACTTCACACATTCTGTCAAACCAGTGAGGTTGTTTGGAGGAAAACTGAGTGTTTTGTAGTGGCACTTGATATGGTTGTTGTTGAGGAATGATCTGTTGTTGCATCATTAGGTAATGATGTAGTGGATTGTATTTAGGAGGTTGTTGATTCATTATGTGCGGAAGGTATTGTTGTTGCTGATACTGCTGATGCTGAGGTTGCTGAGACTGCTGATGTTGAGGTTGCTGAGGATAAGAGTGAGGGAAGTAGTGATTGGGTGGTTGAGACATCTTAGAACACTTGTGTAGAAATGGATCTTTGTAGAAGATTGAAATGCACGTTCCTTTGAATAAGTTGCAAAATCCTTGGGGTAAGTTCAATTCTTACGCGTAACTTAATCTTACGCGTAAACTGTAAGTTATGCGTAAAGAGTAGATTATGCGTAAACTAATAGTTTATGCGTAAGTTTTCTCTTTACGCGTAAGCTTAGGCTTATGCGTAAGTTTAGACTTATGCGTAAGGTTTAAACAACCAAACAAATCTTTCAAACTTATCCAAGCTTGAAAGATATCCGTAGTCGAAGTATTCCACTAACTTATCCAAGCTAGGGAAGTACTGAGTCACCGTAGCACAAAGAGAAGACCGTTGATGAAGCTTATGCGTAGACTCTGAAACTTACGCGTAAGATTAGATTTAACGCGTAGGATCTGACTTAAGCGTAGGTTTAAGGCGTAGATGAGCAAGTAACGCGTAGGATCAGGGTTTTAAGCTATTTAACGCGTAAGAAAAGGGTTTCGGACCTATTTAACGCGTAAGAAAAGGGTTTCAACCTATTTAACGCGTAAGAAAAAGGGTTTAAGCCTATTTTACGCGTAGGAAAAGGGTTTAGACCAAAACTTATGCGTAAACCGACCAAAAAACACTGTAGACAGCTGGAAATAGTACTTTTTTCGACCACCTTACGCGTAAAACGTACTGTTCATCCAAAAAATGACTTTTTTGATGAGAAAATGCTTAGAAATAAGGTACTTTTGATCAAATAACTTCACCAATACTTAGAAAAACCTTAACTTTATAAGATTTAGCTACCAAAAACTAGTTTTCCAATATCAAAGAAGCTATAAAACCTTAACAAAACCTTAAAAATCACAACTTTATGCAACAACTAAGCTTCAAATCACTATATCAACCTTGAAACTTGTCCAAGCTTCAAGATTTGAGTGAAAGAAACAAAGAAAAATGCAAAAAGATGAAGAACTAAGCACCAAACCCCACGTTAAACAAAGAAACACACTTCAAACTACTAGTAGGCGAATGATACCACTTGTTAGGTCACCATTTAAGTAAACACAAGTATGATTGATATAGAAATAAGATGAGAATGAGAGGTGGTTGATTATAAGACAATATGAAAGGTGAGAGTGCAAGAGTTTCACTTAGATAATCAAATAACCAACAAATGAAAATGTTACATAAGCCTTCTATTTATAGGGGAGGAGTTAGGGCAACACTCCCTTCCTCCCTTATCCTTAATTTCGTGGGCTTTAAGGCCTTATGGGCTTTTACATGTTGCCCATTAACTTAAACAATAAAGATAAATAATACTTATGCAACCTATTACAAAATGTAATGACCGAGACTTGACTAAATACTAAAGTATGATCCCAACAATCACAAAAAAAGATCCAAAAAATTCTCTCACAAAAGGATGTGGCAGAAAATAATTGGATAAATAAGTGAGAGGAGAGAGAAAACACATCAATGAGCCGCTGACACATCAGCTTGTGGAGCTTTTTGTGTAAATTTTTTTGTGATTATATCAGTTCTCATATAAGTGCATATCAATAGAAAGATAATTTAATTCTCGTTGTGATTGTGTATTTATCGTAACTTGAAGATTTACCGTTTGTAATATATGTTGATTTAAAAAAAATGGAAAATAGTTTTTTATTAATTTCAGTATTGTAAAAACCATGGCAGCCGATATAGCGGCGCCATGGTGGTTGGCGGTGGTCCATCACCACGATATTTCCCATATCGGTCTAACTTATCGAATTTGGTCAATGGCGGTCAAAATCATAGCGTGCCGGTCAAAATCGGCCATGGCGGTGGGTCGGTCAACGCCGGTCAACTTCAGATCTTGGGTTTTTTCATATTCACGACGGTCAACGCCGGTCAACTTCGATTTTCTTGATTTTGTTTTAATTTGAGCTAGTGGTTATTTTCTTGAAGTGGAAGAATTGAAGAAAGAGAAGAAAGTGAAGGGGAGTGTGTAGTGGAGGCTATGTTTTTTTAGGTTGAGTAACCTAATATATTATTTGGTTTATTGGCCCTTTAATAAGCTTATAAGTTATAAGGCCCAACAAATAAGGGCTTTAATAAAAGTAGACAAAAAATTAATCAAAATCACACGTAATGTAAAGTTTGCAAAATATACAAAAGATATATAATTAAAAATAATAAAAAGATTAATATTGTTAATATTTATTTTTTTTAAATAAATTCCTTAATAATTTATGGTCTCTGCCATGGCGACGCCATATATTTCAAAAGGAAACTATTAATACATATCGAAAAACAGGTTGACCGGGGACGGTTCAAACCCGGCGGGTTGACCCGGTTTAATTTGACCAGTTTTTGACCCAACTCGTCTGGTTGACTCGGTTTAAATCGACCTTTTTTCGACTGGAACGGTTCAACCGGTTGAACCACCCGGGTCGAACCGGGTTTCAAAATATTATGTTTAATCCCCAAATCTTCAAACTTTTATTATTTTTCGTTTATAACCGATAAACTTGTTTTTAACACAAAACGATCTGTCGCTATAAAATCTCGTTGTTATGAACGAATACTCGTCTTGTGTATAAATTATTGAAACACCAGCACAATCCTTCCTTACTTCCTCTAATATCACCATTTCTAATTCCAATGACAATAATAGCAAATATTGAAATCACACAGCACTAGCCATTCCAATCTTTATTCGATGACGCTGAAAGCAAATGGTGAAATTACATACTCTTCCATTCTTCATGACTATTTGATATATACTAGATGGCGCGGACGTGAAGTTATATTGGGAACTATATTCAAAATTTCAAATGTAGCAACCTGAACCCACATTTTTCAGTTAAAATTAAACCAGCCACCCCACTTATTGATGATGAAGCACAAACAAATATTTTGAGCAAATAAAAAAAGCCTACTGACCGGGAAAACTTGTTCTTTGATCTTGAAGATACTCAAAGATTGGTCGAGGCAATTCATCAAACATATAAACATGTTAGTGGACTAACATCTGACTTCATTATTTTAAACCCAAATTTACTCGATTAGAAAAAATCTATCCAATTACTACAAGTGTACAACGCAATCATATTTTAGTATGTTATTTACCCGAAAAACAACAACAAATTCACTAATCAGCTGTTCGATCAAATAAGCTCTACTGAAGCATCCAATCAGTGGTTCAGTTAGACTCTTCTCAAGCATATTCAAATATAACATACATTCAACAGCATCATTATTATAAAAAGTTGGACCTGTTTTAGCAACAAGAACCCTAATTAAAATCGAAAAATTAGTCACTCTGATGTAACTTTGAAACAAGAAAGCCACAAACAAAAAAAAGTGCATTATTTTACATAGGGTTGCAATCGAGTCAAGCCGAGCTCAAGCTCAACAAGGCTTGAGCTTGGCTTGAAAGAAAAACAATAGGCTTGAGCTTGGCTTGATAGCTTGTCAAGCTTTCATCATCCAGGCTTGAGCTTGACTTGAGTAGGTTCGAGCAAAGCTTGAGCTTGGCTTGAAAAGCTTGAATGAATACAAAAATATTGTATTCAATAGCTAAACTCAACAATAGATATATGTATAAAGTAAAACAAGCTAAAACCATATTTGAAAACCAAATTAGATTGATTTAACACTAATAAAACCAAGAACAACATTGTCGTACCCAAGTCGAACATCAAAATGAAACATAAGGCAAAGTACTAATTAAGGTTCAAATGTCTAAAACATATCAACAAAATATATCTCGTGAGGCTTCATAAGGTTCACATATCTTGAATTCTTGAGCAAAATGATCTTCTAACTTGATGATTTCCTTAGCATTCTATTGTAAGAACCTGGGAGTTTATATTGTGTTAGTGCTTGTCTACTTGAAGAAAAGATATTAACTCATGCATCGTACATAAAGATATCTTGGCTTCATGCATTTGCAACTTGCAACAAGTTAACTACACTAACAATAAACCTGTTCCTGTTGCCACTTTGTTACAGATTACCCTTTATGATATACCCCATTTTGTAGCCTTAATGATCATTACTGAGTTGAGTAAATAAAATGAACAACTTTTCTAGAATACATTATCCAATATTTACGAACTAAGCCCTTATAATTAGCTTAATAACCAAATTTGCTCCTAATTACTTATATGAAATTGATATGAAAATATCTATATTAAAGCTTGATAAAAGCTTGATACGAACTCGAGCCAAGCTATCCAAAGCTTGAGCTTGGCTTGTTAAATATTTCGAGCTAATTTTTGGGCTTGAGCTTGATAAAAGCTTGACTCGATCGAGCCAAGCTCGAGCTCAAGCTCGAGTTGCTTGATAATAGCTTGACTTGATTGCAGCCCTAATTTTACAAATAAAAAAGAACTTCGCCAACCTTGACCTTTGAAAACATCAATATACTTGAAGTCAAATACAGTATACATATACAACAAGAGAAAAATCCAAGACATGTCGATTGAAAATAACAATAACTCAAAAAAAACAAAGTCAATTTATTGCTTCCTCCAATGTCCTAACTTTTTCCGATGACACAGAAAGCAAATAGTGAAATTACAAACTCTAGCCCGGCATTCAAGACCAAATAACCATTAATATCTTGATTGCAAGTAGAACACACATACCGAGGAGATTTCTTTCTTCGAACAAATGTTAAAGGATGCTTGTGATATGAATCATTTCTGGTGCCCTTAGCCCATATGTTTGCAAAATAATCAGTTCGACTAAGGCAATCAAGGTGAAAAGAGTTTTTGTGGTTTTGACAATGATAGAGTGGTCGTTTGGGGTGCATTTCTTCCTCACAAATATCACAATAGAAATCTTCAGGATGATTCTCGACTGGGGGATACGTCAATAGGACTTCATCATGTCCTTTGCAATACCTGTGAGCAATGGATTGTGGCGACCTCATTGCACAATACATGAATAGTTGGAAGTCACAAGCCTTACAAGCATAGCTTATGCCAGAAAAATAATTAAAACATGCCACTATGCGGTATGCATTTGGTCTTCATGGCACCTTAGCTTTATGATACCTATCCATTGACGTCTATTTGAAAGTTTTGAAGCTTAATGATTATTTTTAAGTAGATTTTCTATCGGCTTGGAATTAACTTACATTTATTTATTTATTTATTTAACAAAAAAAATAAATAAAAAAAATTGTTCACGGTCGAATTGAGTTGAATTATATAAAGTTTGATACAATCAAGCATCGATTGAATATAAAGGAGCAAGATAAGAAGAGTAATTAATTCACTAGATATAAACAAATAACGGAAAATGACAATATATCCTTACTTCATAATGATCATGAGTGATCAAATTAAACAACGTACTACTCGTATAACTTATGTATAATTTATTGAAAAAAATTATTGAAACACTCGCACAGTTCTTCCTTACTTCCTCTAATTAATATCACCATTTCTTATTCCCATGACAATAATAGCAAATATTGAAATCACACAACCCTAGCCCTTCCAATCTTCATTCGATGACACTGAAAGCAAATAGTGAAATTACAAACTCTAGCCCGACATTCAAGGACCAAATAACCATTAATATCTTGATTGCAAGTAGAGCACACATACTTTGGTGTTTTCTTTCTTCGAACATGTGTTAAAGGATGTTTGTGATATGAATCATTTCTGGTGCCCTTAGCCCATATGTTTGCATAATAATCAATACGACTAAGGCAATAAAGGTGAAAAGAGTTTTTGTGGTTTTGACAATGATAGAGTGGGTGTTTGGGGTGCATTTCTATCTCACAAATATCACAATAGAAATCTTCAGGATGATTTTCTACTGGGGGATACGTCAATAGGACTTCATCATGTCCTTTGCAATACCTATGAGCAAGGGATTGTGGCGACCTCATTGCACAATACATGCCTAATTGGAACTCACAAGCCTTGCAAGCATAGCTTATGCCAGGGGTATATCGGTGACATGCCTTACATAAAGGTTGGGGATCTATAACTTGGATTAGTGGATGGTTGTGGGTTTTGTGTTTGATGATGTTGGGTAGATATGCACAGTTTGGACAAAGGTGAAAATCGCAAGTTTCACATCTGTACACGAACGTGTTACCATAGCTGTAGCAACCAGTGCATTTATAGAAGTAATAATGTCTGAATATGTCTACCAAGTCAAGGGAATGATCTGGGTGAAGTTGATGTTTTAATGTTTGGGGTAATTGGGCACAGTGTTTGTGGAGAGCGAATGAACAACCATATTTGCAGCTATAATATGGAAACAATAGGGGTCGTATACACATATAACATACCTCAATGGAATCACTAGTGCTTGGCATGTTGTTATGCTGGGGCTCAACATTCAGGATTAATGGATGATGATGACTCCAATGCTTAATTTCTACTTCATCACTGTCGTCAGGAGATACCTTATCGAGATGAAGTAGTTTCAATGGATCAGTAAATGCGTATGGCATGGGAAAATGCAGCAGATCGTTTGCGTCTTCATTAGCACCAGAAGTACTTGGACGATCTCTGAAATGACATATACATTGTTAGAAAGTGCAATCACAAACAAACAAAAAGGAAGAAAACTTGTACGAGTATTACCTTGAAGTGGAAGGTGGTGGCGCATTTAAGGCACATTTTATATGAGCAAAATATCTACAGTTTGCGCAATGATACAACCATTCATTCTGTCGAATGTATATATTGCAGAACTCGCAATAATATGCGTACTTATAAAACTTTTCTGGAAGTGAATAGACAAGAACAAGTGGGTGATTTGGGTGATGGGGTAGATCAAGGGTAGAGGCTAAGGAAGTACACCTCTTGTGGATCCAAAAGTCACAAGTATCGCAAAGATAGAACAAGTCCTTCTCTTCTGATTTGCAAGCATCACAGAGAATTGCAGCAGGTCTTAACTGGAGAGTTAAAGTGTGTTCTGGGTGGCCTTCGTGTTCAAATTTGACCATTGCCTCTTTCTTGATAGCATTCTTGATAGCATCAGCTTCCGCCTTTTGACTTAACTCAACAACACAACAATTAATGCAAAAAGCAAATACATCAGGTCCATCATTACAAGAATAACACAACCCATGAGCCAAGCGTTGAAGACAACATACACCACATGGAAAATCTTTGAATCTTGTTGTTCTCATATTAATGAGTTTTAGAGGATGCTGATATATTGAAGGGAGGTTAATAGTGAGTGGGAGTTGTGCACATGACTTATGTAGAAAAAACCGACACTGGGTGCAACCATATGCCGAGTCACTTGGGGATATGGGTTTTACACATGCAAAGCAATTAACAGCTTCTGGTTTCTCTTCATTGTCACCACTTTTGAAACCAACACCAACAATCGTCTCCCCGTTGATGAGCTTCAATGGATGCTTTTCATGACTGAAATGATTAATTTCTTCCATATCTCTCGATGATCTGTGTGTGTATGTGTTTATGTGTTAAAATGTGGAACTAAATGTTAAATCTATGATGTATTTAAACTTAGAGATGATCCCATACTTGGAATACAATTTTCCTTGTAAAGTTGAAGAAACAGAGAATCTTACATTTGTTAAAGTGTATGTGAGAAACGAGAATCCTTAAGGTACGAAACTTTTACTTTAAGTTATGGAATATCACATTTTGAGATCACCGAACTTATAAAAATATACGTAAATATCGCTAAACTTATAAAAACACGGCATTTATATTATTTAACTCATTAAAAAATATACGTTCAAGTCACTCCGATTAACACCGAAATTATAAAAGAGTACGCTTCTTATAAGTTCAGTAACCAAGTAAACAAAATGAAAAGTCATTATTTTAGGCGCACTTTTTTTTTTTTTTTTTTTTTTTTTTTTTTTTTTTTTTTTAAATTTTGTGACATTTTTGTCTATTAACCCTTAAAACAAAGTATATTGTAAGGATACATATGTGAAAAAAGAATGTTGATATATGTGGTGCAGATATGTACGTAAAGTGTATGTTCTCACAAAATATTTGCTTTATTCTTTCGTGAATAGCACAAAAATAGAATTACTCCTTTGTCTTGAGATTTTCACTTATTTTTATGCTTTTGTGAAGAGCACAAAATAGAATTACTCTTTTGTCTCAAGATTTTCACTGTTTTTATGCTTTTGTGAAGAGCAAGAAGAAGAAAGGAATTCACATATTTCCTATGTTGCTTTATAATTCTATGCTTTTTACTTTTAGTATAATATATTCTTGGAACAACTATAGAGACACAGTAATTAGTTTGCAATATTCTTTTCACCCAAGGACACAATCGTAGAACGGTAGTTAGTTTGAAACTCGCCAAATGTTTAATAGCTGGGATAATATCACTTAAAAATAGCGATTAACATCATATTCAATCTACGTTTATTACGTTTATTACTGATGTGTCACGTGTAGGATAGCCATATGCATTTTCTGCATCTAGCCACCGGCTGCATTCATGCTTCGAAAAGAAATGATGAAGCCCAAAAAGGCACTAATTTTCTACCCATTTCTCCATACCCATGTATCATGAGGATCACATTGTTAGGATAATAATTAGAAACATAAAAGGCATCTGCCACATTGCGATATAAGTAACCACTTCTTTGGCATTTTCAAGGTTTTAAAAGCTTTACAATAGTTTCACTATATATGGCTAATACATAATTCAAGACTCGGCATTGTAAATCAACGCACAACAGATATGTTGCTACTCTTACATCAAAATGCAGTTGATATAACATGATCAAAGACTACTTTTTTCTTTTTGAAGGAGATAAAAAACAACTAATCCAAGTAAATTTATAATAATCAAATGTAGAACCAAATTGCAGTATGCATGTTCTTGAGGTAAATCGTGCAAAAAGTTTAAATACAGTAACATCGTTTGTGTGTGAGGAATAGGAAGTTGGACATTTCACACACACACACACACAAGATACAGATTATATAGAGGTGGCAACCTCGACACATTCAAATAGGTCAATATGGATTTTACTTAACGTCTAGCGAGACACAAATGCCAAATTAGCTTAAATGGAAGCAGGTTGAATGTATCAAAAGTCGTCCCAAAGTGTATTCGAAAGACATACAACAATCTGAATCGTTTATTTTGAAATATATATAGATCACACTTGTGATAATAAAGTTTCTATTGTCACATTGACATGAACGTTATTTACATTGGCCTATTATAAATTTCATTACATTATATGGGATCCATTCCTATTATGTGCAGGGACATGAAGATGTTTGTGGTCTGTTGCCAGTACACACATTATCATCATCAGTCCAAGCAGATGAGTGAAATGGGCATATGATTACCACCTGAAACTTTATTAATATGCTGATCATTAACAATTCTCTTACCAGATTGGTGATTGGGAACATTCTTTGAACCAAACATCCAACTCACTCGGGCCTGTACCCCCACAATGCACAGTAAAATGATTACTATGATGTCTTTAAGACATGATCCCAAAAATTGAAACACACTTTTCCTCTAATCCTTTTTTAAAACAATCACATCGCATACAAAATAAAAATAAGGATAATCTACATTCTGATACTGTTGAGTAAAAATCATTTTCACACTGCATGAGCTTTATTGCACCCACTTTGGCAATTGGTTTCTTGATCAACACAAAAGGAACAGTTAACCCTTTCTGGCTCTCTGCTTAAGATGAAAGGAATTCATATATTTTCTGTACCCTTTTTATAATAGAACGCTGTTAATTATAGATATTCCTTTGGAACGATAGTTAGTTAAAAAATAAGTTGCAATTTTTGAGCTCGCCATAGAACATTGTTTTATCAGACGTGTTTCTGTTTGTTTTCTCAGGATGCTTCTTCACTGAAATCATGTTGACTATTCTCGCTTTCAATGATCAGTATAAAGACTTAGTTTTAATGCTCTTTTTCCTTTGAATTTGAAGATTCCTTTGAGAACATAGTGGGAGATGGGCTCATATATTCTTTAAAAAGAGTGATTTCCATGTGACCCATTGCAATGTCAGTAACCACTTATGAATTTTCATAGTTTTAAAAGCGTCGAAAAGTATTATCCAATAGCCGGTACATAATGCAACATCCAAGCATTACAAATCAATGCACAATAGATCTATTGCTATCCTCTCTCTCTCATCAAATGCAGTTTGGTATAACATGATCAAAGACAAGTTATCCTAGGAAATTCATAATCACCAGATGTAGCACCAAATTGCATAGGACAAAATCCGCGAAAGCACGTTCTGGAGGTAAGTCCTGCAACATGTGTACCCTTTTTATACACATACAACAATGTCCCAAGAGTTGGCAATTTCGAGCCATTAACAGATAAACATGTCAATTTGCATTATAATTTGCCTGTAATGGGTCAAACGGGTAACGTTTTACACATTAAACAGATTAGAAGTCACCTAAAGTGTAATCCAGATGCATAAAGATTGTTTCTTTAGAAAATCAGATCATCATTGTAGTAATATAGTTATTAGCCTGGTCAAAACATTACTTTATATATATATATTTCAAGAAAAGAGAATACAAAAAAATTTCCGCAGGTAAGTCAGACCCACACACATAAAAAAAGGTTGTCAGCTTTGACCTGAACACACTTAGACATATTACCCAACCCACTCAACCCGTCCAATTTGGCACCTCTAGGTTTCAGGGTTGCACTTCTATAAGTTTATAAGACAATTACATCCTTAATATTATGCAGAAACGACCAACATACCTTAAATTCCTTGTTTTCTTTGTTGACTTGAATACGAAGACAAACTGTAGCAAAAAAAATGATTTGTCAGACAATATGTTAAACTCAAAACGGCAAGCACTTAAGACCTGTCTTGATGGAAGAATCCAGATAAAGCTTACCAGCTAAGACGGCTGTCCCTACGCAAGAAAGCACACCAGAGAGAAAAGAGTTGAAAGGAAATGACCCAACTATTGCCATGTAAGCCACCTGGTTATAGACGAAATGATGAAGAAGTTCATTTCTAGTATATTTTATTGAGTTGAAACACTGCGATAGAAGGCAGATGAAGATGTTTTTACATTTTTTTATTGTTTTCCACTTCATAAAAGTACACAATTTTCTAGTAGTTCTATCTATGCCAGTATCACATTATCACATAGCAGTAATTATTATTTGGCAACACATCAAGTAGTCAAATAGTAAGGATGCATTTACAATGTGTTTTCGAGTTTTTTAATAAAGAAAAGAAAGTGTTATATAAGAAAAGAAAAGTAAAAAAAGTGGGGAGTAAAAAAAGTGTGTGTTCTTGAGTTTAAAAATAAAGAGGGGAAAAAGAATAAAAGATCATTAAGGCTTTGTGTTCTTAAGTTAAAAATTAAAGAGTGAAATTGAAAATAATGGGTATATTTACAATTATACTCATAGGTTTGAGTAAAATTAATAGTTGAGATTAAAAACATTTTAATATTTCACTTATTTTTCATAATTTAAATATCTTTTAAACCGTTAATCGTTAAACGAAAATAATTACACCATCGCGACGAACATTTAATTATCTTTCTATAGATAGGCTATTTGATATATTTTCGACAAAAAAAAATTCGTTTTTTTCACGTTTTTTTTCGTGGCCGAAAAAATCATATATGATATTACATAACATAGCATATATGATATTACATATCACATATGATATGTAATATCATATATGATATGATATGTAATATCATATATGATTTTTTCGGCCACGAAAAAAAAACGTGAAAAAAACGAAAAAAAAAATTGTCGAAAATATATCAAATATATGATATGTAATATCATATATGATATAATATGTAATATCATATATGATTTTTTTTCGGCCACGAAAAAAAAATTGTCGAAAATATATCAAATAGCATATCTATAAAAAGATAATTAAATGCTCGTCGTAACGGTATATTTTTTTTCGCTTAACGATTAACGGTTTGAAAGATATTAATATTTAAAAAAGAAAAAGAAAAAGATGAAAGTGAGTTTTTTTAATTTTTAGGATTAATCTGATCCATTAGATTAAATAAAGATGGAGGGAAGATGGATGGTGGAGATTAGTCCCTTGGTATGTAAAAAATGTTTGGTCCTCAAATGATCTTTTACCCATAGGTTTAAGTATTAAAGTTAAAAAAAATAAGGATAATTTTATCATTTGACATGCAAGACTTTAGTTTACTTTTATTTCATCCTATTTTTTTTTAATGAAAGTTTTAGCCACATTTTCCTATCAAATTTCCTTCATTTCATTCCTTTTCCTCTCTTAAAAAACTAAATAACACAAGTTTTTTTACAGTTTCATTTTCTTTCATAGTTTACTAATTTTAATAGTAAAATATTAATTTTGTCAATATATTAATTTATAAATTTTTTTAAATGGATTTCAACAATAATATATAAATTTAAAATAAATATTTAAATAGCATTGATTGACATGCCTAATTGGTATGTCTAATTATATGTCTAAACTTATATGTCAGTATCCTTTTGATGCTAGCAGAAGGAACCGCTTCTTCACAAACCAATAAATTATTGACACATCTATTTAGGCACATAATTAGTCAAACTTTTAGACCACCTAATCATATTCAATATTTAAATGATATCCACCTTTAGCGACGATATTGTCGTCGCTAAGGGTATATTCCTATTAAAAATACTGTATTAAATCTATATAAAAATATATTTTTAATAAAACAAAATCAATTTAATTGGAATACACGTTTAGCGACGAAAATGTCATCACTAAAGTGTTGGGGGATAAAGCAAAATAGTGGGAGGGAAAATGAAAATTTTTATATAAAATTTTTTAATAAAAGAAAATTTTAATTGGGATACATATATGTTTAGCTACAACAATGTCGACATTTAACGAAATCTCTATTTAATATATATATATATATATAGAGGGGAGTTATTTAAGAAACCATACTTTTCTTGGATACTGAGGGACAAATCCTAGTCATCCATCTAAGAAAAAGAAGGGTGCAGATTAAAAAGAACTTTTGTATTAAAAAAAAAAAAAAAAAAAAAAAAAAAAAAAAAAAAAGCGGAAGGGTAATTTGGTAAAATTACTCCTCAACTACCCACTCACCATCACATTCACACCCCGTCTTTTTCTCATTCACATTTACAGATCTACTTTTTCTCTCTCCAAAACACACACTAAAAACACACACAACACATACTTTTACACAAATCAAAAGATATACACACACACATATAAAATCATCCACAAATCGCATCAAAAAATTGGAGAAAAAGATGTCGATAATGTTGTTGAAGAACAAATCTTAACGATTAAGCTTATAGATGAAGTTTCGAGTAAAAAAGAAGAAATACAAGCTTAACATCACTAATTCAGGTGTAAAACACTTTATTTGCAAATTTTAATGTTATATATGCATAAATGGTGAAGGTTACTGTTTATATTTGTTGTGATAAACATATTGTGATTTTTGTTCAAGTTATTGTGTTTATGCAGTTTGTAAAGAATATATTTTGATGATATTTTGACATTTGATGATGTTATAGTGGTAAGTAAGCTTTAGATCGAGTATGTTGATGTTTATGAAGAAAATATGTTGATGATGACTTGTTAGTGAAAAATCATATATGATAAGTTGCTTGAAAAAATTGTAAAAAATTATGTACTGCATCATATATGATATAAGCTAGGTTTTAAGCATTTATACTATATCATATATGATAATGTGCTTGAAAATAAAATACAAGCAGTTTGTGATCTCTTGGTGAGTACTACAAAGTTAGTTTTGTGTATAATATCATATATGATAATCTGCTTGAAATCCAACTTTTTTAACACTATAATATATCATATATGATAATGTGCTTGAAACTAAAATACAATCAAGTTTGTCATCTCCTGACGAGTAATTAAAAGTTAGTTATGTGGATGATATCATATATGATATTCTGCTTCAAAGTTAACTTCTTTACCATTATAATATATCATATATGATTATGTGCTTGAAAATTAAATAAAATCTTCTTATTTGTGTAGAGAAGGCTATTTTCAAGGCATCTTGAACATTACATGAATCCAAAGGCCCAAGAATCTCAATGAAGAAGCTCATGAATCTTCATTTCACGTTTAAAATGTATTTTTTATTTTTTCTTGTAATCTCTGTATGGAGTTTTGACGTCTACGGATGATTTTGTAAACCATGTATAACTGGTACAATGTCTTGCTAATATGGTTTAACTTTCTTGGTATTTACAGATGTGATTTTCGATAGTATGTCTATTTTGTTTAAGTTTTATTGCACACATTCATAATCACTTGTAAATAAATGCATAAGAATAGAACACATCAAGTACAATGGTCTGATAAATTAGTGATGATCATGTTAAATCATATATGATTTTTGAAAAAAATCGCATATGATAGTTTGTTACTAACTTGTAAAATACAAAGAATCAATTAGTTTGATGAATTTCCAAGCATATCACATGTGAAAAGAATCAATTAGTTTGATGAATTTATCATTGAACCAAAGCCTTCTTATTTTTGAAACAATTCTTCTTCTTCTTTAACTAATTCTTCCTCTCTCCTTAAACAACAACTACAAGCGGCTTTGCAACTCCAACAAGCTGCTCCAGACCTTGTCGTTCTTTAAAGTCAGTGTCATTATAGTTTTTTTGCACATATCTGTAAGAATAAACAAAAAATAAAAAAAAAATAAAAATATAAATAAGTTGTTTAATGACAATAAGTAAAAAAACACATATGATATCACATATGATATATATAAAATAAAACAGAGTGTATGATATAGTATGTGATATCATATATGATACATCCAACAAAATGAAATATCACATGTGATATATCAAATAAAATAACCTCGATTATAAACATATTAACCCAAGCTAAAATCATATATGATATACTTAATACCAGCTTAAATCAACTTATACCAGGAACTTAATTCAATTAAATGCTAAATAATAAGTTGTTCAGATCATAAACTACCTAATAATACAACTTATTCACACTAACTCGACTCTAATTCATAAGCTTATTCGTATAACTCTCTTCTCCTCTAATTCACAAGCTTATTCACATGAATCAGCTAAAAATGATAAAATAACAAGATGTGATGAAAATAAGCTAATAAGTTAGCTAATAATTCATCACAATAAACTCAAGTCACAATAATTCATAAGCTTATTCATAACTCTCCTCTAACTTATAAGCTTATTCATACAAAATTTCATCTAATTCACACGCTTATTCATACAACTCTCCTTTCCTCTAATTCATAAGCTTATTCACATGAATTAGCTAAAAAAAATACAGATCGGATGAATATAACAAGAAGAATATGAACCTGATGTTAACAAATTGAAAAACGAGTTGATAAGATAATCGATTGATGAATCAAAGAAGATAAATTCGTGTTGTTTGTGAAGATCGGTCGAATCTAGATTTATTTGTGTTGTTTTGTTTTTGTATTAATGGTGTAGATAGAGAAAATAATGAGATGAAGAAAACACATAAGTGTGTGTGTGATTGAATGAAAAGTTTATTATAAAATATCTATATATATTAGACAAAAATACCCCTCTAGTGTAAAGAGAAAATTTAATCTCATCCATTGGATGAGATAAAAATGAAAGGTGGGGATTGATCCCTTGGTATGTAAACAATGTTTGGTCCTCAAATGATCTTAAATCATATATATATATATATATATATATATATATATATATATATATATATATATATATATATATATAATCTCTTTTAAGATGTTGCTATTATAACAAAATAAAAAGAATTTAATTGGTATATAAATTTAGCGATGACATTGTCGTCACTGCGCTATTAAAAAAGCAATTTGAAAACTTTTAATAACAAAAAGAAATATGATAAATTGGAAAACAATTTAGCGCGACAATGTCGTCACTAAAACGAGTGACTACCACGTGTCAAAAAAAATTAGTTCGAAAATTGGGCCTCATAGCGTCCTTAACGATGATATATGTCGTCGCCAAAAATTAAGGCGCCGTAGAAAGTTCTTATATGTAGAACATGAAATGCCCAAACTTTTTATGTATATTTTTATGCATACGACCATATGAATCCATACAGCCATATGCTTATTATAACCATGCTGAGAGAGCATATAACCATATGCTAAAATATCATACGGATATATGCTCTATTCTATTCTGAAAAGAGCACGCAACTATATGCTAAAATATCACATGGACATATGGTCCTCCATCAGCTTTAAAAAAAAAAAAAAAAAAAAAAAAAAAAAAACCTATATTTTTGCATTTTACTCTATTGCAAATCGGAACCCGAAAAAACAATCTTGTCTCTACTACTTATAAAGAATGTATCTATTTTCTTGAAACTTAAATTAATATAGTTTGCTAGACTACCCTATAAATTTGGCAACTTTTTAAAAAATTGGCACTTAAATGATGTTTTTTCTTGATCAATTTTAAATTTGGCAATTTTTAAAAAACAGACACCGTTAATTTAAGGAGAAAAAAAAACATATGCTTTATATTTAAAAAACAAACGCTTTGCAGTAAGGGTCGAATTAGAATCACGCTTTCACAAGTATAATTATTTGCCACCATATACCATCGCTTTGAGCGGGTATTCGTATGCTACTATTTTAAAACTTAATAGTTGTTTGTTTGTTTCCGACTTAATAAGTTGAATCACAACATCTATGTAGAGATTATGATTTTGACAAATTTGTTTTCAATTGGGTTAATATCAAGCGAGTTGAGCATATCAAAAGTGTTCCAAAACGTACTCTTAATACCTAAATATGTACATCAATTGTATCTTTTAATCGCTTTAAATTTTATAAAAAATATTATCTAAAAATGTATCTTTTATTAGAAAAAGTTTGACGAAGTTTGTCACTTGTCCATCCGACTTGTTTTGAGTCGTGCAACGAGTAACTCATACAACAACCCATTTGATCCAAGCCATTCTATGGTATGCATTTGGTCTCCAAGGCACCTTTGCTTTATGATACCTATTCATTGACGTTTGTTTGAAAGTTTTGAAGCTTGATGATACCTATTCTGTTAGAAAACGTTTGATGATACCTATTCTGTTTGACGTTTGCTTGGAATTAACTTATCGTTAGTTTATATATTTATTTATGTAGTATTAACTTAACAAAATTCTATTTGTTCACAGTCGAATACATATTGAGTTGAATTACTGATGATATAAAGTTTGATACAATTGCAAGCATCGATTGAATATTTAAGGAGTAAGATAAGAAGAGTAATTCACTGGATATAAACAAATAATGGAAACAATGGCAATATATCCTTACTTCCTAATGATCATCAGTGATCAAATTAAACAACTACTCGTATAACTTATCCACATGACACTCAAAGCAAATACTGAAATTACATACTCTAGCCCGACATTCAAGGACCAAATAACCATTAATATCTTGGTTGCAAGTAGAACACACATACCGAGGAGATTTCTTTCTTCGAACATATGTTAAAGGATGTTTGTGATAGGAAACTGTTATAGTGCCCTCCTTCCATATGTTTGCATAACCATCAATATGATTAAGGCAATGAAGGTGAAAAGAATTTTTGTGCTTTTGACAATGATAGAGTGGTCGTTTGGGGTGCATTTCTTCCTCACAAATATCACAATAGAAATCTTCAGGATGATTTTCTACCGGGGGATACGTCAATAGGACTTCATCATGTCCTTTGCAATACCTGTGAGCAAGAGATTGTGGCGACCTCATTGCACAAAACATGTCTAGCTGGAAGTCACAAGCCTTGCAAGCATAGCTTATACCTTCAAACCATTTGTAACATGCCTTACATCTATGATCGGAATCAATAAGCTGGGTAAGATGATGGTTGTGGGATTTATGTTTGATAGTGTTGGGTAAAAATGCACAATTGACACAAAGGTAGAACTCACAGGCTTCACATTTGTACGCAAATGTGTTGCCCCGGTTATAACAACCAGTGCATCTATAGAAGTACGTATGTTCTGATGTGTCTACCAAGTTAAAGGAATGGTCTGGGTGAAGTCGATGCTTTAATGTGCGGGGTAACTGGGCACAGTATTTGTGGAGAGTGAATGAACAACCATCTTTGCAGCTATAATATGGAAACGATAGGGGTTGTATACACACATAACAAACCTCAATGGAATCACTAGTGCTGGGCATGTTGTTATGTTGGGGCTCAACATTAAGGATTAATGGATGATGATGACTCCAATGCTCAATTTCTAATTCATCATTGTCATCAAGAGATAACTTATCAAGATGAAGTAGTTTCAATGGATCTGTAAACACGTCTGCCATTGGAAAATGCAGCAAACTGTTCATGTCTTCATTAGCACCAGAAGTACTTGGACGATCTCTGAAATGACATATACATTGTTAGAGAGTGCAATCACAAACAAACAAAAAAGGAAGAAAACTTGTACAAGTATTACCTTGGAGTGGAAGGTGGTGATGCATTTAAGGCACATTTAATATGAGCAAAATATCTACAGTTTGCGCAATGATACAACCATTCATTCCGTCGAATGTATATATTGCAGAACTCACAATAATATGGGTACTTATAAAACTTTTCTGGAAGTGAATAGACAAGAACAAGTGGGTGATTTGGGTGATGGGGTATACCAATGGTAGAGGCTAAGGAAGTACACGTCTTGTGTATCCAGAAGTCACAACTATGACACTGATAAAATAAGCCTTCATCCTTGGTATGACAAGCATCACAATGAAATGAGCCTGGTCTTAGCTGGAGAGTTAAAGTGTGTTCTGGGTGGCCTTCATGTTCAATTTTGACCATTGCCTCTTTCTTGATAGCATCAGCTTCGGCCTTGTGACTGATCTCAACAACACAACAATTAATGCAAAATGTATATATATATTCTTTATCATTAGGAGAATAACACAGCCCATGAGTTAAGCAATCAAGACGACATATATCACAAATAAAAAATTCGAATTCTGATGTTCTCGTATTAATGAGTTTTAGAGGATGATGATATATTGAAGGGAGGTTAATAGTGAGTGGGAGTTGTGCACATGATTTATGTAGATAAAAATGACACTCGGTGCAAGCATATGCTGAACCACTTGATAATATGGGTTCTTCACATGCAAAGCAGCCAACAACTTCTGGCTTCTCTTCATTGTCACCGCCATTGGAACCAACACCAACAATCGCCTCCCCGTTGATGAGCTTCAATGGATGCTTTTCGTGACTAAAATGATTAATCTCTTCCATATTATCTCTATTATCTGTCTGTTTAGTTTTGTTTATGTGTGTGTTAGAAGTTGTAACTAAATGTTAAATCTATGATGTATTTAAACTTCGACACAATACCAAACTTGAAACACAATCTTTCATTTTAAATTGACGAAATAGAAATCTTTTTTTTTTTTATTATACTAGAATCATGTTAGAGTATAATGTAATTAACCTTGTTAATGATATTCTAAAGCAAAGTTAACAAAGTAAATATGCTTGCGTGTATGTAATTATTTACATAAAATATGTGTTCTCTTAAAATATGATGAGCTTTAATCGCACTTGGTTTCTTAAGGACAAAGGAAACACTTATCCCTTTCTGTCTTCATTTTTCATTGTTTCTTATGGTTTTGTTAACGGCAACAAGAAGAAAGGAATTCACATATTTCCTATCTTGCTTTAAACTTCTATGCTTTTGGCTAGGTGCAGGGTTATCCGCGAGTTATATGTGATTCACGTCAGCATTTACCTTATAATATTGTTATATATAACATAAAACCAAAAAAACATCCTCCCGAATAACATTTTTATAACACACCACAAGGAAACCCCACTCGTTCAACTTTTACACTAAAATAAAAAATCGCATAACGTACTCTTGTTACCACCATAATGCGGGGAGGATAACGCCTAACTCTAGTGCAGTATAAGTCCATATAACGACGCTATAGGTACTTTTGGTGCGTATAATAGTACTAGGTGCAGTGCGGGTTATCTGCTAGTTATTCGCGCTTCACGTCAGCTTTTACCCTATAACATCCATATAACACAAAACCATAAAAACACTACGCGACGAGTCCTTTTTTTTTTCTTTTCTTTTTTTTTAACAAACACATTTTAAACTAAAATTACAATTCATTAAAAAACTACATTTTTGTGAATTATAAAATTACAATACATAAAAACAAACTACATTATGTTGTGCTCATTCGAAACCGTAGTCTAGAACTCCTCTCAAAGTATTTTGGTTTATCGCCAAACAATCTTCGAAAAGACGTTCGGCATCTTCATAATCTAGAGGCATGCTCTTCTAAGTGTTTAAACTAGTCGCTTCATTTTCATCAAAAGATTGATAATGTTCATGGTAATCGTACAACTTTAACAATTTCTCTAGATGTTCTTCTTCGGAATAAGTCATACTGAAAGTGTATATATGAAAGTATAAGAATTGGGGAAGAGTGAAGTGTTTTGGTTGTTTGGATGATGAGGTATTTAAAAAAAAAAGGTTATTTACACATATAGGTAATGAACTTAGAAAAAATTTCCGTGTTATGTAACGAACTTACAAAAATATTAAGTTAAGTAACAAAAGTTTCAAAAACTGTTAAAGTTAGGTAATTTTACCCCATCTTGCAACTGGTAACCTGTTGACCCGGTAATTTTGTTTCACTAGTATATTTGACCACCCTTTTCATACTTTTTTCCCCAAAATTGTGAAGAACCCTAATCTCTGAATCAGACCCTTATTTTGACCACCCTTTTCATTCTTTTCATACTAGTACACCTTAACACTACAAATCTCTGAATCAGACCCTTATTTTGACGATAAGCTAGATATTGCTGAAACTAATGGGACCAAGGCAGTTCAATATTTTGACATCACTTTAGGACGCCCTCTTCCTCCTAAAATGCTACCATATTTAAGCAGTGGCGGACCTACAGTATACCTGGGTGGTTCCCGGGAACCACCTTAGAAATCAAAACTTTTGAGAAGCTATGCACAAATAAATTCATGACCTACCTTAGAATTTGAATGGGAACCACCTTACACTTAAAAAAGAAGAAAGAAAGACAGTAAATGGATTAATGAAGCATGAGAAAACAGATCTTCAAATCTTGCTCTAATGGAGATTTTAAGGTTCTCTGTGGACAGAGACGATGACCCAAAAGACGAGGTAGTAAGGTCTATATTTTTATTCTTAAAGCCATACTTTTGTTTAAAGTTATAATTCAACCCTCACACTTTTACAAAATGTTAATACTGAACTGTTACTTATTTGATTCTTTCGATAAAATTGATGTATGTTGCACTTGGTGGTACAGATGCTTTTCTGCTTGAATCAATTTTTAGAAACTCAGTCTGGGATCACTTGGTGGTACAGATGCTTTTCTGCTTGAATCAATTTCATGGTCTTCTATAGAGGTGGCAATGCCAATTTCAACCCATTTACTTATGAAGGGGTCATTTTGGTTTTTTCTATTTCAAGCGAGCTATATACTAGTAATATATTATTTGAGTAGGAAGCAAGTCAAATGGGTCAAAGCTCGAGATTGCAGGATGAGAAATTGAAGGGAGGGAATATCAGTTCAAGGCTTGAGATTGCGATAGGCATAAGAGCAGGGGAGAAGAAGGTCTTGCAACAAATAGATGAGATATTTAAAGAGAGGGAAATGGTTCCCGGTTAATTACCTAACTTAGACGGTTTTGACAAGTTTTGTTACTTAACTTAATATTTTTGTAAGTTCGTTACATAACACGGAAAATTTTTCTAAGTTCGTTACCTATATGTGTAAATAACCCTAAAAAAAATGGTCGGTAGATTCAAAAAATTTGAATAAAATAAGGACCCAAAAAACACGTTATACCGACAACGTGGTACCTATAATGCATCTGACGGTGCAGCATAACGACGCTTTGACCCTAAAATGTGCGTATAAAGTGTTGCGCCGAGCATTCTAACACGGTGCATTATACAATGCACCGTGCCCTTAGTACCTAATTTTCTTGAAATGTCTAAACAAACATAATTAGTTTTCGATATTCTTTTAGCTCGCAATAGACACATTGCATGATCATGTTTGTTTAGACATTAGTTTGAATCTCACCACACGTATAATTAGTTGGTGACTTGGTGCTAATATTCTACAAGAATAATGATTAAGATCACATACAAACTTGGTTTATCATTATATGTAAGAACCTAACCAGAAATAAGAACCAAACCAGAACTGTGAAGAATCAAACCGATCCAGTTTAAGATCTTGGTGAAATTTAGGATCTCGGATCTGTCGGTTCAGATCCACCGGTTCCGGAACAGAATACCGATGAAACTAAAAAATACGGAATTTTAATAAAAAAAAAAACTTTGAAACTTTCTTTCGCTTAGATCTTAGAAAAACGTGCCCTTCCCCATAATCTATGTTTTGTCAAAATTCTTTATCCAAAAACATTAAACCTTAGTTTTCCGGATTGTTTTGCATTCTGTTTTTGCAACGAACTTGATCAATTTTCAACCATTAAATGACTGTTTGTTTGTGAATAAAACAACAACAAACCCAATCCCGCCGGGGCAGGGTCAAGGGAAGGTAGAATGTAGAGAGATCTTAGCCCTACCCCAGGATACCGTTTGTTTGTGTACACGCTTAACACTTGTTGGTTTGAACGTAAATGGGTGCAAAAGCAACAAAAAGAATTCAAGTTTTTAGGCATTTTTTGTGTTCTTACAACAACTATATGAAGAATTTTTTTCAAATGATGGTTGCGTGGTATACACAAAGAACCGGAATCGAAAATCACCTTTGGGTCGGTTCTCGCTTCCCACTTTTCTAAAATTTCATTTCTCGGATCCGTCGGTTCAGGTTCCGGACACGTGCTCATCCCTAAAAAATAGTCGTGTCTGAGGGTGGAAATGAGCCGAGCCTCTCGTGAAAAGCTCGGGATCAGATCGGTAAAAAACTCGAACGAGCCGAGCCTAAACGAGCTCGAACCTGATCTCGAGCCTAAGTTGCAGCTCATTTATTAATCGAGCTGTGTATAGGGATTGAAATGAGCCGATCCTCTCATGAAAAGCTCGAGATCGGATCGGTAAAAAGATGAAACGAGCCGAGCCTAAACGAGCTCGAGGCCGAGCTTCAGCCTAAGTTGCAGCTCATTTATTAATCGAGTTCAAGCCCGAGCTTTACATACAAAGCTCGATTGGGCTCACGAGCCTAAATGACACTAGGATATTTTAAGTATTAAATATATAAAACGTTACGCATCTGTATTATAGGCGAGCTTATTAACGAGCTAAATAACAAGCTTGTTAATGAGCTCAAAATAGATATATTACGAGTCGATTTGGAGCCAAGCCTTAATTGTTCATTCAATCGTATAAACGTGTCGAGCCCGAGCATGTATAATATGTTAATACAAATATCGCCTAAAAACGTTATTTATATTTTACGATCTTTGCTAAGTTTTGTTAATAACAAAGTATGAACTTTAGCTAAAAGTAAATTATCACTTTGAGTGTTTAAGTCTTGTTTAACTAATGTTTACATTTTCTTTTAAACTTAACATTGGTTTTATTTCTTAAATTAGAAATAGTCACATCACATTTATGGCAAGTTTTGTCATTATGTATTTATGTCAAGTTATGTGTTTGACTTGCTTTCATGTTGCTTGCAAGTATCATGTTTGACTTACTTTAAGTGATGTGACATTGTTTGGTTGCTAGAAGTTATGAGACAAGACATTGTTTGGTTTGGGAAGTTATTGCAAAAACCTACTGCAGACCCGGCGGTACCCTGGGGGTACACGGGCGGAACCCATCTCAGGGTTCCGCCTGATCCGCCGAGCATGCAGAATGTTGTACTATAAATACCAAGCCATAACTTGATTTTTGACTAACCCTTTTAGGACATATATTCACATACTCTCTCAACTAACTCAGTAACCTTTTGATTTGTGATTCTCTTATGTAGCAAGGGACTTCACAAGATCATTCAAGAAGTTACAAGCTTCAACTCTAAAGTTGCAAGTCTTGGTAGCTTGGTCATGTATAAGCTTTGATATTTTATACTTCATGTGTGTCATGTATATAGATGTAAGTGGTTAGTATTTTAGGCCTCAAAATACATAGTGTGTCGGGAGTTGTTGTACCCTTGTAAAAGAACTAACGGGAGTGGTTGTACCCTTGGAAAAGAACTCGACATCTAGCTTTGTGTCGGTAAAAGTGTAAGCGACGTACGGGAGTGGTTGAACCCATGTAAAAGAACTCGACATCTAGCTTAGTGTCGGTAAAAGTGTAAGCGACGAATGGGAGTGGTTGTACCCTTGTAAAAGAACTCGACATCTAGCTTAATGTCGGTAAAAGTGTAAGCGACGTTGTAAAGGTTTTCTCCGCCGGTGAAAGGAGCTTGTTGATTAGTGCTTATAACTCTCGAGTTGGAAACTCGGGGCTTGGATGTAGGGCAAGGAAAAAGAGTCCTTGTAGCCGAACCACGATAAACAATCGTGTTGTGGTTTGATCGTTTCTTTCTTTATCTTTGCTTATTACATGTTGTCTTTTAGTTATAATTGATAACCACATATAAAGCTTTCCAAAAGAATTAAAACAAGTAAAGTTGTATTTATATCTTGAAACAAATGTAAAGCTTTTCAAAGAACTAAAACAAGCAAAGTTAGGATCATCACAAGTAAAGCTTTTCAAAGTATGAAACAAGTAAAGTTAGAATTGTTATTCACATGAAAAGCTTTTCAAATAATCAAACATATAAAGTTGTGTTTATATCTTTAAGCAAACGTGAAGTTTCTAAAAGGATATTTAAGCTAAATAAGAATCGAAAAAGCGGTAAACTATTCAACCCCCCCCTTCTAGTTTTCCACATAATATACCACGAGCCGAGCTGGAGCTTAAAAAACAAGGCTTGAACCGAGCTGAGCTCGAGCTCGAGCCTTATAAAACTTAAACGAGCCGAGCTTGAGCTCTGGAAAGCTCAGGCTCGGCTCGGCTCATTTCCACCCCTAGCCATGTCGCATCAAGCTATTAATTAGCTTCACTAGTGCTTTAAAAAGAAACAATTAATCCCAATATATGATTTCGACAAGCATGTTTCATCTCGTTTCTCTATATCCATGTAGGGGCGTCAAAAAAGCCGACTCGGCTTGAACCCAATCCGGACCCGGACCTGAACCCGAACCCGATTAAGCCTATTCGGGTCGGGTTACTCGGGTCAATTTTTAAATTCGGATTATTCAGGTCACCCCGATTAACCCGAATACTAAATAGGGTCATGTATTGGGTTGACAATGTTTGGCTAACTTTGGTTCGAGTCGACCCGGTTGACCCGAATAAGTGTTTTTTATATATTTTTTATGAGGCTATTCACCTTCTCAGAATTCTCATGGAGAAGTATAGAGAAAGAAAAAAGGATCTACATATGGCGTTCCTCGACCTTGAAAAGGCATATGATGGTGTTCCACGCGAGTTGATTTGGAGAACTCTTATTGAGAAAGGAACCCCCCGGAGATACTTGAGGGTCATTATGGATATGTACGAAGGGGCTAAGACCCGTGTACGGTCCACAGTGGGGATATCAGAGATTTTCCCTGTGGAAGTTGGGCTACACCAAGGATCTGCCATTAGTCCTTACCTCTTCGCCTTGATTCTAGATGAGTTAGCTCGTGAGATTCGAGAGGGTATCCCATGGAGCATGATCTTTGCTGACGACATTGTGTTGGTGGCAGAATCGGTGGAAGGGTTAAACTACAGATTAGAGCAATGGAGGGAGGCTCTTGAAGACAACGGTCTTCGAGTGAGTAGAGAGAAGACTGAATACCTAAGATGTGATTTCGGGAGGATCGAGACAGGTTGCCACGAAGAAGTTGATATTTGGCTAGGTGACCAGATCCTGCCACCCAAGGAGTCTTTTAGATATCTGGGATCGATGATCCATAAATCAGGGGGATAGATGAGGACATTACCCACCAGATTAGAGTTGGTTGGACAAAATGGAGGGCGGCGTCGGGAGTCCTTTATGACAGAAATGTTCCCTTAAAGTTAAAGGGAAAATTCTATAAGGTGGCGATTAGACCGGCTATGCTGTACGGGTCTGAGTGTTGGGCCATCTCTAAGGCCCTTGCTAACAGGGTAGAGGTAGCAGAACTGAGAATACTTATATGGACTTGTCGTAAAACCTTGCTTGACATGATCCCGAACGGAGTTTTCAGAGCAAAACTTGAAGTCGAGAATATTATCTCGAAGATGAGAGAAGGAAGGTTGAGGTGGTTCGGTCATGTCAGGAAGAGGCCACAATCAACGCTAGTAAGAAGAGTCGAGGCGCTAGTAGTAGAGGGTGTGAGAAGGAGGGGTAAACCTAAACTTAGGTGGGAGGATAGAGTTAAGCTCGACATGAAGGAGCTTTTCTTGACCGAGGACATGACCTCAGATAGGCTGGCGTGGAGAGATAGAATTAGGATCTGCGGGTAGTTGCTGGTAGTTCCGGCTAGGTGCTTAGTGGGTTTAGGTTGTTGTAGATGTTTTTGGTTTTGTGTTCTTAGGGAGCGTTTGGTTCGCTGTAATTCATTGTAATCTGTTGTAATTGTAATCTGAATTACATTCCAATTGTGTTTGGTTGGCAGAGTGGAAGGAATTGTAATTCAGATTACATTACGGTGACTGTTTGGTTTGCGTTATAGTTGTAATTCACCAATTACAATTACACCAAATGTTGGAATCTAGATTACATAGGAAGTTGGATGGAAAGTTCTGAATTACGTTGTAATTCAAAAAAAATTATATTTTAAAACATCAGCATTTATTATTATTATTATTATTATTATTATTATTATTATTATTATTATTATTATTATTATTATTATTTTATTATTGTTATTATTTATTATTATATTATTTTTATTATTCTTATATTACATTTTTATGTTTTATATAAAAATAATTGAATTACATTACGTTGCGCATCAACCAAATACATCGACAGATTTCATCAATTACAATTACAACACATTCCAACTCTTTGAATTACAATTACATCAAATTACAATTCATTCCAAAGATTACAATTCCTTTAAAAACATTCTGTGAACCAAACGCCCCCGCCCCCTCTAGTTTCTGCTTTGCCTTAGTTTTAGGCCCCGTGCATTGCACCGCTTTGCTCTGTTTTGCTTTTAGGTTTTTGTAAATGTTTTGTTTTTTTGTTCATAGTTTCTACTTTGCCTTAGTTTTAGGCCCCGTGCACTGATCTGTTTTGCTCTATTTTGCTCCGTTATGTTACCTGCTTTCTAGGTACTTTTGGCTTTTTGTTTTCGTTTGGACCTTGCTTGGTTCTCCCTTGTTTGTGTTTTTGTGTGTGCCTTTGTTTGCTTCCCCGGTTTGGTTGCTTGTATTACCTACTTTTTTTCCTTTTGCTTGCTTTTGCTTGTTGTTGTTTTGTTCACTTCCTTTTCACCCGCACACCTGCACTTGCTGGAGGTCTTGTTGGAAGCAGTCTCTTTACTCCCGGGTTTATCCTGAGGTAGGGATACCCTGCCCCGACGAGATTGAGTTTGTTGTTGTTGTATATATTTTTTATGAATTATATATTTACACTTACTGAATTAGGCAACTTTTTTAATCATTACTCATATTCGAGTTGACCCGAACTCAGATAAACCCGTCCCGATTGGACCCTGTAAACACAAAACTACAAAAGGCGTGGGCCTCATAGTAATAAAAGTAACCGCTTTGGCATTTTCAAAGTTTTAAAAGTTCAAAACAATTATCCTATAGCCGGTACATGATTCAAGAATCAACATTACAAACCAACGCCCAAGAGATCTATTGCTACTCTCTCACATGCAAAATACAGCTTGTATAGCATGTCCAAAGACAACTTTACTTATCCAAGGAAATTCATAATCACCAAATGCAGGACCAAATTGCATAAAACAAAATCCGCAAATGCACGTTCTGGGGGTAAATCCTGCAACAAGTTCAAATAATGACATTGCATGTAAGGAGATGGAAGCTGGACGTTACACACTCACACACTCGCGCACAAAAAGCAGAGCCTATTAAGGTGGCAATTTCGACCCATTAAAATAGGTCAAGTTAAATTATACTTGACCTCTAATGTGAAATATGGCTAAACTTTTAAAAATGAGCTAAAACGAAACAGGTTGAATGGGTCAAAAGTGGCCTCCAAGTGTATCTGAAAGGCATAAAACCCCTTAAATCCTTTATTTTGAAATTTAATTCATCCTTGTAATAATTAAGTTTTTTTGTATCATATTTTGAACATTTACTATATATATATATATATATATATATATATATATATATATATATATATATATATATATATATATATATATATATAGTTAGGATCAAATAAGAAGATTACTTAAAATAAGAAGGAATAAGAAGAACTATAACCACAAATCTAAGATGCACCGACCTAAATTAGATGCATCCCTATAATCTTAGATGCATTATAACGCACCATAGTGTGTTTTCTAGCTTTTAATCAGATGCATATACGTATATTAGATGCATTTCATGATTTCTCTTGTTTTTTGTTCTTCTGCACGTATCAAAATCATGAAAATCAATTTGCACCATCTATACATCAAATTAATTTTCAAAACTCAAGATGTTGCATCTATATGAATAGAAATGCATCTATTGCAAGTCGTTGCGTCTCAAATGCGTGGTTTTGGTCACTTCTCACCACTTCTTATTTTAATTTACTTCTTACTGGATCCCTACTCTATATATATATATATATATATATATATATATATATATATATATATATATCAGAAATATGTTGGCAGATAGGGGGGCTCGACATACACCCAAAAACTACCTGTATGGCCCCTCACAACAACCCACCCGACCAGTCAATTTTGCCATCTCAAGGTTTCGGGGTGCATTTCTAACCACAATAAGCTTACAAGACAAATCCATCTTTATTTTTTATCCAGAATTGTAGATACAGGCAACATACCTTAAATTCCTTGTTTTCTTTGTTGACTTGAATACGAAGACAAACTGTAGCCAAAATAAAAAAATAAAATAAATAATGAGTTGCCAAGACTTATGTTGAACTGCAAATAGCATGCATCCATCCATGAAGAATGAAGTCAGATAAAGCTTACCAGCTAGGACAGCTGTCCCTACACAAGAAAGCACACCAGAGAGAAAAGAGTTGAATGGAAACGACCCAACTATCGCCATGTAAGCCACCTGGTGATAGACGAAAATATAAAGAAGTTTATTTTACTGGGATGAAACACTAAGACAGAAGGCAGATGATTCCACATTTGTTATTGTGTTCTACTTCTTGAAAGTAAATGATTTTTTATTAGTTCTATCTATGCCAGTATCACATAGCAGTACTTATTATTTGGCATCATATTATTCATATCAACTACTCAAATACAAAGGATTTAGTTGGACGATTTGGTATTTTCCATATTGAAGAAGAAAAATAGGGGGTTTTGGTTTACAAGGGAAACAATAAAAGACGTATTTCTTTGATAAGTTAAGAAATAGGAAATCTCAGTTTTGTGGAGAAAGTTTTGGAAAAAAACGAATTTGCACGCGATTTCCACTTTACTCATTTTGTACACAAACGTTTTGTGGAAAATTAGGGTCTTTTCCTCCAGCTAAATGCACCCTAAGACTTTTCATGTGAAACTGATAAGGATATATTATCCATTTTGGCCATATAGGATTCTTATCATCATCTACACAAGTACAACAGCAAAAAGGGCACATGATTGACATGATCATCGTTAACAATTTTTTGAAGGTCTAACGAAGTGGGTGAGCAGATAAAATTTATGCACAACACATCATGACCCAACTAGCTCTAAAACTTATACTTTCTTATCCCTGAAAAGAGTGCAATGGTTCCTAGGCGCATAGGGTTAAGGAAGAGTTTCACCATCTCTTTCCCAATGTCTGAAATAACCTTAATGACAAGAACCGTAGTGAGCAACATCCGTACATCTTTTTTTTTTTATAATGCTAATAACGAGCAGTACTCGTAACTGGTGTAATAATTTACAAACAAGGAAATTGCTTCCAGTTTAATGGGATAGTGGAAGTACATTGAGATTTAACTTTCTGCACAAAAGTTCCTCATAATAAAATCCCTTTCATACTACTTGAAATCATTACTTTTTTTTTTTTTTTTTTTTTTTTTTTTTTTTTGGGTTAACCATGGTTTCTGACCTTTTGGCCAACTGATCCACGGGGTTTGAACCCAACTTGGTTTTATATTGTGTGCGGCGATCCGTTGCGCTCGAGGTCCAAAAGACCGATGTGTGATGCACGATGCGGTTGCGAGCGCATCACGGACGCGCGGCGCTAGGTAATAAATATAAAATATAAAATATTTCTACTAAAATTACTCTACAAGTAAATGATTAAATATGGAATAAGTCACGTGCATAATGATACTACTTATTGTTATAACATCAAATATGTCAATTTAATGGTTTGACCAGAAGCAAAAAGTCAACTTAAACTATAAAAGTCAAAATTAAAACAGTTGCGAAGCGATGCGTCCTTTGCGTCTGATGCGAGCAATACACTGTTACGATGTGATGCATTCGCATTAGGCCGCATCCTGGAACAACCTCGCATCAGATTTTGTGTTGCGTTTTTTCTAACGCATCACTCTGATCGCGATGCGAGCGCAACAATGCACGCAATTTTTACCATGAACCCACCGCCACACATACTCAAACCAGGTAAAGCCCTCCCTCTTAGAGTGATAATCACAAGCCCTTTTGTGACTAGGCCACCCTTGAGTGGTTAAAAGAATGGGAAATCTTAAACCATTTATGATGGGCTTAACCTTTCTCATCAATAACGTATTCAAAGCTGCATTTCATTAGCTTATGTTTCAAAGTAGGAATGAACAATACATTGATCCTTTTTTTATAAAACCAATGGCACACAACTATATCCCAAAGAAACAAACATATAAAAAGTCAAAGTCAAAGTCAACCGATAGCTAAAACCTAACTAATTCGTATAAACTGATTTTAATTAAATTAAATTGATAGTACCTGAATTAGAGCAGTAGATACAGCAAACACAACGTACAGATCTATAATCTGTTACACAAAAAAAAACAAATTAAAAATTAACTTTATAAAAAATTAGGGCTTATTAACAAATTTATAAAAAATTAACCTTGAGATTAGTTGGAGTAGCGGAATAAGCAGATCTGAGTGATTGAATTAACGCACGTGCGTCATCTTTAGATGCTGATGATGATGATGAAGGTTTCACCATTTTGGATTTACACACAGTGGTTACACGTTTTGTGTGTGCGTTTACTAGTGACGATCAAGTCAAGTAGTAGTGGTTTTATTTGAGTAAAGGATGTGTGATTTGTTTATGAAGGGAGATTGGGGAAAGTTTAACGAATAGGCCTATTAGCTCAGCTGGTTAGAGCGTCGTGCTAATAACGCGAAGGTCGCAGGTTCGAGACCTGCATGGGCCACCATTTTTTTATATAAAGTTTTTTTAGTTTGCGTTTGTTTTTATAAGATGTTTTATGTGCTTTCGGCAAGGAAAAGAAAAATCTACAAAATTTAAAAAATATATAAAATAAATAAAATAGTCATTTTTGCTTTTGTCTAAAAATACAAAAACACATTTCTTTTATTTCAGCTTTTCGCTTGCAGACATAATTAGAAAAAACAAATGCATTTCTTTTATATCTTTTTTCCGCCTGCAAACATAAGAGAAAAAAACATACGCATTTTTTTTAATTTCATTTTCCCGCTTGCAGACATAATAGAAAAAATATATGCACTTTTTTCATTTCTTTTTCCCGCCTGTAAGCATAAGAGGAAAAAACATACGCACTTCTTTGATTACCTCTTCTCGCTTGCAGATAAAAAATAATAATAAAATAATAGTGAAAAAAGATTCTTCTAAAAAACAAACGAGGTTATGTAGGACTTGACCCTTGAACTCCTAACGGAAGGAGCCAAAAATTCTTTTTCATATTTGAGTGATTGTGCTACAACAGACTTTGTTAATAAACGTTTTGTGTTATTTTACTTAACTCAAAACATTAAAAAAAAAAAAAAAAATGTTTTCTTCTTTGCATATTAGTCATACCAAACACTCTAATACCTTTTTCTTCTTCTTTATTTACTTGTTACGTTTTACATTTTGTAATCCTCCCAAAAAATCAGCAAGACTGGTTGAAGTGTTGTGCTCAAAGGAACGCTATTCAGTCGTGCAAACTAGTATTTATTCAAAGGTCCATTGCCGTCATTCTCTTTTGTTTCTTGTACAACTCAAATCTCTATTTAGTTTGGTACGTACTCTTATGATAATTTACTATATATCTTAAATGGGTGATACGCTTCACACACCACTCTTACTCTTTTAGGCTCGTAGGCAAGGAGGTTAAATCTTTATCAAAAGGGCTCACATCACGCGCTGTATCTCTTGCCCACATCCTATGTTCACGCATGAGACACGCATCCCAAAAGTGAAATTGGTGGTCTGACCACCGAATGTTAACCAAGGAAATCGGGCCCCACTTTCATTTATAAACGTTACCCTTTCATCACTTCACTTCCACCTTTAAAACCCAAACTCATTCCATCTCCATTTTTTTCCTTCCAAAAAAATTTATAAAAAATGACCATAAAATTATCTCCCTTTATTATCATCTCTCCATTTTCTTGAACCTGGTGGCCAGTGGTGGTTGTCTCAGTGGTTGTGGCTTTTGGGCTTTTTTTTTCTTTTTTTCTTTTTTTTTTTTTTTTTTTTTTATTTAGCTAAATCTTGAAAAAATGGGGTTTAGTTTAATTGGTTCAATACTTTTTTTTAGCTTTGTTCTTCAGGTCAAACCTCAGTCAACAGCAATATGAGCCTATACCCAATACAGATGAGTACTTTGCTTATGATTTGTGTCATAATATGGGTTATGTTTATAATCTTTCTGCACCTGTTTGTTCATGGCAAGTTGTGGTTTGTGATGCAAATCAAGAGAATGTTATTGGTTTAAGTGGTGCTAGTTTAGGCGTGTTTGGTTCTATTCCTGTTAATACTATTGGCAAGCTTACTAAAGATTCAGTTTTTAGATCTAAGTAATAATCAGATTACTAGTTTGCCTAATGATTTTTGGAGTTTGAATTCGCTTAAAAGTCTTAATGTTTCGAACAATAAGATTAGTATGAGTTTGCCTGGTAATGTTGGTAACTTTGGTTCACTAAAAAAAAAAAAAAAAGTTAAGGTGAAGATGGGTTCCTTCCCTCTAAAAGGTGAAGAGTGGTGAAAGGTGACGTGGCGCTGATGTATATGGTGAAAGAGTAGTCACCTTGCCTACCAGCCTTAACTAAAGCACGTTTTACGAAGTAAAAAATACAGCTAACTTTATTAAAAAAAGGACAACATCCATTAAATAAATACACATACATCTAAAACACTATGGCTATGTTTGGCAAAACTAGCTGTAAGCTGTAAACTGTAAACTGCAAAGGTGTTAACATGAGCTACAAGCTGTATCTTTTTCTTCAATAAAAGTGTTTGATAAATTAGTTGTTAAATATAATTATTAGCTGTTAACAGTCATTTTATATTTTAACAGCTCCAAAACATTTTAAAAGCTTCATGAATCAGCTTTTCATTTTGGAGCTATTTGTTTAAATTAAAAGCTTGAAGTTGATGTATCCAAACGAAGCTACTTGTTTTGGAAGAGATTATTTTTGTAACAAAAAGCTTACAGCTCCAAAAAAGCTGCGTACCAAAGAGGCCCTATATACTCTCTCTCCTAAATTGCAACAATCTTTCTTTTTTCTTCCTTTTTCTCTTCCATAAACCATCACTTCACTAAACAACAACTAAAACTCAAATCCGGCCAAGACAAAGAGCACCACTACAACCGGTTGGTGGAACAACAAACAAAGACCAAACCATCACAAAAAAATACGTCATAGACCTTCCACGCGCTCCCATGCGACGTCACACGCTGCCACGCGCCGTCGTCTTCACTGCCGGAATCTTCAATTCTGGCGTCTGTCTAACTAACTCCTACATCACCACAACGATAAAAGTATCTCCAGCGTTGGTGTCGCAAGCCACCAAACGTTGTCCAAAGCCGCCATAATATATTTATGTTTTTAACCGGAGGTGGTGGCGGCTGCAATTGTTTGAGTGGAGGTGTCGGTGGCTGTGGTGGTTTGACCGATGGTTTTGACAGTGGTATTTTGGCCGATGATGTTTAGTTGGAGGTGGTTTGACTATAAGTAGTGGTAGTGGTTGTAATGTTAGGTGTGAATGTGAGAGAAAATATTTACGGTGTGAAAAAGAAAAGAAAGAGAAACAGTGACAGACTACATTTTCAAAAAGTAAAAATGACGTAGTAAAAGTAAGTGGTGTTGGGTTTCTAGAAAAGTGGTGTGTAAACAACAAATGCCAGCTTAAATCTTAATGTTGCATTTGATTGTCTTGTTTATACTTTAATGCACTAGCTGAAGGTTTAAGTCGTTTGACAATTTCATACAGAACATATCATCATAGCATGATGACATTTTCCATGTTAATGTTATTGACATTTTTTCTTATTTGGATGGCATGAATGTCGTCTAACTTCATTTGCCACATAAAACCCACTCACATGATACCCATGTAAAGGAGGTCAGAACTACTCAAGCTCAACAGCTCAAGTCAACAGCATAATGGTGTGTATTAATTTACACACCTTTTCTTTACCAAATACCGTACCAAAACGACCAAAAACCTTATTTAAAAGGCCAAATATGTTGTGTTTTTGTGTTTATGTGAATGCAGGTACGGATATGGACAAAAGTGACAAAAATAGCAAACACGAGCACGAGATGTGGAATGAGTGTAAAAAGCTGAAGCCGGGAATCATTTATCAAACCTTGATCCTAATTGAGCTCAAAATGGCAATAATAGTCCTTGGAGAATCATAATTGGTCAATTTAGTCCTTGGAATAAATTTACAGAAGTGGCCCTTGCATTTTCAGCTATTTACATAATTGATCCTTGCAATGTCATAAGACTACATATGAAATCTGGAATGATACACAACCTGGCCCAACCCCTAATCATTACCCAAAGCCCAACCATAACCCTAGCCCACAACCCGGTCAAAAAGTCAAAAGAACCAAATTATTATATAAGAAAATAACCCCACCCTTATTCACCCCCAAATCACCCCAGTTCCCAGAATTTACTGTTCATATAAGAACCCTAGGTATTTACTCCGTACAAATTACGGCAATTAAGGGTATATCAGTCAAATCAAGAGCTTCTGGAAGGTTGTCAGGGAATGTCAGGGTAAAGTAACACACGTTTGGCCACATGGCAGATCCTCATTGGTCCTTACACGTCATAGATGAAGATCCAAGGGTGCAGATTAAGAGGAGAATGATAGATGATGATCAAAGGGCTGAGGTGATCACTCAAGAAGCACAAGCACACGGATTGCCAAGCTAGAAATCCGTGACTCCCTCTCACTAGTATTCTTATTTTTCTAGCTATAAATAGAGGTTAGAATCAATGTAATCAGTGTGGAGTTTGGAGTAGCCAAGCTCTGCCGAATTTTCTTTAGTATTTTAGTCCATTTTTAATCCAATTGTAATTTACTTTTATTAATGCAAATAGCTTTAATTGTTTTCAATATTGCTTATTGTAGTTTACCATTTATAAATAGCTTTTATTCTTGTCTAATTAGTTTAAATCATTTCATACTTCTTTGTTTTCAAATTACTCACTGTTACATTTTAATAGATTTTAGTAAATCAGTAAAGAAGGAAAATATAAAGTGTTGTTTATTTTCAAATCTTTCAGTTCTAGTTAAGCTTGTTTAGGGCTTTTACATTTAATTTCAGCTTCATATAAGCTCTGTGAGAGTTGTTTTCATTGATTTTGTTCATAAGCATCATTAGTCAATAAGTGGTCAACTGAATTGATTGTGGTAAATTGGTGGAGTTTTGATAGTTTGGGATTGAAAGGGAGGATCCTAGCCTATCCAAAGATAGGCAAGCTAAGTGAATCCTCTCTATTTTGAGCTGAGAGGAATAATCATTGTAAGTTTCATTCTCAATTTAGCTTATTCAGTTTTTAAATCTTTGAGTTGCTGAGTAACTGTTTTTGCTTAGTGTTATTGATTGTTTGAATTGCTTCTAGTAGTGTAATATTGGTTGTTTAGAACATCAGAATTGAGTAGTTTAGAGGTTTTTATAGATTTCTAGTGTAAACTGTTTAATATTGGTATGATTGGATTTGTCATTTTGCTTACCTGTTGAAAAAGTTGAATGTAATTGTTCATTTTGCTTTACTCTGTGATTGTTGAGATAATTGAATCAGAAAATTGATAAGTTGTTAAGAAATTCATAAAATCTCAGTTTAATATTCTCATTATGGGGTGTTTGGATATGATATCTGTTGAGTATTGCAGTGGTTCAATTGGAGTCTTATTATCATTCATTAGTCACTTTAGTATAGCAGTAGTCATTTAACCATTAAAACAGTAGTTTATAACACATAAAGTCAAAAGAAGTTGAATGAATTGTTAACTGTAAGTAAAGATTTAAAACAGTTAGTGAAAACTTAGTGATTGTTGCATTATAGTTTATAGTTGCTAAAATTAGTTTTAGATTAGCTTATAACAACATTTAGGAGTAGATTAGCTTAACTGAATTTGGGTAGAGTCAAATAAGTAGAGTTTCATAAAGTCAAACTGTGCTTTAGTTTTGTTGTTCACTGCTGCTGATTTAGTGTGGTTTTATAGTTTCATTTGGTAGGATTAGATTAAGTGTATTAGTTACTTTGCATCTCAGTAGTGTAGAGGTTAAATTGCACCCATTATCCTGTAGATCTTAGCTTATTTGGTAATGCTTTTTGAGGGCTGCAATTAGGAGTTTGAGCATAATTTTCTGTTTAGAACAATAGGCCTTCTAGTGCTATTTAGAACTTATACCTTTGTTATTTTGGTTTCTCTGAGTTCATTTGCTGATACTAAGGTGTTGTGAATGATTAAATTGCTTCTGGACTTATCTGTTTCAATTCTGCTTAATCATTAGCTTATTCTCATATTGCTTATTGCTTGCATTTTCTGATTCTGTGTTTGATTTCATTACTTCTGAGCATTTTTGAGTCTTTTGTATCACATTTCATCTGTGATAAAAGTTTGATTTAGTTTTGTGGCAAGTGCTTATAAATAAGCACTTGCCATAAGCTGTTTAAGCATTGAATAAGCACTTCTGCTTAATTTTTCTTTTCCAAAATTTTTCTGCTAGCTTTCCATAATATTTTAGATTTTATATAAATTTTTCATAATTTTCTGAGTTGATTTGATATTTTTCTTAATATTTCTTCATTATAAATCATTTTTAATTACCAAAAATCCAAAAAAAAAATCAGAAAAAGCTTTGAAAAATACAAAAATATTTTTAGAAATTCTTTTATAATATTTTAGAATTTTTAGAATTAAATTTTTATTTTTCCACTTTATTTTTCTATTTTTCTTAAGTTTTAATTCATTTTTAATTCCAAAAATAGAAAATAAATCATAGAAAATAAATAAAAACTCAAAAAAATAATGTTCTTTTTCTCAAAATTCTTTTTATTAGTTTAAGATTTTTAGAAACTTGTTTTACTTTTGTAGGATCATTTTTAGAATAAAAGTCGCGTTTTATTTCGTACGTACGTTTATTTTCGCGTTTGCATTTCCGTTTTTACGTTTTCAACATTTGTACATATATAGCTTGTACATTCTGCTTATTTCATTATTACTTTTCATTATTTGAATTCCAAAATCATATTTTTCACTTTACCGCTTTTCACGACTCGATTTCGCGATTCGATAATTCAAGTCTCCATTCTACCTTCGTTGGGAAAACGACCCGGGAAATACTTTCACCGGTATTTCTTCGGAATAATTATATACTATCAAAAGACATAAAATCAAAATGGCGCCGTTGCCGGGGAAGGTGGACGTGAGTTTTGAATTTTCGTGTTGAAAAATCGTGTTGTGTTGAGTTTTCCACTATCTTGTATATATTCTCTCTAAAAAAAATATGAAAATTTAAAAATATAAAAACCAAAAGTAATCTTCTTATCCTCTAAAATTTGATTCTTTTTCTCAAACCCTCTTATGTTTAATTCTTATGGATCCGTTTTGTGTTAATTGTGGAGAACCGTTTTTCGGAGGTTTGTGTGTGTGGTGTACGTGCGACCAATGTGGTGATAATATTCGTGATGGCGTTTGTTGGAATTGTAATTCTTCCACGTATGATAAAAGATCGTTCAACAATCCGTCAAACATTCCCGACTACTATACACCACCACCACCTTCGTTTTATTGCTATAATTGTGGAAACCCTTCCGAAGAAGGAGTGTCGTGTGGGCAATGTTTTTGTGATATATGTGGATACACCGATTGTATGTGCTATGCCCCGAGTGCTAACACGTCTTACGCTTACAATCAAAACTTTTATGAGCAAGACCCGTATTACAATGGTGATTCATTTCAGAGTACATCGAATTTTGAACATTTTGGGGGATCGTTTGAAAATTCTTATCATGAACCTAATTCTTGTTACGATTCTAATGGTTTTTACCAACCCCCACAAACTTCCGATTTTACTAATCAAATTTTTGAAATCAAATCAATGATCGATAAGTTAAAAGAAATGGTAATTAATCGTTATACATCTACTCCCGAGCCTAATGTGAAATCAATGGAGGAACTTCTTGCCGAAGAAAGAAAATCTCAATTTTGTGAGTGTTGTATGTACGACGATGATGATTCCATGATTACGATTGTTCTTAACCCTAAAAAAGAATCTATTCCTCCTTCCGTAGAACCCGAAGACTCTCTAACAATGGGGGACGAGCATCTTAACACTATTCCGGCAACGGAATCGGACGAATTCAATAAGTCTAGTGTTGAGAACCTCGTCCCAATCCCAAGTGAGTCCGAGGAGATTTCAAACGATGTTGAAAATAATCGTTTTGATGATCATGTTGATACGAATGATATACCGTTTGATGAAAATCGTGTTGAAATATTCTCCGATTCTGACGATGACGATTTTATATCTTGTGGAGAAATTGAATATATTGATGAAGAATCTCTTGAGCTCGTAAGTTTAGAAGAAGAGAATGACGAAGATGTTGATACGGAAATACAAGATGAAGCTCTTCGTGAAACATTGTTGAATGTCAATCCTCTTATCTCTCGAATTGAAGCATTAAATGATCCACCGACTTCTTCTCCTATCCCCGATATGGATAGTGATTTCTTACCCGAGCTTGAAATTTTTTGATTTGAAGAGACGAGTAGTGGCAATCCCACTATTCATGCTGATATCTCTCTTCCGATTATGAGCGTTTTGATTTTGATATTGATTATGTGCCTATTTCCGATAATCCGTTACGTGACCCTCTTTTAGAGGATGTCGATCTATTTCTTGCTGCGGATGACTCGATACCACCGGGTATTGAGAATGACGAGAATGATATTCTTTCCGATTTGCTTTCTTCTCGTCCACCTGCAAAACCACCCGATATAGATTATGACTCCAGTACGAATAAAGATATTTTTAGAATGGTGGACGAGGTTTCTGAACTCGAATTTGCTTTTATCATCCAAGTGTTTAAACCATTCTGTACTTATACCATCATTTCTTCTTTCCACTCCACCGGGAGTGAAGACACCATCTTTGACCCTGTCATCTTCGTATGTGCCGGGTCTCAGTTCCATCTGCTCTCCCCAAGGACGAATTAATTCGGGGATCGAGTCAAGCTCATGTGACTCGGTGAACAAAAACAAGCGCTTCGTGGGAGGCACCCCATGCTTATCCATTTCATCTTCTTAAATTTCTATTTTCTTTCTAATGTGACGTGAGGAGGGCTACCTCTTCCATATCTTGTGTTTCGTGGTTGCTTGTGAATGTCCAGGATTTGCCCAAATAATGAAGACTCTCGTGCTCGTGGTTTTTTTTTTCTCTCCACTCGAGTTTCATCATTCGTTGCTTATCCAAATATCCTAATCTTATCGACTAACATTTATCTTTTGGCATAATTAATAAACGGCCTTAGATTTGTTAGGATACCCTTGCCTTTTAAACATTGAGGACAATGTTTCGTTTTAGTCTGGGGGGGGGGGGGGGGGGAGTGATCGTTCGATCTGATTTTTGCCTTGCACTTTGCTGTGAACTCTCGCAACTCCGTTTTTCCCCCAAAAATGAAAAAATTGAAAATTTCAAAAGTTTTGAGAAAAATCGATGAAAAAGCACCAAAAAATGAGAAAAAGTTGAAAAATTGTGCAAAAATATAATAAAGTTTGAATAAGTGTTTTGACACCTTGTTGACTTTCTTGCTGGCGAGAGTAGAAATAAATATTTTGACTTGACCGGGCGTGTTGAGCCCTAGCTTGTTCCCTTAACCAATGATAATCATATAAGCTTGTGCTAGTTTTGTACACAAGGAGCTATAAAATGCGAATTCTTTCTTAAGAATCTGCAAGTTCCCGTACTTGACTTTATACATGCGCAGCTTAAAAGCTTTCGCTAGTCTTTTACATCAGGAGCTAGAAAACGCGAATTATTCTTCTAGAATTTGCAAGTTTCCGTAACTGACTTTATATATGCGTGGCTGATTATCGGCTAAGTATTCGCTGGTTTCATTATTTGGAATCTTAAATTGCCAAGAGCGAGAAATGATAGAGTTTATTTAGAAGTTAGATGCTAAACGTGGAGTAGTGGTTCTCTTTAGAGCTCATGAGAGGTACTTGTGGCTTTTTACTCCCATCAGATACGTCACCAATATATAATAGATGTTATAGGTTAATTAGTGATATTTCGGTTTGAATAATATTTAGTTCTTAATTTTCTTAAGAGAATCTTTGCTTTAAAAGTTGGGTACATATCAAGGAACATAAAAAATAAGAGCAAAAAGTGAAAAATCAAAAGTCAAAAGTTGATTATGTATGTGGTTTTGGAGCTACCCGATAAGCTTCCATTGATGTATTGAGAAAAGACAAAAAAGAAAGAAAAAAGTGAAAAGTATAAAAAAAGTGAAGAAAAGTGAAGAATGAAGAAAAGTGAAAGTTGTAAGTATTGTTGAATAAGAGCTTATGTATAAATAAGTTGTTGGCACGTGAGGTGCATGTGATTAGTGATTAGTAATCAGTCACATGAGGTGCACGTGATTGTACTCCGCAACTTATATCTTTGATATTATATGTACCCCAAATTCCTTGATGTGGACCGAATTTCTATTGCAGTAGTTTTTAAGAGAAAATGAATAACTACTTATCGTTTTAACTTAGGTATCACTATCGGACTAAAAATTATTGAAACGAGAAAATATGAAGCAATTCATTTCTCAACAAAATAAAATATTGAGATACAAAACCTAGGAATGGGAGTAAGTTGTTTCCACAAGTAACTGTTATGAGTAGTGTTAGCATCTAATTTGTAGATAAGCTGTGATCTCGTTTGTACGCTTAGTTTGGGGACTTGTGAAAAATCAAGGATGACGATTTTTATCCGTATGATCGCTTCTTAAATAGAAGTGTTTCTACTCATTGACCCTAATAATTATTGCAAAATAATGAAAGTTCAACAAACCGTCACAAGTATGAAGTGTGAAAAGTACAAAAATAGAAAGAGTAAGTGAATAAAGGAATAAAAGGAAAATTTTGGAAAACGGAGCGTTTTCGGGAATAAATGATTTTATTATTTCTTTAGAACTTCTTTGCTACTTTTCAAAGTTAGTAAAAAGAGTTTTGAAATTATTTATCCCAAAAGCGTGAATTGATCACATTGCGTGAGGACACGGCAATACTTTAGTTGGGGGGATTTTGGTGTGTATTAATTTACACACCTTTTCTTTACCAAATACCGGACCAAAACGACCAAAAACCTGATTTAAAAGGCCAAATATGTTGTGTTTTTGTGTTTATGTAAATGCAGGTACGGATATGGACAAAAGTGACAAAAATAGCAAACACGAGCACGAGATGTGGAATGAGTGTAAAAAGCTGAAGCCGGGAATCATTTATCAAGCCTTGATCCTAATTGAGCTCAAAATGGCAATAATAGTCCTTGGAGAATCATAATTGGTCAATTTAGTCCTTGGAATAAATTTACAGAAGTGGCCCTTGCATTTTCAGCTATTTAGATAATTGATCCTTGCAATGTCATAAGACTACATATGAAATCTGAAATGATACACAACCTGGCCCAACCCCTAATCATTACCCAAAGCCCAACCATAACCCAAGCCCACAACCCGGTCAAAAAGTCAAAAGAACCAAATTATTATATAAGAAAATAACCCCGCCCTTATTCACCCCCAAATCACTCCAGTTCCCAGAATTTACTGTTCATATAAGAACCCTAGGTATTTACTCCGTACAAATTACGGCAATTAAGGGTATATCAGTCAAATCAAGAGGTTCTGGAAGGTTGTCAGGGAATGTCAGGGTAAAGTAACACACGTTTGGCCACATGGTAGATCCTCATTGGTCCTTACACGTCATAGATGAAGATCCAAGGGTGCAGATTAAGAGGAGAATGATAGATGATGATTAAAGGGCTGAGGTGATCACTCAAGAAGCACAAGCACACGGATTGCCAAGCTGGCAATCCGTGACTCCCTCTCACTAGTATTCTTATTTTTCTAGCTATAAATAGAGGTTAGAATCAATGTAATCAGTGTGGAGTTTGGAGTAGCCAAGCTCTGCCGAATTTTCTTTAGAATTTTAGTCCATTTTTAATCCAATTGTAATTTACTTTTATTAATGCAAATAGCTTTAATTGTTTTCAATATTGCTTATTGTAGTTTACCATTTATAAATAGCTTTTATTCTTGTCTAATTAGTTTAAATCATTTCATACCTCTTTGTTTTCAAATTACTCACTGTTACATTTT